>ML681964.1:19154899-19384118 GCA_007922195.1 Podocnemis expansa | reverse complement strand
CACACACACACACACACACACACACACACACACACACACACACACACGAGTTCTGCAACCTGGTATATAATTACCAGTCCTTTCATGTGTTGCTTGAGCCAAACTAGTGGCCAGCTAGGCTGGGCGCAAGATGGGAGCCAGGCCTCTGTTGGTCACAATCCGATGCTCCAAGATCCCAGTTGCAGAATGAGACCCAAAGTTTTCATGTTCTTATCCATCTTTTATACTTGCTGGCTCTCATGGAAGTCTATGGGATTTACTGTGTCATGTTGCTTCTGGGTTCCTGTGAGATCACTGGTCACCAGTCACTTGCAGACTTGATTGTGTTTTGTTCTTTTCTTTCTGGGATGGCTCCTACTGTTTTCTTTAATCAAAGATGTCTGCATTGTTCAGCCAGTTAGATGCCAGTTGTGGTTCATCAGGGCAGGCTGGCAGTTGAGACTGGCCCCAACACAGACAGACAGACACACACACACACCCCTTCGTTCACACATTTAAATGAACATACACAGCATACGCCTAAACCAGGTTTCATCAAGTATACAAAATGGAGTACAATGTTTAAGCAGGAGTTCCAAACTGACAATATGGAGTCTTGTTGGACATTGCTTATAATGTCTATTACACAGGGTTACAGAATTATTTTACTTTTGACACTGAAGGGCATATATAGAACATTAACATATATTTTAAAGGTAAATGCAATTAATTTTCTATCTGTGCCCCTACAAAGTCATAGTTGAGGATTCAGGAAATGTTCCCCTTCTCTTTTCTGGGCAGCAGTGGCCATTTGTGACACTGAGGGAAAGGAAGGTGGTCTCAGGCCCCAGCTCTCCCCTCCTTCCCAGCTTCTTCAGGAATGGAGGCAGTTTCAGCCCTAAAGCAGGAAACTTAGGGAAACCACTACATGAGTATGTTTTCCCCAGAAGCCCATAGTTTACACACACCCCTCACCATCAGTTCCAGGAGCGCTCCCGCTCTCCTTTTCTTACAATATCCCCCCAACCAGGTAGGTCAGGGAATTTGGAAGTCTTGACTGCACCTAAGCTGGGGTGACTGAGCTCTGGTGGGGGGGGAGGGTTTGAGAGGCTATAAGGAGGGGGGCTTAAGATATGGAGCTGTGCTGCTATCATCTCTCTTAACTGCCAGGCACCAGTTCCCACTGCATGCCATATAAAAGCAGGAATAAGGAAACTGAGCTAGAGCTGTAGGGGGCCTGCCCCTTATCCCTGATTTCTTAACAGCTGCTGGTGATGGAGGCAGGGTTTTCAGCCTCACTGCCCAGCCTCTGCAGCTGCATCCAGAAAGTTAGCTGGGGGCACAGGAGCCCTCACCCCAGCAGTTTAAATCTATTGTAACCCTTAGCCTGCACCCCTACAAGCCCCAGGAGGCCCACTGACTGGCTCCTTTCCCTCTATTCTCCCTCCTTATAATAGTGCTGTTCTGAGAGAATGGGAATCCCTTTGTGAATTCTCCAGCCAGGTAGAGTAGGGAAATTTGAAATGCTTGCTGCAGCTGGACTGGGGGTGGGTCCCCTATGTTCAGCTCTCGGGGACCAGAAGAGGGGGTTACAGCTCTCAGCCTTACCCTTCCTCTCCCCCTCCTTCACGGCTGAAGGCAGCTTTTGTTGATTTCCTAGTTCATGACTTTGCTAGCCCTTGCACATTTATATTAAAGAATTTGTTTTCTGGGATGCTTTCTGCTAACTTGGAAGAATTCTTTTTACTAAAATGTGTTGACATTTTATGAAATTTGATTTTTTTTTGTGGTTGTTCTATGAAATTTTATTTGTGGGGGAAAAATGACCGAGATCTACCCAAACACATACATAGCTCTTCGCATTATTTTAACCATACCAGTAACTGTTGCAGCTGCAGAACGCAGCTTTTCCAGGTTAACACTAGTGAAGACTTACCTACACTCTACTATGACAAAAGAGAAGCTTAGTGCACTAGCTGTCCTCTCAACTGAACAAGACACTATGCTATCTATTGACTTCCAAGACCTTATTTCTGATTTTAGCAACAGAAAGAGTAGGAAGATGAACTTTTAGATTTTTAAAAATTGATTTAAAATATAAAATATTTTAGGACAAAAATGCTATGCTTTTTAATATATGACTTTAGTTCATATAGGCGGCTCCACAGTGGGCCTTTGCTTAGGGCCCCAGAAAACCTAAAGCCACTTCTGCACCTAACCTTTCATGAGTTCCCCGAAGGAACAAGTTCTGTGCTTTTCTTAAATGTGATAATTACTGCACACCTGTTTCTACTGATAGGTATTAGCCGAATGTTTGTCAACAACACGTTCTTGTCTTCATTTTAAATCACACAGGGAGGCAATGAGTTGCACAGATCATGCTGTCACTTTGTGTCAAATATAAAATATATTCTCATCTCTCTGCAGATCAGGTGACTCATCCTACAGTATGAGCAGATTTTGGCTCCCTCAGGGAACTGATGGGCAGGATCCCTTGGGAGGCTGATCTGAAGGGGAAAGGCATCCAAGAGAGCTGGCTGTATTTTAAAGAAACTCTGCTAAGGGCACAGGAAGATACCATTCGGATAAGCAGAAAGAACAGCAAATGTGGAAGGCACCCAGCATAGCTTAACAGAGAACTCTGCACTGAGCTAAAGCATAAAAAGGAAGGTTACAGTAAGTGGAAGCTTGGACAGATTACTAAGGAAGCATATAAAGATATTGCTCGGGGCTGCAGGGATAAAATGAGAAAGGCCAAAGGACAATTGAAGTTGTGGCTACCAAGGGATGTGAAGGATAACAGGAAGGGGTTCTACAAGTATGTCAATAACATGAAGTGGATCACGGATGGTGTAGCTCCCTTACTGAAAGGGGCAGGTATCCTCGTGATGGAGGATGAGGAAAAAGCTGAAATGCTCAATGCTTTTTTTACTTCAGTTTTCACAGGCAGGGCCAGCTCCCAGCCCACTACACTGGGTATGGCAGATTGGTGAGAAGAAGAGAGGCCCTTGGTGATGGAAGGTCAGGTTAGGGACTACTTAAAGCAGCTGGATGTCCACAAGTCCATGGGGCTGGACAAGCTGCATCCAAGGGTGCTGAGGGAGTTTGCCGATGAGATAGCAGTACCTCTGGTCATTATCTTTGAAAACTCGTGGCAAACGGGGAGGTACCAGAGGACTGGAAAAGAGCAATTATAATGCCTATCTTCAAGAAAGAGAAAAAGAAGGATCCAGGGAATTACAGACCTGTTAGCTTCACCTCAATCCTTGGAAAAATCATGGAGCAGGTTCTCAAAGAATCCATCCTGAAACATTTGGAGGAAAATAGAGTAATCAGGTATAGTCAGTGTGGATTCACCAAGGGTAAATCATGCCTGACCAACCTCATTGCCTTCTATGATGAAATGACTGGATTTGTGGATGCAGGAAGAGCCATTGATGTCATATACTTTGACTTGAGCAAGGCTTTTGGTACAGTTTCCCACAGCATTCTCGTCGGCAAGTTAAGGAAGTATGGGTTGGATGCGTGGACTGTAAGGTGGATAGAGAACTGGCTAGATCAACGGTTTCAGCATGTAGGAATCAACGGCTCCATGACTAGTTGGCAACCAGTAATAAGTGGTGTGCCACAGGGGTTGGTTCTGGGACCAGTTCTGTTCAACATTTTCATTAATGATCTGGATGATGGGATAGATTGCACACTCAGTAAGTTTGTGGATGACACGAAGCTGGGGGGAATGGTAGACATGCTGGAGGGCAGAGACAGGATTCAGAGAGACCTAGACAAACTGGAACAGTGGGCCAATAGAAATCTCATGAGGTTCATCAAGGACAAGTGCAAAGTCCTGCACTTGGGACAGAAAAACCCCATGCATTGCTACAGGCTGGGGAGTGATCAGCTAAGTAGCAGCGTTGTAGAAAAGGACCTGGGAGTCTTGGTGGATGGGAAGCTGGATATGAGTCAACAGTGTGCTCTTGCTGCCAGAAAGGCCAATGGCATACTGGGCTGCATCAGAAGAAGTGTTGCGAGCAGATCAAGGGATGTGATCATTCCCCTCTATTCTGCACTAGTGAGGCTGCATCTGGAATCCGGTTTTGGGCTCCCCACTACGAAAAGGACGTGGACAAATTAGAAAGAGTCCAGTGGAGGGCAACAAAAATGATCAAGAGACTGGAGCACAAGACCTATGAAGAAAGTCTGAAGGAACTAGGGTTATTTGGCCTGCAGAAAAGACTGAGGGGAGATTTGATAGCAACCTTCAACTACTTGAAGGGATGCTCCAAGGAGGATGGAGCTCGGCTGTTCTCAATAGTAACAGAGGACAGACCAAGAGTAATGTTTTCAGGTTGCAGCTGGTAAGGTTGAGGTTGGATATTAAGAAAAATTTTCTTACTAGGAGCATGGTGAAGCATTGGAATAAGCTACCTAGGGAGGTGGTGGAATCTCCATCTTTGGAGATGTTTAAGGCCTGGCTGGACAAAACCCTGCCTGGGATAATTTAGTGGGAGTTGTCCTGCTTTTTTGGTAGGGGTTGGACTGGATGACCTCATGAGCTCCCTTCCATCCCTATGATTCTATGATTTAATGTACCCTACCTCCCTGAATAAAAACTGACTTAAAGTTGTGTATCACCTGTTTGCAAAGTACCGGTACATCCCAAATGCTCAGTTTGCCTTCACAGTATCTGTCTATTGCTTCGTAAAGTGTTTTGGGATAACTACAATTTGAATGTAGCTTTTATAAAAACAAGTCCTATTCTGTGTGGCCCAAGAAGATATGATAACAATTATGTGAATTTGTCAGGCTCAGATTAATTCCTTTTTCTTTATATTCAAATAGTTTGCATATGCTGATTGGCTGGATTTTATTTTAATGATAACAGGCTCGACTGCAGCTGTTGTAAATGGAATTGCACAGTCACTGAAGATCATTGTCCTTGGAGAGATGATGAACGGCATTCTGTTCAATGAAAAGGCTTTGACATCAGGTATATAAGTAAAAGTTGTTCAACTTCTGAAACTATTTGTTAGAGTCCCTTCCTCATGGGATTGACAGAGATTCCGGAGGGACTGCTGAAGTGGTATTAAATCATGAAAGGCATAGTAAATACTGAGCAGTCCTTACTTTTTACTCTGCTGTATAGCACAGTAGGAAAATGGAAACTTGATAATTACAGAGCTGTACATTTGGTACTTACTTGTAAAAGATTTACTACTTTCTGTAGCATATAGATAATCTATGCCATTCATTGTTCCAGGAGGTCATCAAATCAAGTTCTGTGTTTGGCTTTTTAATACAGAAGAATAGAGCTATTTATACTATTCTGCATCTACATCAGGGCAATCAAAACTGATATTTTACAATTTGAGCTGATAACCTGGAGGAAGTCTCCTATTTCCCCCAGGTCTGAATAGAATGAAACCTTGTGAGATTGCACTCCACCACACCCCTGTAATGTGATCTGTGTATCTTTC
Source organism: Podocnemis expansa (assembly GCA_007922195.1). NCBI lineage: Eukaryota > Metazoa > Chordata > Testudines > Podocnemididae > Podocnemis > Podocnemis expansa. The sequence continues at coordinate 19,378,665 of ML681964.1, read as the reverse complement.
TTGTTCACCCTTGTAATGTAATGGTATGGCTCAATACAAAGTATGTCATGGGAGGTGTTCTTTTTAGTGTTCATAGCAAGCTGTATATTATAGTTATAGTGTCATATTTCCTGCAACATCATACAAGTATGCAGATAGAAACATGCCCCAAAGGCCCTCTTCCCACTGGCAGTTCAGTTTGTAGATGCCACAAGGTAAACTTTCACCTGCCCTTCACATTCACAAATTCACATATAAAAGGGCAGAAGCAATCTCTTTGTGACACCAGTAACAACAGCTGCCAAGAGACACATTTATGTTTAAATTAGGGGAAAATTATCCTCACAGACAGGCCAGCCCAGTTTTGGAAGTTTCAGGTTACCAGTTAAGTCTAGCAGTCTAAAAACAAACAAAGGGTCCTGTGTAGGGTTACCAAATGCCGAAGTATGGAATGGAGGACAGGGAAGTATGAAAAGGAGGACACTGGAGGACACATGGAGAAAATGTAGTATTAATGTGATACTCTTCTGTTTTTAGGGGGCCCTGGAATGCTTCCCCCTAAAAATAGGTTGTTCTGGGGCATTCCAGCATACTTTAACCCCTATAAGTAAAAAGCCAGACAAAATCATGTATTTTTAAAATGCCTGCCAGATGGAAGACGGGAAGGTAAAAAGGAGGATATGTCCTCTTTTCGCCTGACATCTGGTAACCCTGGTCCTGTGGCACTTTTAAAAACTAACAAAACATATAAACTCTATGAATTTCATTGATGTTTGGTGTTTACTCCCTTAAATCCTTAATGTTACACACTGGATTTGAGCCATTAATTTCCCCTCTCATTTGTTAATTATAACTTACATAGATTTTCTCTCTACTGCTTTCCTCTTTGACAACTTATAAATGTTCCTCTTAAATCTGTAGTAAAGCATAATGGTGAAATAATAATGGTGAAAAATGATCAAATTACAACACATAATCTGAAAATTTCTTTCATGATAGAAAAAATCTCCAAAAATATCATGCCCAAGAATAATCTAGAACGGTGTTTACCAACCTGGGGTCCTGGGACCCCTGGGCATCCACGGACCTGTTGCAGGGGGTCCATGGAGTTTCTCTTCACTGGGGCTAGAATCCAGCTGCAGCCCCAATGCTCCCACCAGAGCTGCCTCTCCCTGCCCGTGGCCTGATCCTGGCAGGGGGATGGAGCTGTGGCGGCTCCCCAACAGGGGTAAGGACAGGGGCCATTGCCGCCATGGATCAGCTCCCCAGCGGTGCGGGCCATGGTGGTGGTGGTGCTGCTCGCCAGTGGTGCCGCCAGAGTGGCATGGGCCAGAGTCTGCCTGTACAGGCCGGATTACATAATCAGCTGAGGGGCCATAAAAGTTGTTTTGTTTTTTTTTTGGTTAAAAAGGGGTCCCCAGCCTGAAAAAGGTTGGGAACCAGTGATCTAGAGACTGGAAATCTTTAGGTGTACTATCTCCTAACTGTTCTAAACTTCAGAAGCTCCATTGGCCCAGGGAAGACCTGGGGCTTGGTGCTCTGGGACTCGAGGCTCGAGCCCCATAAGCCCAGCGCTAGCAACACCCCTGCTAAACTTACACTATAACTTAATTGGTGTTTATTTTTTTTTTATATAGGGATTAGGTACAGTACTCATGTCAGCTAAATTTCTAATTAATACTTGGGGGGAAAAAAGCCCTGGAAGTTTCAGGTGCCTAAGTAGTCCTTGGAATCATGATTAAAATTGCCTCACTCTAGGGTTCTGTAGGTGCCCCAAAGAAGTGAAACAAACATTCTTCAAGTGCTCCTGACATCCATTCCTATGTAGGTGTCTGTGTGCCACATCTGACCTGTGCACTTGCATGACATATAGGTGGCCTTGACCATCCCTCCCACTTCAGTTCCTTCTTTTCGCCCATTGCAACCATCCTGGAACTGCCCACTCTTTCAGGTTTGAAAGTGCCTGACCTTTTCTTTCTCATCTCCTCTTCTTTTCTTTATTTTTCAACTCTGGAATGGCTCTTCATTTCTATCCTGCCTCCTGGCTCGGACTGCACCAGAGATCTTGTCTCTCCCTCGTGTCCCAGAGGTAACACGTGGCTTGGCATGGAACCAACCATCCCTGGTTTCAAACCCTGTGCTGCATGCAGAAAGGCTTTTTCAATAAGCAGCCTCCAGGAGAAATGCCTGAAATGCCTTGGAGAGGCCCACCAAACCGACCAGTGCTAAATTTGTCTATCATTTAACCCAAGGATGCAGAAGGAGAACAAAAATTGCCTATGCTCCATGGCACTGGAAAAGGCCCTATGTCCTGCCTTGGTGCCAAGCAGACCATTGTCAGCACAAGCAGCCCTAGTGAACAGGGCACAATCGGCACCAGCTCTGCCTCAAGCACCGGTCTCCATCCATGAAGCCTAAAAGACACCACATGGGATCAGAGACCACACCAGGACCTCGACCACCTAAGGAAAAGACTGGACATTGGCATAGGTCGAGATCCCTGGCACGGGGTTGGGCACATTCTCAGACCCCGGCACAGAGGCCTAAAATGCTGTCCATCCCATCAGCACCTGAAGCTTTCAAAGCTGCTAAGGCCCTCCTTTAGTTGTTGACCCCCTCCTCTTTGCAGGCTGATGGCGTTGAGAGGGAAACTGACACTGTTGTCCAAGGCCTGGCACAGGCCCCAGACAGAACCGGGTCCATCAGCACTGTAGAAGCCTGTTTGGGACTGAGACCAACAGCAGGATAACCTGCTTAGGGATCAGGCCTCAACACCCTAATCCCCGCAACTCCCCTTTGGGTAAGATCATCACAGCCACTCCCTTCCATGGATTCACCAGTCCCCTCTAATCAGTTCCAGGGGCTCCCCACACAGCTGCTCCCCTTGAAGAGCGTCCACCCCCTTGGCCTCAGGCTTTGAGTCAGGGGTTGATGGGGCATACCTTCAGTTCTCCCCAGAGGCCTCATCCCAGGAGCACCCCAGCACAATCACAAAAATTGTGCCATGCTAGGTCATGATCACATTTGTCCAGGGACTCCGACACCCAACACAGGTGGTGCCACTCGTTGACACCACTGACACCAGCACCATCCCTGGTACATCCAGCTGGTAAGTGCAAGAGAAAACAGTCCTCATCATTGCCTTGGCACAGAGACCTGGCAGCTCAAGCGTCAACACCACCTGCACTGGCACTTTGCTCCCTGCAGGGTACAGGTGTGGAAGAGGGGATGTTCTCCACATGCTCCACCCAACACGGCACAGGGAAACTGACTGGTCAGTACAGTGAACCAAGTGGGACTCCAGGGACGCTGGGTCCTTCAGACTGGCAACATCTCAAGGGGCCCAGGACGCAGGGGCATCTGATGAGGATTTGAATCCAAGAGAGGGACCTTCGGACCTCTGTCAAAATAACTCAAGCATAATGTCCTCCTTCTTCCCCTGATGAAGTGGCCTACCAGAGATCCCTTTTGCTTAGAGAGGACCTGAGGGCACACAAGGAACTGCTTAAGTGCATAGCCGCAAACCTTGACCTACCAATTAAGGTGGTCAGGGAAGACTTTGATCACCTCTTCGATGTGGGCAATGCCATCCCCCCAGTCAGGGTCACAGTCCTAATGCATGAGGAAGTGCTGAAGATCACCTGCACCTATTGGCAGATGCCATCATTGATTCCTCCAGTATCAAAGAGGATGGAGAGGAAGTCCCACATCCCCATGGGAAAATTCAGCTTTCTTTTTAACCACCCCATTCCCGGGTCTCTGGTAGTGGAAATGGTGAACCAATGGGAGAGGTAAGGCCAACTCATTGGTACCCCAAAGAATAAAGACACTAAAAAGCTGGATTTATTCAGAAGGATTTATTCCACCAGAGCCCTCCAGCTGCGCATTGCTAACTAGCAGGGCCTCATGGGCAGATAAGTTTTTAACTTGTGGAGCTCTATGCAGAGGTTTTGGGACTTCATCCCCTCCAGTCACATGGTAGAATACAATGCCTTTGTGGAGGAGGGCCTTCTAGCGGCACACACTTCATGGGATACTATGGACATGGCCAGCAGGGAGGTAGCCTCGGTGATCACTATGTGCCGATCTGTATGGCTACAAGGTTTGGGACTATCTCCTCAGATGCAGCAGTCCCTACAGGACCTCCCTTTTGAGGATTCCTTGCTGTTCGCCAAATCAACCAACACCAAGCTGCATGGTATGAAGGACTCCCATGCAATTCTCTGTTCCTTGGGATATATACTCCCCAGACTGCCAAGTGGTCCTTTTGACCCAAGCCAGCAGCAGCAGGGTCCTTGTCATCTGATCATCCAGTTGTCCCCACCGTCCCTAAGGGAGAGGAGACAGGGACAGAAATAGAGATGGAAGAGGGTTAAGGTTCAAACCAGTCTACCCAGCAGGGCATAACTCTCATCTGCCATCCCAGACGCAGAGGTTTTGACTTCTCTCTTGAGGGCCATCACAACTGCCAGAATCCACCCCTGCCACCATTCAGAAACTGTCTGGCCTTCTTCCAATACCAGTGGGCCAAGATAACCTCGGACCATTGGATATTGGATATGGTGTCCCATAGCTATTTCATCCAGTTCAGGGCCAGGCCCTCAAAAGGAAACTGCCCCCTCACTACCAAAATAGGAGCTCTGCCCAGGAGATACTACTGGAACTAGATGCCAAAAGCTCCTGGACCTGGGGGCAATAGAATGAGTCCCCACAAGGGAAAAGGAGAGGAGCTTTTACTCATGATACTTCCTGGTCCCAAAAGCCAGCAGGGGATTTTAGATTTAAGAACCCTGAACAGCTTCCTAAGAAAAATAAAGTTTTGAATGGTCTCCCTGTTTCAGATTATACCCTCACTAGACCCAGGGGATTAGTTCACAGCCCTAGACTTACAGGACACCTGTTTCCACATCTCCATGAGACAAAGGCACAGGAAGTTCCTCTGCTTTGTAGTGGGAGGAAGACACTTCCAGTTTGTGGCACTCTCTTTTGGACTTCTGCTGACCCCAAGCGTTTTCACAAAGTGCGTAGTGGCCATAACGGCCCACTTGAGGAAACAAGGGGTACGAATATTCCCAGACCTGGACAACTGGTTAATAAGAGGAACATACAAGGATGAGGTACAGCACAGCGTTGGCTCTGTCCAGAGACTGTGAAACAGGTTGGGTCTCCTCATAAACTTAGAAAAGTCAAAACTCACTCCAACAAGGAGAATAGCTTTTATAGTGGCACACCTGGACTCACTGAGCACAAGGGTCTCGCTACACCAATCCAGATTTCAGTCCATCTCTACCATCATTCAGAACTGCACCACGCTCCCACCACAACTATGAGGCGATGCCTTCAGTTGCTAGGCCACATGACTGCCTCCACCTATGTGATAAGGATGGCTCACCTCTGCATCAATGTTCCCTCTAATTTTTCATAGACTGTGTGCACAAAAAATTTCTTTTGTGCAAATTTTTGGAGCCGGTGTCCAAATTTGTGTGCACTCCAGTGAGTGTGGTCAAACTTGTGAGTGCAGTGAAGTAAGTGTGTATGATTCAAATAATATCTAAGTTTTATTTTGATCTGGTGATGGAAATGATTTTATAAATTACAAAACCTTATTTGAAATGTATTACTTGAAATCACCTTCTTAAAAGTAGCATAAAAATATTAGCACTATTGAATTTTTTTGTGCATGCTTTATTTTGTTGTGTGCATGGATTTCACAACCTGTGTGCATGCGCACACGCACACAGCTTAGAGGGAACATAGCTCTGCATGAGGCCTCTCCAGGTGTGGTTGGCAATGGTGTTCCACCCTTAACACCACTCACTAAACTGGGTGGTCACCATTGTGGGGAGGGTATTAGACTCCCTGGTGATATCGTGGGACCCTCCCCCTAGGCTGGGAAGCCCACATCACAGGGGGGTCTGTCCACCCAAAGGACATGGTAGCAGGCAAACAGCCTTCTCCTCATGAACATGAAAGAATTGAGGGTGATACACCTAGCCTGCGGGGTCTTTTTGGACATGATAAGGGGGAAAATAGTACTGGTCCTAACAGACAACATGGTGCCTCTGTTTTATCTCAACCGATGGGGGGATCCCACTCACCTGCACTATGCAAGGAGGTGCCCTCACTATGGGAACTGGTGCTGAAGTTTGACTTCTACATGCTAGCTGCCCATCTCCCAGGGGTGAGCAACTGTCAAGCAGACAAACTCAGCAGACAATTCCTACCCCAGCACTAGTTGTCCCTACATCTGAGAGTAATGACCCATCTCTTTGGGACATGGGGCACTCCCCACATAGATGTCTTTGCAACACGAGTGAACCACAAATGCGACCTATTCTGCTTACTCAGGGGCAGAGAGAAGGGATCCTTATTGGATGCCCTTCTGCTAAGCTGAGGAGACCTGCTCCTTTACGCCTTCCCTTTCCTGTCTCCCTGATCCACAGAGTCCTGTTGAAGATCAAGAGGGACTGGGCAAATATGATCCTGGTAGCCCTAGCTTGGCCTTGCCAGCCCTGGCACAGCATCCTCCTTGACCTCTCAGTAGCCCTGCCCATAATGCTCCTGTTCAGGGCAGACCTACTCACACAGGACTCCGGTCATCTGCAACACCCAGACCTGAGGTCACTACACCTGCTAGCATGAAGGCTGTGTGGCTGAACCACAACAAGCAAGTATGCTCTTCAAAGAAGTTCCTGACTGAGAGTAGAAAGCCCTCTACAAGGGCCGCCGGTGGGGCAAAGTGGAAACGCTGCTCCCTCTTGGCATGGGAAAGAGGGGTGTCCCCAAAATCCACCCCATTAGACTGTCTCCTAGAACTAAAGGAGAGTGGCCTAACACTCCCCTCTCTCAGGGTACACCTAGCAGTGATTTCAGCACTACATAACACCTTTGATGGGGTGACCCCCTTCTCTTACCCTAAAGCTACAAGGTTCTTCAAGGGCCTAAAGAAGCTGTACCCTCTAACCTGGGATCTGATCCCACAATGGGATCTAAACCTAGTACTTGAGAGGCTCACGAAACCTCCATACAAACCCCTAGACTCATGCACTCTACTAGTTCTATTATGGAAAGTGGCTTTCATGGTAGCTATCACGTTGTCCAGAAGGGTTTCAGAGCTAAGAGCCCTTTCTTCAGAACTCCTATATATGATGTTCTACTCCAACACAGTACAACCTGACCTCATCTTCTTAGCTAAGGTGGTATCACTCTTCCATATTAACCAAGATATTTGCCTTCCAGTGTTCTTCCCAGACCCACAGCTTACAGAGAACCAGAGGAAATGGCATACCCTCACTGTAAGAAGGCGTCTCGTTATGTACATTGAGGAAACTAGACTCTTCTGCAGAATGATCCAGCTTTTCGTAGCGGTTGCCGAGTATATCTCATCCTGGATCACGAACTGCATCAAGGACTGCTACCACAGAGCGCACACTCCCTTCCCAGGGAGAATCAAGGCACATTTGATTAGAGTGCAAGTGTCTTCCATGGCATTCCTCACTCAGGTTCAAATCCCAAGAGATATGCAGAGCAGTGACCTGGTCATCAGTGTATACTTTCACATCTCTTTATGCAATTGTCCATCAAACAAGGGACAATGCCACCCTGGGCAGAACAGTTCTATGAGTGGGGAAACCGTAACTCCATCCACCATCCTGAACACAGCTTGTAAGTCATCTACATAGGAATGGATGTGAGCAGCATTTGAAGAAGAATGGAAGGTAACTTACCTGTAAACGTCCTTCTTCAAGATGGGCTGCTCACATACATTCTGTACCCTCCCTCCATTCCCACTCTTTGGAGTTAGATGAAAGAAGAGAGTGAAGGGGGGGCATGGTCAGGGCCACCTATACACCACACAGGTGTGCAGGTCAAAGGGGACACTGGCCACTGACCCTATGGGGACAGGCTAGGGCAAAAAGATTTCCAGGCATCCGTGCACTGCAGCATGTGCACACCTACATAAGAATGGATATGAGCAGCCCATCTCGAAAAGGAATGTTTACAGGTAAGTAACCTTCCATTCCCCTTATTTCTGGCCAGGTTGGACCAGTCCAGGGCTTGCATGAGTTGGCGTGCTTGCTGGCTACAGGACAGCCTGGGGGAGGAAGGTCTGGTGCTCGGGGGTGGGGTGGTGAAGCATGGTGGGAGGCCTGGGTGGACCCTGGTGACGCAGCAGTGAAGTAATGGGGGAGTGTGGAGATGTCCCATCCTTAACTTTTGCCCACGGCCCCACAGTCACTAAGACCACCCCTGCACATGGCTCAAGTAGGAGCAAGTAATCAGGGCTGCAAACACACATCCAGAGAAAATATGCATGACAATAGGCTAGCCTAAATGCCTTGGTTGGAGAGGAGAGATGACCTGCCCTTTCTTTCTGAACAAAGTAAATAACCTTGCCATAAGTAGGAGATGGGAAGGGTTTGAAGAAAGGAGAAAAGTCAAGGTTTAAGCTGGTCAGGGCTTTTTTGCCAGAGAGACTCCATCTTCAAACTACCCCCAAGACCTCCACCTATCCACATGACCGGAAGTACTAGGCCATTACTGTGTTGCCACACAATGGTAAGTGTGTTACAGAGAACTGGGGAGTTGTCTGGGTTTGGCCTGGGAGGGGCAGGCCGATGCGTCTTGTAGGGCAGTGGTTCCCAAAATTTTCTCTGCTGTGGCACACCTTGCTACCTTTAATTGATTTGAGGCACACCACCATATATGTTCCAAATAAACTCATGAATATTCATGAGGTAATGAGCCAATCCAGAGCTCTTTGAGTAGTTTTTCAAAAAAATTTGTGGCACACCTGCTCAGACCTGATGGCACAGCTGTGTGCCATGGCACACTAGTTGGGAAACACTGCTGTAGGGTCATGGTATGCCACCAGGTGTGTCAAGACCTTCCAAAGATTGTGAGCCACTAGACTATACCCATGAACTTTAGCTTAGACCCTGTGTTTCCTGGGGGTGCTCACTGGACAGAGGTTCATCCAGGCCAGGGTGGGGTGGGGGCAGGAAGGGAGTCTTCCCACCCTTGCAGAGCCTCCCCATTGCAGTGGAGCCCTGCCTAGGAGGTGGAGTGCCCAGCCCCACCAGTGCTGGGGGGGGGCAGATGCAGGGGCTCTGGAGCTCTAGTCAGCACTGCTACAGAAGGCCTGGGGGGAGGCCTATAGGCCAGCACTGCTGTGGGGGTTTGGGAGGGATACCGTCAGTGCTGCTGCAGGGGGCTGGGGTGGCCTACCAGCTGGTGCTATTGCAGATGGCTTCAGAGTGGCTGTGGGCTGGAGGCCATTGTCTGTGGCATTCAGCGGGCCCCCACAATGTAGGGGATGCCTGGGCACAGGCCCCCGAGGAACATGCAGTAATCTGCCCTTGTCACTGGGGGACCATTCCTTGAGTGGCTAGTGAGTACACTTCCTCCACCTGGGACTGATTACATGCTGGAGCCTGGTGTGGGCTGACCCTGATGTGAGGGCCCACTTAGCAAAGTAGGGGAAGTTAGAGTCCAGGACTCAGCAATTGGTAAGGCACAGCAGCACACTAGACCAGCTTGCAGGAGGGGAACATCACACACCTTTGGTTAGGTGCATTATTAGTGAAATTTGCCCTTTAGAAGGCAACAAAGTAACTGCTAAACTGCCATTTGCTCCCCACACAAGCCCAAGTTTCAGGCTTGGGTGGAACCTTAGTGGTGCTTAAAACTTGACTTTAGGGGGGCCTCTGAATGAATGAAGGTTGACTTATTTGAGGTAAAGGGGGAGTTATCTTTTGAAAATTCACATATTGGCCATTGTTGGGATCAGAAGGTCTCACCAAATGAAGCTATGGACTGATGAGCGCTCATTGATGTAGGAAGCTAAATGCAGCACATGACTCTACAGTAACTATCTGAGTTCACTGAGAAGTCTGCCCTGCTAGATCCTTCCCTGGAAGGATGATGGTAACTATGCAGGTTATAAATCTACAGAGCTGTTGAAGACAGTGAAGCATCATGCAAAATACCCACAAGGTTATGGCCTAATACCATCATGATTTGTTTTGTGCAGGGTGTAAAAAAAAAAGTGAATATTTTTTCTTCTTACAATTAATCTTTCAATGTTGATGAATGGGTCTACTTGTCCAGCAGTTCCAAATTTTGATACAGAAGCTGAAATGACCGAGTAAGAATCTCTGCAATTACTTTTATAAAAATAATGCAATGTAGTTTCTATATTTTGTTGTCCACTAGACTGCAAGGCAAATTTGGTCCACAGTTACATCACATTGGTTTCAGCAGGGTTATACTGGGGTAAGGACATGCAGAACTTGTAGAATCATAGAAACTGGATGGCACCATAAGAGCTCATCGAGTCCAGTCTCTTGCACTCATGGCAGGGCCCATGTACCCTCTTAAACCATCCCTGACATGTGTTTGTCTAACCTGCTCTTAAAGACATCCAGTGATGGAGATTCTACAACCTGCCTGGGCAACTTATTCAGTGGTTAATCACCCTGACAGCGATTTTTTCCTAATGTTCAAACTAAACCTCCCTTGCTGTAGTTTAAGCTCATTACTTCTTGTCCTATCATCAGTGGTTAAGGAGAATAATTTTTATCCCTCCTCCTTGTAACAACCTTTTAGGTATGTGAAAACTGTTATCAAGTCCCTTCTCAGTCTCCTCTTTTCCAAACTAAACATACCCAGGTCTTTCAGTCTTCCCTCATAAGTTAAGTGTTGTGACCTTTAATCATCCATGTTGCTCTTCTCTGGATTTCCCTCAGTTCCCCCACACTTTTCCTGAAATGAAGCACCCAGAACTGGACACAATACTGCAGTTGAGGCCTAATCAGTGCAGAGTAGAGTGGAAGAATTACTTCTCATATCTTACTTAAAATGCTCCTGTTAATACAACCCAGAATGGTGCTTGCTTTTTTTGTAACAGTATTACACTGTTGACCCATAGTTAGTTTGTGGTCCACTGTGACACCCAAATCCCTTGCCATAGTACTCCTCTGTAGGCAGTCGTTGCCCATTTTGTATATGTGCAATAGACTGTTCTTTCCTAAGTGAAGTACTTTGCACTTGTCTTTATTGAATTGTATTCTATTTACCTCAGACCATTTCACCAGTCTGAGCAAATCATTTTGAATTATGACCCTATCCTCCAAAGCACTTGCAACCGCTCCCAGATTGGTCTCATTCGCAAACTTTTAAGTGTACTCTTTATACTCTCATCTAAATCATTGATGAAAATATTGATCAGAACTGGATCCAGAACTGATCCCTGTGGTACCCCACTCATTGTACCATTCCAGCATGACTGTAAACCATTGATGATTACTCTCTGGGAATAGTTATCCAGTCAGTTTTGCACCAATCTTATAGTAGCTTCATCTAGGTTGTACTTCACTATTTTGTTAATGAGAATGTGATATGAGACTGTATCAAAGGTCTTATGAAAGTCTAGATATACCACATTGTGGCAAAGTCAGACTGGAGAATTTCCAGAGAGGTGTAGAAAACCAGTGTATTAGCCCCAGGCTCAGCAAGTCCCTTTTCCCCTTGTAGCTGTGGAGTGCTTACTTCTGGCTAATTGGCACACCTGGAGCTAATCATGTCCCCACCCAGGATTTGTTAAAAAGCCTTCCCTCCAGAGAAAGTGTGTAGCTGGGGTGTGAGAGAAGAGGCCAGGTGTGGTTGGAAGGCAGGCAGATGTGGAGGTGCAGAATGCTGGTCAAGAAGAGCTCCACTGGTACAAAGATTAGGGAAAGGAAAAACCCCTGTCTGAGTGGGCAATGGCCTTTCCTAGGCTTGGAGGCCTCAGGAAAACAAACCCACTACTAATGGAAAGCACAGGACCCACCAGGTAATGGAGGAACTTTGTCACTCACAGCTATCACTTTCCCTCTATCCACAAGGCTTGTCAGTTTGTCATAGAACTTGATCTCGAGTGTGTAACTTATGGGCTTTTACTTTTTTTATCATAAGTTTACCTATTACTATGTTGTTCTTGGTTTTGCTGCACTGATACTGAGCACCACCCAAGCCTGGACATTTTGTATCTCAGCTGCAAGGCAGACAGCAAGAATCTGACAAAGGACTTTTTTTTTGCAGTACTGCACCAGGAGATGGCTTGGTTTGATACCATCCAGACTGAGAGAGTGAGAAGGCTCTCTCTGTCTGTGCACTGAAAACATAATAGCCATTAGCCATAAAGGTCATTGCTGTTTATCTTGATAGAACTAGCTGCAGAGAGTTTCCAGGAAACTTTTAAACTAAGACCCAAAATATTTCCAGCATCTGAGAGCGTCATTCATTATCATAAGAAACAAGGAGTCCTGTGGCAATTTTAAAGACTAACACATTGCATGAGCTTTTCTGGGAGAAAATCCCACTTCATCAGATACTTTGAAGATGGGGAATCTGGCAAAGTGGGATTTTTCTCCCACAAAAGCTCATGTGATAAATAAATTTGTTAATTTTTAAAAGTGTCACAGGTGTCTTTTTTTTGTTTTACTGAACCTAGAGTAACATGGCTACCCCTTTGGAATTCATTGTCATTTTCCACTTCATTTGCATTGTTTCAGCAACCTCTACTATGTGAAGGCCTATGCTATGAAATGCAATATCTTAGCCATCAGACATTGGCTTTATATCGTTTATGATCTACTTTACAGACTACTAAAGATAAACACTTCTGCTGCTTCCAGCTAGTTTACAAACATTGAAAACCCTGACATCGTAGGAAATGAAACTATTCATATTTATGAGCAGAATGTTCTCATTTTGCACCTCATCCAAAAATTAATTAGGAGTATTTGGATCCAATCCCTTATGGAGGAATTCAGAGGAAAGTATATGCAGAATTCCTCCAGTTTAAATTTTTGTAGATAGGGATATGCCAAGTTTTGTAAGATGTGAATTCTGAAGGGAATGAAAGAGGCTTTAATTTCCCTAGTTCTTGCTCCCTCATATAAAAATATCCAGAGTAAACTAGTGTGATATGCTACAATAATTCTGTAAATAATAATTTACTGACATTGTCCTCATCACTGTATAGGCTTCAAAATGGAGATAACTCTTTCCTCAAAGAGGTTAAATTCTAATAACAAAATAGATTATCTACACTAGGGAACTCAGATTAAACAGTAATGTAGAACTTTTTGGAGTGAATTTTCTTATATATATATATATATATATATATATATTTATTTATTTATTTATTTACTTTCAGATATTCTGTAAATGAACTGGGTCATTTGTCAATGAGTGAGGGTAGCAATGGTAGAAGTCCATATAGAGGTTACATCACTGAAGATGAATTGTGTGAAGAGAAGGCATTCATCAAAGTTAACAAATCTTTTTTTATTTTACAGTGACACTAACACCACCCATAAAGGCATCAGAGACAACACCTGTATTTTTGTACAGTTTTGTCATGTTTTTGACAGGGATAATTGTAGGATTCATGTATGGGTCGAAATTGACTTTGGTGATTTTGTCAGTTAGTCCTCTCCTTTTTGCAGCGGCAGCAGTGAAGTCATTAGTAAGTGTTTCAGAAAAAAATGAATTAGAATTTTTCCTCTAACAGGCAGATATTGGCAAGCTCTAGAGGCCTGGACTGAACTGCTTCCAGCTACCGTTGCTCCCCTTCACAAGGAGAGAAGATGGTTTGCATACAGAGAGCCTATTTTGCACAGAGATCCACCTAGGACAACCCACTGATGGTCAAAACCATCCTTCCTTGTTAATCCAAAAGCCCTCTAAAACTGTTATTTAATCTGTTTTACATCATATTGTTGCAGATAATTTACCTGCTGTATACACTTGCGTATAAGACAAGATTTCTATGCCTGAAAATTGCCTTTAAAACAGGCACTCAGCTTATATGCAGCTTAAACCCTCAGACACCAGCTCCAGCCCAGGAGTTTTTAAATCTCACGCTCTGAGCATGTTCTGAGTGCTCAGGGCAGGAGCCCCAGTGTGTAGCCAGAGCAACCATGTTGGGAAGTCAGCCTGGGCCAGGGTTAAAGTAAGGAGCAGGACCCTGGCATCTGGAGTGGCCAGGTACACAGGCCCTGCGGTGGGGTTGGCCTGAGGGAGACAGTGTCAGAGCCTGGAGGCTTGGAAAGGGGTCCAGGAGCCCAGGGAAATGATGGCAGCAGGGTGCAGAGGTTTGGAGGGGGGCCAGGAGCCTGGAGAAAGTGCAAGGGTTTGGGATGTGCCCCAGGAGTCTGGGGAAGCCAGTGGCACAGGGTGGGGGGCTAGGAGCCCGAAGCCATGCAGGGAACTCAGCTTATACACAGGTCTTGCATTTGTCCCTGTTTTGGGGCTCATAACTGGGGGATTGGCTTATGCACAGATCAGCTTATATGTGAGTATATATGGTAGTTTAAAATGTAAACATGACCCCTGGATCTATGGACAATTACCGTTGATTAGATATAGCATGATGAAATGTATTAGGAGATTTTCCCTATTTTAATGTACTAGGACCATATTAATAAATGTTCCTTATAATATGCAAAAAAAATTACTGTTTCTATTCATGAACTTTGATTTTGTTTTCTCTCCCCCTCCTATGCCCACCCAATCACTGCAAATAGTGGATGGAAAAACATGGTTATGATCCTTAATCAAGAAAGCTACATTATTAGGTGACCTCCATTGCTACAGTTCCTGAGTGCCTCACAATCTCCACTGTGCTTAGTCTCAAAACACCATACAACATAGGGGATTCCCATATTACAAATGGTAAAGTGAGGCACAGACAGAAGAAATTATTTAATCAAGTTTTCACAGGAAACCAGTACTGGATGTGTGACTTAAACTCAAGTAATCTATATTCTAGGCTCTTACCTTTAGTACTTGATTCTTTTAATACAGAGCATAATTTACACCACATCAATAGCTTGCCATAAAATACTTTTGCCTACTCTCCCATGATTCTCCAGTTACTGGCATAATTCACTACAAAAGAGCTGGCAGCTTATGCTAGTGCAGGTGCTGTGGCAGAAGAGACGTTGACTGCCATCAGGACAGTTGTTGCTTTCAATGGACAGATGAAGGCATTAGCAAAGTGATTTTTTTTTTTTTTTTTAGTAATTAATGTGTACATAATGTTTGGTAAAGGGATGTGGTTATTTCAAAGGAAAAATCAAAATCTGTCAGTTTATCAACCAGACAGCTGAAAAGTTCAGATGATGATAAATATGAGCATGTGGCAGGAAGTGCTTTCCATCACTGTCATAAACATATGCAGTCCCTCAACAGACCTAAAATATGGAGGACCAGTGTAAAGCCCAGTTTCCCATCTCACACAAATCTGAAGCCATAGAAAATGCAATCTTATGTAAGCTTTCAGTCCAAGAAAACACTTGTGCAAATGCTTACCTTTAAGTACATACAACTCCCACTGACATAATTAAAATGTTCGCAGTTAAGTTCATACTTTACCGGATCATGACCTTAAGTAAGACTGCATATCACCCCATGTCACTGACTTCAAAGGGGTGCCCAAATGCTTAAATTTATGTTCAGGCTCAGTGGTTGGCTAATATTCCTATACTTGATTTAATCTGAATTGCACCTGTGGTATATGAACACTTTATAGGGAAGAAATTAAATGCGCATCATTTTAGAATCCCCTCACTATTGCTTAAATTGTGCTTTTTCCAATTCTGCACCTTCCCATTTTTGGTCAAGATGAACACGTGTGTCGAGGGGTCCCTACAAAATGTCTAAGCATGTCATTGAACTGTAAAATGATATACATGCTGTCCTCTTGAAATGATCTGGGAACAGTATTGGACATCCTCAGTAGGATTAACTGGGTGAGCACAAGCAGTTACTGATTGATTCGAAAGCCATGAGCTTGTAAGGAACATGCAGGAAAGAACAGCACAATTCCTTTCATTGCTTAACCTGTTTATCTTTGTCCTTCTCTCACAGGGGTTAAATGGAATAATATGGTGCTTAATTAGTATTTGATTTATTGTTAATGACATAATTTAGTAAATTAGTTTTTAGCAATTAATTGCTGGTTTCCAACAGCGTTCAGCAATGGATAGATACTGTCAAGTTGTAGAGTCAAAGGGATTCTGGCTTCTGTTTTATCTTGTTGGCTTTATCTAAAGCTCTTCTTCCTCAAAAATTAATTGAGCATTAATTCTTAGATTTGATAGCTGATATTCACAGAATCCTAGAAATGTAGGTCTGGAAGGGACATCAGGAGGTTGCAAAGTCCAGCTCCCCTGCACTGAGACAGAGCCAAGTATACCTAGGCCATTCCTGACAGGTTTTGGTCTAACTAGTTCTTAAAAACCTCTAAGGATGAGGATTCCACAACCTTCCTCAGCAATGCCTTCTAGCCTGATACTTAAGAAGTTTTTGGTAATATATAACCGAAGTTGTCTTTTTCCCCTGCAGATTACACAGTTGATTCCTTATTATTCAGTGGACATGAAAAACAAGTGGTCACCATGCACTTTGTAACACCCTTTATTATACTGGAGACTGTTGGCCAGCTTCCTGCTCAGTCTTTGTTTCTCAAAAGTAAACATGTCCAGTTTTTTAACTTTTCTTCATAGGTCAGGTTCTCTAAACCTTAACACCTTTTTATTGCTCTCTTCTAAACTATCTGCAGTTTGTCCACACCTTTTTCCTAAACAAGATACATTTCTGGGGCTGAGCACTCATCAGAGGTAAGCAAACTAGAAGAAATTACCTCCTGTGTTTTATATATCATTATCTCCTTAAAATACCCCAGAATGATATTACCCTTTTCACAACTGCATAATCTTGTTGTTTCATTTTCCATTTGTGATATGCTTGAATCCCTGGTCCTTTTCCACAGTACTAATACCTAGTCAGTTATACCCCATTTCTCATTTGTGCATGTGATTTTTCCTTTGTAAGCATTGCACTTTGCTCTTGTCTTTATCGAATTTCATGTTATTAGTTTCACGTCAGTTTTTCAGTATTGCCCTGTTGAGCTTAGTACACTGTTTTATGAAAGGGTTTAGTGTCAGATACTTCAGAGGAAATAAACAGAACAATTTTTGAGTGATTCACCCCCCTTCATCAAGTTACAGTTTCTGGAACTCACATGTTTAGAGACTCAAGGCATGGAATTACATCCCTGACCATCTTGCATAATAGCATTGGTGGACCTATCCTCCATGATATTTTCTAATATTCTTTTTAACCCATTTATATTTCTGGCCTGGCAATGTGTTCCACAGTTGGACAGCACTATGAGAAGTAGTACATTATTTTGTTAGTTTTAAACCAGCTAATTATTGATTTCATTCTATGACCTCTGGTTTTTATAATGTGTAAATAACATTTCCCTATTCATTTTGTCTTTCTTCATGGTTTTATAAACTTCAATCATATTTGCTCTTAATCATCTTTATTCTAAAAGAAACAGTCCATTCTTTTTAATCTCTCCTCATATGGAAGCTATTACAAATCCTACTAATTTTGTAGTACTTCTCTGTACCTTCTCTAATATAGACTCATAGACTATCAATATGATCATCTAGTCTGACCTATGACTAAGTTATTAAAGTCCTCAAATAATGATTTAAAGACACTAAGGTAGAGAGGGTATGTCTATACTAGCTAATTAGTCCTGATTAAGCAAGCTTAGTCTGGAATAATTTGGTCCAGGTCTACCCTAGACTTTGGCTAATCCAAACCAAAATATTTCTTTGTTTGGACTAACCAAAGCTAGTCCGGACTAATAAATTCGACTGCTTGGTCTAGACCAGAGGTCAGCAACGCAGAAGAGTAGAAGAGCCATCCCTCCACCCTCCCATCACAATCACATGAGCCTAAGCAGGCCCAGCAGCTGCACCGCAGCCCCTAGCAGTGGTTGGGATGGTGTGTAGGCAGCATGCACTCCTTCCATCCCTTCCTCTGCTGGTGGGGTAGAGCAGCACAGCCCTGCCTACTACACCTCCCAAGAGCGGCCAACGAAGAGCTGCAGCTTGCGGAGGCGGAGACCTGCAACAGCCCCTCCGCGGAGTTCAGAGCTCTTTGACCTGGCCAACCCAGCACTGAATGGGCCTGATCTAGGGCCTAGGGGTGAGGCAGCCTCTGTTCAGGCCTGGAGTGGCTGGGTCAAAGCGGCCTGAACTCCACAGAACGGGCCATTCCATGGCCTCGCCTCCACAAGCTGCAGCTCTCCACTGGCCGCTGTTGGGAGGGGCAGCTGGCTGGGGGTAGGCAGGGTAGTGCTGCTCTGGACCACCAGTGGAGGGAAGGAAGGAGGGAGACCACACCGCCCGTAAACCTCCCGCCAGGGCCTGCGGCATGACTCCTGGCTGCTTCCAGCTCATGCAGTTGTGGTGGGAGGGTGGGGGCGACCCCGGTGCCCCTGATTTGGCCACAATGCTGGGGCCACCTGGGAGTCCCTGGAGCACACCTGGCTCCCTGGAAGAGATTGCCAGTGAGCCCAAAGGGGATGCTCAGGGAGCCACAGGTGGCTCCCTGAGCCTGTGTTGCTGATCCCCAATCTAGACTAAGCACGATGTAGACAAGGACTAATGGCTAGTTCAAATTAAGCCATTTGTTCAAACTAGCCATGTGTCCAAGTTCAAATTATTAGTTCAGACTAACCTCAGACTTTTTAGTTCAGACTAGCAAGTCCAAACTAAAAAAGCAGATGTAGACATAGCCAGAGAATTCATCAATGATTGAGTCCTGCCCCATGCTACAGAAGAAGGTGAAAAAGCCCAGAGACTTTGCCAATATGGCTTGGAGGAAAATTCCTTTCCAACCCCATTATGGTGATTAGTCTGACCAACGGTCTGCAATATGTGGCTCCGGAACCACGTTTGGCTCCAGAGCTGCATGTGACTATTTGGCTTCCCACTTATAGCTCCAGGATCTCCCTGCCACTCCTAGTTCTGAGCTCCCCCAACCCCAGGAGACCCTGTGGCAGGTGTCCTGGCTCAGCTTCCAGCTCTCCTCATCCCTTACCAGGAGGTTACACCCATTGCAGCTCTCAGAACACTTGGTTCTTGAAGGAATTTTTCACAATGGCTTTGAAAGATTCATCAGTCCAGACACACATGAAAAAATTCTCTATAACAACTCAGAATCCACCCCATCGGTCGTCCATTGGCATATATAACACCAGGAGCCAAAGATCAGTCAATTGCCAAACCAAGCTGTCCTATTATATCATTTCCTCTGTGAAATTATCAAGCTCAGTTTTGAAACCAGCTATGTTTTTTGCCCCCACCGTTCCCCATGGAAAGCTATTCTGGAACTTTACTCCCCTAATAGATAGAATCCTGCATCTAATTTCAGATCTAAATTTCCTGATTGCCAGGTTACATACATTAGTTCTTGTGTCCACATTGGCACTGAACTTAAATAATTCCTCTCACATCTCATTATTTGTCTCTGACATGTTTATGGAGAGCCATCATTTCTCCCCTCAGCCTTCTTTTGGTTAGGCCATATAAGCCAAGCTCTTAGTCTATTCTCATAAGGAAGGTTTTCCATTCCTCGGGTTATTCTAGGAGCCATTCTCTGCACCTGTTCCAGTTTGAATTAGTCTTTCTTAAACATGGGGGGGACCATACTTGCACCCAGTATTCCGCTTGTAGTCTCACCAGCACTTAGTATAATGGAACTAACATCTTTTTGTCTCTATTGGAAATACTTTGCCTGATGCATCCAATGACCACATTTGCTTTTTTTTCATCATCACATCACATTGACTGCTAAGTCAACCTGTTATCAACCAATGTCCCAGGTCCTTCTGCTCCTTCATCATTTCCAGCTCATGCATCCCCAGCTTACAGGAAAAGTTCTTAGTCAGTCACTAAATGCATGACCTTGCACTTTCCACTATTAAATTTCATTCTATCTCTATTATTGCAGTTCTCAAGGTCATCCAGATCTTTCTGTATGATGTCCTGATACTTCTATGTATTGGCAACATCTCCTGTCTTTGTGTAATCCGCAAACTCTATTAGCAGAGGTTCACTTTTTGGGCCAAGGTCAGCAATAAAAAGGTTAAATAAGATAGGTCCCAAGATCGATCTCTGAGGAGCTCCATTTATAACCTTCCTCCAGCCCAGGGGTCAGCAACCCTTGGCACACATACCGAAGAAGGCACAGGCATCCATTTTGAGTGGCATACAGGGTTCCTCCCCCATGAGGTCTGGGGCCACAAGAGCCATGTGTGTAGAAGCTCTTTCCTGTGTTGGCCCTGCCCCCGGCACCTGCTGGCCCTATGCCTGGCACCTGCTGAGGGTTGGGGGAGCGGGGCTGGTATGGGACTGGCAAAGGTTGCCGATCCCTGCTCTAGCCTGACAGTTCTCCTTTCAGTATGATCAGTTTTAATCTCCTCTTTAACCAAGTCCTTATCCATCTTTCTATTTTCATATTAACCCTCATCTTTTAAAATTTAACTAATAATTCCCTATGTGAAATTGTATCAAATACATTACTGAAATCTAGGTAAATTAGATGTACTGAATTTACTTTGTCCAAAAAATCTGTTATCTTCTAAAAAAGGAGACTAGGGTGGTCTGACATGATCTACCTTTTGTAAAGCCATGTTGTTTTTTATCCCAATTATTATTAACCTTGATGTCTTTAATTACATTTTCTGTCAAAATTTTTCTTCGTGTATCTTAATTGAGATGGGAGCAAGCAGAACTACTCACATCATTCGAGGTATGAGCACATGAGGGATTTCCACAGTGGCATTGTTGTATTTGCTGTCTTATTATCTATCCTTTTCCTAATTGTCCCTTACATTCTGGTAGGTTTTTGACTGCCACTGCAAACTGATCTTTTCATTGATTTCTCCATGGTGACCATAATATTTCTCTTCAGTATACTTGGCCCCCAAACGTTCATGAGATGCAGCTATTATAGCATACGTTGTACTCTGACTATTTCCTGTGGCAACATAATCCAGTGTGAGACTGAACATAGTTGGCCACATTGTCTGCAAGTCCACTGTGTGCTGTTACATAGTACAACTACATGTTGTGTCCTGCTCTCTCTCTCATGATTTTCTGATGCTCAGCACATTTATTATCATGATGAGTTTTTCCCTCGTGGAGTCTTTGATGCCAGCTAGCTCAATCAATTGCTGGTTTTTCCCCAAGTTGCTGTGTCTATTTGGAATTTTTCCAGAGCCTTTTCACAGTTATCTTTAAAGCAAAGTTTTGGTCATTCTTTCAGCCTTGTTCCATTGGCTAGCTCTGCATATAACAGGTCTTTAGGAATGAAGCCATCTTCCACCCTCCACACATGCCCCAGCCATCTTAGTTTCCTGTTGTACAAGATGGCTCCCATGCTTGCCATACCAGCTGTCTGCAGTACATTCTCGTTTGTGATCTTGTCTTGCCATTTGATGTTAAGAATTTTATGCAGACAGCAGAAATGAAAGATGCTTAGCCTCTTTTCATGGCTTGCATAAGTGGTCCACATCTCCGACCCATAGAGAAGGATGCTTAAGGCATATGCTTGATAGATTAGCAGCTTTGTTTTGATGGTAAGCATAGTATTTGCCCATACCCACTTACTTAATCTGCTAAATGCAGTGGCTGCTTTGCTGAATTGTATATTAACTTCTTCATCCAATGACGAGTTGGCAGTAACTGTAGACCCTAAATGAAGTGAATTTTTGAACCACCTCAAGTGGACTGTCATTTAGAGTGGCACATGGCAGTGAGGACCTGTGTGAGGACACTGTTGTCTTGACCTCTGATGGTAATTGCAAATCTTTTTCATGTCCTAGATAATTGATTCGTCAATTCTTAAAAATGCAATTCTTTGTGAGCAACAATAGCAGCAACAGCAGCAGCAAACAGCAATTCCCTAATAAACACTTTCCTTATTTTTGTCTTTGCCCTTAGTCTTGCTAAATTGAATAAGGATCCATCAGATCTCATATGCACATAGATTCCACTGAGTGAATCTTGAAAAGAACAGAAATAAGATCCCCAAAAAAGTGAGAGCAAGGACACAGTCCTGCTTTACTCCACTGTTTAATGTCAAAGCTGCTTGATGTAGAGCCATCAGATCTAACAGTTGATCTCATACTCTCATGAAAAGATTTTATTAGCTGCAAGAATTTTGGTGGACATCCTATCTTTTCTAGTATGAGAGATAATACTGATTGACACACTGTATTGAATACCTTGGTGAGGTCCACTAATTGAATGTACAGTGGCATGTTTTGCCCACGTTGCTTCTCCTGAAGCTGGCACAGAGAGAAGATCATGTCAATGATCAGTCTTCTAGCTCAAAAGCCACACTGTGATTCTGGGTAGATATGATTCGCAAGTTGCTGAAGATGCTTTAAGATGACTCTACCAAATGCTTTCCCAACCATATTAAGGAGGGCTCTGCCTCAGTACTTATTGCAGTCGCCCTTTTCACCCTTATTCTTATATAAAATGACTATCATAGCCCCTTGCATACCTTCTGGTATTTGACCACTTCTCCAGCACTTGAGAAGAAGAGCATGGAAAAGGAAAGTAAGACGTTCTTGATTATGTTTGAGGATTTCAGCAGGAATGGAGTCCTCACCAGGCACTTTACCACTGGAGAGTACATCAATTGCTTTAGTGAGCTCCTGCTGACTTGGCTCAATATCTAGCTCTTGCAGTGATTCTAGGTTAGGGATCAGATTCTTAGTTCCAGGTAAGATGTCGCTGCCTTCTGAGTATGATTCCAAGTAATGTTCAATGGCCCATCGAGCCATTTGTTTATTTCTGTCTGTAGTTGGTTTGCCGCTTTTAGAGGAGCATCTTTGTAATATTAGGGCCGAGTGCTTTCCTAAGGCCTTCATACATAGCCTTCACATTACTTGTGTCAGAGGCAACCTGGATCTCATTGTAGAGATTACTCCAGTACTGATTCACACAGCACCTTGTTTCTGTCTGAATTTGGCTTTTTGCCTAATGCAGGTTAGCTTTGGAGCTCTTCAATAGGTTCTTTTTGTACTCATGATAGGCCTCATTTTTAGGCCTCTCTTCAGTGATAGCAGCTAAATTAGACCCTATCATTGTACATGTACAGTGGGAATAGGTTTTTAATTATTTTGTATTTATCAACAATGAATTTCTGCTGCCATTTTGTTGCTCAGTCTGCCAGTTTTGTGAAACTCCTCTGTAACTTTTCAGAGGCCATAATTATCTTCAGTCACTTTGTATGATCTGCAAAATTTTACCACCTCATGGTTAACCCTCTTTTCTGTATCATTTATGAATATGCTGAATAGAAAATGGCTCTGTACAGATCCATGGGGGACCCCCAATTTTTACCTCTCTCCATTATAAACACTGACTGTTTATTCCTACCTTTTGTTTCATATCTCTTAATCAGTTACTAATCCATGACAGGATCTTTCC
The DNA here is from genome assembly GCA_007922195.1 of Podocnemis expansa. Taxonomy (NCBI): domain Eukaryota; kingdom Metazoa; phylum Chordata; order Testudines; family Podocnemididae; genus Podocnemis; species Podocnemis expansa. The sequence continues at coordinate 19,355,326 of ML681964.1, read as the reverse complement.
TCTTATCCCATCACTGTGCTTAAGAGCCCTTGGTGTGGGACCTTATCAAAGGGCTTCTCAAATGTCGAGGTACACCAGCTGGATCACGATTGTCCACATACTCATTGAAACCTCAAAATATTCTAATAGATTTACAGTTAATAATAGAGACCTTATTTCCATTTAGAAAATCCGTTTTGATTGTTCTCCAGAATATGTTTATCTATGTGTCTGATAATTCACTCAGGGCAGCCACGTTAAAGGAAATAGCATTAGAAGCTAGACCTACTGTTGACAATTATTAGGCCAGAGCTGCTTCTGATAAAAGGATCAGTGAATATGTGTGTGTAACTTAAACACCATCTGAGAATCTGTATAATTGGATAATCTGATTTTAATACGAGAAAATCCTGGAAGCATGAAAGAAAGCTCTGGAACTTCAGGCAGAAGGTCATCTGGGTACATTTATCATATTTTTTTTCAGATATGATGCTAACCTAGAGAATGCGAAGAGTGTTGGAGTCAATAAATCAATTATCATCAACACATCTTTGGGTTTCTTCCAGTTTATTTTATTTGGAATCCATGGTCTTTCATTTTGGTATGGAATCAAACTCACAGTGGAGAAGAAAGAAAACTAACTTCAGATGTGTGTTAACTGTAAGTACAGCAAAATGAACTCTGACTGGTATCACCTGGGGTTTCTGGGATAACCTTATCAATGTGCCAAAATCAGGGGCCAGCTGCAAAATGAGGGGCCAAACCCCCAAACCAGTGATGGGTACTACTGAAACCAGTCTCCCAGTCAGTAACAAAACATGCTTCTGATTTCCCCACTGTGGTAATCAACAAGCATAACAAAATAGAAACAGCCCCCTTTATTGCACATGAGGTCCTCTGGTCCCCACCTAGCCACTGGGTTTCTTACAGAAATAGGTTCTTCTGACCCCAAAGGGCCAGCCATATTACCAGAACAATATAGGCTTGGATCTTACCCAAAATACCATGCTGCCAGCCAATTCTTTAGTAACCACACCTAAAGGTTTAATATAATAAGAAACAAAAATATGAGAGTTTAACAGGTCAAAGTGAATCACATAAATACAAATGATTTAGAGTACATAGAAAGCAAGTCCTTGAAGAATCTGCAGTTTGCCAATTCGTCCAATTCCTCTGGTATACACCCAGCACCTGGATGGTTCTCAGTCCTTTGCTCAGTGCAGCAGAATAGTTCCAGGTGGTGTTAATTGCAGGTTGAAGACTGAAGACCAAATGGAGATGGGGCCACTGCCTTTTACTACCTCTGACCTTCCCCATGCTCTGAAGAGTCTTTGCCAAATCAAAATGGAGTTGAGTAACATGGTCAGCCTGGGTGACTGGTCAAACAGGTTTCTTCCTAAGCCCACCGTAGCTGGGGGCTTCCCTAAAGGGCCAGTAAGAGGACAATGGTTTTACAGCCCACCCAGTCTGGGAATGCCCTAGAATCCAAAAACTTGGAGTACAAATAAAAGAAATAAATTCCTAATTTTTACTACAGATATGACACCTATATATAAACCATGTAATTGGTTAGGAATGATTATAACCTTTATATTTGTTACCAAACATGGCATATCACATGGATTATTGCAAATATGAAATATAAATATGAAAGATGATCATAAACAGTCCCCCTAGGCCCAGGCAGCATCACAACTGGCTGAAACAAACTTTTTGAAAATGGTTTGTAAGTCAGAAAAAATGCTTTGTTTAAGCACTGTATAACAAAGACGCAGAATTTTTACTCTGGCCCAGATTACCCAGCAGACTAAATGTTCGAACATGTTTAGTGTCAAGTCAACAGTCAAATTTTATATACATATATTGAACATTTAAGTTATGTAACAAATATCTCAGTTGGTTACTGTCATGCTGTCTGGAGTGGCTCATGACCATGAGTGCCTGTCTCATGGAAGACTATAGGAAAACAGCAGGAACCCCAGATGTGGTGCTCTATAACTAAACTTCACCAAGCCGGAATCACAATACCATTCTTACCATGGGCTATGTCTACACACACATAAGTATTTCTAAATGAGTTATTTCAAAATAAAGTTCTTATTTTGAAATAAGTTAATTCGAATTAAGGGAAAGCCTGCTATCAAAATGGCTGTTATTTTGTAATGGTTATTTCGAAATAAGGCCGTTCGGACATGTTGTTTCAAAAGTATCTCTTTAGCTGAACTAAAAATTGTATTGTTTTTGGTTTTCAGAAGCTTTTATTCATTTGTTGAATATTGGGCACTCCTTATCTTTGGCACCAGATTTTGGCAAAGCTAAAGTTTCTGCCTAATGAATCTTTCAGCTTTTGAATAGGAAACCTTTAATTGACAGCTATAGTGAAGAGGGTACAAAATTGATAACATCATTTAGAAAACCTTTAATACTAACTAAAGTAGCGGGACTCTACTGTCTTTAAATGTATTAATTTTATTACCTTTCACAATGTCACAGAAGATAGTCCAGGTAAAATTTAACAGCAATTACTTAATAATTTTATTTATTAAATTTTATATTTGTCAATGCTATTTTATACCTTTTTGCTTGCAAAATTAACAGAATACTTTTAAGAGCAGTTCTATTCTGAAAAGTGATTGGGAGAATTCATTCAACAGTTTTGTCTTTTGGTGCTATTCAGAATTATGATTGCTTGCTTTAGCTACTCTGGTATGTTTTAACTTCTTTTTTCCTCCCATAAACTGTAAGAGCAAATGCAATTATGGGGGAGAATGAGTTAGATTCTGTTCTTTTTTGCACGTCTTTGGTAGACTTGTTTGCTGAGTTCCAGACAGTTAACAACTGTGTAACAGAGAGACAAGGTGGGTGAGGTAATAATTTTTTATTGCACCAAACTCTGTTGGTGAGAGAGAGAAACTGTCAAACTTACACACAGCTCTTCTTCAGCTCTGTGTAAGTTTGAAAGCTTTTCTCTCTCACTAACAGAAGCTGATCCAATGTCAGATATTACTGCACACACCTTGCCTTTTTAATATTCTGGAACTGGCATGGCTATAACAACACAGCATACAACATGTGTGGCACCTCATTCAAATGAAATGGACTGGTCAGGTTTTAAGGAGGACATAACTTGGCCTGCAAAGCCTTTGTTCCTGATGATTATATGCATGATGGAGAGAATCTAGGTTGCCTTTCAAACCCAGAGTTGATAATAAAACTCAACTTTGTAAATTGAGCACATTGCACATGGAAAGTACTAAGAGAAAATAAATGGGAAAGGCCATGGTGCCATATTTACAGTACCCCATTTAAAATAAGAGCCACCCTTTCAGAAAACTGAAATTGCTTTAGAAGTCTAATTTTTGGATAGTGGTCTTGATTCAGAAAAGGATTCAGGTACATACTTTAACCATGCCAGTAACTCATGTGCATACCTTTAAGGTACATGTGCTCTTGAACACTTTCCTGTATCAGATTCACATGCATAAGGGAAAATACCTTCTTTCAGATAAAGGCTTTAATAGGAAGCACAACCACTCTGGGCCAAAACCAGATGCCAGGGAAACAGCTGCCTTTGACTTCAGTGAAGCTAAGATTTGGCCCAAAGAGTTTAAACCTTTAAAAGCCAGGTTTTTAGGTACTATATGTGACATGCTACAGCCCCCTATACACACAGGCACACCACTATCATGTGATCTGTATATCTTTCCTGTTCATCCCTACAATGTAAGTGTGGGTTGTCTATAGCAAAGTGTATCATTTAAGGTGTTTCTGGAATGCTCATGGCATGCTCTGCATTACTATTATGGTAGCATGTTTCCAGCAATATCATATATATATACAGACATTTCCCCCAATGTATTCCACATGGCTCAAATGGGGGCATGCAAACACAGCAATGAAGGTATGTATACCAAAAAAATGGAGTTCAAGTGCCTTGTCTGGACAGGGATAAAAGGTCAGCTGATGGCAAGAACGGGGACTGAATGAGGGTTTGTAAAGAGAGAAGACAACACACTTCAGACTGGTTAGGGCTTTTGTCCTGCTTTCAATCATCTAAGCAACATCAAGGACTGATACCTATCCACAATGTGAGAAGGACCTGGCTGCAGAACCATCAGTAGCCAGAGTGTGTGGGTAAGCTAGCAATGCACTGTAACAGTGATCATTAGTTTAGAATGTGAGTTATCTTTCATTTTATTGTGATTATCTTCTTGCTGATTAATTATCTGATTTTACATTTAATTTAATTTGACAGGTACTCACTTAGAATTATGATTTAATAAAAAACTTGTTTGTTTTATCTAAAGCAGTGTGCTGTTGGATGTGAAAGTTTGACTGGGAGCAAAAGTTAATGCATATCAATTTTTTGTTAAATTGGCAGACTGGTGTAAATAAGCTTGCAAGGCCCAGTGGGTGTGCACTGAACCTTGCACTATGGCAGTTCTCAGCATTGCGTCTGGGAACTGGTGGTGTTTGCTGGGGGATTATCGCATGAGTGGCTATTCAGAGCTAGGGTTACCAGATACCAAAGCATGGAAAGGACAGGGAAGTACAAAAAGGAAAACATTGGAGGACACATACACATCCGGGGACCTGGGGCCCCTGCACATCCAGGACCCCTTCACCCACCCTAGCTCCTGCCCCCCCAATGCCTGCCCCACCACCATCCCAACTACTGTCCTCCAAAAACCTGCCCTATACCTCCACCACAACTACTGCCCCCCCAAATGCTTATCCACAAGGCCCAATAGCAGGTGTGCATCTCCTAACTAAGAGACATAGGTCAAGATCAGTTTGATGGCTGGTATCACCACGGAGCCAAGCAGGACGAATAGTGCAGCCCAAGGCAGGACAGCTGGTTTGCCCATCTCTCCAGCAAGAGCTGGGGGAAGCAGAGATGGAGGTGAACTCCTAGTGGTGCGAGTTCTAGAGGGATTGCCCTGTTAGTCTAGTTTAGCAAAAAAAGAAACATGAGTCCTGTCACTGGGTGGAACCTTTCTTAAAGCCCCTGCTATAGGAAGCAGGTGATCACAAAATGAAAAGGAAGCCTGCCCATATCTCTCCAGAGAGATAACATCTTCCTGTTATTAGTGAGTTGACCCTCCACACTTCCAACAAACCTGGCTTACAGTCATCATCACTGACAGTTAAACTCACTCTTACAGGCCATTTTTTACTCTTGTTTGTAAGCAAAGTTGCACAGAGCTATAGGGACTAGGAAATCAAAGAGGAAAGAGGAAGCCTGTAGGGGAAATCAGGACCAGGTGCAGTAAGGCAGGGGGGTACAGTTTGAGAAGAATGAGTTCTCTCAGGTATCTCCCTGCCCATCCTCATTCACAGGCTGCTTCTAAAGTTCTTAGGCAGCCCCCTCAGCCAACTGGGGTATCTCTATCCCTGAGGCAACTAAACTTTGCACAGCCACATTGGCATCTTAATCTCATGAGGTTCAACAAAGACAAGTGCAAAATCATGCACTTAGGATGGAAAATCCCAATGTACTGCTACAGGCTGGGGAGTGATCAGCTAAGTAACAGCACTGGAGAAAAGGACCTGGGAGTCATGGTGGATGGGAAGCTGGATATGAGTCAGCCGTGTGCTCTTGCGGCCAAAAAGGCCAATGGCATGCTGGGCTGCATCCGAAGAAGTGTTGCCAGCAGATCGAGGGATGTGATCGTTCCTCTCTATTCTGCACTAGTGAGGCCACATCTGGAATACTGTGTCCAGTTTTGGGCTCCCCACTACAAAAAGGACATGGACAAATTAGAGAGAGCCCAGCAGAGGGCAACCAAAATGATCAAAGGGCTGGAGCACAAGCCCTATGAAGAAAGACTGAAGAAACTAGGCTTATTTAGCCTGCAGAAGAGAAGACTGAGGGGGGATTTGATAGCAACCTTCAACTACCTGAAGGGATACTCCAAGGAGTTTGGAGCTCGGCTGTTCTCAGCAGTAACAGAGGACAGAACAAGGAGCAATGGTTTCAAGTTGCAGCTGTGGAGGTCCAGGCTGGATATTAGGAAAAACTTTCTTACTAGGTGAGTGGTGAAGCATTGAAATAAGCTACCTAGGGAGGTGGTGGAATCTCCATCTTTGGAGGTGTATAAGGCCCAGCTGGACAAAACCCTGGCTGGATAATCTAGTGGGAGTGGTCCTGCTTTTTTGGGAGAGGGTTGGACTAGATGACCTCGTGGGGTCCCTTCCAACCCTATGATTCTATGATCTCCCGGCCCCAGAAAGTCAGGATCAGGGATTTCACTAACATACACCCATACAGCCCCCCCTGAGTTTCCCAACACACACCCCCAGTTGTCAGCTAGTAACAGTGTTATACCAGTGTAGTAGGACTCCAATACCCCCCCATACCTCCCACTACACTCCCCCCCTAGTTTCAAGTCCTGGGGGGGAACCCTGTTCAGGGTACAGATATTTAGCATAAAAGAGAGCAGATGCTTTCACCTTGAGTTCCAAGGAATCTTCTTCAAAACATCCCAGCCCTATAATGTTTTGGCATCAGTCCAACCACAAGGCTGGCATAGATCTGTTGTGCAGCCCAGCAAGGAGCACACACAGCCGAGAGGTGGCCAGCCACACAGATAGAACCATGGGGGTGGAGAGGAAAGGAGGCTAGGTAGACCAGCGTTGCCCTTTTAAGGCTAGTCCTCTCTATTGCCCCTTTAAAAGTGCCCATTCCAGCTCATGCAAATCAATGGCTTCCCTGAAGCAGAGAGACAGGTCTCAGTGCTGAGGATTGTGGGCAACTCTGCTCAGCTCTGCAGCTGAGATTGCTGTCACTGTGGCTGAGATCCAACCTTCAAAAAGCTGGACAAAATCCACTTTTTCTCAAATGCCTGGAGGACGGAGGACATCAGGGGAAAAAGGAGGACAAGTTCTCCTTTTGCCGGACATCTGGTAATCCTAGTCAGCGTGCACTTCCAATGCTGGGGAAACAATTACGTACTGGGGGCTGGGCAAGAGTTGGCCCAGGAGTAGGCACTCACAAAGTAAGGTGGGGCAAGTAGGGCCCAGAAGTGAAAAACTGGGGTGGGGGTACAGTGGCACACCAGTCCAGATCGTAGAAGGGGAATGTCACACCGGGAGTGTCCCTGGCCCAGAAGAAGACCCAGGGCTCAGGCGTCGGGATTCAGGGCTCATGCACTTTAAGCACACCGCCGCTGTAGCCACCACCACAGCAGACACGGGGCTCTGGTGCCAGGACTCAGGGCCTGAGCCCTGTAAGCCCAGTACCAGCGATGCCCCTGCGTCACACTGTAACAGCCCATTGTTCTCACAGTGCTGGTATTGGTTCTGGGACCATCCTGTCCCCCAGGCATCTGACCAGGCTCCTGCAAGCCTTCCTAAAATCTCCTTCACTCACCCCATCAACCTGTCTGCTTTGCTGCCTCTCATACTTGGAACTCATTTACTACAAATAAGAGCCAACTACCCATTCCTTTTTCAAAAAAGAGCAAACCCCTTAAAAACAGTTGTCCTTGAAAACAATAATTAATCGATCAAAGTAAAAGTGTTGAATCCAATTTATTCTGAGATGTGTTGTTGACCTTGTACTATGTGTTTCATTGACACTGTCTAGAGCAAGAGTGGCCAAACTTATGGAACTCAAGAGCCGCACAAGTCAATGATTAAACCTTTGAGAGCTGCACTGAGGCATATAACCACATATTTTTACCTACTCCAAAAGTATTAAGCTTAAAATTCATTGCGTACTTTAACTTTATTGTAAAAACAGGACAAATATTGATCCTACTAATGTCAGATTCTAATAATTACTTAAGGTTACCATGAAAACTTGATGTAGAACACTACAGGCTTGTGGCAAGTTTTTTAAAATCTGGGCAGTAACTTGTCAATGCAGTAGGTAAAAGCTCTCTCACATGCTGATCTTTAAGTATTGCACAATGTTTTGAATGTCATTGTGGAATACAATGCTTCACAGCAGTAAGTTGTGCCAAAAATTGAAAGTAACTTACATTCAGTTTTAAACTTTTGTCCTTTGTATTTTCATTTCTCAGTATTCCACATCACGTTTAGGACGTGTAAAACACAATTTTATTTTAACGAGTAAGCTGCATTAGGCCCTATGAGAAAATCTAAACATGCCAGGGCTTCTGCAACCATGCTTCACTTCCATCCCCCACCCTGTTGCCACTTCCCTGCAGTCTCTTACCATGCTGCTCCTTCTCTGTTCTCCCCAACCATACCATGCTTCTGCCCACCCTGACCCTGACCATGCTGCCCCTTCCCTGCCAGTTCTGATCATGCTGCCCCTTCCCTGCAGTCACTGACCATGCTACCCTTCCCTGCAGTCTCTGACCATGCTGCCTTTCCCTGCCAGCAGTGACCATCCCCAGCTTCTCTGCTGGCTCTCACCATACTGCTTTTCCCAGCTAGCTCTCACCACGCTGCTCCTTCCTGCAGTCCCTGACCATGCTGCTTTTCCCTGCCGGCTCTCACCATGCTGCAGCTCTCGCCACTCTGCCTTTCCCTGCCGGCAGTGACCGTCCCCCATTTCCCTGCTGGCTCTTACCATGCTGCTGCCTCTCTGTGGTCCTGACCATTGCACACTTCTCACCCCTGTCTCCCACCATGCCGTCCTTCCCTGCTGTGCTCTTCGGGGAGCCACAACACCTGGTCTGGAGAGTGAACCCCCTGGGGCAGTGCCTATGTTTCCACGCTCAAAGACGGTGTCTGGATTATATCAATAGGTGACATAAAAAGTGGTATTAGGGTTGTTTCTTCACATGAAGCAATGATAATCCTTGCACACCAGGCAAAAAGAAATGATATAGATCAGAAGCGAGAGAGAGAGTTGCAGAAAAGAACCCCTTAAGAAAGAACTATAAACAGATGATACCTTACACTCAGTCCAACCCTATATGGACTATTTAAGCAATAATTAATTGATAAAGGTGCTCTGGGTTTGAAAATGCCATATCATTCCCAACTGGCTCATCAAAGCATTCATTTAAATGATAATATTTAACTGTGTTTGATGTTTCTGAACAAAATAGACAGGCCCTTTGTAATACATTTGTATTTTTTTGCTGTTTCCAGAGGTACTTTGATGGCAACATTGAATTCAGAGACATCCATTTTGCATATCCTTCAAGACCAGATGTTCACATTTTACAAGGACTGAACATGAACGTCAATAAAAGACAGACTGTGGCCTTGGTGGGGAGCAGTGGTTGTGGCAAAAGTACATCCATTCAGCTGCTCAAGAGATTTTATGACCCAGTGGCAGGACAAGTGGTAGGAAAAATTTTGTGAGCTATTAATAACACTTAGAGCTTTCCTTCAAAGTGTTTTACAGACTTTAAATCACCCACACAACACCCCTTTTGAGGTACATACATGTTGTCCTCCCCATTTTACAGATCTGCTGAGACTTATGACTTGCTCAAGGCAGAGCCAGGAGTAGAACTCAGGAACTTCTGACTCGTCATCCTGGATTTAGCCAACTAATTGCAATTACATTGCTTTGTTGACTTACTCACTATACTGGAGCAGGCATTAGAAAATACTTTCAATAACATAACTCTAGACACTTGGTTTTATATTTATATTACTATGACACAGTTGGAAGTCTAATTCATCACCTGGTGTCAAAAGTCCCATAAGTCCTATTAATGATCATGGGAGCTTCACAGAGAATAGCCTCATCTTGGGTAGTCAAAGGGTGTTCGAATAAATGCCTGCCAATGGGGATTCTTACTGGAACTCTTTAACTACCTAAGTTTAAGAAACTCATGAACAGACTTTCTCGTGAGATCCCTGGGACATGCCATCTTCAATAGAAATGGAAATACTGTGTGCATACACATCCTCTAATAGATTGGCAGTTCTACCTCCAGGCTTGCTGAAAGCACAAAAAAATAATAGTAAGGAGAAGAAAAGATTATTGCAGCTCCTTTGAATTTTCAAATGATTTTGGTTCAGTTAAATTTTGGATGAAAATTGGGGTCATCTAGTATTAGATCAGCAGTAGTTCACCTCCTTTCTTTTACTATAGCTCTAACACAAATCAGAGAATTTTTACAGATTTATGTTTCAAGTTTACATTGTCCACCTGAGGAGTATTGCATTCCTCATGGAATATTTTTTTTCCTTTTCTGTTTCTAGTTCACAGATGGGTTTGATACCAAGTCTTTACATTTACAATGGTTAAGGCCCAAAATGGCTACTCTGTCACAGGAGACTGTTTTGTTTGACTGCAGCATTGCTGAAAATATCCAATATGGATATTTCCAAACAGTAAGGTTGTCGCTCAGGAAAAAGTTGAAGAGGCTGCAAAAGCAGCACATATTCACATCTTTATAGAAAATCTCCCAGAGGTAAATGAAAATGTCCTATTCTCAGTGTGGAGTAAATATTCAGAGTGACTCATATAAAATTATTTAAGCAACCCCCGATAATGCAAAACAAATTGCTTTTTTGATTATTTAAAGCTTATTTTCTTGTGCATATAATTCTCAGAGGAAAACAGGAGGCTGGTGTTTAAAAATGTAACTTGCAATGCATTTTAACAAATCTACTGTCATAGTTAGCTCTTTCAAATACAAAATATGAGCTCCAGTTTTCTTTACTACAGTAAAAACATATCTAACAACTATAACAGAGGCTTCAATTGTAAACTTCTATTATCATTTCCTCATAAACTTTCCCCATTCTTTCCCTTTTTTGGGTAAACCTTTCTGTAGGTTAATCTTATCTGAAATGTGAATTGTATTAAGATGTTTGAAATGCATCTTAAATTCCGTATTTGAAATGCACTTAGTTCTCAAAATGGACAAATCCTGTGTGTGGAAAAGCCCCAAGAAGTCATGATTTCTGTTAAGTTACATGGAACTGAAAATGAAATGCTAATCCTGAAAAATATTTCTTTTATGTTGCCCAGTTTTTGAAAATGTACTTAGAAGACAGTTTTGGGTGTGCATGAAATCTTGTGTGTTGGACTCTAGAGACATGAAATTGTAAATTTCTCATGAGATCTACATAAACACGTATTGGCATCGTTGGCTAGACACATCAATGATTATATCACTTCGTAGTTCCTCTTCTTCTAAAGCTGAGATTAATTTTCATTGCAGAGAATTTATCAACACGTGGTTGTAAATATGCATTTTAATTTGAACGGTTAATCAAAGCTTAATGTTTATTTAAACCAGTAAAATTGTTCTTTTTTCTTTCAAGGTGTAAATGCTTAATATAGAAGATTTTTTATAGCAGAGAATATAACATTCTGCTTCTAACTTTCCCCCGCAATTAATACTTACAAAGACCTTTTCTCTTCCATGTAAAATACAGAAATATAATACACGAGTTGGTGACAAAGGAGCACAACTTTCTGGAGGTCAGAAACAAAGAACAGCAATTGCTTGTGCACAAGTCTGTAAACCTGCAGTTCTGCGTCTGAATGAAGCCACATCTGCTCTTGACACGGAAAGTGAAAAGGTTAGTAATGTGCATTGTACTGTTTGTAATACAAACAAAATGAAGGGGTTCAGAAGCTAGCTGCATGTGTTGCCCATCTGTTCCTGGGGTAGCCATGTGAAAAAGCCAAAATCAAAGCAGACTGCAAAAGCAGAGTAAATTCTCCCAGCACAGCTCAATGACATGGAAGTCAGACTTCCCAACCAGTCACAAACAATGCGTCTGATCCCCCACACTGCTATCTGGAAATTAAAACAAAATATATTCAGCCCCCTTTACTGCATTTCATTTTCTGGTTCCCAATCAGCCACTGAGTCTAGGAAAGAGATAAGTTACTTAAAACTCTGTGGCTATGTCCACGCTGGGGGCTTAAGTCACTTTATGCAACTCTTTTGGCCATATTTGGAGTTCATTAGGTCGACTTAAGCACTTGCTTAACTCGACTTAATAACTCTTACCCTTAAAAGCAACTTTAGGGGTTAAGTTGACTTTATGAAGTCAACTTAACAAAATGTGACAAATTAAAGTCGACTTCATAAAGTCAACTTAAGGCATAAGAGACATTTAAGTTGAATTTATTAAGTCAACTTAACCAAATGGGGCCTCTCTAACTCAATTTAATAAAGTCAACTTTAAGTCCACCTAATTAAGTTGACTTAACTGAGCCCTTTAGTGTAGACACAGCCTGTGTTCTTTACTAAAAGAGTCTCGTGACTCTAAAGGATGAGCCACATTACCAGGTCAATACAAGTTTGAATCTTACCCAAAACACCATGCAGCCAGCCAATCCTTTAGGCACTAAAACTAAAGGTTTATTATAAAAGTGAATAACCAAACTGTAAGAAAACTGTTAAAAAAATTAAAGCAATCAGATACATACAAATGATTTAAAGGTCCATATTTGTTGGGTGTCCACAAGATTTTGGGCTTCTATAGTCCCTCTGGAGTATATCCAGTACTTGGATGGATCTCAGTCCTTTGTTTTACATCTTCATTTCTTAGAAGTCCAGCTCATGGAACTGAAGATGAAGTAGTCCATGTATCGAGTTTGTTCTAATTCTTCCATGAAAGTTAGCAGGGTGATTCCAGGCTACTGCTAGGACCTCAATTTTCAGTCCAAATTTTCCCTGAGAATCTTGGACAGAGGTAAGAAAAAAGGGATTATGCTCAAAACTTCCTTTATAGTTGCAACGAGGTGGTCATTTGCAGGTAATTTCCTCAAGAGGGCTTTGATGAAAGTGTGACGCTGTCTGGGTCTAGGGGACTGTGTATGATTATTTTTCATATTGGTATTTCATATTTGAAATAATCCATTTGTGATATACCATGTTTGGTATCAATAGAAAGGTAACATGCTAGGAAGGATTATATGATTTATATGTAGGTATCATATTTGTAATAGAATCTAGGAATCTTATTTGTCTTATGTATGTTCCAAGTTGTTTGAGCTGAGGCAATCCCAGACTGGGCCTCTGCAAACTATTGTCCTGTCAATGGCCCATTAGGAGGGGACTCCCAGCTACAGTGGGCCCAAGAGGAAACCTGTTTGACCAGTTACCCAGACTGGCCATATGGCCCACCTTCATTTTGATCTGGCAAGGACTCTGAGATAAGAAGGCCATCACCCATTCTCCATTTTGTCTTTAGTCTCTAGTCTCTGGTCTATCTGCAACCAACACCTGCTTCTGGAACTATTCTTCTGGGACTGAACGAAGGACTGAGACCCACCCAGCTGCTGCTGCTGCTGGGTGCACACCAAAGGAGTGGGACTAATCAGCAAACTACAGGATCTTCAAGGATTTGTTTAATATGGACTCTAAATCATTTGTATGTATGTGAGTCACTTTGACCCTTTAACATCTCTCATATGTAGTTTGTTTTCTTTTTATATTAAACCTTTAGTTGTAGTTGCTAAAGGATTTGCTGGCAGCGTGGTATTTTGGGTAAGATCCAAGCCTATATTGTTCTGGGTGATGTGGCTGGCCCTTTGGGGCCAGGAGAACCTATTTCCTTACGAGACCCAGTGGCTAGAGGGGACCATGGGAACCGATGTGTAGTAAGGAGACTGTTTGTTTCTGTTTTGGTTATGCTTGGTGATGACCAGAGTGGGGAATCAGAAGCATGTTTTGTTACTGATTGGGAGACTGGTTTAAGTACCACCCATCAGTGGTATGGGGGTATGGCTCCTGGTTTTGCAGCTTGCCCTGATTTTGGCACATTCAGAAGGGTATCCCAGGAGGCCCCAGTCACAGAAAGCAACTCTTAACCTTTACTCAATGGATTTGTCTTCAGACAACATGATCAGCAAATCATTCAAGTTCTCACAACAGTTTACAAACACTTTTCTGTGTGGAGAATAATAATGTATGTTGTTCTTTGAAGTAAAACCTTCACCTCCTAGGCAATGTTCTCTGTAAGCTGTACAGCCGCTCAGCTCCCTGTTGCTGCCCTGTGCAGGGGATGCTGCCTGCCATGCACAGCCAGCAGCCAGAGTCCCTACTCGGCCGGAAAACTCTGTCTTCCAGCAGCTGAGAGCTCCTCCAGAGCTGGGAGTTTTTAAAACTCCTGCCCAGAGAAGCTCAGAGGAAACATGCTCAGGCAGTGCTTCTGTGGCCGGAGGAGCCATGGCTTCACCCCGTGCAGCCAGGTAAGAGTGCAGGGGGGCAGTTGAGCTGCCTGGGGGGGTTACTGGGGGGAGCAGGCTAGGGTAGGAGGAGGGCATCATGCTGGCTTAGGGGGGCAGGGCTTACTGAGAGAGCTGGTGGGGATCGGGCCTGTGGGGGATGCAGTATCAGGCCTGTGGGGGGTGGCCCATGCAGTGAGCAACGTGAGTTACTCAGCTGCCTCTGGGCCTTAGAGGAAACATTGCTTCTAGGCACATACAGGTAATGAGCTATATTAGTACAGTTAACAGACAGTTTACATTGTTACATCAGAAGTCCATCTAGATCTTAATATTCCCTTTTGACCTCTGAATCAACAAAATAAAAGTAATAGGCAAGAAGACATTTTATCTATATTGCTAACCTCTAACAAGACAGATGTAAATATCAGCAGATAACTGCCAACAGTACCTTTGCATATCAAAGCTTGAGTTTGTTTGCAAGGAATGACCCTTACTACAATTCACTATCTACACAAGGGACTTAAGTCAACTTAAGCAACTTCCTGGGAACATTTGGAGTTCATTAAGTCAACTTAAGCACTTGCTTAAGTTGACTTAATAACTCTTACCCTTAAAGTCAACTTTAAGGGCTAAGTTGACTTTATGAAGTCAACTTAACACAATGTGCCCATTAAAGTCAACTTAATAAAGTTGAATTAGTGCAACAGGGGCTTTTAAGTCGGCTTTATAAAGTCGACTTAAGTGAGGGGACACATTTAAAATCAACTTTATTAAGTCTCCAAAGACTCCAAAGGGACAAATAACCTGTGGATTTGGGTGGTGTTGCTACAGGAATTGAAACTGTCACAATGCAAACCACCACCTAGTTATAAGACAGATGTCAGGATCCTGACTTTTGGACTTTTATGGACAGCAAAAAGCATTGCTGGTTATATCAATGAAGGTGAAAGTTTTATTCATGCCTGTGGATATCACTGGTCCACTTTCACCAAAATGAAAAGTAATGCCATCTAAGGGCTCTTTGTCTGTTTGACAAACACCTGGATAAGTGCATAGGTTGAGGGTGGAAAGGTGGAGACTCTTTCCACCTAAAGACTGAATTTAGAGAAACATAACACAAGTATTTGGTAGGTAGTCAATATCACAGATGACTCATGACACCTCTGCAAGTTAATGGTATTGCATTGTAATTCTAAGTTTTGTGTTGGTTCAAACTGGATCCTTCTGGACTTAATTCTGCTAGTCCTTTTACATGAGAGTAGTCCATGTGCCTTCAGTGAAATTATTTAAGCAAGTATGGGGTTATGGTATCTGACTTCATGTATTTGAGGCCTCCTTCATGTGCAGGAATTTCTGATTCCTATATCCCACTGTAGAATACCCAAATGATAGTACTATAGAGTGATTATAAAGGGAAAGCTGTTACCTGTGAAAGAGAAGATTCTCTCAATAATAAAGTGTTTCATTTCATCTGTCTGCAGATTGTCCAGAAAGCCTTGGACAATGCCAGGAAGGGTGCATTATTATTGCTTGCTGCATGACAACTATATAGAGTGCTGTTGTCATAGCAGTGATTCGTAAAGTAAAAGTGGTGGAACAAGTAACTCACAGCCAGCTGCTAGCAAAGGATGGGCATTACTATGCACATGTAAATGCACAAGCGTCTCATTAGATTAGTTTGTAACATTTATGTTGTGTATAAAAACACACACAACCTACAGCTTAGGAATATTAATGATAAACGCACCTCATTACTGAGATGTCAGCAGATTCAAAACATAAGCATGTTTGGCCTAGTGAAAAACCAAGCAGCAACTTTCTATTTTTGCATTCCATCACACACTTAGTGTTACTTAATCTTATTGAAAAGCTTTTGAGTAGATTGGTTTATTTTAAACTGTTTTTATATTAATGATTACAAGCCTTTCATAGAAATAGATATTGACATAATATGTAAGGGGACTGATAGCCCCTTACTGAGAGTGAATGGGCCTTTTGATTGGCCACTCCCGCCTGGAAGCAGGACTCTGAAACAGACAGCCCCAGGGCCAGTGGGAGAGGCCAGTGTCCCAGGATGGCCTGATTGATTGAAAGTGCTCCCCCACCCCTGAGCTGAAACTGCAGGCTGGACACGCCTGGGCAAGCCAGAGTGTGAGTGTGTGGGGCCGAGCTGAGGAGGAAGCACTAAGCAGCCAGCAGCTGGGAGCCAGAGGACCCCAGGAAGGGAGGCCAGGCTGAGCTGATTTGGGCAGAGCAGACCCACAGCAGCTGGACCAGCAGAGAGCCAAGTGGAGCTGAGCAGAGCAGAGCTGGAGGCAGTGACAGAGCCAGAGGTGCCTGAAGCTGGGGCAGGAGGCCAGAGAAGAAGCCCAAGGTGCTGAGCTCATCTGTGCAGCCCCCCAGCAGGAGGGCCAGGGGAGCCCCACTGAACCAGAGCAGCAGCTGGGAGCCGGAGTTGCAGCCATCTGGAGCGGGGTGTGGTGAGCAGCTGGGGAGCAGTGAAGGGGGCTGACGCTGGGAAGAAGGGCCCTGCCCCTGGAGCTTGGGGACGTGTGGCCACAGCTGGAACCTGCATCTGGCCCCCTGGATTATCCAGTTGCAGCCAGGCCTGGGCAGAGGGCTTGCAACATGGAGGACAGACTGTGAGACTGTTCCTCAGGCCCCAGAGACTCTGTTTGTAGTGCTCCCACACCAGGCAGCGGTGCTGGGGGTTTATTGTTCACCTTTTTCCACTTTTTTTCTATTTTCTTATTGGGTTATTCTTTTTATTTCTGTATGCTTAAATAAATTGTATATAGTGTATATAGTAACTGGTGGGCCAGAAGAGTGGTCAGTGTGGTCAGCACCCCGGAGTGGGGACACCCTAGCCCTGTCCTGAGAGACCCCGATAAGAGTGGGGGTCGAGCCCCCAGGAATCCTGGGGCCCAGCCTTGTCGGGGTTACAGAGACTCCTCCAAACAGGAGATTGGGAGGTGAGCCTTTGAGGTCAGGCAGGCCTTGGGGTAAAGGAAGTGGGAGCAGGGACTCAGATCCTTTTGCTACCCACCTTCACCGGGGTGGTATACAAAGTCTGGGAAGTTCCCCACAAGAGCGGGTCCATCCCCCCGCTTACATAATAGATCACTAATTGGTTTTAAACTATTTTAAAGTCCAAATTATTGACCTAATAGAACATAGTTTTTCTTTTGGGGGGGGTTTAAAGTATATATTATTTGCCCAGTGACCACAATGGATCTTTTTGGAGCAGATTAATGACAATCTGGTACAGTTTGATCTAAGCTTCCACCTCCCTTGTAACCTTCACAGCATGTTACTTCTCTGAATTGGACTGGTCCAATGAAGCTGCTTTCCTGTCTTCAAATGAGACTTCCTCTGACCCCTATCAAAGGTTGAGCCATTGCCGCTGACCACAACTTCCTTTCTCTTCCCTCCCACCTGCTGACCATCTGCTGCCTCGACTGAGGTTTTCTGGGACCCCTCCTCTTCAACCTTCTTGTCACCTGCTGACCTCAAGAACTTCATGATTTGGACTAACCTTTGTCCAAATGGTTCCCTCCACGCAGATGACAAGATTTCTTCTGGGTCCCTTTTGTGATCTCAGTCTCATGGCAATCATTGCCTTGCTGTGCCAGCTCCCTTCTCTCAATTGCATGCTACTTCCTCCCACCTCTCTCCAACATTTCTTCAACCTCCACAGCTTGCTCAGTGCTGCTTTTTCCATGTCTCTCTTGGCTCTCCTTTCAGCCTGTCCACTAGCCTCAAAATAGTGGCTTTTTATTTCAGCAAAAATATAGTTTTAATTTAAGCCCAGGGATAGGAAGAAAAAGTATTACATAAAAGGGAGATGCTAACTTGAGTAACTTCTCAGAGGAGCTAGATGTACTTGAAGCAGTCTTCCATGAATGTATCTAAATCAGGAAGCAAAGCTTGTGTTCTAGCAAGAATCAGCTTTAGCAATACTGGATTGCATCCCCTCCCATTGAAGTTCTTTAAACACTATGCTCATCATTGGGGTGGGGGGGAGAAGCCAGAGATTACTGCCTGCTGAAACTCCAGTCTTACCCATCTTAAAGAAAACCCACAAACCTCTTCCTGCCTTTTAGTTCTTCATCAGGCAGTTGAAAATATTTTAAAGTTGCCATTAATCAACTGTGAGATGTTTTTAGTCAAAATAAATCAGTGCAATGCTTTCCTCTCTATCCAGGAAATGTCCGAGATTCCTGAGGAAAGAGAACTACTGTGGGTGACATTCTTCAGTTTTATAACTCCAATTTTTGTTATTGTGAGGAAACCAATTCCCACCTAAGTCAAAAAGTCACTCAAAAAGTATGAACTCATGCAGGATACTTTAATGCCAGTGCCTCCAGCCTGAAACATCCTGACTTTTGAAATATATTTAACTAGTCACTCATTTAGAAAGACCAGCTTTTCAATAGCTTACTAGAGATTCATTCTAGTTAGTAAAGCAAATGGATTAAGGAATGTCTTAACCATGAATCAAATCATTAGCATTTTGTTGCTAAGAATACCCACAGAACAAAACATCACAAATAATTTGACATTTACTCACTCTTAAAATCGAAGAGAGAATTATAGGACTGAGTTCATCAACAGCGTTCTATTGTGTCTAATATGAGCTCCTTCTGCTAGGGACCAATCTACATAGATTCCCTTCTCTACAGCTTACAGAGGAAATTCTTAAAGATACAGAGGCTACTGCACTTTCCAGGCTTAATATCTACAGAGTAATTTAACTATCTTATAAGAAAAATTCCACCTCCCTCAAGCCTTCGTGGCAATACTTAGGACTATTTGGCATATGGGAGAATTTAAGCAGAAAAGATTTGGCAATGATGAGGGTTTTTTAATGAGTCAATGTGCTGGGAAGGAGATCTTAGTCACATCCATTACACCTGTGCTATAATTAGTTAATTGTTAGACAATATGACTGAGATAACATGATTTATGGGACCCACCTCTATTGGTGAAAGAGAGGAGTTTATGAGCTAGTTAGGGCTCTTCTACAATACTGTAGACAATAATCAATTTGTTTGTGCTTAGCTGCAAAAGAAGAATTAAGAGGTGATGCTCAATGAACATCTGGCCCACAGAAAAGAGGGAGGAGAATGTTCACTCTGAGGGGAAGACCCACAGGAAGAAGAAAGATCTCTATGCAAGAGTGGAAAGTGAAAAGAGTTAGCTTTGGTAGTGGAGAAAAAGGTTCTGTTGTAGTGGAAGAAGCAGAGTAACTGTAGAACTTGGAGAAAGGTAGGTTTGTTAAGAAACTTTGGATAGTGGTCTGAGGTTTTTGTTGCCCTGACAGGGTCTGGCTTTAAATGCTTCTCAGCTAGAGGACTGAATTGTGTAAGGAGAGAAAAACCCACATGTATCTTTAGGTAAGATTACTGAAACATCAAATCTTGATATCAGGGGCACGTTAAGAGTGAGTGTGCCATAGAAGTTTGCTTCCAATAGTATTGGTTCCAGATTGTTACAGCTGTAGAAGGGACAATAATCTAATGTGATGTGGGGAATTCAGGGACTGCGAAAAGTCTTTAGGATGTTATGAACAACAACTAGTAATGCAACTCTTTGATGTACTGAAGGGATCAAAATGTCTTGTGTTATACCTAACTGCCTTATTGGGAGCATGTTTAACATCTCAGAGATGAAGAAAAAAGTTGAGACAGAAGTATTATTGCATTTTCATTACAGGAATAAAAAGTGGATGATCAGTTAGGAAAAGAAGAGACACCAAGGAGAACAGAACTAGTAGCAAGAAAGTAATTTTAGCATTTTCTATTTCAGCAAGCCTGCTTTCTTGTGACCAGACAGAGAGGAAGGCATGTGTTTTGAAAAGAGCAGGTCAGAGTTATTCAGTCAAAGTAAAGTATCTATCAATCTCTCATTAGCAATAACAGCTCCCTCTAAGGCAGGATATGCTGTTTCTCTACATAAGAAACTGAATTTTTCATGTGATTACTGAGACAGCTGTGGAAAGATACTACTATTGATAGTGTTAAATCTGATGTCCTTGCCAAGTACTGTCCTGTATGTCTCTGTCAGGTGCATGCAACCCTATTGGCCTCAGTGAGCACAAGTAGAAAATTCCCCTGTGTGGCTAAGTGAAGGCTATTTTGACTCATTTATAAGTGAAGTAGTGAGGGGTGGCCTTGCTCTAAAACTAACATGGCTGGGGTGAGGGGTTGTTTCTTACATGCTGTCTTTCAGCACCATCATATCACCAGTTAAAAACTGTTGCATCTAGCTATGAGCTTCACAAATTAAATCTGAGATCTGAGGGTCAAGCTCTATTATATTTTAGAAGGTGCTAAAAATGGAATTGCAGGTTGTACATAAGCCTAAAGAGTCTGGTTCCTCTTTCTGTTGTTCTATTGGCAGTAAAGGCATAGGTAGATCTACAGGTGCCAAATCTGTACAGTGAAAATAGGGTCCTTCATATAGTCACTTTTCTGAGTAAAACAGCACAAGTGTCTGCAAATACTGTAAGGAAGCTAGCATTACATATACAACAGTGATATCTAATGGTTCATGAGGATTCCCCTGCTACTTGTCTCTTCCCTTTAAAACAGCTAGAATCATTTCAGAATGCTAGTTAAAAAAAACCCCAGCTCTGTCAAATGTAACTAATAGTGACATAGAATAAAAACCTGAGAGCTAACCTCACTGCACCAGCAAGATTCAGATACAAGTGCAAAATATTGGGAAATCTTTTAGAGGAAGGAGCTGAATTTGCCATTTTAAATGTGCAAGCTTTCTTTTTACTGTGGATTCACTGATTACAAAGTCAGAAGGCACCATCTACTCAGAATCCCTACACATTACAGGTCACAGATCCTCACTTACTCCTGAAATAGACCCCAAACCTCTGGCTGAATTACTGAAGTCCTCAACTGTGGTTTTAAGACTCCAAGTTACACAATTCAATATTTATGTTCACTCAACCCAAAGAGTGACCCATGCTGCAGGGGGTTGGTGGAAAACTCCCATGATCTCAGCCAATCTAACCCAGGGGAGTTTTTTCCTCACCCCAAATATGGCAATTAGTTAGACCCTGAGTACGTGGACAAGACTCACTATGCATATTCCTGGAAGGGAATTCTTTGTAATAACTTGGAACCCACCCACCCCCATCTGATGTCCCATCTTTAGCAGCTGGGGACTTTTGCCATGGAAAATGGCTGAAGGGCCATATGCTATCATAGTCACATCATTCCATCCTTGCCACAAATTTATCAAGCTCAGTTAGTCATTTACCCACTGCCACCTCCCATTCCCTTTGACATGTCAGTCCTCTGATTTAAACCTTGCCCTTTATCTACCTTTCAATTTTCCTATTAGTCTACAATTTAACTAATTTCCATGTGGAACTGTATCAAATGCCTTATTGATATGCAGGTACATTAGATCCTCTGCATTTCCTTTGTCTAAAATTATCTCTTATTTAAAAAAAATAAAGTTGATCTGTCATGCTCTACCTTTTGTAAAATCATTTTGCATTTTATCTGAGTACTGTTCACCTCCATCCTTAATTACTTTCTCTTAAAATTTGTTTTAAGATCTTGCATACAGCTGAGGTCAAACTAACAGGCCTGTAGTTTCCTGGATCACTTTTCCCTCTTATTGAAAATATGAATTACACTTGTAATTCTCTAGTCACCTTTGCTTTATTAGTCTAAATAGACTCAAGGAGCCTGATCACTGATTAAAGCATCCCTTATGTTAGCATGGCCCTTCTCTGATCCCTTGCCAATGTATCAACATCTTCCTTGAATTGTGGGCACCAGAACTTGATAAAGTATTCCAGCAGCAATTGCAATGGTGCCAAACACAGTTATAAAATAACCTTGTTACTCCTACTCAAGATTCCCCTGATTATGCAGACTAGGGTTGTGTAAGTCCTTTTGGCTATAGTGTTGCACTGGGAGTTTGTTCAGCAGAGTATCCATCATGCCCACCCTGAAATCTGTTCCAGAAGCACTGCTTCCCACAGTGGAGCCCCCCATCCTGAAAGTATGGCCTACCTTATTTGATTACTACCTTATATTATTTACTACAACATCTAGCCATATTAATAAATACATTGTTAGCTTTGCTTGCACCCATCTTCCCCAGTGATCCACATCTCCGTATCATAGACCTGTCCCTTCCCTTATTTGCCACTCCTCTGACCCTTGTGCAATTGTAAACTTCATCACTAGTGGCTTTGTGCTTTTCTTCCAGTGAACAGAGACACTATTGCTGTAAAAACTACATGCAGTTCATGCTCTTGCAATTTATCTCTTTTGGAAAAAGTTGATTCAAATCTCTTCCCATATCCCATGTTTGTTTAAAGCCTTAATTTAAAAAATGAAATCCTCTTTGTATGGGTTATCTGAGCAAAGGGGTGGCAGGGGGCATCAGGGATTTCATGGTTTGCCAATCACCTTGGGAGTCTTGATGGTTTTTCAAGACCATATTGAGTGAGAAACAATGCTACAGGATAGTACATTCTCTTAAGGTTGGTAGGATGGGATTTTTAGGAGGTCTTTTATGGGTGTAAGGAGCTAGAAAATAAGGAATATTTGTGAAAGGAAGCAGTTCCAGGCATAAGTTGTATTTTTTGGGGGTAAACTCCATCACCCATTTCCTTAAGGGTCTGGGGCCAAGATCCTTGCATAGTAGGTGGGGAAATGCTCCCTTCACTTCCAGCCATTCAGTTTGAGCTTTGGGAAGATGACCAGCTGATATTCACTGCCTCAAATGTCATAGCAGGGGAGACACCAGCAGGAAAACATCTCATTACTGAGTCTTCTAAGGCTGAATTAAAGCAACTCGCTGGAGGAAAGGGGCTGGAGAAACTAGCTGAGGTCCTGTGACTGACTTGAAATACAATCCAGCCCAGCACAAAGGCTGAGGGACTTCTTGGTAAGGGGAGAGGGGAAGGAGTAATGGACTGTTCAAAATTCAATCCATCAGGAGAACTGGATATTCTGAAAAGGGAAGGAAAGCTACAGGGGTCTTGAATGGACTGAGAACATGAACTCAAAAGATGAAAAAGTGGTTTGGACTCTAGTTTGGGGGGCTTTTTTGATTTTGTGTGTGAAAGTTGATAGACCAGGCTCCCCAAAAAGAATATTTTCTTTGAAGTAATC
The DNA here is from genome assembly GCA_007922195.1 of Podocnemis expansa. Lineage (NCBI taxonomy): Eukaryota > Metazoa > Chordata > Testudines > Podocnemididae > Podocnemis > Podocnemis expansa. Next base: position 19,332,118 of record ML681964.1, on the reverse strand, counting down.
TGGTTTGGGTCACTTATCAGAAGAACCCAAGTAGGTGCTGTGTGTACCAATGGGATGACAAAGGTGGGGAGAGCATGTCTTAGAGTGGCTACCCACTACAGTACTAGCAGTGGGATTGGAAACCCCCTACACTCAGGGAGGGATGACCAAGCCAAGCACAAACCTTCAACTGTGAGGTGGTCATCTTCCACATCAGCCTATGAAAGGCTTGTTGTGTTGGCTGGACAGCTCCCTGTGCTTCATTTTTTGGAAGTGCCCAGGACAGAAGTTACAGCAATGGGAAAGTAACAGTTGCTGCAGATGTAGAAAGGGAAAAAGAGGGGGTCCTACACCTAACTGCAGGGATTAAAGTAAGGGGAATGCCCTGGAACAGCCCCCTATTTTCAGGGAGACAGTGTTCCAAGCCCCTAAAAATAGGGGAACGTCCCAGAACACTGCATTCTGGGGTCCCCAGAAAATAGGGGGACATGCTGGAATGCTGAGTTCTGGGGATCCCTAAAAACAGAAGGGCATGCTGGAACCAGCGTTCCAGCACATTCCCCCTCCCTCCCGCCAGGCTGGAGGAAGGGAGGTGCTATGGGCTGGGACCAGCTCAGCCACTCCTCCCTGGAGCCTGTGGAGGCTTCATCCCTTCCGGCCGGGGCCTGGTAGTCCTTAAACGCCACAGGATTCCTTCTTTGTTTTGCTGAACTAGACTAACACAGCTACCCCTTTGGAGCTTTAAAAGAGAGAACTTCCAAATAGTCTGGGCTAATAGTGACATGACCCTAACATTTAAAAAAAATAAACAAACTCTGATGCCATCTACTGGATATTAATGGAAGTAGCAGAAATCTGAGAAACAATTGATCAATGCCCAAGAGAAGATAAGAATTGCCTTCCCTCAGGCCTTTAAACAGGTTATGACCCAGGCCTCCTGGGATAACCTTCAGAATGTGCCAAAATTAGGGCAAGCTGCAAAACCAGGGGCTAAACCTTCAAAACACTGACAGGTGGTACTTAAACCAGTCTCCCAGTCAGTAACAAAACATGCTTCTGATTCCCCACTCTGGTCATCACCAAGCATAACACAATAGAAACAGCCCCCTTTATGCACATCAGCTCCTATGGTCCCCCCAGCCACTGGGTCTGCTAGAGAAATAGGTTCTCCTGACCCCAAAGGGCCAGCCATATCACCCAGAACAATATAGGCCTAGATTTTACCCAAAATACAATACTGCCAGCCAATCCTTTAGTAACTACAACTAAAGGTTTAATATAAAAAGAAAACAAACAAAATATGAGAGATGTGAAAGAGTTGAAGTGAATCACATATATACAAATGATTTAGAGGCCATAGAAAGCAAGTTCTTGAAGAATCTGTAGTTTGCAGGTTAGTCCAATTCCTCTGGTATGCACCCAGCACCTGGGTGGGTCTCAATCCCTTGTTCAGTCCCAGAAAATAGTTCCAGAGGAGGTTGTTGGTTGCAGACAGACTGAAGATGGAAAACTAAAGAGAAAATGGAGAATGGGCAATGGCCTTTTATCACCTTCTGGCCCTCCCCATGCTCTCAGGGTCCTTGCCAACTCAAAATGGAGTTGAGTCTCATGGTCAGCTTGGGTGACTGGCCGGACAGGTTTCCTCCTAGGCCCACTTCAACTGGGAGGTCCCTTGATGGGCCATCAGGAAGATAATGCTTTTGCAGACACCCAGTCTGGGAAAGCCTTAAAATCATATCACTTGGAACACACACAAAAACAAATAGATTTCTAATACAGGTATGATACTTACATATAAACCATATAATCATTCTTAGCAGATTACAGCCTTTCTCCTGATACCAAACATGGGATATTCAATATGGATTATTGCAAATATGAAGTATTAATATGAAAAATAATCATAACCAGTCCCCTACACCCAGACAGCATCACACAGTAAGTAAGTTTAGGGTCACCATGACCTCAGAGTTTTGCTAAACCTCTTTGGGTGACCTTGCTCCTCAATCACATTTACAGGACTAGAAGAGCTGACAATCTACAAACAAGCTGCAGAATCCAGGAAAGATGGGTAAAGACCCATATTTTTCAAAAATGCAAAATCCCTACAGCTGTGATTTCTGCAGCTTGTGTCATTTGGATCCAGCTCCTGACTCTGGGTACTGCAGCTAGGCACACAGGATTGTAGCATCCATCAGGTTTGGCCCAGCCGCTCCTACAACTCCATGCACCAGATTGCAATGTTAGAGCAGGGACCTAGCCCCAGCTTTTCAGGACAGGGGGGTCCCAGAAGTCAGAGTTCTGGGTTGAGCATGGGGAAGGCTTGTTCTATTAGCCTGTGACATCCCCCAACCCCTCCCCACCTTCCTGATCCAACAGGAACTGCCTTTTGTTTGTGAGGGAGAATGCACAAAACAATAACGAATTCCCAAAAGATAAAAAGAAAAATTACAAAAGAGCTCTGTGAACTTATCCAGTGTTAAGGGACTGAGAAGTGGCAAGATTTCCCTTTGGAGATTATGTACTTTTCTGTTCTTGAGTATAAATTACTGAAGGCTTTTATGGAAACGACACTCTCTAGTGAGGCCTCAAGTAATCACATTTTGGATTTTAACTAATGAGAAGTTGTTTTTCATACAAAACTATTAAAACGGCATGGGAACCACAGTCTTAAAATATCCTTTAAGACAGGACCTCCTTAAGACACTTCTTCCAAGAGGAAGGAGAACTATCAGAAATGCAATAAATTTTAGGTGTACTAAACAACTGAGGCTAGATTTGATCATACATGCAAGATATTTGGTGATCTGTGCAGTGTTGAAATATAATTGCTTCACATCATTCGTAGTCTGATGATTTGTTGCAAAACTTTATTTTTGCACTTGATGTGTGCCTAGAAGACTGGCTGCATCATCACTTGATTAATAAGGTGTCAAATGGTTAAGAACATGAAGTATCCTGGTTCGAGAAATACTGTCCAAGGTGAAAGCTGCCTGAGTGTCAAAGGTATTGAGCAATGTTCCCTAGACTCACTGTAAAAAGGAGGGGGGAAAAAAAGGAAACAAACAAATAGTCCCATGGCACATCTAAAGACTAACAAATTTATTTATCACATGAGCATTCCACATCTTCAAGTGTCTAGCAAAGTGGGATTTTCTCTGACAAAAGTTCATGCATTTGTTAGTTCATTAATTTGTTAGTTCTTAAAAGTGCCACAGGACTCATTGATTGTTTTATAGGACTCATTTGTTTTGCTGAACTACATAAACACAGCTACCCTTTGGGAACTTAAAAAAAAAAGGCATTATCCTAACTAGATTTCATTCCAATATTGGCTAGAACGCTTATCAAATTGGCAAATCTAGTTTTAGATTTCAACTTAAAAATCTACCTACCATATTGGCAAATTGATGAAGCTGATCCCATGCACACTTTGCGTCTGGTCTGTAACTGAGTATTTCAGAAAAATCTCAGGTCAGATTGAGCCCCATAGTTTGGCTTTTGAGGGTTTTATCAAATCTAATTTAGTAGAATGGAAATAGTTTATGCTCTCAGCGATAATATTTCCCTCCAGATTTTACAATCCAAATATTGTGACATCCTGTAAATGTTATAAGAACAGGTGAAAAGTGAAAAAGATTAGCCATGTAAACAAACAGCTACTGGTTTGCTTTCATTTTCCCAATATAACTGGCAGGGAGGAGTAAGGAGAAGATACAAATGGTTTTAAAAAATTATGTTTTTAAAATTTCTCACTTTCAGTAATCTTAGGAGATATGAGCTTTGCTTTTTGAATAGAAACATCTAATACCTGTATTAAGATATAATTTCAGTATGGCAGGTGCTTCTCTGTAGGCTAGTTTAAAGAAATACTAAGTTAAAGAATGAGATCACACACCAGAAATATTTTGAAAAACTGTGAATAAAGGCTACTGAAAAATAGCTCTGTGAGATGATCTCCCAGGGCTGGTGAGGGAGGGATCAATTTATTAATCTGTAACAGTAGCATAGGAGAAAGATTGCCTGTAGCAGTGGATCTTAGATTTGATCACATCCGTTCCTGTATCAGCAGCTGCCTACAGAGGAGGAGAGGCTAAAGGTACTTTTCAGCTGTGGATAAGGAAGGCAAGCCCCATCTGGATGCAGTAGTCTAAAGGAGGAGAGTGATATCTGTCCACAGAAATAAAGAAAAATCCCTTTGAATCTCTCTTCTTTCATCGAGGAAGATAGCTCTTGTTCAGCATGACAAAAGAAGGTAAATTATTCATAGTCTTTATTGCAGTCTTTATCACAGGGGCAAAGTCAGCTCAGGTTAACAAATCCCAGTATTTAAGATTCATGTTAATGAAGCTCAATGTTAGAGTTAGAGGGAGGCAAATACTGGGGAAACATTTTGAGAACACTTTCACTAAATCCTAGTGGCTTTGGGAATTATGCATGGTCACAGCCCATTTTGCTCCCTTTTCTGTGAACATTGCTGCAAATCTGTGGCTGCTCATGCTAAAACTGAGGAAAAACTCAAGCTGGTTGGAAGACACTTTCACAGAACTTTACCTCTATTTTTCACTGTACTTTTATTTCTAAGTGTTCTTGAGCAGCTGTAGCAATGGTGACAGTTCTTGTGCATGTGTGAACCAGGGTCTTCGCTATTCAAACCAGAATAGTTCTTGGCTGTAAAGTTTGTCAGCTAGCTGGGGACTAGATATGATATTGTGTGGCTTAGGTGACCAATCACATATCTCAAATAATATAAAGGGTTCTTCCACCACCTATGAAAAAAGAATTATTTCTATTTAAAAAAATCCACATTTGTCTGCAGAGAAATCATTAATGCCAAATGAGTTGATTGTCAGACATATATTGCAGTTTGCACAGCACTGGTCTGAGGAAAGTGCTACAGTACAAGTCAATACCTTAGAACTGTCTGAGTCTTAGCGAATCCCCATGGCTAAGCTCGGTGCCACTGACCTTCATGCCTTCATGAACTGCAGGTGGCTGCTAACGTTGATGTACTCCAAATAATTGCTGATTCCCAGCAAGTTCTGTGCAAGAGTTGTCTGTGAATCATACCTTTTCTGCCTCAAGCAGTGAGGAGAAGAGAATGTTGTCTAGCAGTGGCTTGAAGTAGGGGGTGTGGGATGGAGGCTTTGAGTTGTAACCGTCACCATGTCCTAATCTTTGTTTTATTTTCTTCTTAGAAAAGCGTTCACAAATTACCCTCCTCTTCCATTTTTACTAGCCTCTTTACTCAGAAACTTCACTGACTGCATTGAACTGTCACTTTGAGAACGTGGCGTTTACCCAAGGTGCAGCCAGGATGTTATCACTGAGATGTCAGGGATGGGAGATAGGTGGGTATCAGAGACAGAAGCTGAATTGCCACGGGCTTACAGAAAATAATTTCCTCCACTTTTCCCCCCATTTCCATTGTTGGAATCTGTGGTTTGATAGTGTCCACTGGACTGTCAGCTAGCCTCAAACCTTGTGTGTTCTGGAGCAATCCAAGGGTATTTGCAAATAAGGAAAAGAGAGAGAAGAAGCCCTAAGACTTGATCAGACTGCTAAAAATGCAGATATCCCTAATGGACTATCACAATGGCAGACAACCCTCCCCAACTGTGTTTAGGGCTCCCAACTCCATCGGAGCTGCTTTAGTCGCTGAGGGGATAGTAGGATCAAAAACAGAGCTCCAAGATCTGCCCCTCTACCTTCTTTCTGATCAGCCCACAAATTGATAAGGGCAGGCATCATGTGAACACAATAAAGAATTGCAGGAAGAGTCACTTTCTTCTAACAATGAGCGAGGAACTGTATTAGAAATGAGAAAAACAACTCTCCTTGAAGTTGTTCTGTTTCCCACTGTTGTAAAAAACGAGCCCTTTCCTGCTTTGCTTCCGGCTACAGTTTCAAAGAACCAAGGCAAGTACCCTCACCGCAGGGGAGAGCTGAGGGCAAAGAAAGCTGCCAAATCCTGGCTACAACTGTGCTGAGGTCCTAGACCTTCAGGGGTATTAAGCACTCAGCTTAAGTTAAGAACCTAAATATCACTGAGGATCTGGCCCTCAGTTTCTATGGCTACTCTTAGTGCAGTGAAGGAGTCAGTGGCTCTTTCAAAACCTGTCACATTTGTGTCTCCTCTCTCCTGATGAAGCTGGCCGTAAAAGCATCCTGGGGAAGGCTATCCAGCTGAACACCAACCAGCTGGGGATTAAAGACTAAGGCCTAAAGGTGACCAGTAGATGATAGGGTTGGAATTGCAGCACCAGCAGAGATGAAGTGCTGAGCTCTCAGAGAAATCTTGGAGCCCAAACATGGGGAGGGGGCTAATCATATTTTATTCCCTTGGAATACAGCTTAGTCTGATGTAGGGAACCTGCCGTAGGTCTGGGAGAGTCAATTTGGCACTGTAAACTGATTCAAGCGATGTTGTAAAAAACAATCACAAGGGAGATGTGGATTAGCAGCCTCATGGTGCTCCTTTCCTTTCCAAACTGTTCTGTAGAGATTGTTCTGAAGAGAGTGTGCTTTGATAAAATTGTGACACCCTGGCCTCATTTGCTAATCAAACTACCATAATAGTTTAAGTATCCTTAATAAAAAAACTATTACTATTATGAATATCTTTTCATCACCAGGTAATGACAACATACTAGGTTCCTGGTTTGGGGGAAGAAATATGCATATGTTTTCAGACAAGCATCTGTCTCCTATGAAAACTGTCTTAGTGGAGCTATTTCCAGATTCAGTTCTTAGATACATGATAGTCATTCTCGCCAAGTCTCTGTTAAATAGAAAACTTGATTTGTATGATGCACACCTCAGGCTATGTAATAGCTTTTAGGATTGGTGAAATGTGGTGTGCCCATCAAGAAATAAAGTCAAGTCACTTCGTCCTACGGCACTCTGAGAAGAAGAGTGAGAGAGACAGAAAAAGCTTTCATACAAACCCAGAGCCAATTCCATTAAATCTTGGTGCTTTCCCAAATTGCCAATTAGACATTGTGGGGTCAAATATCTCAGTAGCAAACAGAAATATAATGCTAAAAACAAAATCCTCTGTCTACACATATTGATGGAGATGTCCAGTGTCTTGTAAAGCTGATAGATTCAAGTGTGCTAGTCTTGTGTATGGTGTGAGAATTCCTGAAGTAACTCTTTTGCTCTTTTCAAAGGAAAGGGGTAAAAAGGCAAAAATTCTTTCATAAAGCTTAGTCTGCATGTGTCTCTATGGATCTGTATGAACATAATATGGAGGCACTGATTGTGGCTCCATACCTAAGGCTGAGCTAAGTTTTATACTTTGAGCAAGGGTTCAGCCTGTTTATGTCTGTAGAACAAACTGTATCTTTTGAAAACAGCACTTACTCTGAGTATATAAAGAATTTTGAGAACTTAAAGTACATCTATTCAGTTTGAATTAAGAATTTCAAACAGTTCCTTTAAGATATTTAACATTTGGTATCACACCTGTTGTTTTGTCCCAAAAGACCTTAGCTAAGGTGTTATCTAGCTACAAAAAAAATTGACAGAGGTCAATCTTGAGGTGATTCTGAGCGTATTTATGGTGCCTTTTTATAATTAATGGTCATTTTTTCATTATTCTTCATAATTGAGGTTTCTCCTTCAGAGGATCAAGAATAATATTCTTTTACAGATATGTGCCAAAAATTACACTCTTTCAAAATGGCAGTCATTTTGTTTCCAGTGGGACTGAGACCACTGGTGACCACTCCCTCTTTTCTTCTGTGCTCTTTATTTCTGTTGAGAGCACAGGGAAACAGTGACCATCTTAACTGAAGAGATCTGTGGAGAATAATGGAAGAAATAACCATTAAACCAGTAGCCCAAAACTTCTTTGCTAAACCTACTGATCGCACACCATATCCATTCAAAAAGGAGAATAGGTGTGGGAAAAGTGAAATAGGGACCGTTTACATGGTACTGTAGCAGGGAATAGTGGAGGAGGAGGAAAACTGTGTGTGTGTGAGAAAGAGAGAGGGTAATGGGAGCACAGAAGAGGATGTTGAATTGGCAACTTCTATAGCAAAACCATGTTGCCACCAAAAAAATGTAAACATCACTTTGTAAAGTAATTTAATTGCTCTACACGTCATGTCTGTTGTATGAAAATGTCTAGGTATTGCTGTTACAAATCAGTATTCCTACAATGTATTATGTACTCTTAAAGGGTCATAATGAAATTGACTGTTGAACCTGATGAGCAATCATAAGGGCATGACTCACTAGGCTTATGTAAGAGTCTCACAATTTATAATGTATTGGTTAATCTTAAAGGACTTAGAGACAGTTCTAAGGCATTTGTGGGTGCAGAACATATTGGTGGAGATAACCCTACTAGTTATTGGCACATCAGGTCAATATGCTTATTTTGCGTCATTTGTGGGCCATATTCTTCCCTGGTACAGATAAATTGACTGCAGAAGAATTTAAAGCAGGGTAGAATTTGGCCTGATAAGCTTAAAGAAAATTCAGTTATGGCCTTGCAACATCTCTTTATTTTTACCTCCCTGGTGCAGAACTCAAATCTTGCTGATGTACAAAAGACTTTAAGTACCAATTTCTCTGTCAAATCACACTGTGTATGGTGTTAATTATAAATGTTACCCTTTCAGGTACTGTTGATTCAGTGAAATAAGCTTAAAATGACCTGAAGTGTGTGTATGAGGATGAAAGGTGCTTGTGTCAATTATTATATTATCTAAATCACTTCAGCAATTCCTTCTCATCCAGAATAACCTTATGTAGTTTCATTTTCTGTCATTTTATTAAATCACTTTTCATAAGCATTGAAACTAAAGAGATTAAATTGAGTTGAATCAATCTGGCTACAATATTGCAAACAGTCTGACACTAACAGAGTTACTGAATAACCTGCCCATAATGCAAAAAAATTGTTCCTAAATGTAGGACAGTTGTGGAATCTCTGTCATTGTTGGTTTTTAAGAACAGGTCAGACAAACATCTGTGAGGACAGGGCCAGCTTGACCCATAAGCAAATGAGGCCCTGGCTTGGGGCACCATTTACTTAGCAGTGCCATGGCACCATGCTGGGGGCATGGCAGGCCATCCCAGAACCTGGACCGTACCCTCCCGCCCCTCCCCAAGCCAGTCACTCCACACCTAGAGGCAGAGTAAGCCAGCCCATGGAGTGGACTCTGCTCTCTTGCCCCACCATTGGGATGGCCCGCCCTGTCCCTAGGGTGGAACAGCTGGCCCAGGGGAGGAGCAGGAGAGTGGAGCCCGACCTCTGGGCGAAAGCAAAAGCTGACTTAGGGCGCCACAGCCCTTTGAGTCAGCCCTGTGTGAGGGGTGGTTTTAGATATACATGATCATGCCTTTATACAGGGAGCTGGACTAGATGATGTCTCAAATTCTCTTCCAGCCTTTCATTTCTGTGATTCTACAACTTATGAAGGCCATTTTGGAAGGGGTGTAATTTTATTAAATGTTTTTAGAAAGCTCTGAAGTCAATGGAAGTTGTGCTATTCATGTCAATGAAAGCAAGTTTGGGGCCCTAAATGAGAAAAAAAATTAAACAGATTTAACGTTTACTTTTTTTATAGTTAATTAACTATTGTGTGTTACAGTTAAATTTAGAAGTAGGATGGGACTTGCCATATTGCATCAGACCTATGGGCCCTTTAGCCTAGTATCCTGCCTCTGACACTGGCCACTATCAGATGTTTGGAAGGTATAAGAAGTCCCACTGTGAAAGATTCTTCTTAAACCTAATTAGTCAATGGCTGGCTTGTGTCCTAACATAAAAAGATTTAAATGCTTGATCAAGCGTGCATTATAGTCAATTTAAGGAGTCCCATTGACTTCAGTGGGCATTAAATTGAGTTCTATATGCAGTCTAACTTTTTAAAAACTCCAGTCTAATATAACTGTTCGTGTTCTCATTCGTATAAAGGTCTAACCATTTTTTAAACCTAAATTCATTGCCTAAGTGGTGATTAATGACAAAGAAAGCCACAGATTAACTAAGCTGTAGTGAAAGGAAGAACAGTATAACCTCAGTTACAAGCAGCTCTGGGAGTGGAGGTTGTTCATAAACTGAAATGTCAGTCACCCTGAATAAAACATTGTGGCTGGGTTTTTTTCCAAAAGTTTCAAAACTGAACCTTGAGTTAAGAGAGCTTTGCAACTGTACAATAGAGAAGAAAAATGCTGCTTTTAACTATCTTATTCCAAATGAAACAGGCATCAAAATAATTTCCTTACCTTGTCAAATCTTTTATTTTAAATTTTCCCTTTGTTTTTTTAGAAGTTGACATGTAACACAGTACTGTAGAATATTAGCTTTTTTTTTTTTTTCTTCACTAGGACAGGGCAGGGCAGGGGTTCTCTGCTGCTGCCTGATTGCATACTTCCAATCCAAATGAGCTGTGTGGCTGACTTGTCAATTTGCAACTTTGGTGTTATCAACGCTGAGGTTCTACTGTATTTCCATCACTTCTAAATATGTGGCCTTATAATTTAACTGAATGTCCTCTGTTCTCTTTTTATGAGACAGTCAACAGAAGCATCAGGTTTAACTTCTCTGTATCATTGATTATTTCGTATGTCTACATCATGTCCTAGGCCTCTGATTGTTCTCATTACTTATCTCTGAATCACATCTATTTTTATGTACTTTTTAAAAATGTGGCTACATTTAAAGCCCCTTCAGACATTTCAAATGGTGGAGAACAAGGAGTCCAGTTGCTTAGCAGGGATTGCATGCACCACAGTATGGTAACGTTATATAGCTTTCACTGAATTCCTATTTGCTGCTGGGGCAATTTACAGAAACCAGCTCTGTGGCAGTGAGTCTCCAACCGACTCAGGCTTGTGCAGTGAGGCTGCAGATAGCAGTGTAGACTTCCCTGCTTGGCATCTGAAACCCAGAATGTCTCTGGCTCTGAGACCCTCCCCCCTCACTGGGTTTCAGAGCCTGATCCACAGCTCAAACCAGGAAGTCTATATTGCTATTTGTAGCCCATTGTGAAAGATGGAGTCGGATGACCTGAGCAGGACCATAACTAGGGTGGGATGACCGGGACATTGCCCTGGATGCATATTGGGCAGCCCCATTCCCCACTTGATTTGAGGGTACATTCCGTGCTGCTTGCTCTGGGTGCACCTCAGGCACCAAATACCTAGTTCCAGCACTGGACCTGAGCTCTGACACTCCCAGGTAGAGAGAAGTTTCTGCAGTATAGACACACCATTAGGTGTTGAACAGCCCTGTAGCTAAATATTGAGGAGCTGTTATCAGGAAGATGAGTTCAGCTCTGAAACCAACATTCCCCACTGGTCCAAAAGAGATTTAATTTGTTAGATATGGCATGGTGCCATGCCCTGAGTTTGTTTGCTTATGGTTTTGCCTAAGATGTACTACTTCTGCTTTGATGGTGAGTCCATTTTTCTCTAATTAAATATTTATTATACTAATTTTGTTCACTTTACAATAAACATCTGAAAGGTATACTAAAATATTGTACTTCCATAAAAGAAAATATGTACAAGATGAAATGAAAATAATATTCTTGGAAGTATTGTATCATACTAGAGAAATAATAACCAGGAAAAAATATGATCATATATTAAAGCAATCCATGATAAAGAACAGGAAATTGGTTTCAGATGAACTAATATTTCTGTTGAAATGAGTTGCATCTGCTATTCACTGTTTTGTCTTCTGCAAACCCTAGAGCAATACCAAATGCTGCCCAGCAAAACCCTCTGAAGTTACATACTGATCTGCTATATAGGAGCAGGTAGTGGGATTTCCTATTCCTTAAGCACATCAATGCAAAAGAATTGTTTCTGTTTATAAAACACTGTCATTTTTTTTTTAAAATGTTTAATTTTTTCCCTTGCTGAGTGCAAATTAAATCAAGAGGCATCTCTAAAACAGGGTATCAGGTATCATGCTTCTAGTTCCTCTGCATGGAACTTTATAAAAAGAAATTGATCCTGAACTGGCACAAAGAATGTACTGTAGAACCAATTACATTCAACATGGCCCCCCAAAACAACTTTGAAGGAAAATTTTATGCTTCTGATAGATACCAGATTGATGGCACTTTGTTCTTGTATTATGAGATTGGAAACTTCTGTTATCCCTGTCCTCTTCTCTATACCTGTCAACATTCTACAGACTTTTATCATGACCCCTCCTATTTATCTCCTCAGTCTTTTGAGTCTCTCTTCATTGGAAAGTTTTTCTATCACCCTAATAATCTGTCATCTTTCTCAGTGTGAACTTGGAAAAATGTCGCATAGCAAGTATATTCCTTGCAGTGTACTTGTGCCTGCTTCTGTAATATTTGACCTTCCTGAAGATATCATGTCTGTTGTCAAACAATCTCACCCATGTCTCATCCATCCTTGCATGCATATATATACTTCTCAATTGTTGTTTCCACTTCATGCATCTGACAAAGTAGGTTGGAGCCCATGAAAACTTATGTCTGAAGAAATTTGTTAGTCTTGAAGGTGCCACAAGATTCTCATTTTCACTGAATACACACTAACATGCCTACTCCTCTGGAACTAATATCTAATTCCTTTGACTCACATTGCTGATTATTTAATTGAAAGAAGCAAGGCACCTCATTGTGATTGGTTGCTTCCTAAATCTGGTTTGGTGTGCCACTGGGACTGCCCCAGATCTCCACTCCTGGAATGCAATTCACCCCATTTTGCCAGGTGACCACTCACTCCTGAGTCAGTGCATACCAGCCTCTTGAATGTGATCGGTCCCAGGCATTGAGTATGTACCCTCTGGCTGCTCAAGCAATGGTCCTCTTGTGAGCAGGCTTAGCCTCAGATACCAGAGTGGGGACTCATCTTACAGGGATTGGGATCCTTCCCCATTCACCATTCACTCATGTTTGACCATTTAACAAAGAAATAGATTGTGCCCAGCCTCCCTCACTTATTCCCTCCAAAGTCCACACTGCTTTAGATAAAACAAGTATTAATTTATTGATCAGGATATGATTTTAAGTGAGTCAAGTCCAACTATGAGAGTTTGTAGTCATCTCTCCCTTTCCCAGTGCAGGGCCCAATTCTTCTTGTAGATGCTTCAAGGTGGAGTTTCCCAGGCAAAAACTCCAAACCGTTCAAAGTGTGTCTTTTGTTCTAAGTCTGTCCCTTACCCTCCTTCCTGGGCTGAGGTGATCCCTTTGTTATGTACTGCTCCAGCCTCTGCTCCTCGTTTTGGCTGAATTCTGTCTGTCTCCCTCCCCCTGAGCCATGCAAAACATGGTACATATCTGTACATATACATGATGCTGCAGGAAACATGATACCATAGTAATCCTGTAGAATAGGTTATGAGCATTCACAGAGAAACCTTCCATGGCATATTGGGGATCAAATCATACAATTACACTGCAAGAGCAAACAGAAAAACTATATAGATCATAGCCCAGGGCTGCACAGAAGTGCATCTCATGACATTCATTAGGGAAACCAGACAAAAAGTAATACTGGAGAAAATTCTTGTCAATTCTGATTTTAATTTATATATTAAAAAAAAAAGCTTCAATGACCAAATTTATAATATAACTAGTATAAAGTTTTATATTTTAGAGATTTCTCTTAGGTGTCTCTTAAACAGAAAGTGTGTCCTGTATTGGAGTTCATACTGATTAATGATATTAACATGACTACATTTTATTTTAGAATAAATAGCTTCCTAACATACAGTAGCTATGGAAGACACTGACATAGAAATCACTGGACAGGCAACAAAATATTCTACTAATGTGGATGAAGATGACACGTAAGTGTTGGGTCTTACAGCTTCTTTGAGTTTGGCTTTATATCTTGTTTTGGGTTGGTCATATTTTTTTCAGTGGGACAAAGTATCTCAAATGACCTTAGTATAGCTTTCTGAATAAAGGAGACATTCATTGTAAGGGGCTTTAACCCAGCTGCACCACTGAGTGCATCAGCCACCCTTCACTCAGGGTAAAAAAAAAAAAATAGTGTTCTAAAACAGGGTCACATGGAAGGCCACTCAGGAGTCTGAACTATAGGCAGAATTCTAGGCTGGGCATTGCATAGCAAGGGGTGTATGTGAGAAATAGGGATGGGCTCTACTGGAAATTTATATGAGCATAGCTATATCTCTCAGGGGTGAAAAACCTGCATTCCTGAAAGACAGAGACAGGTCAACCTCACCCACAGTGCTAAGTCACCCAGAAGAATTCTTCCATTGACCTTGCTACTATGTCTCAGAGAAGCAGTGGATTTACTAGAGTGACAGAAGAGCTCCCCACGCAATTTGCCAAATGTCTATATTGCTGTGCTACCCTGACATAGCTGCAATGCTGAAACCATGCCACTGACCTACCCAGAATTTAGACCTGCTCAGAGATAACCATGCAGACAGGGAGAGACGAAGAAAGATTGGACAAGTATAGGGTTCATGCTGTGTGACATTGACCCTGGAAGAATACAAGACTAGGGCCTTCTGCATCTGCAGAATTTGGTTAAAGAGGCTTGGAGCTATTAGTTCTTTGCTAACTCCTATTGTTTGATCCCTCCAGTGTTCAGGGAAAACAGGATATTCCTTGTAAATAATCAAGCTTGCTTCAAAGAAATTACCCAACGCTACCATCAATTTTTTTTCCTCCTTTTTGGAACCATTTGTAACTCTCTGACTTTGTGTGAGCTCTCAGGTCAAGTAGGGTAACAGGCATATAGACACCAGCTAATAAGCTTTATTGTCTTCTCACAAAAGTCAATTTCATTGACTTCAATGGAGTTACTCCTGCTTCATATCCCTTTAAGTGAGAGTGGGTTCAGGCTCCTTGGTTTCATCTTTAATTCTCAATATTTGTATCGTGTTCCCAGCAATGAGTTGAATTTCTTGTTCTTTTTATGAAAGCGTTTGTTTCCATTTTAAGTGAATTTGAGCTAATCTGAGCTTCCTGGGACTCATGCTGTTGGAATGATTTTCCCAGTGTTCCACCTACACAAATCATTTTCTCTAATTTCTCATCTCAGCGGAACTGTGCAGGCTTTATATTGATTTCCTAATAATGTATAAAAAGTGATTCAATATTCTGATCTGCTTTTGGCACACACTCCAGTCTGGCAGCACATCAAAAAAGGGCTATTGTGACAAGATGACTCAGATGTAAATTACAGCTCCCTGTCCCCATCTGGCTCCCAAGTCACAAAAGGGGAGGAGGGAAGAGTTCACTCTGAAGGAACATGTTGTCATCACCTATCTTGCTTTAGGATTACATGAAGGTAGTTGACTTTAAAGTGCATATAAGCCCCAATGATGCTGTATCAGCACATCCTGGACAATCCATGGCTCTGTACCATCCCAAGATAGATCCATCTACATGTGGGTTGTGATGGCACCTGCTAAGATGCTGGGGTTGCAGTTTTTGAATGAATGCTACATCACTTTCTGATCAACATTCTGTTAGAGTCACCGTCTATGCCACCTACTGGGCAGAAGCTGGACAAAAATTTTGGTTCCAGTTTGTGTCTATCATCAGTCTTAGTCATCATGTCTTGAAACAAAACAACCTTGAAAATTAAGAATCACTGACAGGGTATCAGATTGAGACATGGCCCAAAATTTCAAAGAGAAGCAGCATAAACTTTGGTCACTTTTTGTACCCTTCTAATTCTGAGCTGCTTTGTGAGTTGAAGAAGCCATGAGGACCTCTATAAACTACAACAGCCACTTCAGACTGTCCTACAGCCCACAGCACATTAAACTGCACCCCCACCCTGACATGACCTTCTCCCTGCCAGCCAAGTGTTCAACCAGACTCTTTATAAGGAGGGGATCCAGTGACAAAGGTCACTAAAAATCTATAATATTGAGTGACATGTACAAATAAAGTCCAGACATTGTACCACACTGACCTATGGGACTAACTTATCTACATACCATCAAGAGCGGCATATCTCTGCACATATGCTCCATGCTCAATTTCCTCCCCACCACGATCCCACTTTACAGATGCATTCTATTCCAAAAGGTGTGCAAATATATCAGGTTCTCTCCATTTTGCACTGCCATATGACATGTGCATCCTTGCTTAGTCAGCAGCTCTCATTCCACAGTGGGCCTAGAAGTGGAAGAGAAGGAGACAGAGTGAAGAGTTGGCTTCTTGGGGTTCTGAGAATCAAGAAGTTGGGTTCAGGGGTCCCATGAGGAGCCCCAAGATGAGGACTGGACTAACACAGGGTCTTTAAGGGCTGCTGCCCAGGGCCCCAGCAGGACACCTGGGCAGAGAGAGAGTCTGGCACTGGCTGCCACTGGTCCCACTTGCGATGCTCAGGGCAGCAGGCTGGCTGCAGAACCTGCTGCAGGGATCAGGCTGGCCCTTCACAATATGCAGGGGCGCATCCAGCCCCCTACCCACTGTGCATTGTGAAAGGCTGGCCCAGCACCACTCCTCACTTCCCCCACCCTACAGGCTGCAGGGTGAGGCTGCCCTAATAGAGTCAGCATTGGGCTGCAGTAGAGGGTAAGTACACAGCACTAGGCCAGCCTTTCATGAAGGGCAGAGGTACATAGGAGGCTGAGGTATGGTTGCCTTCACTCCCATGCCCCAACACCTCATGAAGGGCTATCTCAGTGCCCCCTACAGCCAGGAGGTGAAGCCACCCCCGCCTGAGCCAGCACAGGGCTGCAGAGCTGGAATAGAAGTGGGCACATGCAACTGGTAAGGTTAGGGCAGGGCAGCAGAGCCAAGCTTGTACTTGTGGCACCCACTGCCCCAGGTCTCCCCCCCCTACACACACACCCGTATAGTCCTCATCTTTCACCAGGCAACTGGAGAGTGGCACTGGAGACAGTGGGGGGCCTCACAAAGTCTAATAGCCCTGGGCCTGAAGGAAAGTTAATCTGATCCTGCACAAACCCTGCTCCATCTCCCACTAGTCACTACCAGTTTCAATTGTTCTTTCTCCCACATCTCTAAGATCCTGCTCTGTGTGGAAGAGACCCCTTCTCTTCTCTCCAAAACTGGGAAAGACTGTGAACTTGTGTTAATTTTTATGGCCTCCAACCACCACTGCTTTGCACCCTTGTCCCACTCATAGCTCCTACAGCAAGGTTTGCAAGGACGCCCTCAGAGGGCAATCACATTTGCTGTCTTCTGCAGTGTCTGCAGGAGAGAGAATTCTCCCTCAGCTGCAATCAGGGCTTGTGTGGGCCCTTCCCTTTATGCTTCCTTGGCCCTTTTTACCCAGATAGTACAACTGAAAGAATTTTTAAAATAAATTTTAACAGTTTTGTGTGTTGAGTTCATTCAGAGAAGCAAGGCTAACTACTTATAATCCATTTCTCTTTCCAGTCTTCATACACTACTACAGTGCTGCTCTTGGGTATGGGTTGATAGGACCTTGCTTAATTTTTGAAATTTCCTGTTTTATATTGAACCCCCCCCCGCCAAAAAAACCAAAAAAACAAACCATGAAAACATTTTTGTCTAAATTCATTGCCTTAAAGGAAACAACAGCTAAAGTTTTGGCCTAAATATTTTTTAATATGAATTCCAGCTAATCAAGTTACATTTTTATTTCATATTAGTAACCCAGCTTTCTCTAGGAAATGAACTTCATGCATTATCTGTGCAAAAAATAGATTGAAATAAAATATCAGTAATGTTTTTGTTGTCCTGGCTGTATGATTTCCTTCTTTGCATACAGATCTCCATCCCTCCCTCTTTCCACAGCAAAACGGTCTAAACCCCACAGGTCATAGATAATCACTGAAGTTTGGAATTAATTTAGGTGAGGAGATCGACAGTGAGTCAATTTTTGCCCCCCTCTGGTCATATAAATATCCCAACTGAAATCAGTATGCTCTCATGAATAAAGAGAGATGAAGTAGGTCAGGCAGTATCGTTTATGAACCAACTTCTGCTGGGGCCTGGGGGAAAGGAAAAGGCTGAAATCCTGCTCTTCCCACCACCAGGAGTTGGTCCACCTAAAGATAGTATTCAACCTCCCCTGTGTCTCTCATTCTGGGACCAACAGAGCAACAACAATACTACAAAGAGTTCACAAATAAAAACTATTGATGTAGATAACATCTTTAAGGATCATCGAGCGGTCTAGCCCTGATGCCACCATTATTTCCAGGTGGATACAGGGATCTATCCATGTGCAGCAGTTGCAGGATTGTGACTTTAATTTGTGTTGCCTGCCTACTTTTCTTTGGTAATCATATTTATATTTGAGTTTAAGATCCCATTAAGGTTCACTGATTTAATAGTATGAACATGTCTGCTGGAACAGTTTGTGTTCAAATGGTATTAGAGCCAGGCCAAGTTACAATGCTCCCTTATGACGCAGTAGACCTGGGTTCAGTTTCCTGAATTGCTCTAGGCTTCCTGTGTGACCTTGGATAAATCCCTTAACACGAATTCCTGGCTCTAGTTAAGTCAATGACAAAACTCTCAGGATTCTATCATTAGTCTACCTGTTTTTCACCCCATTAGACACTATAACAGGACTTAGCTACCATGCAGGGCTGTTGTGAATGTAAACTCTTTAAAATATTGCAATATGCTTAGATCCTGTGCTAATGAGAGCTATAGAAGCAAAAAGATCATGAGGATATAAAATAATGTATATATTTGTGCCAACCTTATAAATAAGGGACATTTCCACTTGTAATTTATATCTTTCAGGAGATACAAAGAGAGAGAGACAAAAAGCAAACCACCTGAAATCGTTGGTCCAATCACAATTGTAAGCAAGAATATGCTTGTAATGCTTGTAGCTACACTTTTGTCTAGCTTACATACAGCGAAATGTGCATTCTGTATTTCTTCCAAAATGACTGCTCCAAGTTTTTTGCATTCATTTTGCCAATCAGATTCTTAGGAATTATATTTGTAACAAACAGCAATTACAAATGCTGCCCTAGAGCCATATGAAGCACTCCCCAATATCATCTGTATGGTTTTACCATAGATGGTAATTTAGGAGAGAGCTTCCTCTTGAGCTTTTCTATAACTCTTTTGTCTTTCCATTGATGGTGTTGCAACATATGATACAAAATACTATACTCTGTTAAATGAATTAGAGCGTTAACTTTCTAACAATTTATTTTAAATAGTTCAGTTTATTTTATTAACATTTGAACAACCAGGATGATTTACTGGTTTCCACTAACCAACATAATGTGTTATTTTCTCTCTTTTGCTTATTTTCATCAGTTTAGATATGCAGATGGACTGGATATTACTCTTATGGTATTTGGAACAATAGCATCAGTAATCAATGGTGTTTGCTTTCCTCTGATGTCATTGGTTTTTGGTGAAATGAGCGATGGTTTTGTGAACGGCTGTATATATCAGGAGAATTTATGTAAGGAAACTATATATTATATTTACTTTGCTTTTGTTTATGATATGTTCCTCTCCCCTCACCCATTTATTTCCTTGTGATCACCTTAGCTTTCCTCTGGAGAAAAAGAGAGTGTAGTGGACCTTAGACATGTGGGTATCTTCATGACTTAGTAGTGAAAATCCATGCCTTAGAGAAAAGTTTGGGAAACAGTAAGTCTTCATGTAAACTTAGTAGATTTTGTCTTTTATGTGTTTAAATTTCACTCATCATGGTCATTTATTTTATAGGTGAGATTCATGCCTGGCTAAAAGGCTCACACAATGGCTACTAGTCCTTGAGAGAGCTTAAGTGGTTCTGCTAGTCTCTGCACAGGGATGGCATTCACCTTATGACATTAGGCATTGTCTTCATGAAAAATGCTTATGTATAAGCATTGCTAATTTAATAAATTCTTATCCAGCTGATCTCCCTAATGTGCTCTAAAGATAGCAGGGACCCATTAGTAGTCTTCAAGATGTCACTAGCTGTGTTTACTATGGTAATAATGGCTTCTGCTCTTTTTTATTCATGTAGTTAGTGCTAGTAGCTAATGTAGTGTTAAATCATGGATCTGGAACTTCTCACTTCATTTGTGTGGGTAAAGTGGAAAAGGGCAGTGCTGGGGAGCACGGAAGGGGGTGAGGGAGAAGGGGGCATTTACATCCCTCTGTGGCATCTATCACACTTAAATAGAAAGGCAGATCATGTAGCCAAGGAAAACAAGATTTGACATTTCTGATGTTTATAATATAAAATACAAACTTTAAAATAACCTTTAAAACAACCACCATGCTGGGTTATGCAGGAAAAAGTGGATGCAAACTGGGGTAAGCCTGAGCTAGAAAGTATTAGACTCCCTAAATTAATTCCCTAGATTAATTTCTTAATGAATATGTTTGCATGATTATTTTCAGCTATTCAGTATTTTCAGCTTTTCTTGTGAGCATGGTGGTGAAAAGTCTCAAATGTCTGTGTTTCACTTACATATAGTTCTAGTGGTGATATGGTGATTCAGTTCTTGAGTTTTACCACTTTGCTGCTGATTAATACACTAGGCCTGTGTGTCAGGCACAAAAAAATTAAAGTGGGCTAGCAGCTACGTCACAACTTCGGTGGAATGTTGTACTAAATAGAAGGACACTTCCTCTGGTCACCACAAATACCCATATGCAGAACAAGGAATGAAGAAAGAGTTGAAGGCAGGTGGTACAAAGAACTAACAACTTCATTTGTTGAATGTGGTGCTGTTGTATCCACGTTGGTCTCGGGATATTAGAGAGACTTGGTGAGTGAGGGAATATTGTTTATTGAGCCAGCTTCTGTTGGTGAAAAAGACAAGCTTTCAAACTTACAGAGAGCTCCTTTTCAGGCCTGCTCAGTGTAAACTTGAAAGCTTGTCTCTTGCCAACAGAAGCTGGTCATGTGAAAGTTATCACCTCATCTACTTTGTCTCACTAACAACTTACATAACTTTTAAATCTCTTTTTCCCCCAGCAACTTCATTGAACTGCAGTCAGTCACAAGTGACTTTTGAAGAACAAATGACAAAGTAAGTTTAATGTAATTATTAACTGTGGGTTGACTAGCAGCTGTTAGTTGTACAACAGATACAGACTCTAAATACATTTCCAACAGATATTTAATAACAATAGATAGGTGTAGTTATTCATTACTTTCCAACTGTGACAAGACTTACCTGCTGCGCTGAATTACATCTCCTGACTACTGGCTCTTCTGTCACAAATCTCAACTGTTTTACCTCATGAGAAAAATTTAAATGAGTGAACCTGACCCTTGGCTCAGGTACATTGCTGTAAACCAGGAGTAACTCCAGCTGTGTTGATTAGAGTTACTCTGGTATAAAGCTGGTGGAAATGACAGAATGGGAAAATAGCACTGAGTGCCAGGGAGAGTAAATGAAGGGATTCCAGGCGCATCATGCATATTTGTGAAGTGATGAATAACCATTAGACTCATCAGCCTCCAAAAATTTAGCGTTTTTACTGGCCTTTTCAATAACAATGAGGATGAAAAGGTTTTGCTCTTGAGTGGAGATAAGGAAAGAAACTCTCATCCAACAGAATAGGCTCTTAGACTTAGTGTGTATTGTGAGGAATCATTTGAGCAATAAAGGTCCACAGAGGATAGTTGGGCTACTGCTACCCTTGTGACTCTTTACTTGAAAGTGGTATTGAACAGCCAAAAGTGAAAGGCTCTGTGGAGCTGTTGGAAGGATGTTTGAGGTCCTGCAGCAACAGCAAGGAAAGCAGTTGTTCCTAGTGGCTGGGAGCAGATGTGATAACTGAGCTGAGATTTCCAGGGCTTTTGATAGTCTGGATCTCTCTCTGCCAAAGAGACAGAAATCTTGCCTCCATGTGTAAATACCATCATGTACATAGTGTAAATAAACAAATGACATCATACTTGCCCCCCTGACATAAGCTTCTCTCCAGCAACAGAAACTGACCAGCCGCAAAACCCTGAAATCAATCATCATGCAGCCAGGGAACAGCACTATTATCTGCATGCTAGTGGCCTGATTCTGCATTCATTGGCACTGAGTTCAGTGGAGTTATACCTTTGTGAAGGAATCAGACCTCAGAGATTTTGCTGGATAAATGTTTGTGGCTCATACTGCCCCAGAAATTTGGAATCCTGTAATGAAACTCTTAAAACCAAATGAAGTTGTCTTTGTATTAATAATAACCAAGTTCCCTCTCATCCAAGTTACCACAACTTAAAATCTTTGTTTTTCTTTTTTTTAAGGTTTGCTTTATATTATGTAGGTATTGGTGTGACTGCCTTAGTGTTTGGCTACATACAGATTTCATTTTGGGTTTTGGCGGCAGCAAGGCAGACAAAGAAAATAAGAAAAACTTTCTTCCATGCAATTCTGGGACAAGAACTCAGCTGGTTCGATATCAATAACAGTGGAGAGCTTAACATGCGTCTTACTGAGTAAGATTCCTTGAATTTTGTGTTAGTTTAGGGCTCTGTTCGGCAGCCCTCAAGTAATTCTAGTGAATAACGGTTGCACAACCATATCCTGAGAGAATTATTAAGCTTTCTGAGGGCATTTCTATTTGTTTTTGTGCTTGAACTATGTATATATTTCCACTGAACGTAGATGATGGATAGAGCTGAGTGAAAGATTTTTATTTCTTTTTTTGTGTTGGTGGCCAAATCAAAATCTGTGAGGGAGGGCAAGTAATTTCATGTCAAAGCAAAACTGGTTTGTTTTGTCGTCTTGCCACAGTGAAAAACAGAAAGAAAAATCATTTCTGATCCAATGAAACATTTTGTTGGACTGGAAAAGAAAAGTTTAACTGATCTAGCTAAACTTCTAAACAAAACACTATTTCAAAAAGAAAAGTTGAAACATTTTGTTGAGAAAATATAAGAATGAACATTTTTACTCTTTTTTTCATTTTGTATTCACCAGATTTAACATGAATTCACATATATGTTCATTCAACAACAACAACAAAATTACCCATCTCTTGGACAACTAGTTCTTGTTTGCATTAAGAATATTTGCACTGGTGCAGCTGTTTAGTGTGACTGAGTTGGCCTGAGTGGGGCCTGAGCTACACCTAAGCTACCACTAACATAGACACACTGAAACAGCATAAAGAGGGCCTTATACTGCTATAATGGGTCTTAATTCTCTGCCTATGCCTGTTTTAGTTCTGCCATACATTTCACCGTTGTGAATTAGGAGTAACTTTTGCCTTCACTTGAGTTACTCTGAATTTACACTAATGTAGTATGAACATTCCCCCAGTTACTGTAGTGCAGACCTTTGTACAGCTCCAGAAAGGGTTTTTCCATCACTGTAGTACATTCACCTACTCAAGAATCACACTGAATTCCTCTATCATCCTAGCAGTGTCTGCACTGGTTTAACTTAATACTTAATTTGGCTTAAGGTCAGCTTATGTATGTCTCTCAGAAATGTGAATTTTTCACAAGTCTGAGTGATGCAGCAGGGTCCATGAAACATTTTACATGTAGATCAAGCCTAAGATCTGAATTTGGTCTTTTTCTTTAAAACTATAGGGCAGGGTGCTCTGCTTGTTTCATATTACAGGAAAATATGAGCAGATCCAGCCAGGTAAAGTGCACTCACAAACTGTAATAGGATATTAAATAACCAAATAAATAAAAAGAATAGATATCTGCCTAACTTAAGCACGAGTGTCTGCAAGATCAGGAACTAACTCTAAACATGCAGTAGCCCCATTGAAGTTAAGGGGTTTACTCATATTCTTAAAATTAAACATGCACAAAAGTGTTTTGGAGGGCAAAGGGCCATTGATTGTAAACTGTTCAAAACATTTTCTTTTTCTGGTAAACTTTGGTACAGCACCATGTATGTTGATAGCACTGTGCAAATAATAATGTTGTAGGATGGTCAAAACATCATTGAAGCTTATGGGTAGATCTATTGACTTCCATTTAAGATAACTGTAAGAAACAGCTAAACTTCTTTATAGCAGGTCCACCTAGGATAAAAGCATATGTGAGTCTACCCATGAATTAGAACTATATGGGTGGAGAGCTTTGACTATTGTTTTGGGGAAGGAAGGGGACGGAAAGAGTGAGACAGAGATGCTGAAGGGAGAACAGAAACAGAATGTCGTCTTATCTACAACTAGAAAATGTTGTCAAAATAAATTATAGCAAAGATCAAGAACCAATGTAATTACAACACTTGTGCCTGTCCACACAGCACTTGTGTTGCTAAAATGCATCCACAGCTGGTGCTGTACATGGGAAGCAGTACATGGTGGGCAGCTATCCCACTGTGCAACTCACCAACTTGTGCCACCAGGAGTTGTGGGAAGGCAGAGAGAATCACAGTGCATCATGGGACATTTTCATCCCATCATTCCATTGGTTTTGATTGCATTTCACAGCACAGCCCCAGCTTCCTGAGCGCTCGCCATATCGGTTTGTCTGAAAGGATGGATGCTGCACTGCTCTCCACTGTTGTTGTCAGTGTTCTGAACACATTGTGGCTGTTAAAGCAGTAAGTCATGAGTTTCAGATCAGAAAGGAATCCAAGGTATCTAACCTGCTGTGTGTCATGCAGACAATGCCGGATTACTGTTTACATTCATGAAGCATCCATACACAATGCACTGCCACTTCAGTGAAAGTGAAATAAGCACTGAGTGGTGGGGATCAAATCGTTATATGGGTCTGGGATGATAATGAGCGGCTGTAGAACTTTGAATTCACAAAGTCACCCTTGTGGAACTCCGTGTGGAACTTGCCCCTATCCTGCTGCACAAGGTCACCAGAGTGAAAGTTGCCGTCTTGGTGGAGAATCATGTGGTGGTCACCATGTGGAAGCTGACAACCCACTCTGCTGTCAGTCACTTCTCAGTTGGAAGTCAGGAGGTCCAGCACTGGACCTCTGTTATCGCAAGTGTGCAGAGTCACTAATCACATTCGTCTACAAAGGATTGTGAGTCTTAGAAATATGCATAAAGTAGTGGGTGGCTTAACAGCACTGGGATTTCCTCACTGTGGCAGAGAGATAGATGATTTATAAACTCCAGTTGGCCCCAGGCCATCTTGCAACAGAGTGCGTCAATAGAAAAGCGTTCTCTTCTATGGTACCGGAGGTGTTTGTGGATCATCATGGGCATTTCACTGACATCAGCATGGATCAGTCAGGAAAGGTGCATGACACATGTATCTTCAGGAACATTAGTCTGTACAAAAAGCTTTCAGCAGGGAATTTCCTTCTGGACCAAAAGATTCCAACTGAGGATGATGACATGTCTAAGGAGACCCAGTCTACCTCTTGCCACCCTGGCTTATGAAGTCTTATACCAGCAACCTGGAGGTCAGTAAGGAGCCCTTAAATAACAGTTGAACAAGTGCTGAATGACTGTTGAATGTGCATTAGGCAGATTTAAAGCTCACTGATGATGTTTTTATGGCACATTAGACCTAAAGGAGGAAAATATTCCCGTGGTTATAGCTGCCTGCTGTGTGCTCAATAATATGACACCAAGCTGGGGGGAAGAGTAGACACGTTGAAGAGCAAGGACAGGATTCAGGGAGACCTAGATAAATTGGAACAGTGGGCCAATAGAAATTTTATGAGGTTCAATAAGGACAAGTGTAAAATCCGGCACTTGGGATGGAAAAACCCCATGCACTGCTACAGGCTGGGGAACATTCAGTTAAGTAGCAGCAGTGTAGAAAAGGACCTGGGGGTCATGGTGGATGGGAAGCTAGATATGAGTCAGCAGTGTGCTCCTGCTGCCAAAAAGGCCAATGGCATACTGGGCTGCATCAAAAGAAGTATTACCAGCAGATCAAGGGATGTGAGCATTCCCCTCTATTCTGCACTGGTGAGGACACATCTAGAATACTGTGTTCAGTTTTGGGCTCCCCACTACAAAAAGGACAGGGACATGCTAGAGAGAGTCCAGTGGAGGGCAACCAGAATGATTAAAGGGCTGGAGCACAAGCCCTATGAGGATAGACTGAAAGCATTAGGCTTATTTAGTCTGCAGAAGAGAAGATTGAGGGGGGGATTTGATAGCAACCTTCAGCTACTTGAAGGGATGCTCTAAGGAAGATGGAGCTCGACTGTTCTTGGTAGTAACAGAGGACAGAACAAGGAGCAGTGGTCTCAAGTTGTGGTTAGGGAGGTCGAGGCTGGATATTAGAAAAAACTTTTTTACTAGGAGAGTGGTGAAGCCTTGGAATGAGCTGCCGAGGGAGGTGGTGAAGTCTCCATCTTTGGAGGTGTTTAAGGCCTGGCTGGACAAAACTGGAATGGTTTAGTGGGAGTGGTCCTGTCTCTGGCAGGGGGTTGGACTAGATGACCTATGAGGTCCCTTCCAACCCTAGGATTCTATAATTCTATGATCTGCAAAGCCAAGTATGAAACGTTTCCCCTGGGTGGAGTGCAGAGCTGAATCACCTTGGAGCTGAATATGAACAACAAGAGGTCAGGGCTATTAGAGGGGCACAATGAGGGGCCATTCAAATCAGGGAGGCCTTGAGGAACCATTTTGACAATGAGCAACAATAGTGTCTTTGTAAACAGCACTGTACCATTCTATGACTGCTGTCTAGCCTACGCTCTTTATCAATTTAAGCTGCAACCACCAAGTGCAAGAAACAAAGATAGTTAGTTCTCTACAGAGTATGTCTTTATAAAATAATTATTCACAACACATAAAAATGCTGGTCTAGAGGGAAGAAAGCAGTGAGGGGCAGTGAGGAATATGACAGCTGAGTGCAGGTCTAGTTATTGTTCTGGAAACTGTCTGATGGGGTGAAGTGAATGGGGTACCAAGACAGGCTGGGAGTTTGGTAGGCATGAGTGGGTGGAATTTGGGGTGGGCATGGAAAGCAGTTCTGTATCGGCAGCAAGGAAAAGTGAGCATGCATGAATTCAATCTGCAGCATTATCAGTGACTAGCAGCTCTGTTTCCTTCTCCACATCTTTATCATGTGCTAATGACCTGGTATCACTCCCTCCTGGTTTTCCATTTTGGACATATTGCAACTCCATGCCTTTTCTTCTTTTCTCTCTCTCTTTTTAATTTTTTTCCTCTACCTCAGAGGACTGGAAGAGCTCTTGGAAAATCTTTTCTTTGTTTCTTCTTGGTCATTTTCTTATCAAAACAACAAGCAGTTGTGTGGCAAAGTGTCACACAACTGCTTGTTGTTTTTTTACTGGACTAGACTAACACGGCTGTCCCTTTTGAAATTGACATTTTCTTATCAGCCACAGGCCCTCAACAGGTCTGTAGGGATTTTCCCTTGAGGGCACACCTGTAGAAGCATAATGAACAGAAGCATGCTTGTGATGCAATAACACCATGGATTTACTACTGTAAAATACACCTCATTCTCACTGTCGCCTGGCAAGCACACAGCTTGATGATTAACCAAGCCATGGTGAGTTGTGCCCAGAGGGAAGGAGCACTCAAACTACGGAA
Organism: Podocnemis expansa; assembly: GCA_007922195.1. Lineage (NCBI taxonomy): Eukaryota > Metazoa > Chordata > Testudines > Podocnemididae > Podocnemis > Podocnemis expansa. The sequence goes on along the minus strand of ML681964.1, from coordinate 19,304,771 downwards.
AAGGTTCTGGGTCACTGTTTGGGATATTGATGTAGGTAGATAGGGACAAGACTAAAAAGTGTGCCACCATCTTCCAATATCTCATTCCTGAGAGTAAACAGGAATGCTAGGGTGCATCTCTTCCATGCAAGCTGCTTCAAAGAGCTTTAGTCCTTGCCTATGTGATTGTCAATTGGCACAGGAAATTTTTCTACAATGAGGAAAGAAGCCAAGCAGCTCTACTGAGAAATTTCCAACAATCGTAACTAACTCCAGGACAGTTTCCTAGAGATCTCTCTGGAGGATTTCTGTGAAATCTCAGTGAGCATTAATACACTTTTGTCCACCACGCTTCCTACCTGAGTGGGAGACTGGAAAGCACAAGCAAAAGCAGCTATTGATGTGCATTTCTATCCATTCAACCAGCTGTATAATGCAGCAAAGCAAAGGATAACTACGCCTCCTGTCACTGAACAGTACCAGCTCAAAAAATATCATTTACCCAAGCTCCCCTCTCCTGCATTCTGCACACCAGAGCTGGAGGGCTGGGTCTGGTTCAAATCCTCCAGGGTGAAAAAAGGTCCTGGTTCCCCATATCAGCAAATGATTCAGTCCCCTGCTCTGCATCATCCTTCAACTCAATGTTTTTTCCCACATTTTCTTCATTATGGTTGTCTGCCCTCTGCTGATGAGTCTGTGGGTCTTGTGAAAGTGGGGTCCCACTGAGGATGGTTTCCAGCTCCTTAAAGAAGCACCAGGTCTTGAGCGCTGTGCTAGAGCAACGTTTTGACTTCCTTGCTTTTTGGGACCCCTGCCACAGCTGCTTGATTTTCACATGGCACTGCAGCATGCCTCATTCACAGCCTTTGTCCTCCACTGAATGAGAAATGCGACTGTAGGTATGGAGGTTCATTCAGCTCAGCCTCCTCTCCACAGATGCTGATTGGATCCAGGAACACCAATGTGCTCCAAGCGGGAGAGTGTTTGGTGCATGGAGCCAATGACTCAGTTAAGATGAGGTGTGAGCTATCCACTCTGACAAAGCAGCAAATAGAATTTCAAAAATTCCAGGCACTTTAAAGAAGGATGGGCAAATGGTTGCAGAGCAAACCAATGGTCAGAGGGATCAGGATAGGCATTGTGGGACACTTCCTGGAAGCCATTTAATGTGGCATAACCAAGCACAATGTCTATACTGAAGCTTAGTTGCTAAAGATTTAGCTCAAAAAGTTCTATCACTCTTGTCTAGGTGGTTTTATTTTGTCACAAAATCAGGGAAGGTCGGTCAATAGGGGACAGATTACAGTGTGTACACCACCGCTGTTTTGGTGCAAAAAAATCTGACTTTGGTCAACAAAAGTCTGCAGCAGGGCCGGTGCTAGGGTTTCTGGTGCCCCCCTGCAACCAATAAATGGGTGCCCTCCCCCTCCCTGGGGCAGGGCGATCCCTGAGGGGGTGTTGGGCCCGGGCAAATCACCCTCTGCCCACCCCCACTGCATTGGGAGGTGGGGCCGGCTGGCCCAGGGGAGGGGCAGATCCCTGCACTGCCCCCCCCCCCCATGCCCAGGACCTGGTGAGCAGCCAAAAGTGCAGCCAGTGCAGCGCTGCCAGTCCACCTGCCTGGCCCCCCTGTGACCCAGGCCTCCTGGGATAACCTTCTGAATGTGCCAAAATCAGGGGAAACTGCAAAACCAGGAGCCATACCCCCATACCACTGATGGGTGGTACTTAAACCAGTCTCCCAATCAGTAACAAAACATGCTTCTGATTCCCCACTCTGTTCATCACCAAGCATAACCAAAACAGAAACAGTCCCCTTACTACACATTGGTTCCCATGGTCCCCTCTAGCCACTGGGTCTCTTAAGGAAATAGGTTCTTCTGACCCCAAAGGGCCAGCCACATCGCCCAGAACAATATAGGCTTCGATCTTACCCAAAATACCATGCTGCCAGCAAATCCTTTAGTAATTACAACTAAAGGTTTAATATAAAAAGAAAACAAACAAAATATGAGAGATGTTAAAGGGTCAAAGTGAATCACATACATACAAATGATTTAGAGTCCATAGAAAGCATATCCTTGAAGATCCTGTAGTTAGCAGATTAGCCCCACTCCTCTGGTGTGCACCCAGCAGCAGCAGCAGCTGGGTGGATCCAGTCCTTTGTTCAGTCCCAGAAGAATAGTTCCAGAGGAGGATATTGATTGCAGGTTGCAGACTGAAGACTAAAGACAAAAGGAGATGTGTTCCCCTGCCTTTTAGCTCAGTGTCCTTGCCAGATCAAAATGGAGTTGGGCCACATGGTCAGTCTAGTTAACTGGTCAAACAGGTTTCTGCTTGGGCCCACTGCCCGCGGAAGCCTCCCTGATGGGGGCCATTAAGAGGAACAGTAGTTTTGCAGATGCCTAGTTTGGGATTGCCTTAAGAACAAATCACTTGGAGCACACGTAAAAACAAATAGATTCCTAATTTCTAATACAAATATGATACCTACATATAAATCATGTAGTCATTCCTAGCAGCTTACAGCCTTGCTGTTGATACCAACCATGGCATATCACATATGGGTTATTGCAAATATGAAATATTAATATGAAAAATAATCATGAACAGTCCCCCTGACCCAGACAGCGTCACGCCCCCGTCCCACCCAGCCACACAGGGAAGCCATTGTCTTTGCCGCATCTGGCCATGGCAGGACACAATCGCCCCTGCTGGTTCTGGCCGTGGCAGAGAGAAGCGATTCCCCACCCTGGCCGGAGCCAGCAGGGGGGATCGCTTCCCTGCCACAACCAGAGGTGACAGGGGCAATGCCTTCCCCGTGGTGCCTTTTAAATTGGTGCCCGAGGCAAAGCCCCTTTCCCCCTTACAGCCCTGGCCATGGCAGGGGGAAGTGGCAGGGCCAGCAGAAGGGGTTGTGGCGCCCTGAGCCAGCTTTTCCTTTTGTGCCCCCCATGGCCACGCTTCCCCCCACTCCACTGCCTTCAGTGTGGAGCCAAAGGCAGTGGGGGGCGTGAATGAGAGTGCAGAACCAGGCCTCCATGCTGGGCTGGCTCGCCCTGCCCCCGAAGCAGGGAACAACTGGCCCAGGGGTGGTGCAGGCCAGCCCAAAGGCTGGGCTCTGATCTCTTGCCTCTCCCCTGGGCTGGCTGTTCCTCCCTAGAGACAGGGAGGGCCAGCCCAGAGACTGGGTGAGAGAGCAGAGTCCAACCCATGGGCTGGCCCGCTCCACCCATGGGGGCAAAATGACCGGCTTGGGGAGAGGCAGGAGCATGGGGTCCAGCTTCTGGCTTGGCCTGCCTCAGCCCCCAGCACTCCTAAGCTTCAGCACCCTGGGCTGGTGCCACACTGGCTCACCACTGGTGCCAGCCCTGATCCTGAGAGAGAAATTAGAACCACTTCCTTTGGCTGTTTGAGAATTTGATCCTGATGGAGGAGAAAAAAGTGAATCCTTAAGACCAAGAGTTGCATGTCACAAGCACTGGGTAGTTTCAGTCCCATGGAATCTGAAACAGTCTTTGAGGCTACTGCTCAGCTCAGAGGAAGTTGCTGAGAGCAGAGAATGTATCACTAGAGCCGTAATGTGGCATTTTGCCACCTTGGGTGCATTCCAATCAGAACATGCCCCTTCCCATTAGTGGTGCTCAGAGTCGGAGCTGCAAAGCCACCCCTTTAATATCACAGCTCTATTGAGCTCCTCTGGGCTACCTGGGGCTGTGCCCTGTCAGCACTGCGGTAGTTACGGTCCTGTGTATCACCCATCAAACTGAGCCCTTGATGTTAATAGGTATGACTGACAGTGCGTGCCATCCACTTCCCAAGACTTATTGAAAAGAGAGCAGAGAGGACTTTTTTCTGCGTCCTTTTCTAATCTTGAGAGTCCATGGACAAGAAATATGCACATGCCTTCAATCTCCTACACAGCTCTGCTCTTCTTTACTTCTCCTGCTGTAACTGTGATGATTTATGAGCCCAGCTTGAACCAAAGGCAAATGAGGAAACATTTGCTCTTGTCAAATTCCAAAGGGGCAGCCATCTTAGTCTAGTAAAGCAAAAAAAGCAAAAAGTCTTGTGGCACTTAAAGACTAAGAGATTTATTTATTGCATGAGCTTTCTGATTTGCTGTTGCAGTATGACCTGATCCCATGTCTTATGCTCCCCTGCATTTATTTTCATCCCATTCTGTAAGTTCCCCCATCTTCAAAGTGTCTGATGAACTGGGATTTTCTCCCACAAAAGCTCATGCGATAAATAAATCTGTTAGTCTTTAAGTGCCACACGACTCCTTGGTTTTTTGTTTTTTTTTTTTTAATTCAAAGAAAGTCTAGGCTGATCCTTGTGGGATTTAAAAATGCAATACTAGAAGCATCAAATCTGAAATGCTTAATGAATTTGAGAAAAACCATCAGATCACCCCCCTCCGTCCCCTGCCTTATTTACAAGTGAATCACCCCCTCCCCTGCCCCATTAACAAGAGAATACAAATCAATAGGTCTGAGAGCTTCTCTTTCAAGCAAAAAAGAGCAAGGAGTCTTGTGGCATGTAAAAACAGCACACTGAAAGCATTGCAAGGGGACACCCCTCCAATGTTGACGCCTCCCTGCAATGCTTACCTTGCTTACCATGTTGCGCTGGCCCTGGTCTGCAGCATAGTTCGGGTCTGAGAAAGACCAGAAGACATAATGGTGGGTTACTCACCAGTAACCATCCTTCTTTAAGATGGGCTGCTCGGATCTATTCAGTAATATGTCTCTCTGTGCTGGAGTGCCAGATTGGCAGGAAAAATTTTTGTCCTAGCCTGTCAGCAGAGGGCAGGTAGGCTCCACCCTTCGCGCCACCCTGTGGCTATATATATGGCTGCCTCCCAACCCCTCCTCAGTTCTTTAGAGTCGCCAACTCCAGATGCAGGGATGGAGGCGAGGGACCTGAATGGATTCAAGCAGCCCATCTCAAAGAAGGACAGTTACTGGTGAGTAACCCACCATTCTTCGAGTGCTGCTCAGATGCATTCAGTAATAGGTGACTACTAGCTATGCTGATGGATGGCGGGTGGAGTTGGGTCTTCCGCCTTCAGCACAGCAACACACCCAATATGGGAGAAGCCCAGCAACAAGATCCTAGCCGGAGTCAAGAGGCGAACAGGCTTTGACGTGGCACAGAAGAATCGAGAACTGAGGGCCAACCCAAGACAGGGGCAGGACTGAACCCGCCGAGACATATGAGTGTAAGCAGGTCGGACCACAGTCACCATACCAGGAATAAAAGGACACAACGTGAACCGAGAGGGTTGTGTTTAGATGCGCCACATAGGTGGAATAGCACAAGGTATGACAGCCAGAAGCTAGTGTCTGGCCATAGGGCCTTGCAGCATGACCTCGTGAGAAAACGCTGGATGCCAACAGGTGTGGAGTTAGCCGTAATAACCCTGGCCCGCACAAGAATGAAGAAAGGGATACGTATTACTCCATGGACTGAGTACATCAAGGCCCAAGCTGGGAACCGAAGAGTCATGGACTAATCTGGTTGGCTACGGGGTAACCTTATCCCTTGGCCTGGCCACGACCAGTCCTATTGGGGTCTGGTCGATGCGAGTGAGGGTGAAGTTACGGGAATGTAAGCGAGGGAGAAGCCCCAAGAATGACTGAGAAGGTTCTTGCGAGACACTTCACGGCAGCATATTGAGGGCCAAGCTTAGCAGTGCAGCGGGGCATAAGGTATGCTGGCTATAAGATTCAAATTGGTGTGCAAGTGCACGTTTCCAGCTGAGTCAGGTACCAAGAACCCGATTCTCGCAGGAGGAGAACTCCAGAACAGTAGCACCACAGGGCGGCATGGTGGCCTGAGGTAGTGCTACTGGATTGGTCCTTGTAAGGGCCTCAGTAGCATGCAAGTTCATGGGGAAGGCCCGCTTTGGCCTAAATCTCGTGGGTTCTCACATCATGAGGGCCATCACGAAGGCTACACGAGGGAGGGAGAAGAGACACGGGGAATAACGCCAGCTATTGCTTGGCCACCCAATCAAAGGGGGCCAACAGGCTCGTAGAGGTGCCGTATAAGGTCACAGTCTCAAGTGCCTATAGCATTACTAGGAGGGATAGCGCTAGCGTTATGCCACGCCGATGTAAGCACCAGGGGAAACTCCTGGATACAGGCTTACCCCTGAAAATACAGTCGCCAAGGAAGGAGGGTTCATATTCCTACCACCTAGGAAGTGAATCTATCCACAGAGTGACAACCGTGGTATCTCAAGGGTACTTCGGGGTTAGAGAACCAAAACAAAGTATTATCCCCAGCCAAAAAAATTGGAAGGTGGTTTTGAGGGAGGTACAACCCCTAAATTCCTGAATATTGCGGGAAGCAGGGCTCTAGATTGTTTCCCTCTGTTCATCACATAAATGGATAGGCAGTGCATGCCAATGGTTCTTCAAGAATTGAGGGGAACAGCAGTCCTACTGAGGCGCCACCAACGCATGTGGGGTTGACCCCGCGGTAGAGCTGTAGGTCCCCAAGCAGATGTAGTGAGAAGACCCCCAAGGGGGCGAGGGGCGCCCTCTGCCAGGGTACATGACCGAGGGGCAGAGAAGGCAGCTACAAGTCCCTCAGCAAGGATCCCCTCTGCTTGGAATGTGGCCTCTGGCCCAGTTACAATGGGGGCTGGTGCCGCAGAGGAGGATGCTGATATGGAAAGACCCCGACAAGGTATCCCACCGCTGTTCCCCTTCCATGGGGATGTGACGTTGGCACCATCCCTTAGGTTCCCCGATCTGGGGGTACCAGTAGGATACACTAGGTCTCTGCTTTGCTAGCAAAGGGAGTATGAGAAGAAGTGACGACCATTTTGTGAGGTGAGCCTAGGATAAGGGCTTCTAGGGTAGGTGCCCTGGCAACCACTGAGATTATCCATGGGTGCAAGGGGTGTGTGGAGCCCTAGTTTCTGTGAGGCAGGGGGAGTGTGGAGTGGGAGGGGTGGGCCGTTCACCTTGGCCCCCCCCGAAGGCTAAGATCTGCCATGAGTATGTGGACGCATCCCACTTGATGAGTAGGTGGTGGTTCTCGTCGAGTTGGAGTGTTGGGCCCACAAAAGACTGGTTTCTTGTCATGCCAACGGTATGCAAATGAAGGTATCTCCCCCCGACCGGGAATCGAGAAGGCCTACCTGATGCAGGGCATCAGAGTCCCAGGAGTGGTCCTGCGTCCAAGTGAGCGCTGACTATGCACGTCTCAGAGCCTCAGCAGCCAAGGCTGGGGCTACTACGAGACGTGGTCTCGTCCCCAGCAAGAGTGTCGGTGGGAATGACACAGGGTTGAAGGGGATTGGGGGGGCGGATTCCCTATGAGTTCCTGAGGTGGCCGCTGCTGAAGGAGTGTAGGGTTGGACCACGGTACCGAAGTACCATTGGTGCAGGCAGGGGGCGTCTTTGTCTTGGCATGGTCCATACCGCCCAAGATCAAAGGAAAGAAACCCCGGTCAGGGCTGGACACCTGTGGAGGCAGTAGCAAATAGAAAAGGGGGGGGGGTAATGGTTCCCACTGAACCCCATTCTCCTTCGAGGGGAGGAAGAGGGTGCCGACCATCTACTGCGGTGATGCCCTGAAGCCTTTCCTCCCTGAGGTTCAAGAGTGGGGTAGCGGTGAGTTGGGTGGATCCCTTCCCTGCAGGAGAGAGGAAGAAGGGGTCTCAGCTTTTGCAGCGGATGATGGCGGTGGAAGGAAGTTTCCTCTGTTCCCACTATAGTAGAGATGAGTGGGAATTTGGGGGATGGGGCAATGCCTCAGAAGATTAAGTGGGAGGGGTGGGCCTGGGAGGAAGCAGGCCAAAGTATTTGGCCTGTCCCCGAGGGTCTCGTGCAGTGCCCACCACAGATAGTGTTTCTGGGGGAAACAAGGCATTCCCTTCAAAGGGCAGATCGAGGACCGCTTGCTGTGCATTAGGGGGCTCTCTAGCCTCCCTAAGCCAGGCCACCCAGCGGATGGTTACCGCTGAGGCCGTGGTGCGAGCAACTATGTCCACTGCGTCGTGCACCGAAAGGAAGAGGTCTTGAGATATTATGTTGCCTTCCTCAGGAAAGGCATCATACTCCTCTCTGGCTTCAGGTGGGAGCAAGCGTCGAAATTTCGTGATTGACTTCCATGCATCCAGCAAGTATCTGCTGGTTATGGCTTGGTTGTTTGCCACTTGCAATTGGAAGGCCGATGAGGAGTAGACCTTACAGCCCAAAAGGTCCAGTTCCCTGGCTTCCCTAGAGGATGGGAGGGGATCACTGAGTGGCTCCCACAGGCCTAGCGCCATTTGCACCACGTCCCTCGGGAGGACCGGGGGACCGGCAAGAGAGTGAAATTCCGGTTCGGAAACCCGATATTTAATGCCCACCATGTCCAAAACTGGGGCAGTAGAACTTGGGCTCTGCCACCAGGAACATGCAAGGTCCTAGACACTCAGGTGGAGCAGGACTGTCAAGGGTTCCATCGAGGTGAAGGCTGGCCCAAAATTGGGTATCAGGAGGGAGACTCAAGAGGTGCACCTCCAAGCCTAGGTGGGCCGTGGCCCGGTGCAACAGATCGAAATGCGCTGACAGATTTCCCGTATAAGACCCCAGTGCCGGGGAGGGGGGCAGTACTGGGAGCTCGCCGTGGTGGGGAGGGAGTCTCTCGAGGGGACCATTCCTGCATCCTGAAACGAAAAAGCAATGGGGCCGATGTGCGGCACCAAGGCCACTTAGGTCCCCTTGAAGGTCCTTCCTCCAGACTGGAAGTGGGGGAAGGGGACCGAGACTCCTGGGGTGGTACTGGCGATGGCAGGGTGATGTGTTGTCGCGGGGATGGTTCTATGGTGCCAGCCCCCACTGGAGTGGAAGACGGGGGACTAAATGGTGAGGGCGAATGCCCACGGTGGATCCAGGCCTTAGATATGAAGGCCGGTTTGCTGCTTCTGTTTGGGATTGGGGCAGGAGGTGTGGAAAGCAAGAGGAGGGTCTCAAGCAGCCTCCACCGCTTCTGGGGTGGACGGCACGAGGAGCAACTCTGTGCGGCTCCATGGCAAGTCCTCGCCTGGAGAAGGGGGACTGCCTGGGAGGGAGATCTCCCGCTCCTGCGGCACTGGGCTATGGCAAGCCTGCGGTGCTGAGAGTGAATAGGGTTGGTTTCAAGAAGAGCTCAGCACTAGCGAGGCCAGACTGTACTGGGCCATCAGTGCCAGAGATGATGGGGAGCGGCGCCAGGGTGATCTGGGTACCGGCGGTACCGAGCTGCCCGAGGGCAGCCTCGAGCAGTGCCGAGATGCCGGGGCACTGGGTTGGTGCCGGGCTGCCGGAGTCGGCACCGAGGTTGTGTGGCTGTGGCAACCGATGGTACGGTGTCATGTAGGCTCCGGTGCCAAGCTGGTCTTGGTGCCAGCCGGGAACCCGAAGCCTCGGTTGAAGAGTGCCGGGCTTCCTTAGAGGCTAGGGCACGGCACCGGTGTTCCCTCTCCTTGATGGTTCGGGGTTTGAAGGAGAGACATATGGAACAGGTTGAGACCATGCAGTCTTTGCCCAGGCACCTGAGGCACTTCCTGCGGTGATCGTCCCGGGGGAAGACCTTGCCGCACTCGGCTTAGGGTTTAAACCTTGGCATGATTGCAAGATGTTCCGGCCCAGTGGTGGAGGACTCTTGTGATGGAGTTAAATCCATGAAGAGATACTCCCAGTCAGGCAAAAAGTTCATAGAAAGGAGGACAGACTCCTTGCAATTTTCAAGGAGCGGACATTCCAGATCCGACGCACAAGGCGGAAGAAATGAAACTGAGGAGGGGTCGGAAGGCGGCTGTATATATAGCCATGGGGTGGTGTAAGGGGTGGAGGCCGCCTGCCCTCTCCTGACAGGCTAGGACAAAAGTTTTTCCAGCCAACCCAGTGCTCCGGCATGGAGACACATATTACTGAATGCATCCGAGCAGCACTCGAAGAAGAACTGGCTGATACAAGACTTAGGGGCTGTAAGCAAAGAAACTAACTCCTCATTTGGGTGGTTCCTGCATTTAGAGAAATGGGATTTTATATGTAGAGCCCTGCAAATCCACAGATATCCTCAGATATCCACTTTGTGTCCACATCTGCGGATACAACATGGATATCCACGGACCATTTCTCGCGGATGCAGATCGGATATGGATCCACATATTTTTATCTGCACAGAGCTAAAGCCCTGCAAATATGCAGATGTCCGTGGATATCCACATTATATCCGCGTCCGCGGATACATCACGGATATCTGCGGACCATTTCTTGTGGATGCTGGTCGGATACGGATCCACTTATTTGTATCCACACAGGGCTCTGTTTATATGTGCCTTGTATATAAACAATACTGCAGCACAGGTACTTGATTCTATTGTAAATTTATGCCCCTAACTGGAACAATCTGCAAGACCCCAATTTGTTGGCTAGCACTCAGGCTAAAATGTATAAGAACAATAATAATAAATATTGTACTACAAAGTATGCATATATTTTGAAGTTATCCTAAGCAGTCTTCAACTGACAAAATGCCTTTTTTTTTTTTTTGGTCTTAGGGACATTAATAAAATCAATGATGGCATTGGAGACAAAGTCGTTCAACTGTTTCAGAACATGTCAACTTTCATAGCAGGCATAGTGATTGGCTTTGTAAAGGGATGGAAACTTACGCTTGTGATCCTGGCTACCAGCCCTCTTGTAGTAATATCAGCAGCATTTTTTTCTAAGGTAGGCAAGATTTTAAAGAATAATATATAACAAATTTCTTGGGGGAAGGGATTTTCATGGACACTATGTTGTTATGCGCTTGCTAAAACTACAGTGACTAAAAAGCACAGGTTTCCACTTTTTTAATCCTGTGACTTACTCTTATGTATTTATCTCTCTAAATCACCAACATGCACTTTAATTATTAACCTTCCTCTAGTAGGCATTTAACAGCGAATCACACTTGCTAAGAGCATGAGTCATGAAAAGAAAATAAACTTAAAAATAAATGCACAGGAGTATTTTTTTTTAAAGTTTCTTTGCAAAGATAGACATATATCATAGATATCTTTAGGCCAACTCCAATTTTCATCTTTAATAATAAAAATTGTTTTAATTTTAAGTTCGTATTAGATAGTCTCTTAATTTTAATAAGAAATTCTCCAGATAAATATTGTGTGGTCTTTATCAGAGAATGATCAAAGAATGAAAAGAAAGAGAACTATACTCTTAACAAAGATTACTATCATTTGTATGAGACACTTATTCTGACAAAGATCTGATTTCTACTTTGTCTCTAAGGCAAACCTAATAGGTTTTATTCATTTTTTAGAGTGATAAATGAAAACTCTGAGACAATAAGCAGTTCAGTGCCATTCATTCACTTTAAATACATGTCATACTTTGGATGGGTTTGAATGACATACAATATAGGTAACAATGTCAGATTTCAAAAATTAACATGACTATAGAAGTTTAACATGTCAGGCAAAAGATACTAAACATAAGGTAGCTATTGATCACATGGACAAAGTACATCATAGATGACATGTAAATTCTCATAATTCTAGGGTGGCTTAACCCAGTTAAATTTAAGAGTCAAAAAAAGAAACTATAAGTCTCAAATCTATCTAATGAGATCCTTATTGAAGGCAGTGCTGGAATCCAGAGGCATACAGGCATAAGCAAATGACTGAAGATAGAGGAATTGTTAACAGTAGAACAGAAGTAAATGAACCTGCATCTTTAAGCTGTATGTGCTTTAGTGCAGTGACTCACTCAGGCCTGATCCTGAATTAGGATATGAACCCAGATCTTATTTGGAGTGTATAACCAATGATATGTGGACCCATATCCTATTTGGAGTGTGGGATTTGAACCCATATCCTACTTGGAGTGTGTAACCTATGGCAGGATGGAGCCTTAAAACAAACTAAGATCCCCATTTCAATTATTTCCCACGTCTGTTTCATCTTCACATTCCTGTACAATGTGTACTTCGTTGTCTTGCCATGACAGTAAGTACACAGTTTGAGACCCAATTTTCAAATATTATTCTGTTTCTATTGACCCCAAAATTCATCATAAGCAGTAATAATTCTGAAAACTTTAAGCAGCACAATTGTCTTGTGTCACTTTCCTTCCTGTTAATTTTTAACATTTTTTAGAACGTAAACTATTGGAATATGATGATCTGACTCCTAACAGCTGAATTTTGCTTTGCAAGTCTGCGACAATTTATGTATCAGTTTAATTCCCCGGAAAATAGTCTACCTTATTTTCCCTCTTCTTTTGACCAAAATGAGGGATTTAAGGAAGCAGGAGGCGGTGAATAGTGCTGGCTAGAAAATAAGAATTCCATTTTGAGGTTTCAGCATTTATTTTTGTTCCACATCAGGGCAAAATTGAGCCCTTTCAATGTTCTTGCAAAAACAGAGAGAGCATGAGACATCTATTCCAGCATAGCCAATAGCCAAGTCACTAGGCTACTCATCTATGATGTAAGAGCTTTAACTCAAATCCCTACTCTGAATTTGAACACAGATCTCCCACATTCTGGCTGAGTGCCTAGGAAATTCCATTTCTGGACCTGAGAAACTTTCCTCACAAAAGTTTTATTGAAATTAATATGTTTCCAGGAAAAGTACCATTTTAATGAATCTGCTTTGTCTGTCAAATTTTGGCCAGCTCCAGTGGTAAATTGGGAGCTGAAATAAAAAAATTTTTAGAGAAGAATTTAGCCTGAAAAAGATGTTTAAAGGAATTAAGTGTACTTCTTTGTCTCAATTTTCCTGTATTATTGTTAGTGATGGTAGTAGGTTTGTAGTAGCACTCAGAGGCTACAATCAGTATCAAGACATTATAGCCATGTCTACACTGGGACTTTAATTTGAATTAAGGAGGATTAATTCGAACTAAATTAGTGCACGTCCACAATGACTTTCATCAGTTTGAATGAAGGAATTCCTTAGTTTGAACTAAGGAAAGCTTATTCCAAAATAATAAAACCTGCCTCTAATTCTAACTAATAGTTAGTTCGAACTTATTAGTTTGAACTAACCCAATGAAGACGCATTAGTTTGAACTAACTGTTAGTTCAAATTAAATGCAACGACCTTCTTCCTCACAGAGTGCGTGGCACCAGGAAGGAAGTGTCTTCCTCTTTTTATGGGATTAGGTGGGGCGGTGGCCCTTCTCGGGTGCCATGTTGCCACACTTCCCATGGTGCCCCCCTCCTAAGTCAAACCAGCAAGTCCTGTGCATGGACGTGATAGTTCGAATTAGGTTTCTCGTGTGGATATGCTAGTGTGAACTAAGTTAGTTCGAATTAATCAAAATTAGTTTGCACTAATTAATTCAAACTGACTTAGTTTGAATGAGCATTCATAAGTGTGGACATAGTACACTACTATTTTCTCATTGAACCATCCCAAACAACATCTTCAGGTGTGGTGTTGGCAATTCCAGTTAATTATATGTCTCTGTATTCACCCTGTATTGTTAGGTCTAATAGGCTCCAGGTCAGAGTTTATAAGATCCTAAATCATTATGCTTCTAAGATCTATTCCATTAACAAGCTCTGTGTATATGGAATGATATTTAAAATGCTTCCTAGAAGCCCAATTCTGTAAATGTTATTGGTCTAATGCATGCTACCATGTGACTGCTAAGTATTTATGAGTCAGTCCTTGACCAGGGACAGACTAATGACTGAGAATGTACTTCTAAAGATTTCTATGAACCTGATGGTTCTGAGCTCAGCACTATCTACCACTCCGACCTACTAAAACAATAAAATAAACATAAAGTATAGAGCTACTCTGAATTACTTTGTGAAATTCACTTGGTTCTATTTCTGTTGACTGTAGATGATCATCACATTAACCAGTAAGGAGTTAACAGCCTACGCGAAAGCAGGTGCAGTTGCAGAAGAAGTCCTGTCATCAGTGCGAACTGTTGTAGCCTTTGGAGGACAAGAGAAGGAAATTAATAGGTCTTTTTAATATATAATGTCCTTTCAGTTTATGACTTTATTTGCAGCCAGAGTGATTTACAAATATGTTTGTTTATTTTTAACAGATATACGAGTAAACTAGGAGAAGCAAAAAACCTTGGTATAAAAAAGGCTGTTGCTTCTAAGCTGTCTCTTGGTTTTTTGTACCTAATTATAAATGGATGCTATGGTCTTGGGTTTTGGTATGGAACTACCTTGGTTCTTGATGAGAATGCTGGCTACACCATTGGGACTGTTTTGGCTGTAAGTGTCATACTTTAAAATCAGTATCTTTCTACAAACTAACTTCAGTGTGAAGGCTATTTTTGGGATGTGGCATATTGGCAATAGGCAGGCAATAAGAGATATCAAACATATACTCACACTGCTCAGCATCTGGGTTCTTTCTATAACTCCTGAAGAGCTGGCTATGTTCTATAAAATCTAAGCTGGGAAAACTAAAGTTCCTTGACCTTGTGATTGTGAAGTTATGTTCAGCTACCAGGGTAATGGGCATCAATATAAAAGAATTTAGATAAGTAGAAGTGAAACTTTCCAAGGGAATTTGATTCACTCTTTCCTTTTTAAAGTAACAACAAAGTAGATGTGAAGTTCCCCCATTCATTTCAGTGAAGAGTTTACTCAGAAATCAAAAAAAACACTTGAATCCACCTAGTTTTGTACTTCACAGTCATAGCTGAGACACCAAACATGCTTATCTAATAGAGCAAAGCAATTGATTGATTATTTTCAGGTATTCATTTAAATTTGTCTCAGCCCTATTTGAATCTCTTCTGTATTTGCTTCCCATGAATGTTCAACCATTCTGTTTTACTAGAAAAAACATTCATAGAAGGTGAGTGTTAACTTTATTTTCCAAAAGCACTCACACCAGACACTATGTATAAGAACTGCAGTGAGAGAACAGAAACAATACCATGTGACCAATCACAGATGAGTAACAGTAAATGAAATTATTTGAAAAATTAATCAGATAATTACAAAAAACTAATACATTAGGAAAAAAATCATAGTCTGCTCATGGATATTCCAGAAATGGAGGAAGAGGTGAAATTTGCCTAACAGATTGTTCATTACAAATTGTGTGATCAACCATTATCATAGGTTGGCTGCATACGTTCTTCACATCTTGTGATTTTGTTGATTTAAAGGATATTCTGTAAAATGAAGTTAAAAGTTTAATTGTTTGGAAAATTAAAACTCCATTTAGTACTTGTCTTAAAACTCAAAAGTAATAGTGAGGTTTATAGCATAGTCAGTAAAAGACGTTGGATCTTTGCAGCTTGATTTGCGCTTTCTGTAAAACCTGATAAAGGCCATTCATTTTAATAAGCCAATAAACATTTCTGAATAACTGTCTTTGTACTTTTTCTAATAATATGTGGCATTAAAATATAGTAATATAGAGCCAAGTAAATTAGAAAACAAAAATAGTCCTATTCTTTCGGTCTCATGTAAATAGAATTTTGCCAAAAATCCCTATCAGTTTCTGTTGTTTCTGACTATAAAGTATTGTGTTGGCATCCCAAAGTTTAAACTTAATTCTTTTGATATTTAGGAATTTCTTGTGAATCATATACAAATACCTGATCCTTCAGTCTTTTCTGAGCTACAGCTCCAATGGTTGTAAATAGGAAGGTTGCCTGAATCAGGGGTCTCAGACCAGCCTTTAATGTTTGGCTTGTTATTTTCAGTGTGACTTTCATCTTTCTCCTCCTCCTAGGTTTTCTTCTGTGTGACTTTTAGTAGTTATTGCCTGGGCACAGCAGCACCTCACTTGGAGACCTTCTCTATTGCTAGAGGAGCTGCCTTTAAAGTTTTCAAGATAATTGATCAGGTATGGATCCTTCTACCTTGTCCTCACAATTGAGCTATTATCTTGTATGAGAGCACTGATGATGCCAATAGAAAAATAAAGACATAATAAGCAAAAATCTATGGTAATTTCCATTGAAAAATAAAGGGAAGCATTAGCATTTTCCAAATGGAAGAAGATCAAACTAGTTCAACAGGAAACATGATATTCAAGCTCTTAAAAGGATATTACAAACAATAAAAAGTAGTCACCAATGCAAAGTAACTATAAAATGCTAAAATAGGTGCAGTGTGTAAGATGTGTTTAAATTGTAGAATAAAAATATTTCATATTCAAGATATAATGATATCTCTCTCCCCCAGTTGTGCATTTGTAAATTTTTTGCTTGAATTTAAATTTTTTCCATTCCCCAGAAACCTGCCATAGATAGTTTTTCTTCAGATGGACATAAACTTGATCACCTAAAGGGAACACTGGAATTTAATAATGTACAGTTCAGTTATCCTTCAAGACCAGATGTCCAGGTAGGAGAAGCACCTATTCTGTGCTGTGTTGTAGGTGCTGTGACTAACTTGAAATATGACATGTTATTTATGTATTATGCTAAAAGAGTTGTCTGCTTTAGAGGAGACGACAGAAGCACGGCAGATTCAGGTCAGGAGGTTGACTTGAGTTCCCTGTGTTGAAAGAAAACGTAAAATGAAGCATGGAGAGGAGTGTTGGCAAAGAATGTAAAAAGGGGGTTGGGAGTAGCCACTGGAATGTCTGAGTTGAGTGAAGAAAGTAAGTTGTGGCCTCAGAAAAGGACAAGAACAGAGATTGGAAGGAGCAAAGTTATGCAGGGTCCCAAAAGAATGAACAAGAGTTTGAAAGTGAAGCAGCAAGCATAGAGGAGCTAATGACAAACTTTTGGATGTACTGTGTGTGGTTAAACTCATAATGG
The DNA here is from genome assembly GCA_007922195.1 of Podocnemis expansa. Lineage (NCBI taxonomy): Eukaryota > Metazoa > Chordata > Testudines > Podocnemididae > Podocnemis > Podocnemis expansa. The sequence goes on along the minus strand of ML681964.1, from coordinate 19,288,038 downwards.
TAGACTATTTTTGCTTCAGAACACTAGGAAAATTAGAGTATGGTATGTGAGGGAAGATGTCAGGAAAGTCATGTTCCAGCATTTGAAGTATGAGACTGGTTAGAGCCTGAATTCGCAGTGAAAATGAATGGATGTTGAAAATGTTGTGAGATTTAGTGACAGGATCTCCTTAAATGCTTAACAGTCTCTTTTACATTTTTATTTTATTTTATTTTTAACTACCATTAGGTTTTGAAAGGTCTGTCTCTGAAAGTTGACTGTGGACAAACGGTGGCATTGGTTGGAAGCAGCGGATGTGGTAAGAGCACAACAGTCCAGCTGCTTCAGAGGTTTTATGATCCACAGGAAGGAGTGGTGAGTACAACCATTCTAATGCATCGCACTGCATACAGTGGTATACCGAAAGAAAAAGAATATTAGTAAAATACAGTAAAAAGAATTATAGCTATACAAGTCCTCAAGAAAAAAGCAGATGAGTGGAGCCCAAAGTTGGGGATTGCACTCCAGGAATTGAGCTGCAATGCACGAGATTTCAGTGCAGTCAGCTACTCTCTTCCTCCATTCTGATGTTGGGAGATTTAACAGAAGTCTAACTTTTACAAAGTGAGTCTTACAGGCTATGTCTACACTAGCAAATTAGTTCAAATCAAGGAGCCTTAATTCGAACTAATTTGAACCCTGTCTACACTAGACTTTGCCTAGTTCGAACTAAAAAAGCTTAGTTTAAACTACTTACTTCAGCTGGTTATTCTGAACTAACTCCTTAGTTTGAACTAATTTGCATATTTAGTGTGAACTAGCCCAATGTAGACTCACTAGTTAGAACTAAATAAGTTTGAACTACTGGTTAGGTCGAAGTAAATGCGAAGTAAACTAACTGTAAGTTCGAACTTGCTGCTTTTTCTTAGTTCAAACTAAATATAGTTCTCACAACTCTGCCTTTCAGACCACTAGGTAACGGGGATGAGGAAGGGGATGGGGACGGGCGAGATAGTGGTTGCCACTGGCAGACCAGCCCAGGAGAGGCAGGCACTGCTGCGGCCAGCCCAGCCCCGGATACCCGGCTGGGGAGGGGGATGGGATAGGCAGGGGGCATGCCAGCCATTCAGAGCACTGGTGCCAGGACTCAGGGCATGTGCCCCGTGTGCCCGGCTCCAGTGACACCCTTGACCACAGATCTGTTTGAACCAGCGGCATTGCTGCCCTGGAAAAGCCATATCCCCTGCCTCATGGCCCTGCCCTGGGGCCTGATCCAGCCCCAGCCACTGCCGACGTATGACAGGTGCCCAGGAGGGCCTGATCTAGGCCCAGCTGCTGCCAACCAGCAGCATGTGGCCCAGGATGGCGTGGGTCTAGCTCCTGCCACTGCCTGTTGGCCAGCAGCAGTCATCCTGGGCTGAGATCTGGTTTCTGCCACCGCCGGCCAGAGGGTGGCAGCCCCAGTGGGCCCAGTCTGGCTCTAGCCACTGCCAGGGCTGAGCTGGGGACATGGGGAGGGCTGCAGCCCCTCAGGCCTGCAGTGGTGATGCCTCTGATTTGAACCATCTGTTAAGATCAAGATCCAGTAGATCTAGCTATGCAAATCTACACTCTTCAGAGGGACCTGGGTACTCACTGTGATTAACACAGTATGTGATCAGAAAGGAGAGATAGATACTGCTGTTGTGGTTATTAGAGGTGCTTATGTGCTAAGGTGGTAAGCACCATATATGTATCTAAATACATTGACATAACATAATCACATAGGAAGATGACACCACTGGGTAACTCAAGTTACTCGGTCCTTCCTGCTCACTCACAAACTGGACCTCCTGTCCTGGTGCTGTGAGTTGGTCTACTACCTACCCAAACAAGTTTTGGAGAGGTGGGCCATGGTCCTGATCGGACAGTCTGGGCCCAGCCTTCTCACAACTCTGCCCTTCAGACCAGAGCCGTAAGACGGTGTTTTGCCTCCCAGGGCGCATTCTGATCAAAACGCGCCCCCTTCCCATTAGTAGTACTCAGATCCGGCACCTGTAGTGTAACAAACTGCAGTCAAGCATTCTCCACCGAAGCTCTACTGTCACACAGTCATGTGAGAGTGTGTTCTGTGAAGCCAGTTGTTCATTCGATGAATGCCTGCCACATACATGTCATCTCCTGTTTCCTGTCCAGACAAAGAATTTTCACAGGCATTGGTGAGCACAATGAAAATGTACAAATTACTGCCAAACTTTTTTTTGCCTCCTCCAACGCATGGATTACCTGCATAGGGCTGCTCATATTAAACTTAGTAAATAAGCAATGAGATCTTATTCAGGGAGTATAAGGCACTACACTACATTTATTGTAAATACAAGGATCTAAAAAGCATTCTAAGGCATATGAATTGCATTTGCTTACACACACACACACACACACACACACACACTTCTGCTGGAGGGAGATAGTTACCAGCCACAGCATTGCTGGGGTCAAACCACTGGGCAGGCAGATAAGCTCGAGGGGATGGAGCATCATCCAGTTGGTCGCAACATGATGCTCCTTGGAGTTGCAGAACGAACCCAAAGTCTCTCATTTTCTTCTCCCTTTTTATGGGGCCCAGACTACATGCAAGTCTATGAAAACTGCTATGTCATGTGGTTACCGTGTTTGATGTGACCATCGGTCACTCACAGATGTAACAAACACACGGTTCTTACTGTTCTGTTCCCATTGCAAATTTTATCATCTTGTGTCCTTACGGGTCGTCTTTGGTTTTTTTTACCCTTTTCAGCCATCTGGATCTTTGTTGTCTGAGGACTGGTATATCTCCCCTCCTAGCATCCTCTCATCACTTTTAACTTCTACACACATTCACTTCTCAGTCACACAAATTAACACACTAGTTTTTAATTTCTTTGCTAATTAATTAACTTATAAATTCTGAAAAGACAGGGGAGATTCTTTTGCCTCAATTTACAATTTTAAGAAATTGCTCAAGGTGGTATGGTGTTATTCTTTTGGTCCTTGATGCATTATCATTTTAATAAACAATTTTTATCAATTGATCTCAGTGTTCCTTTGGCTTTTACAAACAAAAATTTAGCAAGACAGTTTGTTACTGATCAGTATTTACAACTGTGAAACTCTGTAGTGTAAGGATGTTACGTTGCAATAATAGTAAGCCTAGCTGATTTTTTTTATAACTCTTTCTTTACTACACAAAATGAGATTTTACATTTACAATGCTGTTTGCTTTTAAACAGGCCTACGTTATGCCTACACTCATCCCATTTAAGATATGTGATTTCTGTCCTCTTTTTCCCTTCAATCCTTCTTGCATCATGCCTCATGCAGGTTTTAAGGCATATGTCAGTAAGTCATACCGTATGCATGATTAGCATTCATTGCCTCTGCTGGTTTCAAGTTTTTCCACTCCTGCAGTTGGACAAAAAATTAAAAATACCTCCTACCACTGCTCTTCAAGGGATGGTAGGATTCAGATTGAAGGGCCCTTCTTTTAACCATTTACTCCAGCCCTACTAGGGATGTGGTGCACAGCAAAAAACAAATCTACACTCGGTGTATGGAAGCACCTGGCCAAGAACTATTTTGACATGGAAACCAAAACAAATCATCATTTCTGGCAGGGGCATTGCTGCTTTTGGGCCCATGAGGCTGGAGCGGCAGAGGCTGGATCTGGGCCAGGGCCACCTGCTGCGCTGCCACTGTCTGGCAGGGGCTGGATCTGGGCCGGGCTGCCAGCGGGAGGAGTCCAGTCCATCTCCCAGATCAGACCGGGGGCCAGATCAGTCCCGGGGGGTAGGGCCACCTGGCGGGGTAGGGGTGAGGGGGAACAGGCCCCAATTCTGTCTTCTGAGCAGCAGCCCTGATTTATGCCCCAAATCCTGAATCTTCTCCTGCCAAACTTAATGAGAAGATTTTGTCCTAAACATTTTTTCAATTTAGAAAGATTCAAGAATAAGACTGTCTTTTCTGTCCGTGTTTGTACAATGCCTAGTACAATGGGGTCATAGGCCATACTTAGGTCTTCAGGGTGTTATGGTAATACAAAATATGGCATTCTCATAAACAGTCTTCTTTTCTTTAGATCACAGTGGATGGACATGACATAAAGTCCCTTAATGTGAGACATTACCGAGAATTCATTGGGGTGGTCAGTCAGGAACCTGTTCTGTTTGGGACAACAATTAGAAACAACATAAGATATGGTCGAGAGGATGTTACTGATGAAGAAATTGAGAATGCAGCAAAAGAAGCAAATGCTTATGATTTTATAATGGCCCTTCCTGATGTAAGTATAGTAATAACCCACGTTCTTGGAAATGAAATTAAATAGAGAGAGATTGAGATATAGCCAGAGAAGAAACCACTTTTCCTTTGTGTGTGTTAGGACTATGTGTGACAGAAGGAATTTACAGCTCTTGGATTGTTTCTCTAATTTCTCTGCAACAGAAAGCTGAAGAAATGAAAATAAATCAGGCTGGGGGTTGGGAAGGAGGGATAACTGTAGATCCAATAACTGGAAGCATGGATGTTTTGGATATGAATGTGTATTAAACATAAGAACAATGGTTCTCTTTTCTTCAGTCTCAGCCCCAAACTGAGGGACAGCTGGCCCTTTCCAAAATTACAGAATATATCTACAGAAACTGAATCACAGCTGAAAAATATAAGCAGGGAAACTGATTTTTGCAGCCACCTTGTGGTTAAGAGTGATAATTGCAATGTTGTTCAAAATTTGCATTTTTAGGTATGAAAGGAAATGATCAGGGTAGTGCTTATGGTACAAAGGTCCCAACTCAACAAGGTACTTGAGTATGTGCATCACTCTAGTCACATGAATACCCATGCTGTTATGTAACTACTTGCATGTGTCAATTTATGCAGGTGCTTCAGCATCTTGCTGATGCAGGGCTGCAGTTCTGAGCCGTATTTTCTGAGAGGTACTATGGCCAAGTGGCTAACCTGTGTTCTTCCATATCAGATGCTTCTGTTCTAGTACCAGATCTACCAGAAATTTTGTCTGTGATTGTGGGCTGTCCCCCTGATCCTTATTACTGCATCTGAAAGAAATTCCATGACCACCTGCTTTTGGAAACACCTTTGCAACTGAGACTGATGTTGTGTAGATTATAGTTAAAGAGGGATTTTTGTCACACACTCTGTGGCTCAAACTGTTTAATCTTATCTTTCATTTTGCTGGGGTGCTCCCATATTAGATAATTATTTTGTGCTTGTTGTGAGCCTGATCCAAGGACCATTGAAATCAATTAGTGGTTAATTGTTGATATTGCAAAACTGATGCTGTCTTTACTATTTCCTTAGAAATTTGATACACTTGTAGGAGAAAGAGGAGCACAGATGAGTGGAGGCCAGAAGCAGAGAATAGCCATAGCTCGAGCTTTGGTGCGCAACCCCAAGATTCTTTTGTTAGATGAGGCCACCTCTGCCCTGGATACAGAAAGTGAGTCAGTAGTTCAAGCTGCACTGGAAAAGGTAAATGCTGTCTTCTTGACACAACCTCTATTTTCCTTTTTCTTGACTGAAATACATTTTCATTCAATGCAAGGAACAGATGAACAAGTTTATTACTGTACAGCAGTGACTGCAATTATTTACACAATTACTGCCAAATGCTGCCCATTGTTCAGCAGTAACCACGCTGTAAGTCCACTGGAAGCAACAGCAACCAAGTGGTAACTCTCACCATGACCCAGTCCCAGCAACACTCTGTATGAGTGAGCCCTCATTGCAAGACCAGGGCCTAAATCGCTAAGATATAATGAATTCATTATCATGGGTGATGGGGCCCAAAAGTTAGCCTGATGCACATGCAAAATCATTGACTATAATCAAGTTGTTAATAGGGTGTAAACCACTGAGAGTAACATCTGACCTTTAGCAAATAATTTGCATCACCGTTTGTTTTAGAATCAATGTCTTCTCATCCATATCAGGAAAATCAATTTTAAATACACAAACATCTGAATTGACACGATCAATGGTTCTGTACTTTGCGGTCAGCAGAGCAATGCTAACAAAAAAGCAGAATGAGGTATTAAGAAGTGCTACAGTAATGTTTATCTTTTAGGTGGGTAAATATTGATACCTTCTAGTTAATGCTTTTCATAAAGATATGCTCTACCAAAGTGCATGTATCTAAACACAACTATGCCATAGATGGCATCGCAGAGACTTGATGGGATAGTGCACATGACTGGAATATTAATATAGTAGAATACAGCTTGCTTTGGAAAGATAGGAACCAGTAAAAAAGGGAGGAGGTGTTGCCTTGTATATTAACAATATATATTTGGACTGAGGTTGAGGTAAAAATAGGAGACAGGCATGTTGAAAGTCTCTAAGTAAAATAAAAGTAGTAAAAAACCAAGGGTGATGTCTTGACAGGGGTCTACTACAGGCCACCTAACCAGGCGAGGAGATGGGTGAGTCTTGTTTTCTAAAATTAACAGAATCATTCAGCACACAGGACTTGGTGGTGGTGGGGGACTTCAGCGACCCAGACATTAGTTGGGAAAATAACACAGCAAGGCACAAATTATCCAACAAATTCTTGCAATATATTAGAGATATTTTTTCAAATTTCAAAAGGTGAAGAAAATTACTAGGGAAGAGGCCATTCTCAATTTTATTTTAATAAACAGAGAGGAAATGGTTGAGAATTTGGAAGTAGGAGGTAACTTAGGTGAAGGTGATCATGAAATGGTAGAGTTCATGATTCTAAGGAATGGTGGGAGAGAGAACATCGAAATAAAGACAATGGATTTCAAGAAGGCAGACTTTAGCACATGCAGAAAGTTGGTAAATAGGATCCTACAGGAATCATATCTCAGAGGAAAAACAATTGAAAAGAGTTGGCAGTTTTTCAAGAGATATTATTAAGGATGCAAGAGCAAACTATTCCACTGCATAAGAAAGATAGGAAGTATGGCAAGAGACCACCCTGGCTTAACCAGGAGATTTTCAGTAATTTACAAATAAAGAAAGAGTCCTACAAAAGTAGAAATTAGGGCAAATTACAAAGGATGGCTATAACCAAATAACATGATTATGTAGGGGAAAAGTCAGAAAGGCCAAGGCACAAACTGAAATCTAACTAGCTGAAGGCATAAAGGGCAATAAAAATATATATTTCAAATGCATTAAAAACAAGAGGAATACCAAGGACAGTATAAGACCATTATTCAATAAAGAGGGAAAAACAGTAACAGAAAATGTGGAAATGGCAGTGGCAGAGGAGTTAAATGATTTCTTTGGTTCATTCTTCACTGAGCAGATTGGTGGCAATTGGATGACTTATGTAGGGGAGGGCAGTAAGAATGGGGTATAATCAGAAGCTAAAATAGGAAAAGAGCAAGTTAAAAATTACTTAGATGTCTTCAAATCAGTTTGGCCTGATGATATGCACCCTACAATACTCAAGGAGCTTATTCAGGAGATATCTGAGCTATTTGCTATTATGTTTGAAAAATCACGGAAAACTGGAGAGATTCCAGAGGGCTATCTATGAAAAGTGAAATAAGAACAACACAGGGAATTATTTGACCAGTTAGTTTGACCTCTGTATCAGGAAAAATAATGGAATAAATAATTAAGGAATCAATTAGCAAGCATCTAGAAGAGAATAAGGTGTTAAGTGATAAGCATGGATTTCTCAAGAACAAATCATATCAAACCAATCTGATTGCTTTCTATGACAGGGTAACAAATGTGACAGGGTCAGACCAGATGGTTTTAGGAGATTGGTGGAGGGTATGTATATTAGCTCCAGGGTTAGTAAATCTTTGTTCTATGGGTTAATTTAGCTGGGGTTACTCCAGGTTAATTGGGTCACTTGGCAACAATTAAGAAAACCTGCTGCACTACTTAAAAAATCCCTTCTCAGGCAGGCAGGGGCAACTGAAGGATGATCAGAGAAAGGTAGAGCTGCTAGAAGAGCATTGAAGAGATTGTTTGCAGCATACCACAGCTTCAAGAAGGTACAAGGGTTTGAGAGGAAAACCATATAGGCAGGGCTGTTAGGCCCAACAGCCTGAAGGAGGACCTTGCTGTTCAGAGATCTGAGTAAGGAAGTAGAGGTAGGGCAACCCCACCCCAAACAGAGGAGTGACCACAGAGACTGAGACTTGAGATGAGGAGGCTGTGGAACCCTCGCAGACCCAGAGGGCAGACCAGAAGCAGTGGGGCCACAGAGTTGGCAACCCAGTGAAGACAGTAGCCCCCCTCCTAGACTCAGTTTTTGGAAGCTGCTATTCATAGGGTCCCTGGGTCAGGGCCCAGGGTAGAGGGCGGAACCGGGTCCTCCCACCCCATCTGACCATTTGGCCCTGCGTAGGGGCAGTTAAAAGGAGAAGAAATCCTAATGAGAAGACCAGCTGGACTATAACCTCAACTAGTTCCAAAGGGTGGGGGGACCCCTACTTTGGGGGAAATTGAGAGTAAGCAACCAGATTTTTCCAGGCTGCAGAATAAAACACAGGAGCTGTAGAGGCAGATTAGGCCTCACTCTACTACACAAGCCTTGTGGATAGAGGGGAAGTGATAGATGTGGTATATCTAGACTTCAGTAAGGCTTTTGATACGATCTTGCATCACTTTCTCATTAACAAACTAGGAAGGTACACCCTAGATAAAGCTACTATAAGATGGGTGCAAAACTGGTTGGATGACTGCTCCCAGAGAGTAGTCATAAATGGTTCACAGTCATGATGGAAGGTCATAATGAGCAGGGTACTACAGGGATCAATTCTGGGTTCAGTTCTGTTCAATATTTTCATCAATGATTTAGGTGATGGCATAGAGAATACACTTATAAAGTTTGTGGATGATCCCAAGCTGGGAAGGGTTGCAAGTGCTTTGGAGGCTAGGTTCACAATTCAAATTGATTTGAACAAACTGGTGAAATGGTCTGAGGTAAGCAGAATGAAATTCAGTAAAGACAAATGCAAAGTACTCCACTTAGGAAAGAACAATGCATTGCACACATATAAAATGGGAAAGAGTACTACAGAAAGTGATACGGGTGTCATAGTGGACCACAAGCTAAATAAGAGTCAACTGTGTAACACTGTTGCAAAATAAGCAAACACCGTGCTAGGATGTATTAACAGGAGTATTGTCAGAAAAACATGAGAAGTCATTCTTCCACCCTATTCCATGCTGAGTAGGCCTCAACTGAAATGTTCTGTCCAGTTCTGGGTGCCTCATTTTGGAAAGATGTGAAAGAATTGGAGAAAGTCCAAGGAAGAGCAACATAAATGATTAAAAGTCTGGAACACTTGACTTATGAGGGAAGATTGAAAGAGTTGGCTTTTTTAGTCTGAAAAAGAAGCATTTGCAAGGGACATGATAACAATTTTTGAATACCTAAAAGGTTGTTGCACGGAGGAGGGAGAAAAAATATTCCCCTTAACCACCAATAATATGACAAGAAGCAATGGGCTTAAATTATGGCATGTAAATTTTAAGTTGAACCTTGTGAAAAAAAAATCTAACTGTCAGGGTGATTACCCACTGGAATAAGTTGCCTATGCAGGTTGTGGAATCTCCATCATTGGAAGTTTTAAGAGCAGGTTAGACAAACACCTGTCAGGGATGGTTCAAAGTCGTACTTGGTCCTGCCATGAGTGCAGGAGACTGGATTCAATGACCTCTCATGGTCCCTTCCAGTTTCTATGATTCTATGTCACTTCTGGCTATCTCCTTCAAAAGACAAATTGGGCCAGATCCTCAGCCCTGACTAATGGTTTGTCTAGGTGGCACTGGACCAAATGTGTGATTAGTGAAGTGCAATAAAGTGTTGTGCCCTTTGAAAGGTACATGGTTCATGCTAACATAGTCCCATATGAAACAGTACTACACCAGTGTGAACTGGGTCCCTTTTAGTGTATGTCTACACTGCACTTAAACACCTCTGAGTGGCCTACGTCAACTGACTTTGGCTTCTAGGGCTTGGACAGTAAATCTATGGAGTAAGTATTTGGGCTTGGGCTGGAGCCTAAACTCTCTGATCCTCCTTTCCCGTCCCCCTCCAATGAGGTCCCAAACCCAAGGGTTCAGCCTGAGCCTGAATGTCTACAATGCAATTTTATAGCCCCATATCCTGGACATCCATGAGTCTGAGTAAGTTCACCAGAGCCAATTGCAGGTGCTTTATCACAGAGCAGACATATCTTGGGAGTTTTTATGCCATTCTGAGAGCAAAGAAGGCACCTAGAGAAGCCTCAAGAAGACAGCTGAGTGCTCCCCCTGTTCAGGAAAATCCTTGTGAGCTAGCACAGCCAACTTCATGCCACCTGGACTCCTATATAGAAGCACATTACGGCTGAGCCAGAGCGCACGTTACTCCTGTCAGCTCCCCCACAATGAATCAGTCCCTATGAGAGCTCTCCTCTCCACATGACGTAACCTAGAGCAGTTTTGAATAGAATAAGCAAAGAGGGGCGGGCAGGATGAGAGAGATGCAAGGAAAACAGGAAAAGCAAAACAAACTTTCTGATTTTACTTAGTGTAGATGCCAGCAAGCAGGTCAGCTCTAGCCAGCAAAGAAGGCATGCATCAAGCCTTTAGTTGAGTCAGTTGTGAAATTCATGGACTGTCAGGATGTTTAGCAAATGAAATCGATAGGAAGTAACCACAGTACCAACGTGACAAATGAGAGTAAATTACACTAAACCTCCAAGCCACAAGGGACACAAATTACAATTTGACTGTTTGTTTACAGGCCAGCAAAGGTCGAACCACTCTTGTAATAGCTCATCGGCTTTCCACCATTCGGACTGCAGATGTAATTGTGGCCATAGCGGATGGTGCTGTGGCAGAAGAAGGAACACATGCAGAGCTGATGATGAAAAGGGGCTTATATTACTCACTTGCAACAGCACAGGTACCTTGAATTGATACAAATTTTAGATACAAAACCTAGAAGTGGGACTGTAGATGTGTCTGTTCTTGTTACTTATGAAGTGTTTTGGACATTAGATAGATGCTAAAGTTTTGTCATGAAAGTCTTGTTTATGATCTATCAACTTTCTGTATTTAAAAGATAGTGTAATAACCAAATCACACATACACTATTACATGCTTTAAGTTTGTTACCCTGCCAAGAAATGAAGAGCACGATCTTAACTAAGACCAAATTGCTGCCTCCTGCAAAAATCAGAATTGTTCTGTATGTACATATCACTGGTGTTTGATCCTCCCCTTGCCCCCAAAAGAGGCAAGGCACTTATGCCCCAAAACACATAGGCTATATCTTCACCTAAAATCTTAGTTCAGACTTGCTTAGTCCAAACTAAATAGTTCGAAAGTTAGTTTGAACTAAGCACGTTTTTTTAATCTTGAACTAACTTTTAGTTCAAACTAGCCATGCTTTTTTTTAGTTCAAACTAACTTTTTAAACATGTTTTCTCCGAATTTAAAAACAGAGGTGCTAATTATCTCTTGTGGAACTCAGTGGAAGCTCACAGGAATAACTGCACAGATTCTTGGGAAGAAAAATGAGCTTATCTTCCTTAATGCTTTGCACAAATGTTAGCTTTTGTGTAAAGATGTAAATAACACAGGAAACTCTTGTAGCTGGGTTACAGGCCATGAGGAGCCAGAATCCAATAACCTGGGAAGACTATGATTCAGTGAAATAAGGTTATGAGTAGCAAATTTAGTCAGAAGACTAGATCCCAAATAACAGTCTGCATCTCACAAAATCTACATGACACCAAATGGAAGTGGAGTCTGCCTTATGCAACTAAACTGAGTCACTAGATATATTTGTGACTAAATTTATGTTGTGTTAAAGTCTATTAAAACAACAGAAAACAGTGAAGAATCAACAGACACATTGACTGTAAAAGATAATAATGAAGCATCCCTTATCAATGGGTTGATTTCCAAAAGAGCAAGCATAAAGCGTGTTCCACAAAAAGAGGCTGAAGAAGAAGCCACACCTGAAGAGGTAATGGTTTACTGTAGCTTAGTCTAATTTTCTTTGTGGGACTTGTTTTTATCCTAAAATGATTCAGTAGGCACGGGTGAAGTCAAGGGATACAATTTCAATGGAACCTGCACAGTTCTTCCATGGAGATTATGACAGTTCTGAAATGGGGGCATATATCAAAGATTATTTTAGTGGGAGTGGGCTTCAAGAGGACTGTGTCCACTTAAAATTGTATCACCAGTTCAGCATGCAGTTTTCAGCAAATCACTTCTCAGTTACTTATTTCCTCATCTATAAAATGTGGATGATATGTAACCTCCTTTTTAGAGCTTTCTGAGATGCTGCTATGTGTAAGAACTCTGCACAATTATCCATGTAAAGTTTGCTGTTCAAATTATTCCAGAATGAGTGTTGTTAGAATGGATGTAATCACTCCATTTACTCCTGTCACCTGTAATCACTCCTTGTTCTCTACTAGCCCAGGGTTCATAAACTCGGCTCTTCCTGTAGGCACCATAAGGTAGCTCAGCTTTCTTGGCAACATAATGAATTGCACATGACAAAAATATAAGAACTGATTTAATATTTGTATTTTCTTTACAGCAATACCTCCCCAAAGTTTCTTTCCTCAAGCTTTTTAGGTTAAACAAGTCTGAGTGGCCTTTCATTCTGCTGGGTACACTTACAGCTGTTGTTTATGGAGCAGGTCACCCTATCTTTTCCATCATTTTTGCTAAAATTGTAACGGTAAGTGGATGACTGACTTTTCCATAATGTAATCCTAAAAGGATGCTGGTTAAGTTGTTCTGATTAGTACCATTGGCAGAGGCGTTGCTGGCACCTAGCACAGGGTGCACATACCCTGAGTCTTGGCACCAGTCTCCTGAATTACTTACACGCCCCCTACCTCTCCTGGCCTCATCCCTAGACAGGCTGCCCCTGGATCCAGGCTGGGCTTCCCATGGTAGTCATTGCCTCACCCAGTCCCATCCCCAGCCAGGGACGGGGGGCCAAGCTGGCAACGGCAGGAGCCCAGGGCTCCAATTCCAGTTGGGGGCCTGGGGGAGGGGCTGGGGCCCAGGGGGTGGGGCTCAGGCCCGGGCCCCAACTGTTTTCCTGGGGCAACAATGTTCCTGACTGTTGGCCCTATATACATTACAGTGAAATAAAGGTCATTAGCGTCATTTTTGTACCTATTTCTTCACAAATATATGCTAGCATAGTTTCATCATTGTTTCTTGAGTCACTGGACATTGAACATAAGATTATACGCAAGGTTTGTAAAACAATTCAGAATATAGTTTTGCTTGCTTTAGGTAAACCATGTTTTCATTTTTCTGTTTAAAAAAGGTTCTAGCTAACATAGTTTCTCTGTTTGTATAATAATCTTTAATATTTACATTGCGCTTTTTTCCCCATTTATGAAGTACTTTGTGAACATTAATAAATGAGTCCTCACAACAGACTGGTGAAGGGAATATCCCCACTTGATAAGTTTGAGAAATCAAGGCAGAAAGATGTGAATTGCCCAAAGGCACAGAACCTGTTGGCGTACAGTGCAGCACTGAGAAGTTCCCATTCCTGTGCTTGAATCACACCTTTTCCTCTTTCCCTAATGCATATGGAGATTTTTTTTTTTTTTTGGAAATTTTTATAGAGCTTCTGTTCCTGAAAGATTATGCCTATTGAAATATAATTGGGGGGGAAAAAAAGGTTTCTTTATGCCATCAGAGGGCTAACTTCTATTATGAAGTTGCCAACCAACCAGTTTCTAACAAAATTTCTCTCTTCTTTTTTTTTTTTTCTTTTGATTCCTTCTACTTTTGACTGGAGAGCTATGTCAGCATTCCAAAGAGAAAGAATGGACACAATCATAACTGCAGCCACTGACACAAATGCCTAGAAATCTGAATAAACTCTGTAGCCAGCCAGCACAAGTGCAGGTATTAGGATGGTCGCAAGCAGATCAAGATAGGGAGGCAGTGTGAGCCAGAAAAGTCAGTGTAAAGTTTTTGAAAATTTAAACTTTAGTCCTTGTTAATTTTAACCTCACAATATTCATTCATAGAAATATTCTATTTTCTTCTTCCTTAAGTATGTAAGTAACTGTATGGGATAGAATAGAATAGTGTTGGACAGCATCTTTAATAGGCTGGTTTACAAATCATTTGGATGTTTTTCCTTCTATTTTTGCAGTTATTTTCAATAAAAGATGATACAGAGAGGATCCGGCATGAAGCTAACATTTTCTCCATCATATTTGCTGCTATAGGTGTTGTTTGCTTCATCACTTGTTTTTTGCAGGTAAACTCTCGTACTCAGTAGAATAATTGGTCTGCACAGCAGTTTGCATTCTAATAACTGCTTTAATCAGCTCTGGATTTAAAGTTGACAGCTGAAGGATTGTGATATGAGGGGGTGGGAGAATGTCTGGTTCTGCAGCTGTATTGTTCAGCTTTTGTTGTTTGTTTTGAATGTTATACTCTCACTTAGCCATTGTGTGCTATATTTGTAATATATGAATGCATTTATTGTATAAGTAGCATGAGACTACCGTTTTAGTTAAGAGTAAAAATAAGAGATGAGATGCTGCTGTTGTTTCTTGCAGGGATTCCTTTATGGACGATCAGGAGAAATCCTAACAATGAGATTAAGGCATATGGCATTTAAAGCCATGCTGCGGCAGGTTGGTGTTAGAATTTCTTATTAATACGAGTTTTTTTCGTTTGCTTTTCATGTAAGTACAGATGGATTAATCCACCCTCTTACCTAATACAGCGAGCAATTTTACTACACCACCTTTCATATGAAGAGCTAAGTATTAATTTTGGGTATACTTACAAAGTAGGAGAATGATGCTTACTCAGTTAATTAATTAATTCAATTGTATAGGTAATTCTAACCAAGATTAACTATTATCATTGCAGATTTCCTTGACTACTCTGAATAGAGATTTGTTTGCCTGAAAATCATGTTAAAACCTCATTATGAAACTGTGCTACCTACTACCAAGCTAAGGCCTCATTTACACAATAGAAACAGCCAAAACAAACAACAGTCAAACTTCATTGCAGTGAGGTTTGTCCTAAAAACAGGGATATGGTTTTGAACTCCAGTATAATGTGATTCAGTCCCATCTATGCAGTCTGGACCAAACCATATTAAAACACAGTTGAGCTGCAGCAGAGTTTAACTGTAGTTGTAAACAATCAGTATTTTTTCACAGTGTGGATTGACCTCAGAATGACACCTACTTGGTTCTAAACCTGGTTAATTTTAAACCAGATAGTTTTTTGAATGTCCAAATCATATTCCTCCTTTTACTTGCTGAACCTGGTTTTCTTCTGTCTGATGACAGATGTTCGCCATCATCTGAAGCATCATTATTTTTATTTATGACCGTAGCAAGAAGCTGTGGCTGCCCTCAGAGCCTGGGCCTGAGGAAGGGCCTGAACACCCTCCCTGCTCAGACTGAGGAACTGCAGGGCCCAGGCCCCGGAAGCAGAAGGGCAGGGCCTGGCCAGGAAGGGGAAGTATAAAAGTCCAGGCTGGCAGCTCAGTAGGCGTTCAGCTGCCAAAGGGGAAGGATGTGCCTGCCAGGAGGCAACAAGCCAGAGTAGGCTGGGCCCAGACCCAATGGCTGACCCCATCCTCACTGCTCAACCGGCTCTATGGCCCACCCAGCCTCCCTGGGCCTAGTAACTGGGAGGGGAGTCCCGAGGCTGCGGACTGGGGAGGGCAATCCAAGGCCTGCCGGACCCGCAAACGGCTGCCCTGCACTGAGGCTGAACCCAAGCTAGGAGAAGTGGAGGACACCAAATCCTTCAGTCCCTGCTACTTTGAGGAGCTTCCATCAGCTGAGGAGGAGCTGCTGGTGGTACACAGACCCCAGGACCTGTAAGAGTTGCCCCCCACCAACGGACTGGAGGAATTCCTGGACCTGCCACCCATGGACATACAGGGTTTCAGCGGGATCCCACAGGCAGTCTACCTGGGAGACATGAAGACATGCTACCCTTTGTGGAATCAGGTAGCGAGGTGGAAGGAAGAAGCCCAGGAGAACGGATTACCGTGTGAGCACTCATGCCAGCACATGGCGGTAGGAGCCCCACTGGCCCACTGATTGGACTCGCAGTCACTGGTAGGGCCCTGGGCTGGGATGCAGTGGAGACTGGTGGGCCTGCATCCCCTTCCTCACCTCCTTTCCTTAGCTGACCACCAGAGTGATGAACTGCCCATGCCTGAGCTGTTTCAAGGTGCCTATGGTGTCCTCATCCCTTTTTGGGGCCATTGACTCTGCCTGTCAACCCCACCTGGGGGCTGAGACTATCGACTCTGTGCTTCCCTGCCCCATCTAGGGGGCCGGGGCTGTTGACTCTGGGCAAAGACCCAAAGTGTTGCCCAGAGAGGAGCCTAGTGTGGGAGTGATGAAGTACCCACTGCCTGGAGGGGGACCAGACCAGACCAGACCAATTCCCCAGAATACCCAGCTGGAGATGCCCTCCAGGCAGATCAGGTACCCCCTGACACTTACACATGGTGGAGAATGTGAGCAAGGAGCCCTGATCAAAGGGGGGAGCCCCCGCTAAGTGAAATAGCACCCCATCAGAACATGATGTAAAGGACTGGGCTCAATGGAGGATGATCAATTTATGAACTGGTGGATGGACCACCAGCAGCAACAACAAGCAGTGCAGCTACAACAGCAGCAGTTGCTGTAGGCACTAGGAGAGCAGCAGCAACAGATGATCCTCAAACTGGGAGCCCAGCAGTAAGAGCTGCAGTGGCAGAGCCTCCAAGAGCTGGAGACACCCTCCAGGCAGATTGGGTACCCCCCAACATTTACACGTGGTGGAGAATGTGGGCACAACCCAAGCAGTGGGCCCGGCCCCAATACCACTCTGGCTGACAAAACTGGAAGACAACCCCGAGGCCTTCTTGAAGACTTTCGTGTGGGTGGCATTGGTTGCTGGCTGGCCCCCAGGCCAGTATGCCACCCTCCTGGCTCCATACCTGACAGGAGCCCCACAAGCAACTTACCAGGTCCTGTCAGATGAGGCATCCCAAGACTATGGGGCATTAAAGAGGGTCATCCTAGATGTCCTGGATATCACCCCTGAAACCTTTTGATGCTGGTTCCAGGGGAGAGCCTATCATCTGGGGGTCCAGCCCCATGCTTTAGCACAAGAACTGAAAGAGGCCTGCTGTCTCTGGTTTCAACCCGAGCGACACTCAAAAGAAGAGCTGATTGACTTAATAGCGATGGAACAGTTCCTACATGTCTTGCCCCGTTAAGGTTGGACATGGGTCTTATGGCATCACCTCACTAATTTGGGTGAAGCCATGAGCCGACTGGAGGACTTCAAGTCCACAGAGAATCCTGAGGTTTCAGCCTCACCCCCCCCCCCCCCCGAAGGCGGGGCCCCCGCAAGCTTCCACCACCCCGCACTCCCCAAGACGCCCAGCCCGGCTGAGCTCAAACCCCAGGCTGCAGTCACCCACAACCCTGGATGACCAGGGTGACTCCGGGGGCCCCTGGACCAGAGCAGGATGACTAGCCACAGGAGGCACAAAACCCAGACCAAGGGCACCCCGGAGGAACCAGCCCACACTTTCAATATGGACAGATGGGGCATTTGCAGTGGCAGTGCCCCTCTAGTGACTGCACTTATGGATTGGTGTATGTGGGGGAAGGGCGAGCCTGAGGCCCAACTCCACAAAAGTCACCGTCCCCGTGGTGGTGGCAGGAAGACCCATGGAAGCCCTATTGGACTTGGGGTGTGGACAGAGACTGATGGAGCTAGGATTGGTCCCTAAGGAGGGGGAGGCCTTTGGCCAGAAGGACCTTTGGTGCATCCATGGGGACCTGAGGACCTGTCCAACCCTCCTGGTGGCCCTCATGGTGGGGCCCGTTACCTGAGCCCTCCCCATCAGCCTGGCCAAGCACCTGCCCTATCTGATTATCCTAGGCCAGGACTGGCCAGACTTTGAAGGTGTATTGCAGAGGGTGGGGCAGCAGCCAGCCCAAGAAGATAACAGCATGACTGCAGCAGGACCACGACCTTCAGTCAGCTCAACATATATCACAGACAGGGGTTCAGCTGCCAAAGGGGAAGGATGTGCCTGCCCGGAGGCAGCAAGCCAGAGGAGGCCAGGCCCAGACCCAGTGGCTGACCTCATCCTCCCTGGTCGACTACCTCTACGGCCCACCCAACTCCCTGTGCCTAGCAACTGGGAGGGGAACCCCGAGGCTGTGGACTGGGGATGGCGATCCAAGGCCCGCCGGACCCACAAATGGCTGTCCTGTGCTGAGGTTGACCTGGAACTAGAGGAAGTGGAAGACGCCAAAACCTTCAGCCCCTGCGACTTAGAGGAGCTTCCATTGGCTGAGGGGGAGCCGCTGCTGGTGTATGGACCTCAGGACCTAGAAGAGTTGCCCCCCACTGAGGGACCAGAGGAATTCCTGGACCTGCCAACCATGGACATACAGGGTTTCAGCGGGATCCCACTGACAGTCTACGTAGGGGACATGAAGGCTTGCTGTCTGTCTGGGGGTAGACAGACAGACAGACACAGACACACACACACACACACACACACGGTACCCAAACCCTGAGGTGGGAGGAAGGAGACCAGGGAGAGTGGGTTGCCGTGTGACTGCTCATGCCAGCACATTGTGGCAAGAACCCCACTGGCCCACTGACGGCTTGCGGTCACTGGTAGGGCCTTCGGCTGGGACGCAGTGGAGACGAGTGGGCCTGTGTCCCCCTCCTCACCCTCTTTTGTCACCTGACCACCCAGAGTGATGACCACTGTGCCTGAGCTATTACAAGGCATCTGCAGTGTTCTCACCCTTTTTGGGGCCATTGACTCTGTGCCTGCCCATCCCGCCTGGGGGCTGGAGCCATTGACTCTGTGCTTGCCCACCCTGCCTCGGGGGCTGGGGCTATTGACTCTGGGCTAAGACCCGAAGTGTCATCCAGAGAGGAGTCTAGTGTGGAAGAGAAGAAGTACCCACTGCCTGGAGAGGGACCAGACCAGACTAATTCCCCAGGACGCCGAGCCAGCGACGCCCTCCAGGCAGATTGGGTACCCCCAATGCTTGACAGTCCTGCCTAAACAACCGGTTAGCACAGGCTTATCTTTGCTTAATGCCATGGGCTAATCAGAAGGCCCCTGTTCTGGATTTTAATTTTCCTGAGTATAGCACCTGAGATAGGATGGCTCAGGACCTGATGCCAGCATATGGTAATTTATTTAAGGAGAGAGACATTGAAAGAACCACTAAGAAATGGAATGACACCTCAGCTGAGGAGAATATTGAATGGCAGAGCTGCCAGTGAATTGCTTGTCGCCTGCCCTGGAGAAAGACGTTCACCTTTTTGCTCTGCCTATCTGACACCCAAAAGTACTACCTAGGCCAGCTGTTGTCAAACTTAGAGTCAGGATCCACTACTGGGTCACAGACCCTCAGACACTGGGTCACGGCACCCTCTGCTGCTACCACCAAAAGACTGGAATGTATTGTTCAAAGATGTAATTGTTGGGTCACGGACATAAGATATTTTTTTTTCAACTGGGTCCCAAGGAAAAAAGTTTGAAAATCACTGACCTAGGCAATCTGGAGGCAAAAAGAGCAACAATACTTTCTCAAGCAGTGTCCTGGAGTCACCATATCTATAAAAGCTTAAAAGGATACCAGAAAAGAGAGAACAAAGTGGCCTCCCAGCATCCTAGTTTTGCAACTTCTAGAGCCCAAGAGCAGTCAGTAGAGCACAAATAAAAATTTTTAAAAATCACTGTTCTATCAACAGAACACAGGGAGGAACAGAGGATCTCTGCTCATAATAATTCAGGCAGTGTTTGTGGCTTGCTCAAGGAGGAATGGTTTTATGGGAGGAGACAGGGACCCTTTTTTCTGCAGGGTGATGGGGGAAGGTTTGCCAGACTAACTGAAAGTTGACGAACTCTCTGCATTTTCTGTAATATGGTTTGGCTGTTTCCAGACTACCAGGTCCTTCTCGTATTAATTAGGGAAGCCATACTAGAACCCTGTTAATAACAACCAAGTTTAAACACAGTTTTAATTAGCATGATTCTGTCCACAGTATGAAATAAGGAACACAAAGCAATACCGAGATAGCTTAAAATATGTATTTTTAGGTCACATCAACATCATAAATCCTATTTGTATTGAGTGACTCAATTGCAGTGTAGTCTCCTGATTGGGTTAAAACATATTCTGTTATGCAGACAGACCCGAAATTCATTTTAGCCATGCCCTTGAATTCTTCAGAAGGCTTTAACTTTTATAAATCTGTGGTATGACTCACAATCACAGTGGAAACATGATTCTACAATGCATGCTTTAATTGTGTACACAGAGTGCAGAGTGTTGTCAGGTACATCAGGCAAGATATGTCATCAGTGTTCTTATCAGTATTGTTCTGTTTCCCGTGCAGATACCACTGTGGCTGCGTGTGTGAATCTCTGAAGGTGTGCTCCCTCAGGATTATCCCTGGCTCAGATCCCTAGTGGGAACTCTGTCAGCCCAGTGATCTAGAGCCTGGATTGGATCTTAAGCAGGAGCTCAGTTAGTCTGGTGATCCTAAGCTGAAGTGTTCCTTTGGTTAATACTTTGGGTTGCCTTTGGCTCAGATCTCTAGTGAGAACTTGGTTAGCTCAGTGATTTGGAACCTAAGTATACCCTGTGCATAGGCAGTAAACTACGGCAACACTCACAACATGACCACAGATCTTTGTAGAAATGAAGGTGCCAGGCTAGGCTTTATTGCAATATAGCCCCATGGCAAACAATCTATGTTAAAAGATTTGTTGGCAGCATTGGTACTCTTAATGCAATGGAGCAGTTCAGCTGACAGCAGGACTTGCTGTCGCCCCCTTTGACTGCACAAACTCTGGGCTTCTGGGCTCCTATTCTTATACCCTACTTAGGCCTATTGACTCGGCCCCCCCTTTGGGATCCAAATTTACCTTGATTGGTTCACATACCCCTTTTTTGCTGCCACCCATTAATTTGATAGATCCATTCATCACTGGACATCTCTATCCATCAAGGTGTCAGGTTTCACCAAAGCATTACCCTTTATCTCCTTGGTGCTAGGCCAACCCAACACCTCCCACCTTTCAGGCACTTTTCCATTTTTCATACTAATTACTGCAATTCCACTTATTTCTTGCCAATTCCAGTGAAGCTGAACTTTCACAACCTGTCTCTTGTCAGTACCTTCAGTTCAGGCTCACTGTATATTGCGTTCAGGCCCCATGTTTTGGATTACTTTGTTAGGCCTTGAGCCAGCACCTGGACATTTCAACTTTCCTATTTTAACGTTTTACTTTTTCCTACAACCATCATATAAAATTGTCACCGGAAGTCCATTTTGTAATTGTATCTCCCAGTGCATTTGACATTTCAGTATAGATGGAATCTACGAGAAATTCCTTAGCCAGGGAAAGACTCTGAAAAGCCTCAGAGTAAGTTACTTCTTGTTTATTGTAACCACAGTCTTTGGTTTTGTTCATGTTTTCTTTCTTGCTGTATATGTGTATTTTTCCATTGCTGGAATTTCTTACATGACAGTCAGTCTCTCTAGTCGAGTTAGAGCGGCACACAATTTTGTTTGCAAAACCTAGCAAATCTTAATTAAGTCTGCCATGAGAAAATGATTAATCAAATCTCTTTAAAGTAACTCAATGGCACTGGATCAAGGAATCATCTGAGGAGAAAAGCTCAGGGACAAAATAATTGTTGAATCTATTGGGTGGCAGAGAAGAATATTTGGCTTCCTTTTGATTCCACAAAACGTCTGATTGTTAGGTATTTGAAGGTCAGACTGATCTTTCCACACTGTGTCCCCCTACTTCAAATCTCAGCAGACCTGTTTGATTGGTTGGACTGGTCCTCCCCTCTCTCAATTTTCTGTACAGTAGGACATCAGAGGGGTCATTCTAAGGCTCAGATAGTTCTGGGGCTTTCCTGTGTGCATGTCTGTCAGGTGCTCTGCTTTTGCTGAGGTGTCACCGATCCAGAGGGGTAGCTGTGTTGGTCAAGTTCAGCAAAACAAACAAGGAGTCCTGTGGCCCTTTTAAAGACTAACATTTATTTATCGCATGAGCTTTTGGGGGAGAAAATCCCACTTCAAAATTCCCACTTCAAAGCATCTGATGAAATAGGATTTTCTCCCACAAAGGCTTATGCAATAAATAAATGTGTTAGTCTTAAAAGTGCCATAGGACTCCTTGTTTGTTTTGCAGATTCTAGTGCGTACTCCCTGTCAGAAACCCACTGCTGCTGTGAGGGGAATCTAAGCCTCTGCTGCTCTGGATTTCTGGAGAGTTTCAAGCCTCTGGAGCTTCAGCAGGCTGCTGCACTGTTTCCTCCCTTCACCCCTCTGCTATATTACCTGGGCACTTATGTGATTGCTCTGCCTTGTCAGAAAGGAGATCCTCAGCCCCTGAGACCATTGCTGGCCCCCAAGATACCCCACTTTACTTACACAACCTTTCCCCAGCACTCCATTCCTGGTTTATTGTTTACTGCATGCTCCACACACACACACACTTTGTGTTACTAACATATGCTCTTTTGTACTTAATATAAAGCACAGGACAGCCAAGGTCATACATCACTAAACACTAAATATGCATCCCTGCCTCAGTTTCCTTATCCCTACAAGGTATTGTCTGGGTTGGGATTTGGGTCCTTTAGGTTGTTAAGAGTCTTTGGGATCATTTGGATTCAGGCTGTTACATGATGTGCTTTCTCTCTCACCCAACTTCTGTGACTGGCTATATCTTGACCCATATTTTCTCTTCTTCTCTCTCTCGTTCTCTCTCTCTCTCCCCCCTCCCCCCCCCCACTCCTGAGGGATTTCCTAAACCTTTCTGGCTTCCTCTGTTCTGTCTCTAAGTAACTTTATACTGCTCTCACCTTTCCCAAAAAGAATAACCAGCAGGACTGATTTTTCTGTAGATGCAGCCACTGTTGGCACAATCTCTGAGAAGCTTAAGTACTATCATTAACCTAAGAATTTCTTTTATCTGTCTGGTTTGTGTACGCTACAGGACCTGTCACCAGCAGGGCTGGCGCAACGTGGTAAGCCCTGTAAGCATTGCGGGGGCGCCGACGCTTGAGGGCCACCAAAATGGGGAGTGCGCTGTTCTGTCGTGCTCTTACATCATTCATCTGCGCCAGCATCTGCTGTGCTTGCAGGGGGGCACCAGAAATGGTAGCGCTGTTCCTGGTCACCAGTGGTGAACACACACACACACACACACACACACACACACCAGCAGTTTTTCACAATATAACCTTCACAATACCAAGATGCATGAATAAAAACACGGTTAGAGACAATCTGGTGGGTCTAGACTCAAAAATATGATGAACACATTTATTTGTGTTGCAGAAAGAATGTGGAAATGCAACCTAACTGTGTTTTCCATAAGTAGGCCAGACAAGAGTATGACAAACTGGTTACAAAAACATGTCTATACTTGTACTACAGCCAGGGCCTAAGATTAAACCTTTCATTCAAAAGCCTGATCCTCAGCCCATTGAAGCTAGTGGAAAGACACAATGGGCTTGATAATTAAGTCCATGCTTTCCAATGGCAAGCAAGTGGAAATTCTTGGTTTATGAGTCTCGAACCATGTTTTCTGGAGTGATTTTAATTTTGATTTTAAAAACACTTAATCTAAACTTATGTTAAAACCATTTTAGTCTGACCTGAAGCTTTTAAAATCCTTCTTAGCAAACAGTTTCCTAGCAAGAGTGCAGAAGGGACCACGGTGACAAAATGAAAGTAACCCAGTTAAACACAGCATCTGTATCAAAACAATATTGATGTCACTACAGTGACATTTAGGTTCAAGAAATATTTGAATAACTAATCCTTTTATGCCTACTTCACTTTGCTCTATATAGATACAAATTTAGTTCAGCAATTAATTTATCGCAACTCCAGCCCTGAAATCAGAGACTGTACTGATGCTGAAAGGTCAGCTGGTTTCCCTTTGTTACCCCATAACTGATCTTCAGTTGATCACTAACTAAAAGTCTATCTGATATATAGGGCCACCCAAGGCCCCTAAACTAGCATGACATCCATTCTGTAACGGCTAATTGCTGGCCTCCTTTGCTTTCAGACGGCAGGTTGCTGGGCATAAGATTTATAGGGGAGGCCCCAGAGTCCGCAAGCACAAGACTTCAAGAAAATGCAGAATCTAGGCTATCTTCAGAGTCCAGTTATTGCCTTGCTAAGAATACACAGGATCAACATTTAAAGGACCTTTATAATGAATATCAATGATATTGGCAAGAAGATAAATTGGAATGCACAAAAAACATAGACCATACTCTCAGCAGCTGTAAATGGCGCCACTTGATAGAAGTTGTGGGAGCTATATCAGTTGCTAGTGTGTTATGAATGCAATGATCTTGAGATTCATTAAACAACCAACCAGTGAATGAGAAAGGAATTAAAAATTAATAAAACAAACTGGAGAGTTTTTTGTAGCAAACTCCTGTGCAGTTGCACTGTGTTCTCAAACCCAACTTCCAGGGCACATCTCTAAATTCCTCTATTCATTATACTTTCCCTTATGAGGAAGTGTCTCTAAATTATAATCTTCCACAAACATCTCTCTACAATGATCAGGCTGCAAATAGACATTTGTGTTCATAAATCAAGTGACTACATGCACAAACTGGTAGTTTGCATGATTTGCATGTGTAACTATCCACGTTATGTTGGAAGGACACTTTTGAACAAATACATTTTTTTTAATATGCAAACAGATGTATTCAAAGACATTGAAGATTTTGTTAATAAAGGAAGAAGGGGAAAAGAGTCATCTTTTTCACTGAATAACTTTTTTCCCCCCCCATAGGAAATCTCTTGGTTTGATGATAAGAAAAACAGCACTGGAGCTTTGACAACAAGATTAGCCACAGATGCAGCACAAATTCAAACAGTATGTGTGAGAGACAGATTTTAGTATCTGTGTAACCTAACACTGAATATGACTAATTGTGCCAGATTATTGATAACACTGCACTATCTATAAAGCTAGGGACAAGTGCATGTATTTAAGAGACTGTTGACGAAGGAAGAAGGTGGATTTAGGGGGAGATGAACAGGATTGAGAAGAGAAAAAGTAAGAAGAACCAGAATGTTATATTCCAAAGGAGTAGCTATGTTAGTCTAGTTCAGTAAAACAAACAAGGAGTTCTGTGGCACTTTTAAAGGAAACTATAAAATTGGAATTCATATGCAAATTTGACAGTATTTCTTTAGGGCTAAATGAGTACTATGGATTCTTTTTTTCATTACAACAGGTGATTTGGCCTCACTTTCTTCTATATGCTATTCCCCAGTGTTTGAATCTAAACTACTGCATTGATTTGCTGTATCAGTCTGACCTGATCCTACAACTTACACTTCCCTGAATTTATTTTCCTCCCATTGTGTAAGTTCTCCATCTTCAAAGCATCTGACAAAGTGCTCATGTGATAAATAAGTTATTTAGTCTTTAAAAGTACCACAGGACTCCTTGTTTGTTTTGTAGAATTTTAGTTATTTGTAAAGATGGAGGAGAAGAGAAAAATATTTGAATGGGGAGCATTAGATTTAGGATGAAGGAACAAAAGGGACACTGGAGAGTTGTGAGCAATGCAGGAAGAGTAAGTAAAGCAGAGACTGTGCAGGATGCAAAGATGGACCTGAATTACAAATTTGGATTTGAATTTAATTTTTTCTAAAGTTCATGATTATTTGGATCTAAGATTGTGGTTCATTTCATTGTAATGATACAGGCTCATCTTGAAATTCAGCAGAGTTCAGATCCAAGCTTCAGACTAGCCCATTTCTTGGTGGAACAAGGGATGGATGGAAAGGAGAGTGACTGAATGAGAAGCACTTCACCTGATAGCACTACCTACATGTTAGTAGAGAGTCAGGTTTCCATTTAAATTTCAAACAGTCAATAAAAGGCCAAGCCTGTTAATTTTCAAAACCTGGTTTTAAAAACTAAACACAAAAGAAAAAGAACTAGGGCAATGTTAAGGTTCCTTTTAAGCAGAATTCACATCCCACATTTACTGTAAGGTGCCTTCTGCACCATTCCACCTGCTCCTCTTCATTGTCACTCAAGGCAGATTTACACTGCCTGTTGTTTTCAGCAGCGGTCAAAGGGAGATATGCAAGTTATTTAAAATAACTTGTGTAGCTCCTTTCAACTTCACTGTGCTGAGTCAAAAGAAGGGCCCTCAGTGTTACTTCAGTTTCTGGGGCAGTGTTCAGGGATCAACTTCCTGATCAACTGAGCGTGTCTTCATAGATCCCATCAGTTGGTCTGGAAGATCAATCTGGCAGCAGTGAATTTACTGCTATCAGTGACTACAAGACTTCAAAGATGTGTGATCTGCAGCTTTGTTGATGGGATTTCACTCAGTGTGGGAATGTAGCTTTCAAATGACAAATGAAACTATTTTTTTAAAAAATAGTTTCACAAGTGCTCGACTGCACAACCTGTCTCTGCCAGAGAAGGTAGGGCCAGAGCAAAAAACCTCTCTGAAAGATGTTTGGATTGAGATTTTCATATGCTTGTTATCAGATAAGGAGAAGGACTGTACTTAAAACTCAATAGCAAATGGCAGCTTTCATATATCACCTGATTACAGGCAACAGGCTCAAGACTCGGTGTAATAGCACAAAATATCTCCAGCATGGGATTGTCAGTGATCATTTCTTTTATATATGGATGGGAGATGACTCTGCTGATACTGGTGATGGCACCTGTGCTTGCGGTGACTGGGATGCTAGAGACAAGTGCATTGACTGGATTTGCCAACCGAGATAGAAAGGAACTGCAACAAGCAGGAAAGGTGAAATATGTCTTCTTCATCACAACATGGAACAAACAAAAAATAGAAACTTCTTTTTCTGAGCTGATCTGCAATGTTACTCCTCGAGGGTGTGTTTTCAACACAGCACTTGTTGTCTCATTTGTACAGCACCTAGCACAACAGGTTCTCAGCCCATGACTAGGGATCCTATGTGCTATTGCCATACATAATGATCGTCATTAGTGTCCAGTGTACATCAGTGTAGTCTGCATGTACGTGTGCGTGCAAATACCTCACCATCACTCCATTCTGATTTTTCAAAAAACAAATAAACCAACACTTAAGTATACAATTAACACAAATTCACTCTTACTTTTCCAGGACTCATGCTTAGCATGCCCATGGTCAGACCACAGAATCTGGGCCTAATTTTGCATGTTTAGATGTATATCTGGAGTTAAGAACATTAAAAAAAAAAAAAAAAGCAACTATATTTATTTCTGTGATTAAACCTTTGTGCAAACAAAACAAATATTTATGTTGCTACACTGAATATATTGCCAGTATAAGTAATTACATTCCTCTATAAGAAGAAGTTTATCAATCCCAGTCTCTGTTGGGAAGGAGCAATGGAGATTTTTTCCATCTGATTTTTGTCTTCATTTTTCCTGTTTAAATAAAGGTTGCAACTGAAGCTGTGGAAAATATTAGAACAGTTGCTTCTTTAACTAGAGAGAACACTTTTGAACGAATGTATGAAGAAAACCTGCAGAAGCCATACAGGTCAGAAATTATTCAAGTTATATTAAGCAAGGCAATCCCACTGGTCATAGGGCATGTTGAAACCATCCGCATTGTCCTTTCCTCCATTACATTTGTCTCATTTTGTTCTTTTTCCATTTTATTTATCCATTTAAAATAGTACATTAAATTAACAGTCTGCAGATAAAAAGGCAAAAAAGCCATATTAGTATATTATAGTGTCATTTTGTTAGGAGAAAAATTCCTCTGTATCAGCTGAGAAAAGAATGAAAGCTCTTGCACCTCAAGTGTAATCTGAATACTCTATAAGTCATCAAATGACGTCATTAGTGACATAGTCAAAATAGATTGTGTCTCAGCATTTCTCAAATTTACTAGAAAGATGCTTGTGTGGGAAGATTGGGACAGTTAAGTATGAAGTATAAATTTGAAGCTCTAAGATCTGAGCCTGCAAACACTTATACATGTGACTGTAGGCTCAGACTGGTATATGGTGCTCCAGGAAATTCTATCATGAAACTCAAATAGTACTGGATAAGTTCAGATTTTGCTGATCTATTGGTCTGAATTCTCACTAGCATGGGCAAGGGTCCAGCTTAACTGAACCGCTGTTGGAACTGGTGGGAATGTATTGATAGACTTCCAGTGTGTATCCATCACATAGAGCTAGTGGTGGTAAGTAGATATGGTAAGAGTCACCACAATCCAGATCACCCTTAGAGGTCCTCTTCTCTCCTGTCACAGGAAGCCCTGGCCTTTCTAGTTTGATGCTGCATTATTTTGCTCATGCAAGCAAAGTCATATGCAAGCATGTGCAGGATGAGACCTTTGCCTACAGCTGTATGCTATATATTTATTTTTTATAGGTTGTTTCTCCAGTTTCATTTACCCATAACTTCTCCACCATTCCTGCAGCTCTACTACTGGAAGCAGTATGGTGGTTTTAGTGTGAAAAAGGCCTGGGCACTCTTGCCATCTATGTATCACTTCCACTCCAGAGAAATATGGGTGTCTCCCCTGTGTAGCCCACCTGGGAATGAAGCTGTACTAGCTATAACATACATAAGCCCCATTTCTCTGAGCAAGTAAAATATAATTAATATTCTTACAGTCAGTTCCTGTCTTTTAACTAAAAACTGTATGTTGCAGAAATGCTCAGAAGAAAGCTCAGATCTATGGTTCCTGTTATGCATTCAGCCAGGCTTTTATGTATTTCACCTATGCAGCAAGCTTTCGATTTGGAGCATATTTAATTACAGTTGGAAGAATGACCCCTGAAGGTGTTTTCACGTGAGTCATATGAATTACCAAATATTCAAAGTGTGCCATTTTATACCTCCCCTTTGATCCCAAGGAAATCCCCCAGCCCCCACCATTTCCATCCCTTGATGCTGTTACTGAGATAAATTATTATCAGCTTAGAAGAAGGTGAGTTTATTTTTTGTATGTATTTGTAATTTAAATACAGTTGGAGCCTCCAGTGGAGCACTGTAGTACCAAGATCTGCACCAAGCATGAGAGCACTTTTGTAACAGGTTTTGCTAATTTCAGTAAATTAAGCATGTAAAATTTTCAAGTATTTTCTGCTAATTTTTGTTTGCAGAAACAAGCTTTGGCCCTGGGTTTGCTTGCAGAGAATGCCACTGAAATTAATGATGCTCTGCACAGGAATCCATCCACAGGACCTCTCTGCATGAGAAAGTTACCTAAAGTACTGAAGTATTTGCTGCCTGTTTCTGACAGCTTGAATGCCCAGAGTTTGGCTTAGGGAAGGGAAAGTCAGCTGTTAAACTAAGGTTCTGTTGGTGACCCAAATGCAGATGTTAGGGAACCTAAACAACCCCATTAAGGCAAATCCTGCTACTGGTACTGATGACCAGGACAGTTCAGTTTCTCAAGCAAGGGAGGTAGAGGGGTAGTGTTTGGGGGCTGTATTCTCACAACATAGCTCCCTGTGCACCAGGGTACCTGGAGGGGGACAGAGTAGCCATGGGACAGGGAATGATTGGAGATTGCCTCTGCCACTGAGAGAGGAAGCCTGTAAAGGCCACAGAGACAATCAAGTTTCAGCCACAAGGCTGAAAGGCATTCCTCCTCCATTCATGTGTACCTAGCGCATAGTATTCCAACTGTCCATTGGAGGCTGGATGCAGCACATAACTCATTTGCTTAAGCTCTGGACTTAAGTGGCCTGGCTGTGTGGATGTCACTCTTTTCCAATAAGGTTAAAATGAGATTGGTTTTTTTTTTAATAGAAATTACTTTACAATTCAACCAAACTACATGAAAAGGACGTCTCGATTTATGACAATATTTATTTATCCCTGCAGTAGGCATCTTCACTGCTGTGTAACACTTCTTCCTTTTGTCCATTTACGGCTTTGCATTTTGTGGTATTGGGCAGTAAAATGCAGGCTAGCTTTTACTAGCAAACAAAAGGCTTAGGCACATTTCATTTCTGGAGCAAATGCATTCAGATGATGACATATTTTTGGAGTCTGTCTAGGTCCAGCATCACGGTGCTGGCAGCCAATTTTATTTATTCTTTCTGTGCCTAATCATATATGCTAATAATGTTTGGAGTTACTGACAACATAGGTCAGACAGTGTTACACAGCAGATGATCAAGAATTTAAAATAGCCACCCAAGAGGGAGAGACGATGACAAAGAAATTACAGTAATGAAGATGCCTAACCATTGAGCATGGCTGTTCATTATAGAGATGTGGTGGTGGAGAAATAAGGCCATTCAAGAGACAGAGAAGAGAGTTTTCATGAGGTACAGAGACCAGCATACACATACCTGGAAAAAGTGTTCTTCTCACTAGTTCCAAAGGGGTAGCTGTGTTAGTCTAGTTCACCAAAACAAACAAGGAGTCCTGTGGCACTTTTAAAGACTAATTTATTTATCGCATGAGCTTTCATGGGAGAAAAATCCCACTTCATCAGATGCTTTGAAGAAAGCTCATGCGATAAATAAATTTGTTAGTCTTTAAAAATGCCACAGGAGTCCTTCTTTGTTCTCACTAGTGAGCAAAGTTCTGTTACTGACTACGTGACCATAAAAATTAAAAAGTACATAGACTATTCTCATTTTGCTGGCATTGGTGTAAATCAGGAGTACCACTACAGTAGATGGTAGTGTTTTGAAATCAGAATCTGGATCAGCGTGTCTTGTACTCCCTAAAGAAATGCAGTGGCCTTGAGAAGAAGTAAAGTTGTCATAGACTAGAAACTGAATAAGAGATGGAATAGTAAGAATAAATTATGGGTTTTCAATCTGCCTAGAATTTCACCAGTGGGATATCCTCACATTTAATACTAGGACTTGTATTATACACTCATAGAGTACATCTACACTGGAGCCTTAGGTTGACTTAAGGAATGTTAAGTTGACCTACAGACTCCTGTGGCCACATTGGGCTTTTATTAAGTCAACTTAAAACACCACCTCTTAAGGTTGACTTAACACTTAAGTCAACCTTATTAAGTTGACTTAAGCCAATGTAGACAGGAAGAGCCCTTAAATTGACTTAATCGGCCTCCAGGCCCCCTCCCAGAGTTCCTGGGAGCACCAGGGACAACTACCCACAATGCACCACTCCTCCATGGACTTAGCACCTGCCAGTGAGGATGCAGGCAGTCGACAGGAGTTTTCAGTGTGGAGTCTCTAAGTCAACTTAACAAGATCAACCTTAAATCGACCTTGTTAGGTTGACTTACGAGAGCCTGTAGGGTAGACATACCCAAAGACTTCTAAGGTCAGAAGCGACTAATATGATCATCTAGTCTGACCTGCTGTACGGTGCAGGCCTAAAAAAACCTCACTCACCCACTCCTGCAATAAACCTCTAACCCAGGAATTAGTAGCCCAAAAGATAAGAAGAGCCATTTTTTAAAATTCCTTCAATAAGCAAGTGTTTTGCGAGCTGCAATGGGTGTAGCCTCCTGGTGGGGGCAGCTGGGCCAGAGCGCTTGCTGTAGGGTCCTTGGGGGGGGGGGGGGCTAAGCACGGAGGGGGCCGTGTGCACCCCCCCCCGGTGGGGGGGGGCCTGGAGCAGGCCGCCTGCAGTGTCCCCCAGTGGTGGCATTGGGGGATGGGGCGTGGGGTGGGCCCAGAGCCACAAGGGGAAAGCCAGAAAGTCATGTGCGGCTCCAGAGCTGCAGACTTTAAGATACAAAGAATCCACTAGCAAGTGAGCCTTGTCTCATGCTACAGAGGAAGGCAGAAAAAAAAACAAAAATACAGAGGTCTAACCCATGTGTCCCAGGAGAAAATTCTTTCCTGACCCCCAATATGACTATCAGTTAGACCATGAGCATGTGGGCAAGTCTCACCAGCCAGTCAGCCAAGAAAGAATTTACTGTAATAACTCAGAACCGACTCCATCCAACCATCCTTCTCAGGCCACTAGCACATCAACTGCCAGTAGTCAAAACTCACTCAATTGCTAAACTAGTCCATCCCATCATACTGTCCCCTCCATAAATTTATTGAGTTCAGTTTTGAGACAGTTATGTTTTTTGACCCCATAATTTGCCTTGGAAGACTATTCCAGAACTTTACTGTTCGGATGGTTAAAACCTGTGTCTAATTTCAAGCTTTAATTTCCTAATGGACTGTTTATATCCATTTGTTCTTGTGCCCACATTGGTACTGTTCTTGAACAATTCCTCTCCCTCCTTGGTTTTTATCCCTCTGGTGTATTTAAATAGAGCAATTATATCTCCCCTCAACCTTCTTTGGGTTAGGCTAAACAACCCAGCTTCTTTAAGTCTGCTCTCATAAGGCATGTTTTCCAAGTAATATGGCAAAGGAGAGGGGGTTAAAGTAAGGGGCAATGCACTGGAATGACATTTTGGGGCCCACAAATTTTAGAGGCCAGCATTCCGAGGCCCCTAGAAATAGAAAAATAGGGTGGAACACAGTGTTCCAGTGTGTTTCCCCTTACTTTAACCCCTGGAGCAGTGGCCGGTGGGGCACAGGGAACCAGTGGCTGAGCTGTGGCGGGGAAAGCCAAGGCTCAGTGCATGCTTCTGCCAGGTGCCCCGGCTGCAATGGGAGGATGGAACCATGCAGGAAGCATGGCTCCCCCACAGGGCTGAGTCTCCCCCCCTTCCCAGTCTGGTTGCTTCAAGTCTACTGGGCCCTGGCATGCATGTGAGTCACCTCTGGCCTGTCCCAATCCGCCATGTCTGGCCAGCCATGCCCAGTGTTCGGAGGCTCAGTGGACAAGGGGGGATCAGCAACCTCCGCTCCTGGTAGGCAACAGGATGGCTGCGGAGCTGGGGCAGGGGTGGCCACATAGCAGCAGGGAGGCTTCAGGCCAGCCAGGCTCAATCCGGCTCCTGGGAACAGCCTGGCTGCTGCCACAGAAAGCCTGTCTTCAGGCAGAGTGCTGGTGGCTGGTGCTGCCAGGAGTTAGGGTGCCAGCGGGCATGATGCTGCACTGGTTCCATAGTGGGGGAGTAGCACTGGTGTGAACAGAGCCCAGGTGGCCAAGCTGGGGACTGTGGTCACACAGCAGGGTAGGGAGGAACTAATAGCAGCAGCAGGATGATTGGTGTTGCTTGTTCACACCAGGTCAGGATAGGGGGGCTGGGGAGGGATGGAGGGAGGAAGGGGGGGCTGGGGAAGTGTGAGGGGGGGCATGGGGACATATGGATTGGGTAGGGGCTGATGGAGGCTGGGTAGTGGTGGAGGGGACTATGAAGGGCTAGAGTGGGGACTGGGGGGGGGGTGGATGAGGTTGGGGGCTAGGGATGGAGGGGCTGGGGAGGAGTGGAGGGAGTTGGGGGGTTTGAAGGCAGTGGAGTGAGAGAATGGGGATAAGGGAACTGAGGGGGGCTGAAGAGGTATAGAGGGGGTTGGGGGCAGAAGGGGGTGGAGTGAAGGGGGACTGAGGGGTTAGGAGGGCCGGAGTGGGGGCTTGAGGGCATGAAGCTTAGGGAATGGGGATGGGGAATGAGGAGAACATGGGGGAAAAGGGGTCTGATGTGTGCATTAGTGGACTAGGTTGGGTGATGTAGATTTGAGGCTGTGCTTCATTTGTGAGGAAAGAGCTGGTGGGGCTCAACCAGTTTGTTTTGCACTCATATTATAACTGCATGAAGGGGGCCCAGACAATATGGGAAGGAGACTTATAAATTAGGAGGGTTCAGGGGCCTGTCTAATTATACTTTAACCACTGTGAAGGAGTGAGCAGAAGACACACAGTGGAAAAGAGTTCTAGGAGGAGCTAACCTCAGAGAGCAGGTTAACTTTAGAGAACATAATCCTTTGTTCTGGCTTCCACCTTCTTCTGAAGCTCCTGCTTCTGGCCATTGCTGGAGACAGGCCAGTGAACTAGATGGACCACAGTTCTGATTGTACATGACCATTCCTACATTTCTATACAATACTTGTAGAATTTCAGGCTCTCTGAAAGTCTTCCTACATGACTTACTCCAAAGCAACCCTTGCTTGTCCAAACTCATCTTTTCAAGTATATTTCAATCTGATCAGTGGACTCACTGGCTGACAGTGGCATTGTCAGCTGGCACATCATGGAGCTTCTGTGTCAAAAGAAATACATGTGGTTAGCTGAAGTTAAAGCACAGCTCCATTTACTAGCCACTTGCTCCAAGCACTAACCATATGTGAGCCTACTGGGTTTCAGTAGGCATAATGACATACAGAAAGCTCAGGGCTCTCTCAGTAGTACATTCTGCTACAATTGCAGGAGGGGCAGGCTGGTTTTGTACTGAAAATGATTGTCGTTCTGACACAACACTGTGCTTTAGAAGAATAGCTATTTTCTTAGTAGTGCCAGCTGTGTTTTGCAGTTGACAACGAGAAACCAAAGTGTTGTAAACAGAAGGAGCAAGCAGAGAGAATAAAGCCTGCAAATGGATGGTATTTCATCAGCAGTAGCTTTCACAGTGTTGGATCGGATTAACTCCCAGGAAGCTGGGAGGCTGCGGCATAGGGTTTCCGGCAGCTAAAATCTGAAGTATGGCTACACTATAAAGCATATATTCATCCTGTTGAAGAAGGGTAGACAAATAGTATATCCCCAAAATGAGGCAGTGCTTGCTGGGGAAGGGGTGAAATCAAAACAAGCTGCTGATTTAAAATATCACTTTGATAGACTTCATGTGGCAGTTTCCAAAGGGATAGCTGTGTTAGTCTAGTCCAACAAAAAAAAACCAAGGAGTTGTGTGGCACTATAAGAGTAACAGATTTATTTTTCGCATGACCTTTCGTGGGAGAAAATCTCACTTTGTCAGATGCTACGAAGATGGGTGAACTTACAGAATGGAATGAAAATGAATGCAAGGGGGTGTAAAACATGGGATCAGGTCATACAGTAACAGCAAATCAGAGCAGTTGTTAGGTTCAAACCATTGGAAGCCTGAAGTCAAATTACCTTTTGCAATGGGAAAAGAACCCATAGTCTCGATTCAATCCTGCTTTCACAGAATTAAGTTTGCGTATTAATTCGAGTTCAGCTGTTTCTCTTTGAAGTCTTTATGTCCCAGTCACATCTCTGATGACAGTTGTTAACAAATCATTTATTGAGTGATTAGAAAGATAGAAGTGTTCAGCAACTGGTTTCTTTGTTTTGTGATTTCTGATATCAGCTCTATGTTTGTTTATTCTTTTGCACAGCGATCGTCCTGTTTGTACAATGTATAAGGTGTTGGGGCATTTCTGGCACATGATGGCATAGATCACATTAGTAAATGAGCCTTTGATGGAGTAGCAGGCTTGATTAGGACCTATGATGGTAACTATTGTGCAGACATGTGGGCAGACTTGGCAGCCTGGTTTGTTTCGGGGGGGGGGAGTGCCTGCTTTAATGTTTTTGTTGTTAGATCTGTAGTTGCTGGTGAGTATCTGTTTAAGACTGGGCAGCTGTCTGTAGGCAAGGAGAGGTTTGTCTCCCAATGCTTGAGAGAGTGAGGGATCATCTTTTAGAATAGGCTGTAGGTCCTTAATGATCTGTTACAGAGATCTGACTTGAGGGTTGTATGTGACCTCTGCAACAGATCATTAAGTCACTTAATAAATGATTTAACGACTGTCATCAGAGATGTAACTGGGACATCAAGACTTCAGAGAGAAACAGCTGAACTCGAATTAATGTGCAAACTTAATTCTGTGAAAGCAGGATTGAATCGAGACTATGGGTTCTTTTTCCACTATAAAAGGTAATTTGACTTCAGGCTTCCAATGGTTTGAACCTAACAAATGCTCTGATTTGCTGTTACTGTATGACCTGATCCCATGTTTTACACCCCCTTGCATTCATTTTCATTCCATTCTGTAAGTTCACCCATCTTCTAAAGATCTGACAGAGTGAAATTTTCTCCCACAAAAACTCATGTGAAAAATAAATCTGTTAGTCTTAAAGTGCCACACAACTCCTTGGTTTTTTTAATATGCCAGGATACCAACAGAGCTAGGCTGAGCTTTCAAAACTGCCCAATGGCCACAATGCACTCCTGATTTCACTGTTACTATTAGAAGTCAGTGGAGCTATGTGGAATATTTTGTACCGAAATACAAGTTTTATCAAAAGGTGTTTATCACTGCAAAACTCTCATCCAGAAGCAGGGCCATAACTAGGGCAGGGTGAGTGGAACAAAGCCCCAGGTGCCGAATTTTAGAGGGTACTGCATGGCCATCAGCCGCAGCTCCTACCTGGCCCTGAATGCACATTCTTCTCTGGGTGCCAGGCTAGGGCTGGGGCTGTGAGAGTTTAAAATCTCCCACCCTGCCTCTGCACATGCTCAGATTCATGTTCAGAGTGAGGGGAAGGGAGCTGGGGGAAGCCTGTTCACCCACGGCCAGTGAGCTCCAGCCTGGGGACTGCCCTGGCGCTGAGGACAGTTAAGGGAGTCTCTGCCACCCCCAGCAGGCTGCAGGGATCTGGATCTGTCCCTAGCCACCACCAGAGGTGGCAGGGAGCCCCCACTGCAACTTCCAGGCTCTGGGGATCTGGATCCTCATGGCCTGCCAGTGGTGGCAAGGGCTCCCAGCTGCCTCTGTTGGTGGCTGGGGATGGATCCAGTCTGCCAGCACCGGTGAGGGCTCACCACTGCCTCCAGCAGCAGTGTGGGATGGATTAGGCCCTAAGCCGGATTGGGGCCGGGTGGGGGAGGGTGCATCTCAGGCTGCTTGCCCCAGGCACCAAAACTGCTAGTTCCAGCCCTGTCTGGAAGATTTTTGGGGATGAGAAAGATGAGGGGAAAGAGACAATAGATATGTCACTCAGCTGGACTGGGAGAGCACAAGCTTCAAATCTCCACTCTGATTTGAGGTGATCCAGGGGAAAGAACGCTGCTCTTAATAATTAGGCAGTATAGGGACTTAAATGTGTTTCTCCTATCTCACTATCTGAGACACTCAGTTGCAGGGTGACATACATCTCCTCATATGAAAGGTGGTGGGTATTTTTTTTCCCTAATGACAAAATAAAAATTTTGAAACCCCCAAAGTTGCTGTGAAACAGAATTTTCACACTCTGGTCATTTTTCAAGCTAGTCCCTCAGAGGCTGTACATGGTTTATGCAGCAAGTCCTTTACTTTACTAGTTCAACATGTGAATTAGTAAGTACAGGAAAGATTGTGTTGAGCATATATGTACTGTCAGGAGGCAGCCTTTGCATATAAGCTCTTCTGAAGGAAAGCAAGTACTGCTACCCAGTCAGAAACCCATGCAGGAAAGATCAAGTATTGGTAGCCTGCCCTGCTTCCCTCTCTTACTTTGCATTGGATGCACACCCTATTGCCTAACTGTAACCTGACCTCAAGGCAGAGTGATAATCCTCATGAAGGCATACTGTGTTTGCCTGCTTTATATAAGAGGTGTATTGTGCAGTTCTCTTCTTTAATTTATAAGAAAGTCAGAGCCCCACGTCATGGAAATGATGGGTGAACAAGGTCTTTGAAACTCTAGGTAAGGAACAATATAGGTCTTGTTAGGATTACCTGTAATCTTTGCTATTAAATTAAGATTCTGTTTGTGGAAAATAATGGCTCAAGTTTGAGTGAACACAAGAGAAATACAAGATGAACGGTCCCTTGTATTTTAAAATGTCCCTTTTTCATTGTTAAAACTAACAATTAATGGGCCTAAAGCATTCCAGAGACATAAGGCTCTACATTTTCAAATATGTTTTCTGGTGCCCAATATGACACAGATTAAGGGGCCTAATTCTCAAAAGGCATGTGCTCATCTTATATACTGAGCTTCCACGGGACAATTAATATCCTATAATGAAGATTATGATCTAGAACCTACCTAGTAAGATCAAAGGATCCAGATCTTCATGTATCTGCTAAACTTGGTTTGTAGTGTTTAATTTGTAGTAGATTTATAAAGAGGAGAGGTTATAATAGTTTAATGATGGTCTAAAATATGATGTGTGGATAACTGACCTTAAAACGAGTGCTTAATTCTGAACAGACATAATATATGAAAAAAATTATTGAAGCACGCGTCTTTATTATTTGCAGCTCAGTTCTGCCTTGAGTCCTGATGGTGGCACTGACATTGCTGCTCCCTGGTGAGAGATGTAGGAGGAACTAAAGATTTTCTAGGACCCTCATAGATTAGCCCTCTCCATTTTGAATTCCTATAGGGCTTCTGCAGCTGCTGTTCCAGTGAAGAGCTCCTGAATCCACAAGATGAAGTCCAGTGTCATCTGTATATTTCTTGTTACACAATCTGCAGTGGTTGTTTGCTTGTTAGGGAGAAAAGAGGTGTCTTGGACTGTTTTCCTTTACTACTTAAATGTCCACTATGTGTCATGACCATTAAAACATTAGAGCTTCTACTGCTTTTGCCTCACAGAATGAAGCTGGCATCTGACCAGAAGTTAATCTTTGAA
This sequence comes from Podocnemis expansa, assembly GCA_007922195.1. Taxonomy (NCBI): domain Eukaryota; kingdom Metazoa; phylum Chordata; order Testudines; family Podocnemididae; genus Podocnemis; species Podocnemis expansa. Next base: position 19,249,588 of record ML681964.1, on the reverse strand, counting down.
ACATTTTACTTCCTATAGAGTTTTTACTGCAATTACATATGGCGCTATGGCACTTGGCGAGATGTTAACCTTTGCTCCTGAATATGCCAAAGCCAAATCTGGGGCCGCACACTTGTTTGCTCTGTTTGAAAGGACACCAGCCATTGATAGCTACAGCCAAGAAGGAGATAAACCAGTGAGTGCAACTTCAGTTATAAGCATGTTCTACATGTCCTTGTATCTAGCAATTTTCTCACTCCATTGAGGCATCTGCTTAGAATAAAGAAAAAAAAGAAAGAGGAGGAAGAGTGGGTATTTGGGGCCATAATATAATGACAAGTCTTTTATCATTCATCATCTCAGTCCTATTGAGATTTATATTATAGCAGTTCTCACAATATACTGACACCTAGTAAGTGGACTGTTAGTGATTTGATTAATAACTCTTCAATGTTGTACACTGTAGCAAATACATGAAACCTTATACTTCTACAACTGTAACCCTTGTTTTCTTCTTCATCATCCTCTGTTGTGGTCTACACCCACCAGCCTTATCATATCTTCTATTTAGGGTCTGATCCTGCAACATATTCCGTACAGGTAGAGCCTTGTACTGTTCCCACATCCAATAGGCAGTGGCCCTCCTATGCAGAGCAAGTTGCAGTATCAGGGCTCTACTCTAAGTTCCTTGGGGCAGGGATTGTTTTTTATGTTATGTATATGCCCAGGATAAGAAAGTTCTGATCCTAAGGGTGGCCTCCAATTGTTACTATAATTCTGTTAATAATAAGATGTAACCCTTGACACACACAGTTTGATCTAAAAAGACAAAAATCAGAGCGAGGATGACCTAGTTCATCAGACACTGAGCACCTTTCTCATGTTTTGATTCTGATGGGGCTCATAGGGTAGGTATCACTAGTTTATATAACGTTTGCCTTTAAAAATAGATGGGTGTCACTATGTTTCGGTACAACTTCAGTGGGAGCACTCTATGCAGGCGCAGTGACAGACTCGAACCATGAATGAGCCACATGTTGTTTTAAATCACAAGTTTCTCAGAACCCTTTGGGGATGGGCATTAGCATGCATTCGGTTTGGTTGGTTTTAAATTGGTTTACCCTGCAAGGATGTAGCACATTACCATATATGGAGATGAAGTCAGCTGCTACCATGGTCTTCCATACTGAGACTGAGCAATTTCTTTGCCTGGAAATGTAAGCATGTAATCTAAGATATAAAATTAAAGATTGATTATAACAGAATAAAATTGAAGAACACTTAATAGGTCTTATTAAGAACAGTTAGTCACCATCAAACCCACACCAACTTTGTAAGGACAGTTTAGAAATACTTTGGTAAAAATAATAGAACGGGGCATCTGAGTTCAACCAGGTCATTTTGGAGTGCCTGTCTGTAATGAACAGAAAACTACTTTAAATGTTTGCCTTAAAAATGTAAATAAAGTGAAATATTTAAGTTTTAGAACATAAAAACATTGCCAATCTCTTCACACAGGCCACATTCAAAGGAAATTTAGAGTTCTGTGAAGTGTCTTTCACTTACTCGTCTCGCCCAGATGTTCCCATCCTGCAAGGTTTATCCCTTCAGATTGAAAGAGGACAAACAGTGGCATTTGTTGGCAGCAGTGGATGTGGGAAAAGTACTTCTGTTCAGCTTTTACAGAGGTTCTATGACCCTCTTTCAGGGCAAGTGGTAAGATTAAATTTTGATAATATGGGCACTGGTGATTTTAGTGTCATTTCTCTAACCACATGTTCCTACTTAAGCTTTACTGCTATATTAAAAGCTCCAGTGACCCAGCTCCAGTGAACTATGAAGCCAGTAGGGATGCCTGAACTTATATTGATTTGGTGACTACTGAGCACAGCATGTAATGCCAGTTTTGTGGTCATTAGGTCAAATTCTATCATATTATGCCAATTATAGCTGGAGTGAGTGAGCAGATTATAAATGTGGTTTATTGCTTCTTCAGTAGGGATTTTTCACTGTTCGTATTCCACATAACATCTCTTTTCCAGCAGTCAACTCAAAAGCATCAACTGTAAATTTAAAAAAAAAAACAAAAAACAAAAAACTTCTCATAGTAACAACTGTGTCTTGTTTTCACTGACCAAGGAAGCTTCAATATTGCTGGGTTGAGGAAAAATGGAGGAAGATTTCCTTTTCCAACTTCAGAACTTTCAGCTCACCAAAGTTAATTATAGTCTCCAGTGGAAACAATTCCATACAATTTAAATGGGAATCTCCCTAAAGGAAATGTTACTTTTGGAAATTAAGGATGTTTAATCTCATGGAGAATGATTAGTGCCCTAGAGTCCTGTTTGAGTTTCTAGTGAATTGGCCTCAGAAAACAGTTTTTCTTGTAGTGCCCACTCACTTCAGAGCTGGGTAGTACAAATCAGCAAACCTTAGCCTGATACTCCAGGAGGACACCCAAACTTCGTGTCTCCACCCTTTTGGAAATACATAAGTGGAAGTCACATGGCTATCAGATTTATTACACAACCATAGTCCACTTGCATTTAGCTTGAGTAATCAACCTTTGCAGTTTATCTTTGTTGCATTTAGCCTTAAACCTTGCCTACATAAGAAATCTGCAACACTTTAACATTAGTGTTTAAATCAATATAGTTAAGCTGATGCAGCCCCCTGTATGAACACTTATTTCATTTTAAGACTGGTTCACTATGGCTTAGCTTTAACCTATTCCCAATGGATTTAAACTAACTTCCATGGCCTCCCCTCTAAGCAAGCTCTGTGGTACAGTATGGGAGTCGTCTGACTGTGGTAGATAATGGGAGATGCAGTATAGCTAGGGAGTCTCCTTCAAAGGGGACACATGAGTTGCAGTATTGTACCTCATGAAGTACTGCTGCACTTTAGGCCAACATGGTTTAATGTCAAACCAAGGCTAAACAAAACATTTTAACACTTTCAAATGAAAATTATTCAGAACTTTTCAATCCATGAAAAAAAAATCAATATTTTTGACAGGTCATTCTGATTTGTGATGAAAACAAATGTCAAAATATTATAATTTCTCAGAGGATGGAAATTTCAGCATTTGCTCCATTCTCATCAGAACCAAGACTGTGAAAACCAATGACCTACTCAATACATTTAATAGAAACTCAAGCTATAAGGAGCTCAGTACTGAAAGATCCAGCTGACCAACATTCCCTCTAAGCTGCTAATGTAGCTGAGCAAGTTATGGTGTTTGCTGCATGGCAATTTGTGTGGCTAACCTGCCCCTCCCAAGCCAGTCTTCCCAATCACCCCTAACCCCCGTGCCCTTTCTCTGCTGGCTGCCCAACTGTCCCCAATTTCCACCCCCCCAGGACCCCTTTACCTGGCCACCAGAGTGGAGCAGCCAGACCCCAGGCTGCTCCTTCTGCCCTGAGTATGCTCTGACTGAGTATGCTCAGAGGCTCTCAGCATGCTCAGTCAGAGCATGCTCAGGGTGGGAGTTTTAAAAGCTCTCAGCTTAGGGGAAGCTCTCTGCCGGTCAGAAGACTGTGTCTTCCAGACGGATAGGGGCCACGGCTGCCAGCCATGCACAACTGCCATTGTTCCCTGCACTGGTGAGCGGTGGGGGCTGCACACCCCACACAGCTTACAGGGAACATTGGAGTTGACATCAGGAGGTTGCTGCTGCTGTGAATTCTTCTCACTCATTGCTGCGTCTGGTATATTTTCCACAGGGGTTATATCAGGGGTGTCAAACATGCAGCCCACAAGCCGCTTTTCCATCCAGCCCATGACTGCACTCAGTGGGACCACAATCTCTACCTGACAGAGAAAGAGAGAAAATGATCCCACATACTCACTGCTCTGCAAATGCTTGCAAGAGCGTCAGATCTCTCAACATCACAGAGCACTGGATATGCACGACTGCATCTGTGAGATGACATTCTCTCCCAGGGAGTGGGGGAGAGAGAAAGAGAGAGAGTGAAGTGGTATCAGAGAGCACAATTTTGCATACACAGTACTCCGCAGTGCTGCAAGAGTGCTGTAGTATATTGAGTTATGATATCTACAGCTCACTTGAAGTACGTGTAAGTCAAATCTGGCCCACCACAGAACATGAGTTTGGCAGCCCTGGGTTACCTACTCAGTGCTGTTAACTCTTGATAGTTCTTTGCTGTGTAGTAAACATTATTGGTGCGAGAACTATCAGCATTGTAATGTTTGTGAATGAAGGATGTTTGAAATATCAGATACCCCAGGCTGACTTGCCATTTCTTGTTACTGACAGCTATTTGATGGCCTCGATGCAAAACGTTTGAATATCCAGTGGCTACGCTCTCAAATAGGAATAGTCTCCCAAGAGCCAGTGCTCTTTGACTGCAGCATAGCTGAAAATATTGCCTATGGGGATAACAGTCGTAATGTGCCATTGGATGAGATACAAGAGGTAGCAAAAGCAGCAAATATTCATTCTTTTATAGAAGAACTTCCTGAGGTAAACAAGTGATTGAAGTTTTAAGCTATAGCAAATATCAAGATATTGAAAGGTCTGATGATTTTAATATAACATAACTATGATCCTGTTGTAGTTTTTAACTTTACTGAAGTAGGAATGTTTGGTTTTATTTTCACCTGGTACTTCTGGTTTTTTTTAAGTAAGATGTACTATTCCAGAGGCTTGCCCCCATCAACAGTCCATCAATAGCTGAGGCACAGAGAGTGCACAGGAACTATAGCAAGGAAGTGTCTGTCTCTGCATTGCCCCCAACCTCAGCCCACGCTCTGAGCCAAAATGGGAAACCCATAATACTCAAGAATACGTTTTCTACTCTTTCTGCCACACAAAATTTAAAGGCAGGGGGGAAGTAGGTAAAGGAAACTTGAAGATTTTTTTTTTTTTACTCCCACCTACAATTGAAACGTAATCTAAATATTAACCTCTTGCTTCATCAGTTGTATGTTCTTATAACAGAAATACAACACCCGGGTTGGTGAAAAAGGAACACAGCTCTCCGGTGGCCAGAAACAACGAATTGCTATTGCAAGGGCTCTTCTCCGGCAACCAAAAATTTTGTTGTTAGATGAGGCCACTTCTGCTCTTGATAATGAGAGTGAAAAGGTAACTTGCCTATGTTTAATAAGGTACAAGGATGTGCATCAGTGGGCTGGAGGCACTACTGTGGAAGCTAAAAATAGTATTAAGGAAAAGACAGAGATCCCATTTATTTTCATGTAGTGTTTAGTTTGAAGGCTGGCATGAGGTAAGTCATCCCATGTCACAGACTCAGCCAGCTTTCTGATGGCTGAGTGGGGATCGCAGCATCCATCATCCCCTGTGGCGTAGTTTCCTTTTCTTTTTATGATACAGTATTTGCTGTGGTGCTGAACTACACCTGAAGAGATGCATGCTCAAGAGGTCAGTTCTGTGTGCATTTTACTTTGGAAATAATCTCTTAGGTTTATCAGGGCTTGTCTTCTGGTTTCTGGACACTTGAGTTAAGCTAGTCTATATTCATTTTCACCCTCAGACTCAGCATTTTCTTTTGCTATTTTGTATGCCCACCTTGCATAATTTCTAAACTGTCTGAGGCAGTCATGACGTGCTCTCCAACTTGATAATCCACATCATATCACACTAGTCTCCATGGTTTTTCACTTGTCTAGTATCTTCCTTGAAGGAAGAGAATTGCAGCTGTGTTTGCACAGGCTGCACAATGCACAAAATTATTTTCTGAACTAATCAGATGATGTGCTCAGGAATGTTTTAACACAACAGTAAACCATGCCGAAGCCTGCTTACTACACCTGATACCACATTTCACTATTGAAGGTCACAGTAGCACGTGAAGCTCTTCTGTAATTCAGCTGGCTATACGTGTTGGTTGCTGATATACTGTGCAAAGAAGAGTGTACATTCTGAATGGATAACCAGTTGTATTATTCCACTTATTTGAACTGAGATGGATACAATAGTCCTCAAAAAAAGCTTAAAAGTAATGACTGAAGTTGTGTGGCATAAAAACATTGGAAATGCAACACAGTCCTCTGAGATCCTCCAGAACAGAATGGCATTTCATGGATTCTTCCTAGATCTTGGCACAGCCACACCAGGTCACTTCAAAAGCTAACAGCCAAATGTTCACATCCTGATTCTCACTGAGTAGCTCCTTACTCCACAATGAGCTTCTTTGAAATCAGTGGTGGCAGAGTATGGTCCTAAGCATCCTAATGGCCAAATAGGAGGGAAAATTGTTAAAATCATCTTCCAATTCTGGAGAGATATCAGTCTTCCTACACTGATTCTGAAGGAAAATCCACATGTTTTGCCGTGGCCCTTGTCTATGCTACAGAATTAACCATGTTGAAACACCTTTGAGAATATATTTTTTACTTGTCTGGATATGGATGGGGTGGGAGGAAATATGGGTTTTCCCTTGATTAGGGAACTATATTTTATCCTGTGCAGTTAGCAAGCTTAAAGTAAATTGCAGTGTTGGTGATTACAAGTCCAAATTTTGTGTAGGGGCATCAGTTTTGCGAAGATTTAAAAACGAAGTCCATAATATCTTTTGTATCTTGCCCTAGGTGGTGCAGCAGGCCCTGGACCAGGCACGGAAAGGAAGGACCTGTATTGTAATTGCTCACAGACTGTCCACAGTACAGAATGCAGATGTCATTGTTGTTATTAACAATGGAAAAATAATAGAACAAGGAACTCACCACCAACTAATGGCGAAGCGTGAAGCATATTTTAATTTAGTGAATGCACAAACACAGCTCTAAAACAAGAATAACCTGAGGCCTTCTTTAGAATTAAGTTGTCAGGAAAAAGAGTCATTAGTAACGTGAGGATATGATCTGACCTTATAAGTTTACCAGCAACTCTTCTTTAGACCCACAGAAGCTGCTCAGGCCCTTGAGTAGTTTAACTTGCTTAGCATTCTTGTCTCTGGAGCAGAAAGACGCCCTTTTTGAGAAATACATGTTGGAGAGGTTAAGCATAGCTGAGGTTTAATACTGAGTTAGATAGGAAGATGGGAAAACTTCTATTTTTCATGTTAGCTGCAGAGCATGTTTCAGTATTTCCCTCAGGTGGTTGTTCTGTTTCCTCTACCTGCTCCATTAAATATGCAACTGGACAGGAACTCTTTGCTTTAGCAGATATATAGAGCTGTAGATATAAACATCTTAATTATATACCATTTGAAATCAGTATTAGTTTTTTTGGATTTGGGGTTTGTTTGCTTTTTTAAAAAGTTGGTTTAAATCATTACCTTGATTTGTTTCCTACCATTGAAACTAGTGATGGGCCTGAACTAATCAAAGAACCCAAAACTTGTATTAAATAAAAAAAAAAAAAAAAAAAAGTTTAGTCAGGTTTGATTACATAACCCATTGTGAGTTTAAATTAGTTACTAATCCACTAACCTTTCAATCCGAATTTAAACTGCTGCAGAATCCGTGTTAGATATTTTAATAGTCTGTATTATTTCCAGAACTGCCATTGGCCTTTATGGGTATTTAAGTTTCTTTTGGCTTCTTTTCTATATTTAAAACATTGCATCCTATTATTATTTGTATTGCTGTAGCATTTAGGAGCTCTAGTCATAGGCTGCACAAACACAGGGGAAAAAAAGGCCATCCCTGCCCTAAAGATCTTACAATCTAAGTATAAGACAAGAGACAACAAATGGATATAGAAAGACAAAGGAACACAAGGAATCAATGAGACAACTTCTTGATTTAACAGTTTTTTGTTGCATCCTGAAGGATTAGAGAAGTGAATAGGGCATGTTCTCAGCTCACAGCTGATGGTGGGAGGATACTGGATATTCCTTGAGCTTTTGTGGGAGAATATCCCAGTTCATCAGACGAAGTGAGATATTCTCTCATGAAAGCTCATGCGATAAATAAATCTGTTAGTCTTTAAGTGCCACAAGACTCCTCGGTTCCTTTTGATTTACTAGACTAACACAGCTGCCCTTATAATTCAAGCACTTATAATTCTCCTTTATAAACGAGACTTTTTCTCTTTAACAGTCACTTCTAAGAGTGCCCTATAATGTTGTTAAAATGTCATTTCACATTTAATCGAGTTCTTATGATTTTGTTGAGAGGGTTAGGAAATTATAAGATAATTTTAAAAGCTGTCAGTGGGTTAAAAGTTTTCTTTAAAATGTTGAAGGCTAAATCCTTACATTATCTGAGAATCTTTTTTCAGAAAGTCTACTTAGTGTAATCTTGGCTACAATACATGGGCTATGATATATGGAATGCTTCAAACTGTGCATGCCAAGTTTGAGGTAAATTTCTCTCTCAAAGGTTAGCCCAAAGTATAACTAATTTGGATTCTGCTATGCAAAGTTTAGCATAATTTAGGCAAATCCCACTGACTGATTTATTTCTACCTATAGATGGAGTAACTCTAGCAGCAACTACAGCTTCCTTGAATATGGACAAATGTATAACCCTATCATATCAATTCACATAATGAAGTGTCCTTAATGCAAGAGGTTGTAGAATGCAGAACAATGCAGATATTCACATATATAATGTATATAAAAATGCAAAAAAATTAACATTTGAAACCAATATGGATTAAGGACACTTCATGGATTAAGACACCCCAAGAATCCATCATTGTATGTGTCCCTGTACACAGCATGAAATGTTAAAGTAAGGCAGAGCTTCTCTACTCTGGCCTATAGGGTGGACTCTGGTGGTGTGAACTGCGGGACAACCAAAGAATTGTGCTCTAATTGTCCCATGTGACTGCTGCTGGCACGATCTAATAGGTACCTCTTTTGCATTAATGTAGTCCTGTTTAAAAGAGATGCATACTGCAGGTCATATCCCTGTCGTGCACACTATTACTCAGCAGAGACATAGCCTTACATATAATCTGTATCTGTTTCTCAAAATAGTGATTTTTATCCTCTGATATGACTGAAAAAGGCTTTTCAGCTAAAAATTTACACACAAATTCAATTTTCAATATGTCTCAGGTTCTCATAAAAGTCTAAATATTTGAATGAAAATTAAACTTTATTTTTGTGAAGAATATTTGGGGTGGGGAAAATAATTTTCCAACAAGCTCCGATTATAAGACACTCACCCCAACTCCCAGAATTTAACCAAATGTGTTTCAGCTTACTGGGAGCAGTACTTTAGAAGTTCAATCTCTTTTTTTCAAGATAACAAATAATTGTGTAATGCTATTCTTAGCCTGCAGCTATTTACCATGGTCCATCTTCACATATTGTAAAGCCAGAAGCAACCATTATGAAAATCCAATCTGAACTCCTATATAAAATAAGGTATAGGACTTCTCTGAATTAATGCCTATTTAAACTAGAGCATATCTTCTAGATCAAAATCCTCACTATAACTTTTTTTTTAAAAATCTTGATTTCTAAATTTTCCTCAGAAGAATCCAGCACAACCCTCAGAGAATTATCCCAGTGTGCTGGGTCACAACACCGCTAATTCAAATCTGACCCAGCTGTTCCTCAACCATGGTGTCATGGGCCAAATCTGCCACCCTAATTCTATGAGGACAGATGTGGCAAAAGAAAGCTTTGCTTAGTGCAGTAGATTGCCTTGAGTATCCTCTGGTCCTAGATCTTTACAAACTGTTGCTGGAGAAAACGTCCTTGTTGAATCATTACTGTTACTGTTATTTTGATCCATTTTAATCATAACCCAGTGGCCACCCTCACATTCCTCCATGCATCATTTTTCCTTTTTTGTTCCCATAAAAACAATTTCTTAAATTATTGCTTAGTGAATTATTTCCTTGTCCAGTTTAAAATTACAATAATTGGTTTAAAAATATTGCAGCGTATAAGATTTTCAAAGAGACATCTGCAACACAAATTAAAATGTTTAGAATTGTAATGAGACAGATATACACAGCTTTTTATTTATTTGTGTGGTAGATATGAACTATGGAAACTCATTTAGGATCTTCTGCATTAGTGACAAGTGCTTACTTTATCATATTGCTCCTCCCTCTTCACCAGCCTCTTCTCCCCAACAATTATTTCACCATTGATGGCCTATTTTTCTGCTTCTTCTTTCTGTTTCACGGGCATGGAGAAGTCTCTGAATTAAGCCATAAAGCTATTATCTTCTCCTCAGCCAGATATATTCTACTGACACCCACAAGTAATCATCTAATGAGTAAAGTATGGGTGGATCAGCAGTTGAAAATACCTGACTTATTTATTTTTAAAATCCCAATGCACATATTTTCAGTGATTTGGAAGTGTAATGCTGTATAATAGCTAACCTACATGCAGTTATATTTTCATAACCTCCAATCCTCCTCCATCTTGTCATATCCCTTACTTTGCTTTGTTTCACTCTCTGTGGGGTGAGGGATGTAAGTATGTCTGGAATGAGAAAATGTGACTTTTACAATGAGATATCTAATGTAATAAAATCCTGGTGTAAACAGACCTAGGTGTAAGTTTTCCCTGATTTAGCTAATCAGGATGAACCTTTGGTTCCTCTCAACTGGCGACAACAAGGATCTAAAGCACGTGGCCCATGGGCCACATGTGGCCTCTCAAGCTATTTCCTGGGGCTCACAATGACGCTATCATTACCGATATTTGTAACATCTTTATATGAAGAGGTTTCAGTGGTGTGGCCCTCAGGCTAACATACTAGTCCTCATACGGCCCTGTACTAGCCCTCATGCAGCCCTCATAGTGATTTGAGTTTAAGACCCCTGAGCTCCAATGAGGGAAAAATTACAATTTGCCCTGTCTACACTAGGGTTTTACAACATGTCAGCTATCATGTCGTAAAAATATGCCATTTTCCCCAGCGAAACATCATCTGTATCTACCTCAGCACCTACCACAAGGGCTATGTCTACACTAGCCAATTAGTCCAGATTAAGCAAGCTTAGTCCAGACTAATTTAGTCTGTGTCTAAGAAATTTCTTAGTTCGAACTAAGCAAAGCTTAGTCTGAACAAATAAGTTTGAGTGGTTAGTCCAGACTAAGCCCTTAGTTCAAACTTTAAGTTCGAACTAGTGTGATGCAGACACGGACTAATGGCTTAGTTCAAACTTTTTTAGTTCAAACTAAGCCATTAGTTCAAAACAGCTGTGCTGACTAGTTCAAACAAACTTTTTAGTTTGAACTAGTCACTGCAGCTAATTTGAACTAAACAGCCACAGTTAATCCGAACTAACTGCAAACTGCTTAGCTTGGACTAAGGAAGTCTGAACTAAGTTTTGTGATGTAGACAAAGTCAAGGGCACCTCAGTGGTGATTGGCAGCTTTGAGCTAATGGTGTTAACAATAGGCAAAACAACAGTCTGTATTGCTGAAGAGAGAGGATACTCCTTTGGTCAGAGCACAACAAGGAGTCTGGATACATATAGTCCATCCCTACCACAAATATCCTGTGTGACTTTGGACAAGTTACTAAGCCGCTTTGCCTTAGGCCAAGTCTACAATTGCAAAGTTTTGTTGACATAGCTATATCAGACAGAAAAAAGTCCACAGCCCAGATCAACATTACTATGCTAACAAAAAAAACCAAACAAACAAGAAAAAAAACAAACAAAAACCCAAACCATAACATGTAGATGCAGCTAGAATGACAAAAGAATCTTTTTGATGGCATAACATGCCACTGAACGTGACAGCTTATCTATTCCAACAAAGACCTCTTTACACTGTTATAAAATGAACCTCTGGGAATGGGCTTTCCCAGCATAACTATAGAAATGATAAGTTCGAGAGGAGCAGCCGTGTTAGCCTAGTTCAGCAAAACTAACAAGGAGCCCTGTGGCACTTTTAGGCTATGTCAATGCTAGGAAAAGTTAGTTCGAATTTGGTAATTCGAACTAATTAGTTTGAGCTTAGTTTGAATTTATAAAGTGGACCAATTCGATTTAACATTACGTCAAATTAGTCCACTTTGTTAATTTGAACTAACTGCCCTTAATTCGAACTAAAGTTCAAACTAAGGGTTAATCCTAGTCTACACCATCATTAGTTTGAACTAAGGGTTGAGCTAAGGGCTTAGGTCAAACTAACCGGCAGCTTTTACTAATTCAAACTAAGCTTTCATTAGTTTGAATTAAGGAATTCCTTAATTCAGACTAATGAAAGCCTAGTGTGTAGACAGGAACTAAGTTAGTTTGAATTAAGCTTCCTTAGCTCAAAAGATCTTGCAAGTGTAGACATACCCTTAAAGACTAACAAATTTATTTATCTCAAGACCTTTCATGAGCAGAATTCCACTTTAAGCGGATGCATGAAATGGAGGGTACAGTATGAAGAGAGAACATAAATTTAGAGAAGGCAGTCACAGTTAGCAGCTCCACCAGTAGATGGTGCTATATCTTTAGCTTAGTGTTAGGTCATTCTGTGTTGTTAAGACCTAGGAGCTAGGAGGCTGTTCAATCTTGCCTCCATGTGCTGGAGTTATTACTGGCATAGGGTGACAAAATATCCTGTTAGTGTCAGGACCATCTCACTGTTAAGAGCTTTGTCTTGTATAGGCAACTATACCTACCTCCTTCCCTAAAAAAATAAGTTTCCTGATTTTTCACATTTGCTGTCTAGTCACCCTGTACTCGCAGCATCCTAATAAATCTTACTTTAGTTACCCCATTTGGAATGAGCTTCAAGAATCTTGTCAGGAAGATCCTCCACAACTGAAAAGTATTTTCAGATTAATTTCACAAATGCAGTAAAATTTTATGATTTTTATTGTCATAAAATCAAATAAATTTGAGCACTATCACTATAATTGATTTTATGTCTCTGTAACAGTTGTCAATAGCTCAACCCTGCAACTTGGCCAAAGATGTCACTTTCCTTTAAGCATCTATTCAATTTCATTGTCGCTTTCCTAAACTTAGTTCTTCTTGGTCAGGTTGGCTCACCATCTGGATCCTGTAGAGTTCCACAGACCTTCCTTTTTTTTTTTTTTTTTTTTTAAAGGGAAAAATAAAACTTTATAAGCTCGATACGCACAAGATGCTGCATCTCGACCATGATCTTTCACAGCCTTGCAAACATTCCTTGTAACTCTCAAAAAGAATCAGCCTTGCTCTTTATTCAGCATGAAGGAGTTGGCCGAGTCTCCTTTTCAGTAACAACCTCTGCAGTACTCCTAGTAGATACAGTGCAGGGCGTCACCAGTAAGCCAGTTTAGTATCTAGGTTTCCCGCACGGACAAAAGTCACTGCTAGCTTAGTTTGAAGTAGCACTTGGACTGTGCTGGATACTTCCTGAGACACATAATCAAATATTTTAAAGTGTAAGGCCCTGTCTACAAGGGGAAATTGACCAGCTTATTTATTGCAGCCTGGAGAGCTATTTCAGGATAAAGGTTGCTTGTACAGTATTTCTACTCTAATCAGTGGTAGTAGCGATATATTTCTTTCCTTCATGGGTTATTGCTACGATTAACTTCCAAACCTCACTTACCAAAATAAGAAGGAGGGACCCCTAGCACTGTTCATGCTCATTTTAGAGAATGCAGCTTAACAATATTTTACACTATTGTATACATTTTGTTGTAACAGCTGTACCTTAAGTAACACTATAGATCATACTTTTGTATTAAAGTGAGTTTGCACCCTGAAGTCTTTTAAAGCTTAAAATACAGTAAAGTGATACTCGTCTGACTTTTAACAGTGTATGGAGCTTGTGTATGCATCCCCTCATTGTGAAGTTAGCTCAGCTGCAGAGCATTTAACAGACCAGAAAAACGAGACATATAGCCTTCATTGCTTACGTATTTGGCTTCTCTAACAACAATGGAATCTTACTCTAAGATATTACTCGCAACAGAGGAATATGTTTTATGTTATCCAAAATAAAATTACAAAGTGTGTGCAAACAGGATCTGTGTAAAAACAAGTCTTCTCTCACCGGCCTACACATAGGACTAACTCTGAATGGAAAATGTAGTTTTTCATGTATCAAATCAGAGCAGTGAAAGACTCTATGAAAGTATATGCTGTTGCCATATATTCCGCATCTTATTTACAGTATTACATCTTTTCTGTTCTGTAAGCAATTTAAAGTGTTTAAACTCAGGTGGACTTGAGTGATGGAAGAGCCAAGAAGAGTCATAGCAGGACATGTTATCAACTGCAACAGTTATCAACTGCAGCTTTAAGTTGACAAGGCAGAAGGTGGGTGGGTGGCAGTTCTAAATATTTTCAGAATCTAGATATCACAAGAAACACCTGGTTACTTTTATATGGGCAGCTTCTAATTACATACTTAATTATACATGTAATCTATGAAAGTGACAGCCAAGTAAAAATTCTCACACTACTCATAAAATATAAAGATTGAATATATTAGAGTCTGACGACTAGTGAAAGTTGTGAAATCAAACTGATGTCTTTATTTTTAGAAGCTCAGTCTTCTTTGATATCTGTAAGCCAAATGATATGTTTGTTTAGAATTGTTATACATAAATTTTTCAAATATTTAATTGATTACATGGCAAGTTTTTTGGTTCCAAATATCATTTAACTTTTTTGAATTTTATACATGTTAAAATTTTGGTAGCCATTTTTGTTTTAACCACAATCATGTAATAGAAAAAGTAAATTTTTCTTAATGCATTTTGAGGTGGCTCTGTATGTTCCAATTGATAAAGAGTACTTTAACCACTTACATAACATGAATGTTAATTGCATGGGTATAACTCTGCACCAAGGTTTTGAGAAAATACTGATGATTTTATTTGCCTTAGTTTTTGTGTACTTGACCTGAGACATATTTGAAAGGCCTGATTTTCTCATCTAGTGAGTTTCACACTTTCAGAAAGTCAGAGCTTGTTAATGTATCTCAAACTGGGCACCCACAACTGTTCATTTAAAAAAAAAAAAAACTTGGCCTGCATGCCAAGTTCAGATCATAGTCTCACATATGTCTTAACAAAAGCTGCCCAGGGGATGCTGCTTTGAAGAGCTTTGCTTTTTATATATTGCCTCATAATGCACATACATAATTTCCATTAGCTGTGCTAGATTTACCATACATTTTCCAAATTGATTGTTTCTTTTCTGGGAAGTCTATAAGCATCTTGCTCATTTTGGCAACTTGCATCTCTTATTGTGATCTGTGGGACTTATACAAATCATGAGGCATACTCCCTTTTCAAACTGGTCCTCACTCAGGCAAATTTCCACTTGTGCCTATAAAAGGACAGAAACCAGTTTTGTCACTCACATTTTTAGAACTATGTTAGTTATAACTGCCAAAGAAATTTATATGGCAGTTCTAACTACCAAGAATCTTTAAGGGACTATATGATAAACGGGATTTACCTGCGTTGTGATTCCTATCAACATGTGGCTAAATCTTTGTGCTGCAAATGTACTCACTAGTTACCAATATTACTCTGAAGTCCTTCCTGTTCAAGTACTAACATGATAAACTCATCAGAAAGTAGCTATAATATTGCTTTGTTGATATAGACCTTCTTTCTCTCACACAATTTGCTTTGCAGAAACTTTACTGCATAATATATACCCAGTGTAAAGGTATGGCATATATTAGGCCGTAAACCAGTAAAAGAAAGTTACCAAACTTTACACAGTTGAAAGACATTCCATTTCATAAGTACTGCTCACTCTGTCCAACTTCAGTATTTTCTAGATTTTCCTTCTTAAAACCTCCTTTTCATTCTCCCATTATCATGTTGGTGAAAAGCCACAAGTTACATTACAAGCAAACTAATCATTTTACATGCCAAATAATGAAATCAAAATGAAATACCACTAGGAAATAGGTGTCAGTTCTGACACAGACCTACATTTTACTCTTCAGCATTCAACTTATATTAAAATTTCCTTGAGAAATGCAATAGAAAAATCTGTACATTTACTGTTAGCCTTTTTCTCTGAGTGTTATGCCTAGCAAATAATATAGCCTTTCCTGTTAACCAGGGCAATATTTCATAACTGACTTCTGCCCAATGGCTTGAATTTAGGTTAGCACATAGGTTCTTTGAATAACTCTGAGTATAGGTGAGAGCAGGCAGACTGCTTCAGTTGGGATCCATGCATAGCTGCCAATGTCTGTAAAACTTCCATAAGGCCCATTTTTATAAAGAGACTTGGGACTTTTATCTTTCTGTTTTGCAACGGTCTACTGTTCATTCTCACCAACTTTCGAATACCGTTAGAGAGCACTTTGAAGTTGGTAGCTAAATATTAACCTCATTTTGCAGATGGGAAAACTGAGGCTCAGAGGTTGTTGACTTTAATGTGTAGTGTATTAAGGACAGCATCAGAGGTGGAATTAGAATGCAGGAGCTCCTAGCTCTCAAACCTGTACTTGCTGCACTGGACCTACCATGTCACTGAGTTATTTCTAATGGCAGCCAGAAGTCATATTGGCTTCTTTCCAAAGAATGCAGTTCAAAAAGGCACTTGCAAGTGTGTAGAACAAGCAATGACAGCTTCTGTGAAACTGACCCCTCGAGTCATGAATTGCTCTGGAATCTTACTAAAGAAAGGGACCTGTGTTTGCACTGGATGTAGAAGATAGTTGTATAAGTGACCATAAGTAACCCATAGCCTTCAACATTGTTATGACTGGTTATTTTTTTAAAAAGTATTTGGAAGGCATTTTCATTATTAAAGGAGTTAGCCACAAAAATTCAGACTTTGTCAATACATGTAAACACATTAAGAGTTGCAGGACCAGTCCCCATGTAATGAAAATAATAAAACTACTATTAAAACAAATTAAGCCTACCTAGCAAAGAATTAAGGTTCTTCTCTTAGTTGTCTCATGTACTACCCGCTCTTATTCAGGTAAGGGCTTATCCTAAAAAAGAAATCCCACAATAACTGTCTAACTCCATAGGAAAAAAGAATCCTGCTGTATATCTTCCAGCAATTTCATGCTATCTGTATTTTAAAAGAGTGAGACAAGAGAAGAGATAATCCTTCGAATAAGTTATACAGGCTAAAGGTGTGGTTTGTTTAACTGCCTCAGAGGAAATGGCACTGCAATGATAGGGCAATTATAATTAATTTCTGACAAGTGGAAATTGGTTAAAAAATAGGTGGTTAGATAATCTGATCTAAGCATTATTAAAAATATTCACTTACATTCAATATTCCTAATGTATGCAGGTGACACTGAAGGCTCAGAGGAAAAGGGGGTTGGTAAAGGCATACAGACAAATATACTGGAGGGAACTGAACAAGTATTCAAGGCAGTCAGGATGAGCAACTGTAGGCACAAAAGCTTCTTCCTTGAAAACAAACAAGGAGTCCTGTGGCACTTTTTAAGACTAACGAATTTAATTATTGCACGAGCTTTCCTGGGAGAAAATCCCACTTTGTCAAAGTGTCTCAGGAAGTGGGATTTTCTCCCACAAAACCTCAGGCAATAAATAAATTTGTGAGCCTTTAAAAGTGCCACAGGACTCCTGGTTTGTTTTGCTGAACTAGGCTGACAGGGCTACCCCTTTGAAGTTCAAAATCTGGTAGGTGGGTTTTGTGTAACTTGAAGGCATGAAACTAGTTTAACTACGTCCAGCAACTGACGTCTAAAGACAGGTTATTTGCTGGGCCAAACCTTGCAGTCTTGCTCCATGAACGATAAGTTGACATTTATAATCTGTGGAAATTCTGAGTTACACCATTGGTCTCAGAGATTTAAATTCCCATGCAATGTAAACCCGACTAACCGGTAGCATTGTTAGAGACTTAAGCGAAATCAACATAATAATGTTGATTGTCTCGTTGTTTAGTCTCTTTCAAAGCAGTTGCTAATGCAATTGCAAGAATTTTACAACCAGTTCACTGCTTGATTCAAGTACGAAAGCTTTCGAAAACCATGGGGACCGTGTGGAATAATTCGAGGCAGCAAGAACAGCACCAGATGGAAAAAACACTTTTCCTGCCTAGTGTCAGGAGAATTTGTTTAAAAACAAACTGTAAAGCACTTGGAAATATTCCTTTGGGATTTAAATGTGCCGGGTGCAGTTTTGAAAATGTTATGATCTAGTGTTAAGAGTAGGCTCTTAAATTGTGAAAAGCAGAATCCACAGCGCAAACCATTCTGTCAGTTCTCTCCTAGCCTGCTTGGAAAGAGAGATGAGACGACTAAAAAGCTATTTTCAAAATAGTGCTTTGGTGCCTCCAATGTTTTCAAGAGTCTCATATTTTGATAGTGCTATGATTTGTGACAAAATAAGGTTTCGCTTGGCTTGGTGCTAAAGGAAAACACCCGCGCACCCTTCAGCCCTGGGTCTTCCACAGGCAGCCTGATCAGGTGAGAGGGGCTAAAATCGCTAAATATGGTTAGCTGATTTGCTTCCTCCCTCTCAGCAATGCCGGCGCTTCGCCCACCGGCTTACAGGGAGTGATTGTTTATTCTCCGGGGAACATAAATCCTGGGATCAGCTTCTCCAGGCAAACCTAAGGGGACCTGTTGGCCAGAGGCTGAATCTCTCTGGGAAACAAGTCAGTGCAGCTAGCCTACGAGGAAAGTCTCCTCTCCAGAGAATGGATTTTTAAACCGCGGCTCCTTCCGAGGCTTAAAATATGTAAACGTCTAATGAGGATAAGGCAAAAGTAAAAAAGTCGCTAATCAGCCTTAGTGGAGGGGTGGGGTAAAGCAGACTTCCTAAGGGGAAGGGAGGGAATTGCCTATGATCTCCAGCAAAAGAGCGAGCTGCAAGCTACTTGTGAAGCCTCATTTAGCACCGAGTGCGCCAAGGGGCTTCGGGTCGGTGGTGACAGCTCGGTGGGACGCCCCACTCCACCCAGCCCTGAAGTGTTGCTGCAATTATTCCCCCTCCGAGGCCATTAGAAGGTGTCAGCAAAGAAAGAAATTCAATTGAAACTCACCCCTCTGTGCTCAGTGCTGCAAGGCGCTGATGTTACCTACGCTGGGTGGCAATGCCCAGGCCCAAGGCGCGAGTGAAGGAAAGGAGGCTAACCTCGGCACTGCTCCGTGTTCCCGACAATTTCTCCACCTGCCTTTAACACGGCGGAGATGCTCGTTTGCTTAAAGAGCCGCCGCAGCCTGGAGATGTTTGATACACCGACCACGAGCAACTAACTACGGGGTGCTCCCGGCCTGAGTTTTGGCTGCTCCAAGCCCCGCTGGCCAATGCCACCAGAAAGTAGCTCGCAGCCGGGCTGACCCGAGGCAGAGATCTGCGGGGCTCGGAAATTGGTCTCATTCACCGCCAGAAAGGGACTCAATAGCGGGCAGTACCTGGCCCGCCTCCTGGTGTGGTGCTGGGACCAGTACATCTCTCTGCACTGGACCAGCCAGCGCCGTGCTTAAAGCTCGCACGAGTTTGCCTGCGGGCAGCCACGGCTCTGATCCCAAAACTCACTGGAAAGGCAAACGCTGCCCCGCTTCTAGCGGCCCCAAACCGGTTGGGGGTTCATAAAAAGAGCCCTGCAAATATGCAGATAGCCGCAGGAAAAAAAGCTGGCTAGCCACCCACCACTTCTTGCGGCTGCAGACCAGATAGGGGTCCACATATTTTTATCTTCACAGAGCTAGAGCCCTGCAGATAGCCACATCCCTAGTACAACACGGATATCCGGACCGTGTCTTGCGGATGCGGATCCGATAGGGATCCACGTATTTGTATCGGTGCAGGGCTCTAGTAATAAGACCCAGCCGGGCTGATCCGGCGTGTTTGGGGCGGGACGCGCCCCTCTGCCCGGCTGGGTCCAGCCGGTGGCCCAGCCAGGCGGACCCCGCCCGGGGAGGATGGGGCCAAAGCTACGGCACCGGGCCGGTCCCCGGCCACCGCCTCCCCGCTCCCATCGTGCCTTGACCTCGACGGGGCCAGCCCCGGGCTAGGCCGTGCGGCTCGCCCGGCGGAGCGGGCAGAGCGCAGCTTCAGCCGGCCCGGGGGCGTCCTCAGGCTGGGTCCCCGGCTGCCCCCCGCCAGCCCCGCGAAACCCCCGAGGTCCCCAAAGGCCTGCCAGCTGCCCACCGTCCGGAGCGGGCGAGCCCTGGGGGAAATCACCTCCGGGCAGGGCTAGCAGCTACCAAAGCCTGGAAAGGAGGATGGAGAAGTAGGACGAGGAGGACACACGGAGCAAATGCAGTAGTAATGCAGTATTGTGCTGTTTTAGGGGCCCCTGGAAGGCTCCCCCCCAAAATAGGGTGGCCGGTGCCTCTCAGCGTCCGTTAAGCCCTGTCAGTAAAAAGCCAGACAAAATCAGGGAGTTTTAAACGCCTGTCGGGCGGAGGAGGAGAAGGCAAAAAGGAGCCGTCCTGTCCTCCTCTGGCCTGCCGTCCAGCAGGGCTGGCCCCTCTCCCGGGGGGAAAACGCAGGGGGGCGCTCGCAGCCTGCAGTCGGGCAGGGCAGGTCGCTGCCAAGGGTCAGCGCGAATCTCTAGTGGCCAAAAGGGGGCAAAGAAACTTGGGAAGAGCCACTAGGCAGCTCCTCCAGTGTTTCTCTGTAAGGGCAGAGCCGCGGAAGGAAAGAAGCAGGAGCTGCAAAGGGAAGGCGGCGGGGTGACAGGCTCAGGGAGAAGTCGCTGACATGTCAGGAGTCGTGATTTGATCATCCCTCTGCCTCCTGCTTCCCCGCCCAGCCGGTGGCTTGTCTCAGCTGGGGGGTGAAGCGGGGACTGGGGGGCGATCGCCGCCCCTGGAGGAGATGGACACACACACGTGTGTGGCATGCGGCGTTTGCCTGCATTTTGCCAGATTGTCGGGGAAGATCAGTATTGCTTGTACCAAATCTAACCTCCTTAAAGGCGAAAGCTAAAGTTGCTTCTCGAAGGCTAGGCCCATTAGAGAAGCTTTCAAAGCACACAGCATAAAACATAATTACAGCTCTGGCTGAGCTAGCCGCCCATCAGAAGTACGGAGTGGTCAAATTCGGCTTTCACTGACCCAGGTGTAAATACGGAGTAACTCCATTTTAAAGTAAGATCTAGCTCTCTGTTTCTTTAAAAGCGCACTCACCGGGGTCCCATCCGAGACAATGTGCATTGCAGTAAAAGGAATGGGTAGCAAGGAAGGTGAATAATCCAAACTGCGTTTAAAAGTCACAGGACTAGATACTCAGAAATTCCTCCTGAAGTAGTTTCTCTCAGCAGGCACTTTTCTGACAGGCAACAAACAGCTTCCCTGAAAGCTTCTAAACAAATTAACCTGAGAAAAAGAAGAGAGAAAGCAGGCTACGGAGGATAGGAGAAAAGTTAAAAGTAATCCGTCTAAGATTTAAAGTAAATATTTCACAACTCGTTTTTCCTCCTGGAAATTGGGGTGTGCGGGGAGAATGAAGATCTGGTTCTTAGAGTCCCTTTGATATAATAAAGCAGAACATAATGAAACCAGCTGATTAAGCAGCTCTCTTGTTAAGTTAGGAAACACCAAGCTACTTTGAATTGGAGTGAAAATGTTTCAACCTTTCATCGGATCTGATTAAGCTCTGGGAGCACTAAATCTTATGCCACTACACTATTAACACATTCACAGGTTTTCCTTGCTATTTCTCCTCAATGCCTAATTAGAGGGCGCTTCAGCAAACACAACTGAAATATGCCAGTTGCAGGCAAGTGGGCATCCACCTATAACTACAGGCTCACGAGTATCTATATGTTATATTCAAATCTAGTGAATTATTCTTATTAGATCACACCATCCAGTCTACAGTGCTGACTTATTGAAGGCTTATGAATATGTTGGTGGCTGTCTCCGCATAGAATAAACTGTTCAGTATTCATTTTCCTTTTTACCTCCTCAATAAAAAAAAAAGGTTGGATTTAATACAGGTAAGGAACATTTTAAGTACTGTTTATTATCTTTAGATGACAGGCGTGTGGGGGCCGAGGAAAGAGAAAGGGTGCCTAAGCAGAGTCAGCAATCGCTAGCATTTCCAACCATTCCCTAGTTCCTCCCCTCGCTAACCTACCGAAAAGTTAAACCGAAAACCGACAGCGAAAAGCTGAAATAAAAAGAAAAAGCAGGGCATTAAACTTGATAGACGTTGCTGCAAGCTTGAAGAAGAAAGACTTAAAAGGTCAAAGAGCAAACGAAAATGGCCGCAATAACTCTAAGGCGCTTGGAAGGTGAGTTGATGGACACCGGTTTGACCTGAAGGTCAGTAAACTGGTTTAATTCTACCTTGATCTGCACAACGCTTGGTCTAAACGCAGGCTAATTTGCAGTTGGTATTAAACAACTCAGTGCCCTTAGCTAAAGGGGTTTAGTAAAAATAAATCAAGCTACCAAAGCAGAAGGGATTGGAAATTTTGTTCTCGAAGGAGTTAAGAGGGAAAACGGTAGAATCTGCAGGCACCAAAGAGAGAGAGAGTTGACTAAAGAACAGGGAAAGCTCACAACACACCTTTGGAAGAGAAGTAAGAGTTTTGTCCGTTGCAGAGCCTCTTGTAAACCTGCCCCAGTTCCAGAGAACCTAGCACCAGAAATTCAGCGGAAGTCTTCTCCTTATTGTCACGTTAGCTTCTTTTACTTTTAAGTGACAGACTAAAGGAGCATTGTTACCAGTTATCCAGAAGAACCATACCTCTTACCTGTTGCTACGTTTAATTTTCCTTAGAGATTATTCTTATATTCCTTAGGATGTAAACTTTTATTTAAACGAGAATCACTTATCTTACATTTGGAGATAAACAGTGCCATATTTAAGTGCATTAATCCCTTGTAAACATCATAAAAAGAGGCACAACAAACTGTTGCTTTGTTTCAATGGATCAATTTGCTGGCCTCAGTTACATCTGCTTAGAAATTTAGCATTAAAAAAAAAAGTGTCCAGCTTATTTTAAACACTCATTACAGTTTGTGGAATCAAGTTCTTCAGCGTATCATTCCTTTACAATGACTAGGAGATGCGAGTATAAACAGTTACATATGTCACTTGGGTGCACAGAGTGCAATCTTGGGGGAAAAAATCTCAGTTCAGTCAACATATTTCTTTCGTCACTGAATTTTGCAGGGATACAATAATCTGACAGAATGAATGTCCTATATTTAGAAGAACTGGTTAGGATTTCCAAGAGAAAAAACCTCTAATGGAAAAAGAGTTGGCTAGAATTTTCACCAACATTTTAAAACTGTGTGAAATCCCATAACTAGTTTTCTACATGAACAGGAGATTTTAGGTTCCAGCCCACCCTCTCAGTAATATTTAAAAAATGATATTGGCTGACAGTTATGGACAACAGCCAATTAATATATCAACTGTTTAGTCTTCCTGGACCTCACCAGCGTCTCCTTAAACTACAGTCCTTGAAACTAAGCGATTCTGGGCCCAACAGGAAAATGCCTATGATCAGGATTAATAATTCTTCATATGCAGCCGTTAGCTAAGTTTCTCCCCTCCCTACACAAAGTTGGAATTCATTATGTTAATTGATTTATTTCCGATTAGAAGCCCGTGATCTAACTTAACTAAAAAACATCCTCAGAACATTTATTTGCTTTCCATTTTTTTAAAGAAATACTTGTCTTTTTAATATAAATTGACCATTTACAATTAAGGCACCTAGAGGGGAGGAAAAAAATTAGAGGTCTGTGCAACCCAGTTAATTCATAACACAACGCTTTCACAGGATCAACACATTGGTGAATAGTAGATGTTCATACATTTCCTTTAACTTCAGCTGTTGCAGTAATTTTCAGACAGACTGACCAATTCTCCATCTTAATGCCTCAAGTGCAGCACACATTGGATACTACAGTTTTAAATAAGATTTGATTCCTTATATTCCCTTTTGACGTTAAAATCTAGAGAATTATTCCAATTGTAGGAGTTCTAGGTAAATAAAGAACTGCCCACAATGACTGCTTTTAAAGCTATAAAAAGAATTAACTGACCTAATCGCATGTTTTATCTGGAGTTTATTAATACCATTTAAAATATTACAGATAAAAATCAATTACATATTTCATGCATTTAAAATGCAAATCTAAAATGTTCCAGCGAAAGGCTTTCCATTTCAATGTGAAATATCCAAATTATTTCAACATTACAATGAGACAAACAGTTTGCTCATTTGCAAACCGCTAATGTAGTGTCAGGAGTGTTTATTAACATTTATCAATATTATTTTCAGGAAATACACATAGGCCAACGTTAGTTCAGTTTCACTTGGACAATTTATTTAATACATGGGTTTTGGCAAACCCACTTTATGAAATATAGGAGAACTCTCACTTTAACTATACCTGAATTGCCAGCAAATGCAAATAAGTACATGCTCCATTAAATTAAATGTCATTCAACAATTATCAAATATTATTTGCTTACAGTTTAATGCCTATCTAAATTAATATCCAAGCAAAAACTAGATCCTGAAGTGCGATCTGAAGGTACACTTCAAGAAACAAGCCCGGGGGGGGGGGGGAAGGCAGTTAACTAGGACTGCAACAATAACGCTTAATATTTCCTCGTGACAAAAGGGAAGAAAAAAAAGCTCAAGTGTACTTCAATATATTTTCCAATATTTACTAGAAGTAATGTACAAGAAAAATACTATACAAAATCGTCTCCTGGACAACTGCACCTCACACCAGTACGCCGGTGGAGTTATATTTAATTGTCAGCTAACGTAGAAGGACTCCCCCGTTGTACAAACCAATTAGCTTCAGAAGTATTTTACAAATATTTTGTTTGCCTGTTTCTCTCCACCCCCCTCTTTTTGGCATGCGACCTACAGCTTCGCTTGAAAAACAAACGATGCCTCTTCCTTTGATTTAAATTTTAAATGACAAAAATAAATGCAATCCTAATTCTCTGGAGCCTACCGTGCGAATGGACAGAAACAGGAACCACGCCAGCGGACGGGCGGACTAGCACACGAGATCAAATTTGAAAAGTGGGGTGGAAACCTATTTTTCGAAGGGACAGCTACGTGGTCACTCCGGGAACGCAGTGCTTTAAAAAAAAAAAAAAAAAATAGCTCGGGATCATTTTAAATTAACCAGCAGCGCCGCGTTTCAAAACTAACAATTGCACAAGGCGTTTAGAGAAAGTTGGAAGTTGCTCTAAGGCTCCGGATCCAGGAAAGAGACGTGCCGCGTCTCGGGCAACTCTGCCTTTGCGCCCAGTCGTATCTTTGCCGGCTGGGGGGCTGGCTGCTTGCTCGCTTTGAATGATGAGCGGCGTGAAAGGCTCTTGACCTGCGGAAACGGCCTCTAGCACGTGCTTTTTACCCCGCCGCCCAGGGCCGCTTTTGGAAAGAAAAGTCTGCCGGCCTATTTGCACTTTCGCCGTGAGCCGCTGTCCGGCACCCGCTCTCGGCCCCTTTTGCCCCGGCGCTCGCCGGGGCGGGCGCGCCGTCGGGGAGCCTCGCCGGAGCCGGGGGAGGAGCGTGTGTCCGTGTAAACGGGACGTGCTACTTCCATGGCCAGCTCCCGCGCCCCGCCGCCGGCTTCCCTTCACTCCAGGCCGTTGCGGTGGCCGGGCTCGGGGGGCTGCAGCAGGTCGGGGGAGTGGCAGGGCGGGCTGCCGGCGGCGCTGGGCTCGCTGTCGGTGTCGCTGCCCTTCTTGCCCCCGCCGCCCCCTCCGCCGGCGCCCCCGCCGCCGCCGGCGCCCCCGCCGCTGTGGGTCTTGACGTGCTTGCTGAGGTGGTCGCTGCGCATGAAGCGCTTGTTGCAGACGGGGCAGGCGAAGCGCTTCTCGCCCGTGTGGGTCCGCAGGTGCCGCTGCAGCTCGTCGGAGCGGGTGAAGCGCTTGCCGCAGAAGAGCCAGTTGCAGACGAAGGGCCGCTCGCCCGTGTGCCAGCGCAGGTGCGCCTTGAGGTGCGACGTCTTGCCGTAGACCTTGCCGCAGCCCGGGATGTGGCAGCTGTGCAGCCCCTTGCGCCGCAGGCTGGCCCCGGCGGGCCCCAGCCGCTCGGCCTCCTGGCAGTTGGGGCAGTCGCAGGTGGCGCGGCCGGAGTAGCGGCGCGCCGAGGAGCGGGGCGAGCCGGCCAGGGGCGCGGCGGGGCCGGCGGCCAGCGGCGAGGGGGCCGAGTCC
Organism: Podocnemis expansa; assembly: GCA_007922195.1. NCBI lineage: Eukaryota > Metazoa > Chordata > Testudines > Podocnemididae > Podocnemis > Podocnemis expansa. Next base: position 19,223,638 of record ML681964.1, on the reverse strand, counting down.
GGGTAGGCGCCGGGCAGTACCGGCTTGAAGCCGTCCATGAGGTGCTGGCCGGCGGGGCCGAGCAGGTGCGAGGAGGCGCCGCCGCCGAAGGCCGAGTGGCCCAGGCCGGAGTAATCCGAGTTGTAGCCGCCCAGCGGCGAGTGCAGCGAGCCCTGCAGCCCGCCGGCCGCCGGGTGCAGCGAGCCCTGCAGCGCCGCCGCCCCGTTGGGGCTCTGCACGTCGAGCCAGCCGGCGCCCACGTCCCACCAGCTGGAGGCGCCGGCCGAGCCCACGTCGGGGTGCGAGGGCTTGAACCAGGGCTCGTAGGGGTGCGCCATGCCCACCCGCGGGTAGATGCCCTGCAGCCCGTCCACCGAGGCGTGCACCTTGGAGAGGAAGACGGGCTGGTGCGCCGCCGCCTCCTGGGACCCGCCGCCGCCGCCGCCGCCGCCTCCCCCGCCGCCCCCGCCCGAGCCGACGGGCGCCGGGAAGACGGAGTAGTCGCCGGCGAAGGGCGAGGCGGCCGCCCCGCTGCTGGAGGTGAGCGAGAAGGCGCTGGAGCCCGGCGAGCCGCCGCAGCTGAAGGAGTCCGAGACCAGCGCCGCCGCCGCCGCCGCCGCAGCTGCCGCCGCCGCCGCCGCCGAGGACGAGCCGTTCCGGGGCGCCGCCGACACCCCGAAGCCCGCCAGGCCGGAGCCCACGGCGCTGCAGCTGGCCGAGGAGGAGGAGGAGGAGGAGGAGCGTTTCCAGGGGTGGAAACCTTTGCCGAAGGAGGACGCGCCGTCCGAGAGCGCCGAGGGAGACGGGCTGGGGCTGCCGATCTTGTTGCAGGTGGCGGCCAGCATCGCCAGAGGAGTCGAGCCTAACCTCGGTTCTTCCTGCGGGCAGGGAAGGGGGCGAGAAAGGCGTCAGCCCCCGATGCCGCCAAACCACCGACCGACCGACCGACCGACAGCCTCTGCCCCGGCCCAGCAGCCCGGCCGGGAGAGAAAAGTTTGCTCAGCCCCGCCAGGCGCCGGCCACCTCGGAAACGCCGCGGCTCTGCGCCCGGGTGGAGATCGGGCGCTTTGGAAAGCTCCTGAGCCAAAAAGCCAAAAAAAGGGCTGCGGGGCAGGGGGGGAAACAAGTTCTTGGTTTCAGCCGCGCTGAGAAAATCCGACCCTCACCCCCAGCCCCGAGGCGGCGGCTTGTCCGCCTTGCCCCCAACAGCTAAGCTCTGCGCTTCTCTCAGGCCAAAAAGGAGCAGGTTGCGGAAAGCTCCCCGGCAGCCCGATGCACGTCCCGATGATTTTTAAAAATAAAAAGGGAGAGAGACGAGGTCAACGTACCTGCTGCACACGACGGGCTGGAAAACAAAACGTTAAAAGGAGGAAAAAAGGAAAGAAACCCGCGAGCTGGTGCCGAGAGGCAGCGGCACAGGCGGCAGGAGAAAGTGCCGCTGGTTTTCCCTGCAGCCGTCACATGGAGAGAAGAGAGGCCACTTCGCCGGGGAGACACGAACAACACAGCCCAGGCGCTGTAGGTCGCTTCTACAAATGCCCTTAAAACCTTTCCCTGCACGCTGAAAAGTGACTCTGGCCCCTTTCCCTCCCCCCTCTCCCTTTCTTTTCTCCTAACCTCACTTGTACTTACGGGCAAGAAAGAAAAAAAATCCTCAATAGAGGCGACTGATAGCCCTGCTCGAGACAGGGGCTATTTTAACCCCCTCCAATCGCCCATCAAAAGAAACTAATTAAACCAGCAAGAGGAAAAAACTCCTTCGACTCACCCCTAGAAGTGAAGTTGCCATCCCACAAAAGTGCCCTCCTCTCAGAGGATCTTTTTTATATTGATAAATCAGAGGCAGTGTTTTTTTTAGAGGTGTGCAATACAATGATCAGTTCCGCCCATTCCACCTCTATTGTAGCTCCCTCGCCGGCTTTGAAGTGCCGCTGAGCCGCAGCCAGCCAATCTCCGGCCTCGCCGGGCCTCGCGGCTACGTTGCTGCGTGAGGTCATCAGCGCCGCCAAAGGCAGGCACCAGCCGCCGCGGCAACTGCAGCCCTGCGAAAAGAAAGACACACAGAGAGGTTGCAAATTTCAGGGAGGGTGGACAGACCCCCAGCGCCCGCAAACTCTCAGCGCACCTCCCCGAGTGCCCTCCTGCTCCCCCTTCTCGGCCTAAACACGGTGCAACCTTTGCAGCCTAGCGAGTCCCCAAATTGAGTCTTTTGGAGGGCTGCTTAGTCTCCTGCCTTCCTTTCCCCCCTTCTCTTAGGAGTGTGCGTGCAGGCAGGTCTGTGCGTCTAGAGAACTCGCCGGCTGTCTTTTCTCCTAGACTTTGGGACTGGCAGGTTGGCTGGATCCGAAGGCCTCACTTTCCCGGCTAGGGTGTTTGTCCCCCGCATAGCTAGTCCTGACGGCTGTTCCCTCCCTTCTGCTGGCAGGCTGGTCAGCCTTTCAAGGGAAACACGGGAGACTATTTCACCCCACTGACTCTCTGCCCCAGTTAGGTAGAGGCTAGCCGGATTCCGTTTGCATTTCTTTTCCTTTGTGCGAATTGGTTTTTGGCAACCCGCTGAAGGGGATGGCTGCCAGTGCCCCAGGTTATAGGGAGACGGAGATGATTTGTGGGGTGTTTTCAGAAAGTGTCGTCAGAGTTTCAGGCCCACGGTGTAAATGTTCCTCTGCTTATTCCACGCTGTGTGTGGAAAATACCCAGCTTAACTCCTCGGCTGGCCTTGTCCAAATGTTGATAGTTTTAAAGGAAGAAGTTATTAATTCTGTGAACAATGGAGAGCTTCGCTGTTTTGACTGGCCTGCTATGTTTGGGTTGGGTTTTTTCTTTTTCTCTGTTTGGTTGGTTGGGGTTTTTTTTGGGGGGGGGCTCCCCCCTTAAAAAAAACTAATCAAATGCATCAGAGCTTCCTAAAATCCAGGAAAAAAAATACAGCTGTCTCTGATGAGGTTCTGTCATTGGTGTAAATGCCGTCTACCAAAGTCGGCTAGGATCTTTGTTCGGGGCTTTGAATGGTTTTAATGTTGCGGGGATATTGACCGTACATCATATCTATTGATTAAGGGGGTAACGTACATTATCATACTTTGAAGTAAGAGTGAAGTAAATTAATGAACTGCTTTCTTTCTCTGAAGGCTGACGGTTACCATAAATGTCGTGTTTCTCTCTGCGAGCTGCTCTGAATGATTTTAGCCTGTTGAGAAGGCGTGACAGGCCAGCCCAGAAGGAGGAAGGGGTGGGGGAAGGAGGGAACTCTGTTTAACAAATAAAAAAGAATTAACTTCATTGCTTTGGTCTCTTTCTATAATGATATTCATTTTACAGACCTAATGCACACTTGTTTAAATTTCGGGTTTAATTCTAATCAATACCATCATCCCCAAAGGGAGGGGGGAAGCATTTTCTTGAGAGACTCCCTTGTATGAATGCTTATTAACTTTTATCTCTACTTCTTTTTTTTTCTGCTAGGGCTGGAGTGTGTGTGACTATTAAGGCGCGGATCAGAAAGCTTAAGAGCAAAAGGCGCATTTTAAGCAATATGCTTTTAAAGGTAATAGAAAATCGTATTTTGTAGTGTGCCGGAGGCTGCATAAGCATCATGTGCCTGAAGACCGATAAAGTTCCTGTATGTATGAAATATGTGAGCAAAGTAAAAGCCTTTTAACAGTAACCTCTCTAGCTGTGTCTTTAATGTGGAAGCAATCCACATCTGGATACATTTTGTATGACGCGAGTATCTTTTATGAAGTTTGCGTAAATTTACTGACTTTTCTTGTTTTACTTTTGTTCTGACACTTTTTTTATTTTTTTCCTTGTAAGTTTTCCTGCGTCCAGATAAATCAAGCAGTGAGACGGGGGTTGGAACAAATGAAAAACTTACAAAAATCGGGAAGTCGCTATAAGGAAACTCGTCAAAAGACTTCAGGGGGAAAAACAAAAGCTAACCCATAATCATAACGGAATAAAATACAGAAATAGGGTCCGTAGGATCGTTCTGCTGTTCTGGTAGGTTCACTGAAACTGGAAAAATAGCAGCTCTGAACTTTGAGGGAAGTGAGCTGATCATTTTTGAATTCACCACAGGAACATCTGTAACCTTCCCCCTTTGTATACATTGCCTGCTGTGTCGGGGCTTTAAGGAAGCTTACAATTTTGTTTGCATCTGCGTTATGGACCGCTGCACTTAAGGGTGTATCACGTCAGGATAATACGCTGGTTTGTGGGGAGACGGAGAGGAAAAAGCTAGCAAGTAAAGGCTTTTCCGAAATTAATTAAAACTTTTTTTTCCATTTGAAGTTTAATGTACTGGGGTAGATAAATGTCCGTGCTGTTTCTTGAAAACCTGTGGGATCCACTCTCAATAAAGCGAAAAATCTATTAGCATTCTGTCTGCATCTGCGGCATAAATTTCATTTGAATTTCAAATTTAATAAACCAGGAGGTTTTTAATCATCCCTGGTTTTATTTGTTTGATATTAACATGCTTATTGACCGGGTCTGTTGACCAGTTTGATCATTACAGGACAGCAAAAAGTTAATTAAAACGACCACAGCTCCTTAATCATATCATCTGTCTCATCCATGTCGCTCCCTTTATTACAGGCTATGATGGATAGTCTCCCAGATTAATTTCTCTGTTTCTTCGATTTGGACAACAGCTTTTGGGACCTAATTTACATCCTAATTTACAACAAGTTGCTCAAGTGTACCAAACACCTTGTGTCCACAGGATGCATTAGCAAACTCAGAACTTGAGCCGCAAGGATACCTTTAGTAACCCTTTCCTGTACCAGAGCAACGGCCCCTATGCCGCCCCGGTAGTCAAATAAACGCCCCTGCACGGCTCAGCCGCTGCCTCTATACAGAGCTCCTTAGAGGTGGCTCTTTCGGTGTGATTCAGTTCTTCTCCGGCTATTTCCAGAGGACAGAGCTGGGAAAGATTTAATCTAAACGATGAACAAATCACACCTGGAAGGCAAACTTCACAAATAAGACTCTATTTCAAGTGATGGATTGTACCCTGTGAGTGCGCCTTTTGTGTCCATACCACCTGTATTTATATTAGGTTATAGCCTGAATGTTTCAGAAGTCAAAGTAAACCGCGGAGCGATTACCCCCATGTTCTCAGCTGGCTCGGCACAGCTTGCAGCTAAAGCTGTTCATGAAACTGGTTTCAATTCAGGTTTTGACACATGCAGCGGCACGGACCTCTCTGCTTTGGAAGCCTGGCCCGCCTGTGCTCAGTGCATTAGTAACTCTGATTTGGGGTGGCCTGCTGATTTATAAACTTTGAGGGAGGGGAACCCTCCAGACTCTGTATTTGGACAGTTTTGGAAAAATCTCAGGTTTATGGCCAAAGTTTCTTCAGTTCTCCATTCCTGCTGTCAGGAAATCCCGGACAGATTCTAGCAGGTACCTGTGGATTCAGACGGGCACCCCCTTTTTTCATCCGTGTTCTAAACCATGTTCCCCTAGAAGTTGTCTAATGATTTACTGAACAGTGACAACAGACTCTGCAGGCTGCCGGGGCTTGGGAGGGAAAATGGAAGGGAAAAAACACAGACCCCTCCTAGGAAGGACTGTACTGTTGTTAGGATTATCATTTACTAATAAGAATGATTAATGTTGTTATTTAATTGTCATCTTCACATTTCCATTGCTATGGCTGCTTTTGGACGTTTTGCTCATCACTTCCATTGGGCAAATCATTTGATTGCAGCTGTGCAGTGGGGTGTCTCGGTCGATTCATTAAGAAACAGATTCTGCTGAAAGCAGGAACCCCTTTTTTTGGCTGTATTTGTTCCCGAGCACAAAGCACCTGGTGTTAACTAAGGCTGTACCTGCAAACACAGTGCTGTTTCCAGAGCTGTACTCGGGCTCTGTTGATTTTTTCCGAAAACATCCAAGGCTACTTTTAACCCTGAAGAGCCCTACCGCGGCGGCTTTCTCCTCTCAAAAGAGAGAAAATGTCTCAGCATGGGCTTCGCTCCTAGAGCCTGGATTCCCTACTGACTCCTTATAGCCAGGCTGATCTATTTTCAGCTGACTAAGGGAAAAAATGTATTTTCTCTAAAAGATATTCCGCGCCTCTCGGATCATCTATGTCCTTGCAGATCAGCCTAGTGTGCAGGAATTATTGTGTTTACAGGGAGGGAGAGCTGGACGGTCAGATCACAATGTGTGTTTAAAATGGGACTGAGCAACATTTTCACAGATACTGTGTCACGCACACCGGCGGCGCTCCTCACTGATGGTGCAAGCACACGAGAGCTGTTGTGGCGAGAAAGTGAGTTTGGGAGCGTGCGCCTGTATTTCTGGGATGCAGAGGAAGGGGGCCAGCGAGAGATGCGCCATACAGTAGGTGGCTTCGGTATTTCCTAGAATAGATTTGTTTCACCTGTTTTCTGTCTTGCTCTTCCCTCTGACTTCCTCACAGCTCCCACTTCTTGCTAAAAACCAACTAAATTGTGATCGGTGGAGCTATTGATTTCTTTTCAGCCTGCTCTGTTAGCAGAGGAGTAATGTTTCCAGATTACCCAGCGTCTCCTCCAGACGGCTGCCAATTGCAATAGCAGTTTCGGAAAGATAAATGTTACTTTGGGAATTCTGTTTAATGACAAATAATCTAGGAGCTGCTCCGGGTCCGCCGGTTTAGCCACACAGGCGTCCGGATCGCCGGATGAGCTTTACAAATGTGGGACAAGAAACGTCGGAGAAGTCGGGGGCCGCGACCTGAGATGCCCACTGACAGCGGTTGTCTACAGGCAGGTTATGCCCTGAAAACACGTTTCAAAAACCCACCCGCCGACCAGCAGAGCAACAGCAGTCCCGGTGTGCAGCAGGAAAAGGAAACATTTCCACGATTGCATCCAAACGACAGCATGGCAAGAAAGCCTTTCTTTGCTGGTGTCAATTAAACACAAGGATTTCTGGTCCCCAGCTAATGATGCGGGCCATTAAACAGTTGGGGCTGCTGTTTTCAAGAAGTCCTGCGATTTGCCTTGAAAGAGCCCAATATTGATATATTTACTGTTCCACTTACAATATAGCTGCCCCCTTTTTGTTGCTCTTCGCCCATATCACAGAGCAATTAGCGCCCCAGCATTAACTGGGAGGGTCGGGGAAGGGGGGAGAAGGTGGCGATCAGGTTATTCTCTTAACCCGACCTGGCTGTACGAGTGAGATGAGCAACACTGAACAGATGTCCCCATTTAAGCCATTCTTTTCCCACATGCCTGCTGGATATTGCCAGGGTGCAGGAAGCTCGCTTCAAACCTGGCCCATTCCCGGCCATAATGGCCAAGTTATTCTGGACCAGTGAGCACGAACAAAATGGGCTCCAGATCGCGTGCTTTAGAATAATTCGAGTCCCGGAAAAAAAAAACCCCACACATGAAAAATGGTTAAAAAGCATTTTGAGCTCTGATCGCAGGACAACTTCCTCAAAAGATCGTGAATACCCCCTCCTCTCTTTCCCGGCAAATATGGTATAATTTGCAGAGCAACTTAATAATCCGAGGGGCACTGCAAAAGCCCTTTGCGTTGTAAACCGCTTCTAATTACCTGCCAGAGCAATTAGCTGACTATCACGAAGAAATTAGATCGCTCAATGTAGCATAAATAATGCGAATAATTTTGTAAGGAGAATGGAAAACGAGACCTGGTGTTTCTTTATAAGGAAATAACACCTCGTACTGTACGAACCCTACGTGAACACATATTAATGTCTAGGCATGTCTGGAAATGAAGCCGAACATGAACCCTCTGGCTGAGATTCAGGGCTCTCTTCATTTACATATGCGGGGTGAAAGTCGGCTTCCAGGCGTTTAGATACCGAGCTCTTCCAGATCACAGTAATTAACACATAGCGACTTCAATAGGAAAACCTGTTTTCCAGATGATTTTTACAATGCGGCTTTATGTCTCATTTGGCAGTTTAAAATAGCTGGAGTTGTTTTCTGGCCGCATCTCTACTATCATCTGTTGAGCATATTTTGCCTAGCACACTGACCAAAACGCAGGAGCAGAATTTTGGGGGGCGGGTGATATAGTGGGTATGTACTGGACTGGGGGCCATTTCTGGTTCTTATTCTGCTACAGAGTAGTCTAAACAGCCTGCATACAATTTTGTTATAAGTTTGTCTTTTTAAAAGTTTATATTAATAATCTGTTATATTAACTTCTCTTGCTCTACAGCACAGGGCAAAAGAAAACATTTGCACGATGCCCAGTGGTTGAGGAGTGTTTTGTCTCAAAATGAAACTTGTTTCTGAAACCAGATTTTCAGAAAAGAAATGGCATTCTTCAGACGGGAAATACCATTTATTTAGGCATCTAGGTCCTGGAATATAGGTACTTCCTCTACACTGCAGGGACTTCAGCTCTGGAATTTAGTAAGGACGGTTTGCTTACAAATTTGTACACACACAGACTGCAGGCTCTGATTATAATGTGACATAACGTAATGAAGCGTTCATTTAGTTTAAATTAATCACTATTTGGTCAGAGTTGATCGAGTTCTGTATTTGCCTTTCTGCTATGTTTCCCCTCAGTCAGAAAGCCTGCTAGTCAGAAAGCTGCGTGAAAAAATGGCCGTGCAAAGTGTAATGGATCAAATTACAACTAACTAGTTACTTTACGACCTGACTTTTTAATTAATAACATCAGTTTGCAATCTTCTGTGTCGTATGTAAACACAATTGACTAGGCATATGTCTAATACATATGAATTCATACCTATACCATTATTGTTTCCAAGTTTACCTGTGATAAAAATCTCCGTCGATGATACAACTTCCCATAACTTCCCAGTAATTTGTGTTCCCCTGCTGCGCTCCTCCCATTTCAGTTACTAACCTAGAAATCATTGACGAAAAGACTGGTGTGTAAGGACTAGTTCTAATAGTGCATTCCTTGCGTACTACAGTGTCCCACGATTTGAATGGGAAGCATGCAACTGTTTCACTGTACCCACCTAGAATACGCTTAGTCTCTACAGCACGGACAAATGTTTAAGGATTCTTACTTGGCTGCTAATTAGAGACGGCTTTGAAGCTCCATTACCGGCAACAAAATTATTGTGGTCACTTTAGGACAAATTCTGCAGTCTTTAATGGAGCGAAACTCCCAAGGAAGTCAATGGGATAGAAGTCAATAGGCGTTTTGCTCTATTAAGGACCACAGAAGGTGTCCCTCTGTGATTTAGAGATTGCACATTGCTATCACTAAGATGTGAAAAAACACCGGGCTAGATTCTGCTCTCTGTTAGAACCTTGTAAACTCCCCTAACTTCGGTGGAGCTGCTCCGAATTCACACCAGTTGTAACTCAGAGTAGAATTTAGCTCTGAAACGCTTCTTTTTGGCTGTTAGCATGCAAATAAGGCCAAATGCTGCTTCCTCTACTCATGATAGATGGGCCCGCTGGCTTCCTTGGATGTAACGGCGGGAGGGGCCAGCATTTGGCTGTAGATGTTGTACCGCAAATGGATAATCATTTCTATAGCACAAAGGGGTAGATTCTGTGCTTTTTAATAGAGAAAAGCTCCCATTGACGTCAAGGGGAAATTTGCGTCGTTCAGGAGAACAGAATGTGGCCCGTACTGCGCTACCCGTAAGTCAAGCCAATTCCCAAACCATAAGAGATGGCCTGTAGTTCACACCCCTATAGACAGAGCGGTGCTATTCCTTTCCACACCCACAGCCCTACTGCTGATCGGCCGCCTCGGCGTCCAGATTTGACTTCGGGTACCGACGACATGGTAGGAGACCACAAAAACTAACCCTGGATTTCACGGACAGTCTATCACTCCGGTACTAATAGCAGACTTGGGAGGCGCTTTGGAAACCGTGGCCACCTACTGTTATTCATGGGATTCCGCAGGCAAAGATGCAGTGCCCTGCTTTGAAGTTACTCGACTTTAGGTAACGCCTTAGGGGCACAGGACAGTTCTCAGAAACGGAGATTTCTGTCTGCAGGGACCTCACCACACACGGTCGGCTCGTCTATGTTGCAGACCTAGAGGAAACGCGCCTCGCTTGGTTTGGCTCTCCTTGAAGAAAAGCCACAGCGCTCTTCCTTTCTTTTCAATGGACAATCAAACCCGCCGTGAAAACTTCCTAACCTTAGCCAAAGGGCTTTCAGGGGAATAAAGACTGATCCTCTCGGAAGCCACACACAAGAGTCGGGTTTTTTTTTTCCCCTCCTTGTTGGAATAATTAATTGTGCAAATCAGAGGTCAGGCGTTTGCTTTTCCCTTGTTTATCCACCACGAGACTTAACTCTGATTTCCCCACCTACTGTTTTATACGGCAGTAAAACGCCGCCGGGTTGACGCCACTTTCGGCGACCCTCTTCAGAGGGGATCCTGCACTGGTATGAAAAGCAAATGGTGAACGTTACTGAGGGGTGAACTAAGTCCAGCTCGCCTGTCCCCGCCGACTGGAAATAAAAAACCAACCAGATTTCTGCACCAGACGCTGCAAGAGCCTCCTGGCGAGGGGGCCCTCCCTCCCCACGCACTCTCCCAAAGGGGCCCTCCCCCTTAGCTGACATTTCTGCCCCGAGCCGGCAAACTTTACTTTGGAGAAACTCCCTTGGGTTTCCACTGGAGACTTGTGCCTCCCACCCTTTAACAAGTGTGCTGGCATTTCCATACACCGCCCTTGCCATGTCACTTCTAGCCCACGCAGGGACTCTGGGATAGCTAGCTGCGACCATTTTGACACAGTCTCAACTCCTTCCTCTGTTATTTTGCAGTTCTGCCCCAGATATATTTGGATGTCTCATAAAATATACTAGTCTTGGGGGATGGCCTCCTGATTGGTGACTCTTCCCTACCCCGCCTTCCTTCTGAAGAAGAGCCCTGTTGGCATCTCTAAGAATAAAGTTGGTGTATATTTGCCTGCTTCTAAATATATGATACGATGGGCAGGGGTAGTGACAAGGCGCAGACCAGAGGAACTGGACTAAAGTTAAAAGAGCCCAAGCATTGTATTTTATGGTACTTATAAGACAGTTTGGTAAGAACTGGTTAGTTCCTTTTCCAGTGGTTAGGGGACACAGATAAAATGCTGGCTGGGATTAGATTTCTGGGAAAGCTTTACTAGCCAGAACATTACTGGTGCTGGGGGAAAAAGAAAGATAAGCTTCCTATTTATATTTGCCTTCATGCAGATCTTTGAGAGATGCTTACAAATAGGGTGAGTCCTGTGGCACTTATAAATTTGTTAGTCTTTAAAAGTGCCACAGGGCTGCTTGTTTGTTTTGCTGACATAGAGCAGCAGGGCTACCCGTCTGGAACTTGTCACCAAATATCTTGTACTCCTTGACCTGGGATGCCACAACCATTTATTAGTTAATTTTATTGTGTGATTTCTTACTGATTGAGCCTTTCCTGACCAGAAGTATGTCAAGGTGCCCAACACGTGCCAAGTCAAACGAGGGGAACGATTGTGCAAATCCTAGTAAAAACGCAGGAGGTAACGAGCAGGAAAATGCTAGATTTTACGGATGAAGTGTGGGCGTTCAAATACGCTGTAAGGTGGCAAGGCGCTGGAGCGTTGTTGTATCCAATGGGGTCATCTGGATTTTTTTTTGTTTTAACAAAATGTGGTTCAGTCATGCTGACCTGAGGTGGTCAGAGATCTCACCAGAGAGACGGCTTTTCTCAAGTGACCTCTTTGTTAGACATTTTGCTGTGCAAAGTGGATGCTCTCCTTTCATCAAACACAAGGCACGCTTGAGGACGTTTGTCCCCCAGCTTCTTGCTGTTGGACCCTCATAGATACTCCCATTTTTTAGTCTCCTTTCAGTACACTATGTGGGGAGTCAAATTCCGCCTTCCCTCGCAGGTCCATTTCACACCCCATCAGAGCCAGCGGGATTTGCACAGACTGTGGTTTGAGGGATTTCTTAGGGTCACATTCACACGGCTAGGGCCAGACCCAAAGCCTGACGAAATCAGCCAGAGGATGCCCAGTGAGGACCGTGAGCTTCGGATCAGGCTGCTGCTGAGTTTTTCTGTGGGCGGGAGGAAAATGATGGCAGACCTCAAGAACAGGCAAGAGCAATAGACTGTGCATTGAAGCATGTCGGTGCATTTTTTTGGCAAGACAGTAGTGACAGAGGCGCTGTGAGTACATGAGTTCAAACCTGGGGGCGGCAACCTTTGCTGACCCCCTTCCTGGTCCTTGATCCTCAGCCAGTGCCTGCTGCGCCCCTCCTGAAAAAATGTGGCAGCCATTTAAATATTTGGCAGCGGCTGTGGCAACTAGCCAGGGAAAGAAGCCCCCAGATGGGTCCTCTTGGGGCTCCCCTGGCACCCCGTAGAAAGAAGCTGCCCAGTGCGGTTCTTTCTGGCAGCAGCTGGTTGCAGAGAGGAGCTGCTCTAGGCCGCCCCTTTTTCTTTCCACACCACATGGGGGGCATGGGCCCCGAATTTCGGTGCATAACCCCCCAGCCTGGCCTTTTAGATCAGGGCGAGTGGCAGCGGTCAGGCCTCTCGCCCGGGAACCCACTGCCCCGGCTGCTAATATTTCGCTCGAGCTGTGCGCCGGCGTGGCCCTCTGCAAGGGGGACAGAGCTAGCCGGGCAAGGCTGGGACGGTCTCCGCCCTGCTCCAGCTGCAAGGACACACACTGTTGCGCAGCAAGGAAACTGTTTTCCAGCGCAGGGCAACAGCGTCCAAGCTTCCCGAGGCAGAGGTAAAATAAGCCGAGCCAGACGCGTCCCTGGCGTGGTGCAGGCAGCCGGCGATGGCTCCACTTTTTCCAGCCGGCCCAACAGCGAGGTGAGTTCACTGGCAGAGGTGCCCGGAGCTGTGGAGCTCCTTTGGGGGTTGCTGGGTACCCCGCTGTCTGAGGCCAGCAGCCCCCCGTTCCCCTCCAGCCGGCCAGCGCACACACATCGCCCCGCTCCCAAACTCCCTGCAACCCCCCGGCGCTCGCCCTCCCTCTCCATCACGCCTGCCCTCCGCACTGACAGACGGGGAGGGGAAAGGACAAAAGGCAAATCCCCGCTCAGCACGGCGGAGCCACCCTCCGCCCAGCCCTTCCCTGCTCCCGCCCCGCTCCGCCCTCTCGCCGGGAAGCGCCCTGGGCGGGGCAGGCTCGGGGGCGTCTCCGCCCCTTCCCGGGCCGGCCGAGCGGGAGCGAGCCACGTGTTCTGCGGGCGGCGGCCCGAGGCTTTGGGGAGCTGATGGTTCGTCCGGCCGCAGGCCACACTCAGTGGATCCTCCCAGTGCCTCCGGCTGGCTGCACAGCCCCGTCCGGGGAAGCTGTTGCACGCCCTGAGGGGTGGTCGGGGGCTGGCCCTTCAGCTCCTTTGTCTCTGATTAGCGGGGAGGAGGGGCGGTGACTTCCCACCTTTACAATAATCCTGCCGGCTGCACCCTTTGTTTTCCGCCGCACTGCCTGGGCCGGCCTAATCAGAGCCAGGGACGCTGGGGAAATAGCAAGTTAGACTGAACGGCACAGAGCAGAGGGGACTCACTGGCTCTCCAGGTTAGTTCTCCCCACAGTCTGGAGTGAGGCCCTTGATCAGCTCTAGAATCCAGCTGGAGGGGAGAAATGTAACCCAGACACTTGGGAATGTGGAAGCTAATCCCCAACTCCGTGTAAAGGCCAGAATGGGACACCCGCACTGAGTAGCACTTCCCCTGAATGACACCAAACACTGCTACGCCGAGTAAAGGAGTACTCAGTGCAAGGGTATGGTCAGGGATTTCCATACCACCCCCTACACCCACACGGATTTCCCGACAACTCCCCCCCCCCCAGTTGTCAGCTACTAATAGCCTTATACCAATTTAGTCAGCACCCCCAATACCCCCCACAGTTTCCCCTACTTCCCCCCTAATTTCAAGTCCTGGGAAGAATACTGGGCACAGCAATTTGAGCCTCTGGGAAAGTAGCTGAAAAAAAAAAAAACAACCCTGCTCCTTTGGTCATTTTTTGAAACATGAAATGAACTAAAACTCAGGTCTTGATCTTTAATGGACATTTTAATAATACCATACTGATAATGCATGTATCTTTTTATCAGTTATATTTACACTACAAATAACTATTGGAGTTACAAGCATCAATCCTTCTAATGCCCTGATTTATTACAATTTAAGTAACCTGTGCTGTATCCCACTTTCTTTTTGAACAATATAGAATTACAGTACATATTTCACTTAGTTAATACACAATTGCATATTCAAAGAATTCTAGTGTCTTGCCCTTAACATTCACCATCATTTTAATTAACATTTGTTATGTAAAGTATTGCAAACTTCTACCTGGCCAAAATGCTTAGAGCTCAACACATCTATAAAGATACAAGGCTAATTACAATTTGTTAGTTTTGCTGTTGGTCTGATTGAAGAGCTTCAATTGACTTCAGTGGACTTTGAATCAGGGCCCATCAGAGAACTGAATTTCATAGCTGAACTATTCCCTTAGCTTCCAGTTCCTGATGTCTTAATTAAATTTAAGTCATGATGTGTCTCAACAACTAACGAAGTTTTAAAACATAGCTTTTTTTACTCATTTTCAGAAAGGAAAATATGAATCTTATTTTTCACCATAAAATGAAAAGTTACAGGCGTTACCTTGCTAGTTAAGCAATAAACAACAAAATATTGGTTCCCTCCTCCAATCTCCTTCTTTAGCTTTCAGTTCAACAGATTTTTAACCAAAACAAGCCTTCCCTTTTAATGATTGCTAAACCTTTCTGATGGGAAGATCATTTTGGCTATATGTTGTCTTGTGTGCTTTTCAACTAACACCCTTCAAAATCTACCATACATCATGTACCTTTTGGGGGACATAGTCTATTTCCCCCTTATGTTCTTGGTTTCTGAAAAATTAAAAGATATTGATAAAGTACTCTCTACATATATATTTGTGTCTACATTAGAAGTAGATAAAATAGATAAGAAATGTGTTAGCTAAAATGGTTCAAATGCATTTATTACACATTTATGGTAAATTAAAAGTATGTTTACACATACTTGCCTTTTGGCTTGTCTGTTTGAAATTAATTTCTCATATAAGTTACAGTCACTAACTTGAGGAGAGCTTCATATTTTGTCTATCTTGGTGGGGATTGCTAATTAAGTATAATAAGTAAACAGGAGCCATTTTTCATTCCTAGTTTAGGAATGGAATTTGTTTAGTAGTTTATATGGATACCTTTGTTTATTCTACAGGGAAGAGACATTAAGTCAACTATAGATTATTGTGGGAATGTTGTATATTTAAAGTCATTCCACAGATAACATCATGTTAATAGTTATTTATTTATTCATCTACTTTCTGCTATACTAGGAATACTGTTAAAAGAAGCAGCTGGCTTTTTTAACCACATAAATTGAGCTCTGAGACTGTCAATCTTCTTTGTTTGACAGAGAGGAGTTCCTGCCTTCTTTGAATGAGTAGCTCTACATCTGTCATCCCATTCACTAGTGTGGCCCAAAATCAGAGAGACTGTACAGCTGTCCTGTTCCTTTCAGATACTTCTGGGATAGAGAGGTAGGAGCATTGAGTATTTGGGTCAGAATGTTCATCATGCATTAAGCAAGCCTCTACATGTCCTTCCATGTAATTGTATTGTTTTTTCACTGCTTGAACAGTAGAATCTGCAGTTTTAAAGATCTTTGGAATGTTGATTTTACTGTCTGTTCCTCTTTCTTTAATCGGTTTAGTCTGAACTTGCATTTGTTAATAAAATACATTTTTATTGAATCTGAAATCGTTAGCAATAATTTGCATTTAGGTATGTGTATATATGCATATAAATTACAGCTTTATACAAACACATGCACACACATGTATTGGGAAGGAAAACAAGTTACCACTTACAAGGAATCTGAAGCTTTATAAATGAAGGTACGCTTCTCGGAATTCAATGGAATTGGAAACAAAGTTATTAATTATCGCTAGTCCAGGTATTGTCACCACGTAATAGTCAAATAAAGAGTCCATACAGGTTGATTGAAGTTATGAGCTGCAACAGTTATGACAGTTGAAAGCACCTGTGGTAAACCTCATACTATCACATGGTAGTAACTATTAATCATTGTTATTAATCCTCCTTATTATGCTCATGCTTCAGGACTATCTAAGAAGGGATCCCCATTGTGCAAGCACCGTGCAAAGATGCAGTAGCAGATGGTAGTAGACAGACTTTCCATCTCCACTCCTGCATGCAATTACTGTTCTAACACGAGCTCCTACTTTAAAAAGACTAAGGCTAGTGCAGGCTAGTGCAAAGACCCAGATTATCAGGAATTGCCCCTCCACAGTCTGGTAACAACTGGAGCTAATTGGGGCCTGCCTCACTTTCTCAGGGGCAGTGCAAGTTTAGCAGTGCTTGCCATAGCGCTGTCATGCATGAAAGGAGATACACGCACTTCTGATCTGACCACAAGTGCCACTAAAAAACTACATCATTGTTTGTCATGTCATATTGCTTTAATACTTCCTAATACTCATTGAAAATTTTTGAGATTTTTCAACAGTTTTTTTTTTTTTTTAAATAGAGGTCTTGCCTTTTCTATATTGCATGTCTTCAATAAGATGGCCAGTGCTGGATATGGTGTCCTCTCACTTATATGAAATTAGTGGGACGTGGGCTCCTAGATACTTCTGAAAATTTCATTAGGCACCTTTCTGCAACCTTGAGGCACCTACATACCTTTACAAATCTGTCTCCAGGTTCAAGAACGTTTTACTTCAGTGAAGCTTTATTCATCATTAACAACAACGTAAATGAGAAGAGGAGAGGACTCCACTTCATCTAATTTACTTTAATCTCATCACTGTAATACCTAAAATAAAATTCACCTTTGGCAGAGGGTCTACCAGAAATCAGATGAAATGGACCTCAGTTAGTGTGTAGGGTCTGTGAGTTCTCTGCCTAAGTGTGGATTTCATACCAAGTGCCTATAACAGGATTATTGGTACAAAGTCTTTCATGTGTTTCCTCCCTCCTTTCATTGAGGGAAATGGGAAACAGAGTTCTGCAAATCTGCAGATATCATTATATCCACAGATATCTGCATCTGCAGATGCAATGTGGATATCCACAGACCATTTCTTGTGGATGTAGATCAGATACAGGTCCACATGTTTTTATCTGCCAGAGCTAGAGCCCTGCAAACATGCAGGTGCGCATGGATATCTGCGTTATGCCCACATCCACGGATACAAGGTAGATATCTGCAGACCATTTCTTGTGGATGCAGATTGGATACGGATCAACATATTTATAGAACAAAAAAATGGATCTGAATTTATAGTCAAACACCCATCCTACACACTCCAGGCACTTGTAATAGAACATTGCGAAAGACCTAGCCTCATCTAATACGCACAGTTATGCAGATACATCATTTGAAGGCCAGGAATTCTAGAGATGTAGTCCATAGGGACAGATGAGAGGAAATGTCTCCTTAGGGGTCAGAGGAAATGTCATAATTGATTGACTGTGTGATTGATCAAGTGATGAGGCTGAACCCAAGCCAAGAAATAAAAGGCAAGATCTACTTTTAATTCTGACAATTGTCTGGATAAGATAAGGACTGTTTTGGGAGCTATCAACAAAGGAAAATAAGGAAAATGTGGTGGCTGTAGCAGCAATAGCTGTCAGAATGAGTCTAGATGGAAGTGGGCTGATGAAGAATCCTAGGGAGCACTGAGTGATGGTTGAACCAAGCCATAGGGGAAGGCACAGATGCTTTAGGAACAATGTTTTTTGGTGACAATGAGCCCTATAAAGGAAAATAATCTTGAAGGAAAGACTTAGATTTTATAATTGTTGAAAATATTTTGTGATCTTATTGACCCAGATGACTAGAGGAGTTATGCTGTTAAGAGACTTTATCAAACCAGTAAGAAGTGATCTAACGAAATAGCACACGCCTCTATGTGTTAACAGACAATGAGAAACTGTGGCATGGATATACCAGATCCTAGGGAGGTATGTTGCAGGTACCCACAATGTTCTTTAAATCCACAGTTTCACAAAAACAATATTAAATAACTGAAATAAAGCAATCTATTTCCACAATGCCCAATTTTACTAACAAAAAAATAATGCCTATTGCCCCACTGGGTCTCACTCATAAACTCCGTAAATCCTCAGGCTAATGATCGTGCCGTCTTCTCAAGAATCTGAGAATAAAGATGGCTTCTGACTGACTTGAAGGCAAAACCAAGCTGGGTTGTAGCAGGCCAAGATGGGAACCAAGTTCCAAAGTTGAGGGCCTTCACAGAATACAACTACCTAGAAACAAATATTTCTTGTTTAAACTCAAGAGTTTTACAGCTGGCTGCTGATCTACTGTACAGCAGTATGGCATTGAAAGAGGGCAATTTCTCAGGTAGGTGAGTCCCAGTCCATTTAGAGCTCTGTAGGTCAAAACCTGCACCTTAAACCCTCATCAGGAAACAGGGCAGATTATGAAACGACAGTGTTAGGTGATATCAGAGTGTGATCCTACTCAATGATTAGACAGCTACATTCTGGACCAGATCATACTTCTGGGAGGTTTCAATGTATATCGCTATATATGGTATATGAGTCTAACATTGCACTGAAATAGGCATGAATAATTCTAGCTGGCCTGAATAAAAAAATAAAATAAAAACTGGTCCTGCCCTGCAATCTATGGCTGGAAAAGTAGGCCTCTTGCTTCAGCCACTGTGCTGGCACCAAATAGGAGCTTAGGAATTACAAGGTCCCCGGAGTTACAAACCAAAGTAATGATTGATAGTCACAAACACTCAGTCAGGGTGCTAAAACAATCTCCTCCTTTCTTCTGGTTGCTTCTGCTGAGTGCTTAATTTGTAATAAAAGAGGTGCTCACGCTCAAGCAATTAGTTGCTAAGGTTTGAGTAATTTTTTTATTTTTATAACTGATGTGGGAAGGCTAGAGGTGCAGGGACTATGAACTGCTAATGCCAAGCCTACAGGTGCCAGGTCTAAACCCTGGCAAACAGTGGCACAGATTCACAAATTAAGCCCTCCTTCTGCAGATCTGTCCTCATTCTCTCTGCTTGGGTGGTCTAAGGTTAGCTGCAACCTGCCAACCCCTGCCCAAGCCCCAGTTCCCTGGAGACACTTGCATTTGTATTTCTTTAATTATACAGGGCAAATTCTCTGCTCTACTCATGTTTGTTCACATAAAGTATGTAAAGCAATGACTCAACATGGGATACAGGACATAAGCCACAAAATAGTGTCCTAAAGTGAGGGATTCACATCCGCCAAGTCTGATCCAATGACAGCAGCATCTCCTTGTCGTTGTTAGGCAAAGAGAAGCAGTAAGTGGCTTGCTGGGCTAAGACTCATCTCCTCCATCTCTCAGAAGAAACAGCAGAAAGGGACAAGCTGAACCATCCCTGTCTGAATCATCACACTCCTGTGATCAGGGGTGTGAAAGGCCTCTGAATCAACATTTGAAGTTCTGCTTAAAAAGTAAAAGGAAATCAGTGTGGAACTGGTCTGTTTCATCACCCAATAGAAACATATAGGGGAGTTATTCCAGTCTGCGGTATATAGGAATTTGCACAGGGTGTGTGACCTGAAGCAACTGTAATATTGTCGAGTCCAGACATTCACAGATCATGAGTCGGTACTCAAAAAAGTCACGAGATTGTCTTAAAGATCATGAAATAAATATAGAAAATGTGAGGGTCTTTTTATTTGCCTTTCAGTGTGTGATGAACATGCAGGATGATGTCTGGAACTTTATCAAGCATTTCACTGAGAGCCAGAGCCTTTTTAAAAATTTTTAATCAAAAGCTGAGATTCTTATGTACTCATCTGACTCTGAGAGCAGAGTCTTTCAAAATTTACCCATCAAATATTGGCAGACGCAGAATACATTTATAAGTGTTGGCAATGCTGTGATTGGCTCATTGGAAATAATAATTTAGTACAGGGGTCTCAAACAAGTGGCCTGCGGGCCACATGTGACCCCTAATGCTATTTCCTGTGGCCCGCATTGACACTATCATTATTGATATTTGCAATATGGTTATCAAAAAGTTTATGTGGTGCGGCCCTTGGGCTAACATACTAGTCCTCATGCAGTCCTCATGGTGATTTGCTTTTGAGACCCCTGATTTAGCATATCCTGAAGTGGGATTTTCTCCCACAAATGCTCATGCAATAAATAAATTTGTTAGTTTTTGAAAGTGCCACAGGACGCCTTGCTTGTTTTGCTGAATTAGACTCATACAGCTACCCCTTTGAAACATGTCAGCATATCCCCTGGGTTCTAAAGCAGTGAGACAGCCTGAAAGTCAATAACCAAAGGACAACATAAACAATGTCTATGCCTAAAGTTTATCTCACTATTTGTATTTGTTCTGTGACATAATCACAGTTAAGTTCCATATAATTTCTGACATGCAGGTTCTGTTCATTGGAAACATTCACAGATTTACTCTAGCGAGTCTTTAAGTTATATGACACAGCGGTAACTGCACTGTCACTGAGGATTTGATTGAGATAATTTCATAGAAAACTTTTACAGGGATTGATGATTCGACTATTGAAGTAAATGGCAAAACTCCAAACGATTTCAGTGAGCCCATGGTCCTTTAAAATATTTTGCATACACATGTATCAAGTTTCAGAGATATTTTTTATTGTTGAAATTAATAAATCTTTTACCTACTGTTGTCAATGGTACCTTCTTTGCACAAATATCCAGTATGAAAAATATTGCATTTAGTCACACCTCGCTGTGTCCCAGGTAGGTAAGACCTACATGTTCATGAAATAATGGAGCCATGACTACAGTAATCTGGGTACTAACTACGTAAAATCCCTAAGGCTATGTCCACACATAGATGCTTATTTAAAAATAAGTTAATTCGCAATAAAATCATTATTTCAAATTAATTTAAATCAAAATAAGCAAAAACCTCAAATCAAGAGAAAAATGAAGGCACCCTGGGAAGGAGAAGGGCAAGAATGTTAAATTGAAATAATGTTTATTTCAAAATAACATTTCCAAACTGCATTATTTCAAAACAACTGTTTCGAAATAATGGCTATTTCGATTTCAGCCTAGGTTTTACTATTTTGAAATAAGGTTCATTATTTCAAAATGACGGGGCTCATCATTTCGAAATAACAAAACTTCGTTTGGACATGACAACTTTTAAATCGAAACAAGGTCGTTGTTTTGATTTAAAAGCATCGTGTGGACATAGCCTAAGAGTCTGGGGCTGTTGTCCAGCCTGGGTAGCAGACTAGGCTCTGGACATATGAACCAAGGGCCCAGGGAGAAGAAGCTTTATTTTATTCCCATGTCACTAAGCAGCTGCAGAATCATTCCACAGAGGCTACTTCAGTGGCTGAACTAGCCCTCTGCAGCCTAAATATAACCTTATGGTGGGAGAAGAATGAGGACTGAGGGATTCATCTAGTGAATTTGCCTGGTCTGCCACCTTCCTAATTCAGCCCACACCTTGCACCCTATGCTGTACACCCTTGGCATACTGACACACAGGAAGGCTTCAGCTTCTTGCAGAAAGTGCATGCCCTCAAATACAGCCCCATCACCTCTGTTCTGCTGCCAGGGGGAACATCTTCAGCCACAGGTGATGGGGTTGTATTTAAATTATGACATGCAGCCGTCATTTGTGTATAATGTACATTAAATAATAGCTTGATTGTGCCTTTGCAAATGTAAAAATACTGTTACATAAGATGGAAGTATGAGTATGAAGAACTTTTTGATCTTTATTCTTTTAAGGAAGAGGAGTATTTAGCTGAATGAGAACCAGGTTTGCAATTTTAACACAAAGACTTACAAAAGCCATTTATATGTGACATTGTGAATAGGCAGGGGCCAGCTTTAAGGGCATGTGACATGGGTGGCTGCACAGGTTAGCAAAAAACAGGGACACACCATTCATGCAATGTGAGAGTTTTGCAGTATCATGGTTGTGCTGCTGATTTTGCTCATCAGCTACTCACTTGGAGCTTTGATGGCTGATCCAACAAACCATAAATAATGGAAGGTCAAACTGAGCAATGTTGTTCACTCTGACCTCCTAATACTTCTGGTTTATTAGATCAGTTATTAGAGCTTCAACGGGCTGCCAAAGAGCAATGTACAGATAGTGCAGCTGGCAAATTTCTGCCTGACCAGATTGTTCTTGGAATAGAAGTAAAATAAGTTTTATTTAATCCATACATAAGGTGTTTGTTGTAAGACCTGAAGGTGCCACAAAACACAAGACAAAAACCCGAACACAAAATACTAAAATGGAATAAAAGTTGCCAGCCATCAAATATGGTCAGACCATGTTAAACTGTGTCACAGAAACAAAGCTGACAACCATCAGATAATTTACCTTACTCAAAAAGGGACCAGTTCTTGGCTATCAAGCGAATAAAAGAAGCAGTGAAAATAAAAGGGTAGCAGCTGGAGCATGTGGGTGGGTCATCAGAATAGTCAGAATTAAGCCATGGATACATAAATTATCATTACTTTTTTTTTAAATAGGTGCAACTGGTTCTGCTGCCTACAGTGAAGGTTGCCTAACATGTTCCATTCTAAGACCTTTTTTTCAGTTGTTGATAAACTTTGTCAAACTTCAGTTGTTCAGGCAGAAATCTTCTGTGCTGGCTTTTGGCCCAAGGCAGATCATGTTTACAAATTTCAACAAAAATGATTCTGCTAATTCTGAAAATGAAAATTAGGGACAAATACGTTGTTTAGCCAATCTTTAAAAAAAAGAAAACAAAACAAAATCTTACAGTTCTTCTTGAGAAGGTTCTTCTGTCTTTGGAAAAAGGACTCAGAATTTTTCGGGGGTATGGCCCTGAAAGTTGGAGAAGTTCCTTCTGCTGTTCTCATGAAATCCAACCAAATTTTGCTAAGTTATAGGCATCTGAAAGTAGTTGCTTGCACATGCTCACTAGTACCTTGTGAGAGGTTGGAAGAATCCATCCGCATTCAGGAGTTTCTCTAAAGTTGGTCTTTCCATCTAATAGAGCCATTATAGCTCAGAGCACAAGATCTGAGAGAAGGGAAACTGCCTCTCCTGTGTTCACAATGTTTCTTCTGCTGGTGTTCTGGCAGCATAGAACAGCAGAAAGCTCTCCAACTCAAAATAGTCCAGATTAAGCCTCCTAATTTGCTAGTGTAGGTATAGCCTATGATTCCATCTGATAGAGCTGCTGTTTCTTCAGCTTTTTATTCAAGGCAAAAAAACCCCTAAGAATTTGCATTTTAAAATAGTCACAATAAAAGAATGATGAGGTTGCAAACTGAAGGACTGAAAAGTTACAAAATGTCTGAAAAAACTGTTAGCTTACTTTGCTGTTATCAGCAGCTCTTTCCATCTGTCCAGGACCCCTCCAAATTTGCCTGTATAACCTTAATTTGGCTACCTTGTGTGTATGCATTAGGAGGTAATTTTGAATTATGTGATCACATGCTACTTTTTCAACAGTACACCTGCGTCATTCTCTGCTTGGGACAGATGGTGCTCAGGGAATGTATCCAAAGACTAGAAGATAATGTGTAGGGCATGAGGCTGTTATCAATAGCACAATGTCTTGGTTGCTGACAAAGCTGAAAGGTGTGTAATGAATGAGGCAGGGCTAGACAGAAAGAGAAAGCCTGGTCATGTGGTTAAGGCAGGTGAATTTGATCCTGTCCCTGCCTCTGCCACAAAGTTTCCATGTAATGCTGGAGAAGCCATTTAAACCACATTATTCACTGGTGGCAATAAAAGCCTTGTCTACGCTAGCACTTATGCCAGCATAATTTTTGCCATTTGGGTTTGTGAGAAGCATACGCCCTGATCAACACAAGTTCTGCTGGGATAAGCGCTTGTATGGAGTGCTATGACGCTGGAGATGCTCGCCTGCCAGCATAGCTACCACCTCTCATTCAAGTGGTTTCCTTATGTCAGCGGAAGAGCTGTCTCCCATAGGCATAACACATCTACACAAGCACTCTTACAGAGGCACAGCTGTACCAATACAGCTGTGCTGCTGTTGGTTGTAAGTGTAGAATAGCCCTAACTGTGTGTTCTTCTTCGAGTGCTGCTCACATCATTCAGTTACAGGTCTCTGTGTGCTGCAGCGCACAGTAGCTCGGAAAGTCTTTTGCCTTAGCCTGTCAGGTCAGGGCACACAGCTAACACCCCCTCTGTGCCGCAACTTCAGCTATACAGGTGACAGTGACCCTGACACTCCCAGTTCCTTTTTCCGCCCTCAGCGACGGTTTTGGATCAGCCAAAACTTGTGGAAGCAAGTGCCTGTCTTCCCTTTGTGCGAAATTAAAATGCCAGGCTTTAAACAGTGTCTGGCGTTTTCCAAAGCTTTTCCACTTGATGATCCTCACGAGAAATGCCTCAAATGCTTGGGTGAGTTGCACCTCGCTGTGAACTGCTTTATTTGCCAGTCCTGTAAATGGAGAACTCACAAAGACAGAGCAGCGCCTTTGTACTCTTGCTGAGATGAGAACAGCGCACCTGCCTCTGATGCCGCACGAGCCACTAGTGCTCTCCCGGCACCCTGAGCAACTCCTGCACCGCAGTCTCAGCACCGACCTCTGGCGCCAAAGCCCCGGTCAGCTTCCTCTTCGGTACCACCATGGCACCGTTCACCTTAGTTGCCAAACCTCCCTTCTGATGAAACAGCACCCAGACTGTCTTTGGTACCGTTGATGCCACAGGGCCCCGTACAGACATAGGCTTGGTCCCGAGAGCTGACTCCCGTACCAGCAAAGAAGGCCAGGTCAAAGATGACGCTGGCGTCAGTACACACAATACGGTCGACGCAGGAATTGGCACCCTCAAGCCCGGTACTGTCCAGCCCTCCACTGGCACCGCAAATTGGGGCTGATAACAGCTCCGAGGCTCCCTCCTCTCGGTGCTCATTTCGTGAACTTTTGGTACCATGTTCCCAGGGCTACAGAAGACGGAGGTCAGTTTGTCCTCCTCATCGTTCCTGGCCTCTGCCCACTCCTCTGTTCCTTCCAAACCAGTCTCAGGAGCCAGAGAATGGTCCAGAAAACAGCGTCAAAAGCGATCCCCCATGCCCAGGCCACGGAGAAAGACAACCCCATCAGCCCCACTACGAACATTGAGGCCCAGCTCCTCCGGTACCACTAAGACCCCTCAACCAAGCAGGGGCCACTCTCCCTTGCACTGTGCCGTGACCAGAACTTCTTTTAATGACTGGTCGCATGATTGGCTAGACAGGACAGCCGATGACAGCTCAACTTCACGGCACCGTTTGGCACTGTCTCCATATCAGACTGTGGATTCCTCAGATATTTCAGATGATGAACCAGATCCTGACTCTACTCAGCGTAGTAGATCTCAGGCCCCTTTGTTCTCCTCTCTGGATGAACATACCTTCTAAAGGCCTCTAGCCTATAAGGAGGATTCCCGCGCCCCAGGGGTGTCACTGGTGCTGGGCACCTGGGGCAAGTGCACAAATCCCAGCACCAGTGCCCCGGGTCTGGTGGGCGCTCCCTGGTCTCCAGCCTGATTGGGCCAGAGATCCAGGTTCCAGCCACCTGCAGCCGTGGCAACCCCATCCCCAGCTGGGAATCTGGGGCTCGACCACGGAGGCTGCTCCTTGCCCTGTCCCCAGCCAGGGATCCAGGGCTCAGCCGCCCACAGCTGCATCCAGCCCTGTCGCCAGCCATGGGGCGTGACCTGTGACTAGGGGGCGTGGCCTGTGGGCCAGGGGTGGGGCCTGGGGCTGTGCTCTGGATCCCTCCCTGAGGCAGCGATGCCCCTGCCAAGCCCAGCAGGAATTACTCTGCTGCATGGAAGAGAATTTGAATATAGAACCGGGGGTGGTCCAGGAGGAAACAGACCCACTCTTTGACGTAGGGGACAGTGCCCCATCCACCAAAGTATCTTTTCCCCTCTACAAAGGAGTATACAGCATTGCCAGGGTGTGATGGTAGACCCCTTCTTCAATTCCGCCAGTGTCAAGGGCGGCGGATCATAAATATCACATCCCTCAGGATAAGTTCGTGTTCCTCTTCCAGCACCCTACCCCAGGGACACTGTTAGTCGACACAGTCAATCAGAAAGAGAGACAGGGCCAACTGAGCTCCACTCCTAAGAATAAGGAGGCTAGAAAGCTCAGTTTGTTGGGCAGGAAGGTCTATGCCACGGCAGCCCTACAATTGCATATCACCAACCATTTGGCCCTTATGACAAGATATGTCCTTAACCTTTGGCAAGCCATGGAAGACTTTCATGACCTTATCCCCAAGGATCACCTAAGGGACTTTGAGGCGATGGTTGAAGAAGGGGTGTTGGCATCTAAGACGCCCTTATGGCTACTTGGGATGCTTTGGACACAGCCTCATGAACCATGGCCTCCGCCATGGTGATGTGCCGCTCCACCTGGCTTCAGGGCTTGGGCTTGTCCCCACAAATGCAGCTTATCATTCAAGATCTGCCATTTGAGGGCCCTGATTTATCTGACGAGTTCACAGACACCAAGCTCCATGGTGTGAAGGACTAGAGAGCTACTCTCCAATCAATGGGAATGTATACCCTGCAACCTTCTAGGCGCTCCCTGAAGGCCCATCAGCTCCTTCAGCAGCAGCTAAAACAGCAGATCCAGATACAGAGTTCCTTTCCTCACTCCTACCAATACCCCCAGCATAACCTGGGTATTGGATAAGGACAAGGCCTGCTCGATCAAGAAAGGGAAGTCCCACACCTCCCAGTCCAGCAGGCGTGGGCAAGGTACCGACCACTCGTTGGGAAGGAAGCAGAGTTTTTGATGGTTACCACGAGGGCAGTGAACCCACAGCCTCGACCCTATCTGTCCCCAACCGTCCACACTGCTTCACACACCACTGGGCCAACATCACATCTGACCAGTGGGTTCTCGAGATGGTGGCAAAAGGGTACTGCATTCAGTTTCACTCAACTCCTCAGACCAGAAAACTGCCTTCTCACCCAAACCGCGGGAACTGGGAACTGGATCGCCTGCTCGAGATCAAATGCGAGAAGCTCCTCTCCCTCGGAGCCATAGAAAAGGTCCCAAAGTGGGAGTGGGGAAAAAGGTTTTATTCCAGATACTTTCTGGTCCCCAAACCCTACTGGCGATCTCAGTCCTCCATGAGAAGATGGATGGGACTTTCATTTTTTCCCCATCCTTCCTCCACAAGGTTCCTGAAGGGGTTTGAAAGACTCTTTCCACAACCCTGTCAACCCCCCTCCCCTTGAGACTTGATGTGGTGCTCTGAGCGCAACCAGAGATGCCCTATGAACCCTTAGACTCATGCATCCTACTGGTCCTTTCTTGGAAGGTGGTCTTCTTAGTAGCAATCACCTCTGTTAGAAGGGTTTCAGAATTGAGGGCCCTTTCCTCAGAACCACCATATATGAGGTTCTTCTCTGAAAAAGTGGTCCTCTGACACCACCCCTCCTTCCTTCCTAAAGTGGCTACTCCCTTCTACCTTAATCAGGAGATTTGTTTGCCAGTATTCTATCCAGATCCTCAGGTTACGGAGAACCAGAGGAGGTAGCATACCCTGGATGTGAGGAAAGCGCTCTTAACATACATTGAGCACACACATCCACTCTGCAAAACCTCCCAACTTTTTGTGGCATTTGCTGAGTGTCCTCTCAGTGCATTTCCAAGTAGATAGTGAACTGGATCAAAGACTGCTATGGAAGGTCAAATACGCCCCTTCCTGGGACTGTTAGAGGCCATCCTACCAGGGCTCAAGCATTGTCAGTGGCCTTTCTCACCAAGGTCCCGACCCAAGAGATCTGCAGGGCTGCTATGTGGTTATTGGTACATACTTTCACAATGCACTACGCCATCACCCAACAGGCTAAAGAGGATGCTGCGCTGGGCAGAGCCTTACTCAGCGTGGGCAGACTGCAACTCCTCCCACCATCCTTGGGTATGGCTAGCAGTCACCTGTAACTGAATGATGAGAGCAGCGCTTGAAGAAGAGTGGTGGGTTACTTACCGGTAACTGTCCTTCTTCGAGATGGGCTGCTCACATACATTCAGGCCCCTCCCACCGTCCCCGCTAACAGAGTTGGCGAAGGTATAAGGGACTGGAAGGGTCAGGGTCGGTCACCTATATAGCCACGGTCACGGCAGAGAGGGGGCGTTGACAGTGTGCCCTGACCTGACAGGCTAAGACTAAAGACTTTCTGAGTTACCGTGCACTGCGGCATGTAGACACCTGTAACTAAATGTATGTGAGCAGCCCATTTCGAAGGAAGACAGTTACTGGTAAGTAACCCGCCATCCTCATTTTCTGTGTGCTCAACTTGAGACACTTGGGATTGATTTGCAAAGCTGTGCACTCACAACTGCAACTTAAGTCAATGGGAACTATAATTTACATTTCCTTAGTGCAATAAAAATGCTAAGTACTCTGAAAAATCAGGCTTTTGGCATGTAAATTGGAGCACCCAAAATTAATGGACACTTTGAACAATTTTGTCCTTAATATCTCTGAGTTTTAGTTCTCTGTCTCTAAAGTGGGCATAATAATAACATCTTGTTTCACAGCAGTGCTCTAAGAATAAATGAATGAACGTTTGTGAAATATTCAGAAACTATAGCAATAAGCATAAGCTTGAAAAAAGTAATAATTCAGTATTCAGAGAAGGGTATAAATGGTGTGCGGTAAATAAGGCATGGAGACTAATATTGAATGATAGGGATAAAAGGAAATCGTGAATAGCTGCCCATTCAATGAGCTCCATCCTCCCTGTGCACTGAATAAAGCAGAGGTACTGCTGAGGAAAAAAAAAAAAAGCAGTGTGTGATCATACAATTAAAGACAATATTATAATGGATATACACACAGAGTTATACAGGGAAGCATAATTCTGGAATTCTCTAACTTTTGAGTGCTTAACTTAGCAAAATGAATGTCTTTTTTAATACAGGGTTTTTATGCAATCGCTAATGTAGATTCAAATTTTGTTTGTGAGTCAAAGAGATGGTATGCGCCCTTGAATGCAGTGGCCACTTGCTTAATGCCATCATTTGGCCAAATTCACTCCTGCTGCAACTCCCTGTGATTTCAATGGAGATATACCAGGGATGAATTTAGCTCAGACCATCATCTTAGCCTCATTACATATTTTTAGTGGCTGCTAGGTGGTAATGGACCTAAAACATGTTCTAAGAAATAGTAGACCTATGTTTGGTTTTACTTTGCTTTGTGTCAGGTATTTTTTATGGTTAATATAACATTTGGGAAGTCAGATAAGCTTCAGACTCATAAATGAAAGTATTACCAAAGCAAAATTTCCTATATTTACATATAAATATCCCCATTCAGCATTACTGAATATGTTTTTCATTTAGAATGAAATAGCAACAACCACAACAATCAAGTTCTAAAACACAAATGTCAGATTAAACTGACTGAGAATATCTTTGGATCCAAAACATAATCTTTCAGATTCTCCCTGATCCAAATGGCTAATCCTTAACTAACCTTGTTTTGACTTACTGACAGATTCCTAGATTTGACTGCATGATCCCAAAGAAATAATTTATCAGATTTTACAAAAGAGAATAAGACTGCTGTCTCATCCTGTGCAACCCAGGAAAAGTACCTCTATTTTTAATATGTCATCTGTCTTTAGAATAGAGAGAGACCAATAGCTTGGATTTTCATAGTGCCCTATTGCAATCAATGTACACTATGGTCTTCTATTAACCACAAGACTGTCATTTCAAATGGAAAGTAAAAATGTGGCACCATCTGCTTTAATGCTTTATGTTCCAGAAAAGAGAATATATTTTTAAACTATGTTTTTCACTAGAAATAATAATACAGTTGAAAATATTTGCATTTACCCTCTCTGTAATGTCTTACTTATAATTTACCTCAATTATAGACTAAATTAAATGGATTTATTAACAGATTTGGTTTGATATTCAACATAGTTCTGTCTTGGCTATGATTTTGTCTGTATTCTATAGATCCCAGGTTAGGCCCCAATTCGGGGAAAGCATGCTTGATTTAAGACCATCCCTGTTCAGAAAATAACTTTAAGCATTAAATCCTAATGTTTTAAATACGTGTTTGATTTTAAGCATGTACTTAATTACTTTCCTGAATACGGATGCTTTCACAAAGAAGGATCTTTTACATAATCTTCCTTTTTGTTCCTCTCTCTCCTTCACTTTTTTTTTCAGACACATAACTTATTATCTATCTACCACAAGATTAAAAGTATTCAAAACCACATAAACTGGAAGAAATAGATATCTTGTTGATTTTAAAAATGTCTATAATATTCCTTCTAATGTATTCTATGAATTATATATCTTTTAAAGAGATACAATAAATCTTCACCTACTGTATTTCACGATTTTCATAGTAGGAATAATAAGTAACATGATTTGAGTGATAGGAACAAAGTATGTTTTGGATTCAATTTAGAATATTTACTTGAAATCAGAAAATAAATATGGAAAATAAATGTGGACATTTTATTAAATTGCTCATTATATTTTAGTGAGGTTAAATAGTATTTATTTTTATTCAAGTTAAAGATCTGGACTAGCCCGGATATTTATATATCTTAGGCTATGTCTACATTAGAAAGCTTAGTTCGGACTTGCTTAGTCTGAACTGAGCAGTTCCAGGTTAGCTTGAACTAACTCGAAATTAGTTCGAGCTAACTGTGGCTTTTTAGTTCAAACTAGCCGCATTTTTTAGTTTGTACTAACTTTTTAGATTGAACTAAAAAAGCACAGCTAGTTCGAACTAAAAGTTAGTTCAAATTAAAAAGTCCGGCTAGTTCGACTTAACTGCTTAGTTCAAACTTATTTAGTTCAAACTCTCACAGGTACATTGCACCAGTTTGAACTAAAGTTCAAAATATGTTTGAACTAAGCACTATGTTTAAACTTACTGTTTGAACTAACTAGTTTGCTCTAAGCTTTTTTAGTTTGAACTAGGCAAAGCCTAGTATAGATAGGGACCAAATTACTCCAGATTAAGCCTTCTTAATCTGGACTAATTTGCTAATGTAGACATGGCCTTAGGAGCAGCTCAGGTGTAGAAACACAATTTTCGGTGTCATTGGTCTCAGTTACACTGGAGTGAATTCAAAGCAACTGCATTGATTTCACTGGATTCACACTGGGCTAACTGATGGTAGAATTTGACTGATGATTTTAGGGGGGAAAAATTACAAGACTGAAAATAACACAAGATGAGCATTTGAAATATGAACTTCCTACAAAAAGACCTTTGTTTTACAAAAACTCCTTCAGACAGATTCACAATTCAGAAATGGGCCATCTAAATTTTAATTTTTATGATTGTAAAAACTCTATCAAAATCCTAATTCACCAAAATAAACTAAATTGTGACATAAATTAATTTAGGCTCACAACAAACTTGTGACAGAGGTGAGGCTCTTAGTTTAATATCCACTGTATTCTGATGCTTAGAGAACAAGGCTGTAAAGCAAGGTTTCTGGGTCATTTCTGCCATTGTCATGTGGTTGCCTGGTGGCCCTCAGGAGCTAATTAAAGGTTTACGCAGGTTGTTTTGAGTTTTTAGTGCAGAGCCATTTTTTAGTACTATTTGTCAATGTTTGAAAAGGAATCTTGTACAATATTTATTCTTCATACATTAATTTTAGCTCATTTACAGTTTTACCTTGTCCTGTCCCAAAACTTAAATGTTGATATTTCTACTGTGGGACTAGAAGCTATAGTTCAGGTTGTACTCCAGTTCTGAAGAACCCATCCCTCCTTGCCCAACCCTCAGTAACAGTGTATTTTGATGTATTATTCAGGACTTGATCTTGTTCTAGCTGGAATCAGCAGCAAAACACCCATCAGCATCCAACTGTGTATGCCCCATAACCTTAATATTTGAGCACGTGGTAGCAGGCCTACAATCTTGAATTCACCTTGAGGCCCAGTTTTTCCAGGGACTGGTAATATATAAATGTATGATACTATCAATGTTTTAGTCATCAAAACACCTAATCTTCAAAATATAGGAACCAGATTGACTTAAGTAATTTCAGCTGAAGACACTTTCCTACTTAAATATGTCTCCTGTAAAAAGCTATTCCAAACATCTGTTTGCATAAATAACTTAGTAATTTGCATCTGCTGACTGGATTGCTGATTCTGTTTACATTTTCGGGAATAGTTTGCCTTAATATTCCGGTTAGTCAATGACATTTGACTGGTAATAAGACATACAGTGCTAGCACACCTAAATAGATGAATTCTTGTTTCACTTTTTATCTTTAAGGCAATCTTCTCTTTCCCCTCTCTTCTGAATTAGAGTTGTAAATAATGATCTAGTTAATGCTTCTACTGCTGCTGCTTCAAAAAGGTTTCTATAATAACATAAATAAATTCAGCATAAATGTAATTCTCAACTTGGGGTCATACAAGTTAATAGTTTTTCTTTTCAAAACATCTTTTTATCTACTAATCATAGAACACTTCATATCTTTGTTATGCGTCTAGGAGCAGATCTAACAATACCATTTGTATGGCAAAGCAAATAGCCTGTCCACCTATTGGCAACTGCCAAAGTTATGGGTCAAATTCAGACTTGGAGTAAGTGGGTGAAGTCAGTGTGTGGAACCAACTTTCACTAATGTGACCCAGTGGGATACATTCACATGCCCCAGTTCTCAGACCTCTCTGAGTTAGCAAGGTTTCCCATGCTGCAGGGAGGGAAGGTGATGGTCCCTGTCATTGTCCTTGCTTATTAAATCAGCACAAATGCATGCACCTGGACAGATCCCACTTTGTCCTGCAACACCCAGTTTTCTGGCTAGAAGGGCTCTCTACAAGTTTCTGACAACCTGGAGGAAAAGAGGAAATAGCCACTCACCACCATTGCAAACTCCCTTTCTGGAGGAATTGCCACCACATGTGTAGCCTTGTGTCGAGATGCACAGCAATGGAGACCAACATAACACAGGGGCGAATGTTGCTGTAACTCTCTTGCCCTTTCTTCATTTGTTGTCACAGGAAACTGTACTGTAGCTAAATAACACCTTTGCTTCCTTAGACATATTTAGAACCTGATTTCCAATTTACCAGTGAAGCACAGCTCCTTAACCCTGCCCCCACTACACTCCAACCAATCAGTAATCTCTCTTAGTGATAAACCATTGCCACAATCAGACCAGGTTTTCTATTTCACAGCTTTCTTTTTACCGAAAGAGGCAATTTGTCCACTGTCCCATGCTCAAACCTCCTTGTTTACCAAACAAGAATGAAAGAAATGAGAAAATGATTTTTCCATAGCATTTTAGGTAAACATCCAAAATCATAGTTTAATAAAAATGTCCTGTTTGAATCAACATTTAAAACCACAGTGAAGACAGTATACTTATTTATCTACAAGCACTGGGTAAAACTCTGCTGTCAGGCATATCTGTGCAACTGCATGGTCTTTGTGAACAGAACAAAAATAAGCGAAACAGTCAAATGTATTAATTGTTGCTGATAAATATATTAGATAATGGTGCCACTTAAAGGCACCAGTCAGAACTGGGCCTCCACTATGCTGGGTGCTATAGTAAAACAGAGATGGAAAAATAGTCCCCGCTCCAGGTGTTTGCAATCTAAGGTCCCAATTCTGCAATTTGTTGCATATGAATAGACTGCTGTGCCCTGAGATGCCACATGGATATAGCAGTCTTCCCACATGCAAGATATTTCAGGACTGGAATTTAGGGTCCTGGTTTTACAGCACTTATACGGTAGTCCCAATGGCTCTCTGAGTCTGCTTGTGCTTGAGTTCAGCATATGCCTAAGTGTTTGCAGGCTCAGAGTCTAGAAGGAGGGGACAGGGACGTAAGGTACAAGTAAATGAACATGGCAATGAATTGACAAAGTTCCGTTCATAACAAACAATCATAGAATCATAGAAACTGGAAGGAACCATGAGTGGTCATCATGTCCAGTCCCCTGCACTCATGGAGGAACCAAGTACCATCTTAAACCATTCCTGAAATATGTTTGTCTAAACTTTTCTTAAAAATCTCCAGTGATGGAGATTCCACAACCTGCCTACCAGTAGGCAATTTATTCCAGCGGTAATCACCTTGACAGTTAGGAATTTTTTTTCTAATGTTCAACCTAAACCTCTCTTGCCATAATTTAAGTCCATTGCTTCTTGTCTCATCATCGGCAGTTAAGAAGAATAATTTTTCAAGGGGTGGATTACCACACAAGCCAATGGGGCCCATGCCCACGGCCCACCACAATGTGGGGCCCTCTGCCCTGCCAGCATGGGGGAAGGAAGCGGGATGGTCTAGCCCAGAGGTTGGGCTCTGAGCTCCTGCCCTGCCCCTGAGCCAGTTGGTCTGCCTGCTGCATCATATAGCTCAGTCAGCCCTGCTACTTCTTGGGGCTGACTGGCCAAGCCACAGGTGGCCTCTGGCCCCAGGACCACCCCTCCTTCCTGGCCCACTGGCAGGGGTGGGAAGCCCACTGGTGGGGTGGGGACCCACATGTTGGGGAGACCCAGGGGCCCTGCAGCCCCTGATCCACCTGTGAATTTTTTTCCATCCTCCTCATAACAGGCTTTTAGATACTTGAAAACTGTTATCATGTCCCCTCTCAGTCTCCTCGTTTCCAGGCTAAACAAACCCAGCTCTTTCAATCTTCTCTCATAAGTCAAGTATTCCAGACCTTTAATCATTCATGTTGCTTTTCTTTGGACTTCCTCCCAATTTCTCCACATCTTTCCTGAAACGAGGTGCTCAGAACTGAACACAATAGTCCAGTTGAGACCTAATCAGGGTGGAATAGAGCAGAAGAATTACTTCTTGTGTGTTACTTACAATAGTCCTGTTAATATATTGATTTGCTTTGATTTTTAATTTGGAGGTAGAGTAAGGGCTCAGGGTCCAGAATAAGGGTGTTATTGAGAATAAGGGAGAAGAAAAAGGCAGAAGGGTGTGATGGGGGCTGGGCAGTGAATCGTTGGTCTGCTCCCTGGCACTAGCTTAGCTAGCTCAGGGGCAGCAGATGAGGTAGCTGAGCTGTTGCCTGGCGAGGCAGCTGTGCCGAGGCACAGGCTGACCAGCCTCCAGAGCTTTGAGTAGGCCATGAGTGTCATCTGCCCTGAGGCCTAGCAGGGTTTATAAGCCAGGCCCCAGAAGGTATGAGAAGGCAAAGGAGTTGGGGGAGTGTGGAGGTAGCATATTTCTCTCTGGAGACCCTGAGCAGCCCCAACAGTGACTGGCCCAGATAAGGCCCTCTGAGGTGGTGGGAGATTCTTGTGCATGCTGTAAATAAATCCTGGGTGATTGCAAACCTGAGAGTTGCTGAGCCCTTTGTAATTCAGAGGGGCACTGAAGAGAGGGCTGTTGAGACGATGCTGTGCTATAAAGGGGAAGAGAGACCATTGCAATTGATTACTTGCCTAACTATGGCCAGGAGGCAGGATATCTAAGCATCATAAAGCATTACAGAAGGATTTGAAAGAGACTAGGACTAGTCTAGGCTGTGTGGGAATTTGCATCTGTGTGCCTTTTCAGCATCACTGAACAAGCTTAGGTGAGGTCAGAGACTGCAAAACTCTTTTAAAAATCCGCAGCGACTTGGGGAAGGTTCTCACCTCCTTAGAACTATCTTGTCCATTTTTTGTGCTGGGCTCCTGTCTGGTGGCTTAGACGAAGGCCCAGAAGACAGTTCCAGTTTAAAAACGTCAACTCTTATCTAATTAAGCAGAGTGTTTTGAGAGTGTGCATAGCACAACTGCCTGTTATGTTCCTTTCGTTAAACCAAAGTTTACGAATAGTGCTGAAATAAACCATCTGTTGCTCAGCAGTGGCCAGGAATGGATTACCGCATACACCAACAGGGCCCAGGCCCAGGGGCCCACCATAATGTGGAAGCCTGGGAACCCCTCTGCCCTACTGGCAGCCCAGCACTGGGAAGGGGAGCAGTGCCGGCTAGCCAATCTGCCCCCAGGGGTGGGGTGAGACAGCCCACAGGCCAAGCTCTGCCATTCGCACCCCACACCTGGGTCGGCCACTCCGCCCCTGGGGGCAGGCCAGGCCCACCACAGACTGGCCAGTTGGCCCTGTGGGAGAGGTGGCAGAGCTGATTGCCACACGAGCAGTATGGGCTCTGGTGCAGCCCAAAGCTGCACCACATGCACCAGTCAGCTCTGCCTCCCCCGCGGAGCTGAACAGCCAAGCCATGGCTGGCCTCTGGCCCCAGCTGCATCTTCAGCCCTGGCCCCCTGATGGGGTGAGAGGCCCCCACTGGAGGGGGGAGCCCATCAGTGGGAGGTCCAGGGGCCCTGTGGCCCCTCATCTGCCACTGGCATACCTTGGGTCTCTGGTGCCTGGAGGTCAATGCTTATGTATATGACACATCCGCATTCCCACTGCCTTGTGTGCCCCCTGTACAGGACAATAGGAGTCCCTGGCTCCCACCAGACAATGCTGCGCTGAGGAGGGGGTTCTGTACCTACAGGGAAAGACATCTTTCTCCTCCCTTCCCCCCCACCCCAGTTGTGCTTACTCACCACACAGCTCAGTCGGATCTGGCACTGACTCACCCTACTAGGAAGGGGGCCTCAACTCCTGCCCAGGTGAGTTAAAGGGGACTTCTTAATCCTGATTTCCTAAACTGCCTGCACCTCACTTTCTCCAAGATAGTATCCAGCTGCCCCTCAGAGCCCGCTGTGCCGCTCCACTCCCTGCACATCATGAAGGGCCTGACTGGTCCCCCCTGGGGCTCGTGCCCAGGAGCCTGGCCTTCTCCTCTCCCCCACCCCCCATGTTGGTATGCCACTGTTGCTCCATGTTTGTTCTTTTAGGTTAGTTCCCCCATCTAGATCTGTCAAACATGGTAAAG
This sequence comes from Podocnemis expansa, assembly GCA_007922195.1. Taxonomy (NCBI): domain Eukaryota; kingdom Metazoa; phylum Chordata; order Testudines; family Podocnemididae; genus Podocnemis; species Podocnemis expansa. Next base: position 19,186,805 of record ML681964.1, on the reverse strand, counting down.
GTTAGGGGTCTGTGGTGCTCAGTTTTCTCAATAGGTAGAGCATCACACATTGTTAGTTCTACCTCACTTTCTTAGCTAAGAGTGTGTTTTCATAGCATCAATGACATCTTTTTCCCAACTTAACATCAGGAGACTGAACTTGTATCTGTTAAATCCAGCTTCATGCTAGTCTTTTTAAGCAAAAGTTTCTGCATATTTATTTCTGCCTTTACTGTATATGGAACTGGCTGCTGAAACACAAGTACAAGATTTAATAAAACAAAACAAGAAGCAAAATGTATCAAAATCAGCTTCCTACTAATTTTTCACTTTAGAGTGAATTATCCTTGACATTAGATGTATTTGAGTTTTAGATATAGCTAATACTTTTCTTATGTGTATCGTCATTATTCCAGGAATAGCATCTCCATCCGAGGTGTCAACATTTTAAAAAGGATTATGAAAATTGGAGAAGGTTCAGAAAAGGTCAACAAGAATGATATGAGGTCCAAAACACATGCCTTACAGTGAGAAACTAAAGGAATTCAATCTATTTGGCTTACTAAAGAAAGCGTGACAGGGCAACTTGCTCATTGTCCTTGGGCACCTGCATAGGAAGGAGATACCTGACCCTAAGAAATTCCTTAATCTAGCAGTCAAGCCATAGTAAGATTGTAGAACTGGAAGCTGAGGTTAGCAAAGCTGAAACTGAAAATGTAAATTTAACAGTGAGGGCAATTAGCTGTTGGAACAGATTGCCAAGGGAAATGATATATTTTACAAACTTTAAATCGAGATTGGATGCCTTTATAAATGGCATGTCTAGTTCAACTGTATGTTGCTGGGTTTGAAGCAGAATTCCTTGGGTGAAATTTCATGCCTTCTGTTAAGTGGGAGATCAGACTAGATGGTCATAGCAGTTTTGCCTTTAAATCTAGGAATCGTGTTTGAACATCATTATTGGGTAGCACTTCTGTTAGTAGTTTGTTTATTTTCCAAGTGCTATTCAGGGCATGAAAATGCCTTTCAGTATACCATCTTCAATCACTATTCACAATCTACCCATTTAGTTGCATACCAGATATGGGTGAAATTATCCCTTCTGTTTCTAGGTAGATGAGGCAAAGACCCAGTAAGGTAGGAGGTGAAAGTATGAAAGCATCTCAGCAAATTCTCCCCATTGCTTTTTCCAGTAATTATAGGGAAAGCCTTTTTGGGTGTCTCACAGGTATGTGCAGTTAGGGAAGGGGCAGGCTGGAGATGGAATCATTGAGGGGGTGTATTTCTACTCTGAGGACTTACCTGAGCGGTTGGACAGCCCAGAAAGTGAGGGCTTGCTTGTTTGGACTACCGCTGGCAATGTACCCTGTAGGGACAGGTGATGACCCTTGCCTGCAGCAACACAGGAACAGGGATGGAGGAAGTAGCCCAGGGATAGCTGACTTTGGTCCAACTGGGCTCACACTCGATTGCCTGTCAGTGAGCTGTGGCTGGAGCCTTGCTGACCCTGAGACTCCTCCCTTTTCCTAGGTAACCCATTGTAGTGCTTCACCACCTTCCTAGTAAAAAAGTTTTTCCTAATACCCAACCTAGACTTCCCCCGCTGTATTCTGAGACCACTGCTGCTTGTTCAGTTATCACTGAGAAGAGCCTACCTCCATCCCCTTTGGAACTGCTTCTATCAGATCCCCCCTCACTTGTCTGCAAACTAAAGAAGCTCAGTTTCCTCAGCCTCTCCTCTAAATCATGTGCCCCAACCCCCCAATCATTTTTGTTACCCTCTGCTGGACCCTCCAATTTTTTCACACCCTTTCAGTAGTGGGAAGCCAAAACTGGAAACCATACTACAGATGTGGCCTCACTGGTACCAAATAGAGGGAAATAATCATTTCCCTTGATCTGCTGACAATTATTAATGCAACTCAGTGCATCATTAGTCTTCTTGACAACAAGGGCACACTGTTTATTCACATCCAGCTTATTGTCCACTGTATCCCCCAGGTCCTTTTCTGCAGAACTTCTGCCTAGCTAGTCAGTTTCCCGTCTGTAGCGGTGCATGGGATTTTTCCTTCCCTAGTACAAGACTTTCCATTAGCATTTTGCTCCTTGTTCATTACTACATTAGGGTCTGGCCTGCACAGATGGTGAAACTCAGCAGCAGTCGAGAGTTATGCAATCTGTGTAGAGTAGCTTGCATAATTTCCATTGATTTTAAACTTAACCTCTATGTATCGTCTTCACTGTGCTGTGCCGATGGGAAATAAATTCTTGTCGATATAGTGCTATGCCACTTGAGGAGACGGTTTTATTGACTTCTGGATCAACTGAGCATGTCTTTACTAGCTGCTCAATTGAGCTGGATAAATTGTTCTGATGGTGGAGAATTTGCTGCCACCAGTGAAGGTGTACTCTAGCTAGCAATATAACAACACACCCTTTTTTCTAGTGAAGACAAAGGCTAACACTAGCAGCAAGAATTGTGCATTTATTACAGCCTCTGAGGAATCCAAAAAAATACAAAGCTACACCTCCCAGTTATCAGAGGCTAATCCATGCAAACAAGTGAGGAAAATGACTGTCAAACATAAGTGGAGCACGAAACGCAAACCAGGGGTATTTTCCATGGTAGAAACTGAAGCCACACATTAAACAAGACTTGAATTGAATAAAATCAACAAGACGAGAATGGACTTGAGGGATCAGGACAGGGTTCCCCTTAGAACCTAGAACAGAAGCTAGGATGCCAGAATCCCAACATTTCTCTGCTATTGCCAAATAGATGTGAAATCTATTCCCAAAAATATCCAGAGGGGTAGCTGTGTTAATCTGTGTACAGCAAAAACAACAAGAGTCCTGACAAAGTGGGTCAGAGCCCATGAAAATTTATGCCTGAAGAAATCTGTTAGTCTATGAGGTGTCACAGGACTCTTGTCATTTTTGCAATCCCAAAAAAGTGTGCCTCATCTCCTCCTAGTAGCTGGCCCACATAGAGGATAACAATCCACTACTGGTTTTATTTATTCCATTTGCTCAAGTGACAGAATAGGACTGTGGATCTAATGGTTTTAATGCTCATTAGCAATATAGTGGAATTTGTCTTCTTACAATTCCTAGAATTTTTGCAATTCCTTAAAAAAAACTTCCTGAAAAAAGGAAGTTATATTTTTAAACCACTAAAACAATTTTAAGGTTCCAAAGTCAAGCACTCAGAAGTTAGACATGCCAGATTTGTTTATCAGCACAACTTTAATTTGTCCCTTGAGGCTTCCTCACTGAATGAGTCAAGGATCCTAGGAAGGCTGTTTTCCCTCCTATGGTAAATGTTGCTCTCAAATCAAGTTGAAATCTAAGAAGTTTAACTATTATGACTTGATGTTACTGGTCCCCATAGATTTATCTGTAAAGCCTGGAATATTGTCTGCTTATATTGAATGGTGAGTTATTAATTAAAGTTTTTTTCAAGTTCTCTGAATGTTTGCAGGAATGCAGCCATTAATGATCCAATGAGAAATGATGAATATGGAAGAAGGTAATGTGATGAAAATGGTAAACCCTCTGCCTTCTGTTACTCTCCTCCCCCTCCGCGCTTCACTGATCTCTTTGAAGATGGAAATGGTACTTTAATCAGGTGAGCTAGAGGTTTTCTACGTTCTTGCCAGATTTTTCTAGATACATGGATATTCTCTAACAAATTTTGGGAACACACATTGCTAGTAGAGTTGTGTAAATTAGGACATTTTAGAACAAAATTCCCATTGGTGCTACCACTGGTTCATATGCTGGTGCTGATGAGAGCTCCAGGGCAAAATCTTGACTGAAGTGAAGGTAGTAACAAACCTCCAGCTGACTTCAGTGGAGCTAGGATTTCACCCCTACAGTGTGGATGATGCTCCAGCTACTTTGTCACCATATTAGTCTAAAGAGTAGGCACCATCTTGTGCCTAGTGTATGATATGGGCGTAGAGTTAGACCATAGCCCTCACATTTGGATTATTTTTAGTTTTTTTGTCCATTTTAATTAGAGGTGGTCAGAAAACCCCCACAAAATTCTGCCCCCCCTCCAAATATCAAGGTTTGGGTGAAAAATCTAGGCTTGAGACATTTTTTGTCTGGAAGCTGAATTAGTTTGATTCTGAAATGCCACCATAAGATGCCTCATAGGATTTGTATTTTGGGTGTCTCTTGCTCTCCTATAAGATGGGCTTCCTGTTTTGGACTATGTCTCCCAAGGAGAGGTGACCACTGGCAGTTGTGTGGCATGGGTACAACACATAGGATGAAGTCTGGCAGACACTTTCAACAAAAAAAGTTCAGATGAAAACCCAATTTTCCCTTAAAATAAAGTTTCTAGTGTTAACATTTTATAAAGCTTGTCAAAATCCTAACTTCTACTGCTACTGTTTTTTTTTATTATGATTTTTTTAATCTTGACAGATGAATATGGAAAGCAATTCATGGAATCACAGCTCACACTCATAGCTAAGGTTATTTTCATTGTAACTTACAATGTCTCCATTCAGTGGTTCTCAGATCGTGGTCTTTGAACTGCCAGTGTCCACAGAGCTGTTGATGGGGGCCCACAGAATTAAAATTGTGTAAGATTCAAATAATAGGTGACTGAAAAAGTGGGGGAAGGAATGACTGGCACAGCGTGCTCTATCTTGCAAATTAGATGACAGAATGAAAAAGGAACCACTCTTCTACTTCATAACCCAGCCTTCCCCAGCCTTCTGGTTTTATTGTGTTTGAGTACTGGCTTTACAGCCTGGGCTTCCATGAAAGTGTATATAGACAATAAATGAAATAGATACTGGACCATATTTGTCACAGAGGTGGCAAATGGTGCTGTAAGCACCTAAACCCAGCAATGCATAGCTGCTCTGATTTGGTTGGGGCCTCTAGGTGCACTGTATCCATGTGGCAGAGCCATAACTATGATGGGGCGAATGGGGCTTTGCCCAGGGCATGCCAGAGCAGCTCAATAGAACTGCTTTATTAAAAGGCTCGTTTCGTGGTGCTGGCCCCAAGCGCTGCTTATTGCAAGGGGTGCGTTCCAATCAGAACATGCCCTGGGTGCTCAAATGGAGCATTATGGCTTTGCCATGTGGGCCAGATCACCTGTGCCAGCCACATATAGGCACACAGGACAATCCAGGCTTTTGGGCGTACCTACTCCAGGCAGACTTACCTCAGGGGAAAAGCAAGGACACCCAAAGACCTGTATAGAAAATACTTAGGTTGACATGCAAAGGTTTCAGCCAATCCCTGTGCCTCAAATAGTTGCAGGATTGTGTAATGTTGCCTAAGGTATGTTCCATAATGGAGTAACTAAAGGACATATTGTCAGTCTTTGCTTTGAATTCTTTGCTTTTCTTATCTTGTGTCACAACATAAAGGTTACTTTAAGATTTCAGGATGTTAGTTAATAGGTTAGGATTTTTTATAAACACCACTGTGTTGGTGAACTTCTGTCTAAGGCGTGTGTAAATCTTTACACATCTTCATATTTTCAGCATATTTTATGCAAATAGTTCTTAAAAATGAAAACTCTAATTTCAAATGAAGAAAATTCATGACATGCATCTTGTGTTGCAGTTTAATCACTGTATACCCAGGAAAGTATTGACAGTTGTCCCGTGGAAGCTATTAAAGTTCCTGTCCAAGGTTAAATGAAATTGCAGTTTATCAGTGCAGCATTGAGAAAATAAGGGAATCTGTTCATGGCTCTTGATTAATGCCAAGCGTGATCAACACAAGGGGGTTCATTAAACTATACATCATGTGGGTAATTTAACATGTCATTGTGCCTGCTGTCTGCTTTAACTCTCTACACAACATAGTGTTCCGAAATTGTATCAGCTGTGCACTTGAAGTTTTTTTATCCCAGAGTTCACCACACTTGGGTTGACTTGTCTTTTTAATATTTTATAGCAGTTCTTTTATTTTCAAATGTGTTATTTTAAAAAATGAATATCAAAAATATCTTCCTTAACTTCACAAAATGTGTCTCATCTAAATATATTTGTAACATATGAAGATGTAAGGAATGTTTCCTTCATTGGCAGACTCCTCAGTGTTGCTCTGATTTTTAGGAGTTACCACAACTTTATGTTTCTGGAATATGGCTGAATAAAGTTGCCTGAGAGCTATATGGTATTTAAGCAGCAGTTCCTGGTTGTGAGGGGATGTGTGGCTTCAACTTCCAACGGAGGCAACTGAAGAGTGTATCTCCTTGCAGGATCAAACCCTGACTGCTTCTCAAATACCAGTTAAACTGTGATCCATTACCTGTTTGGTAGAGCAGGACAAATTCCTTCACGTACTATAGTAGGGTCACGTGATGATTTAAGCCCAAGGGCTTTTTCTCATATATATATAACAGGAGCAGTGGAATTAGCATATTGTATCAGACCAGTTGTCCATCCAGTCCCTTTTCCTGCACAGTAGTCACCAGCTTCAGATGCTTTAAAGTGCAAGAAACCTAATAATTAATTACTGAATAGTCTGCTTATAGGAAAAGTTTCTTCTTGATTCCTGTCTCTTAGCAGTTGGCTTATGCCCTTGATGATTTATATCCCTTATACATTTTTTTTTCTGTTTGAAGTAACTGGGGATAGATATTCATATATGTTTAATCCTTTTATTTTAATACTACCAAGCTCTTGAATGCCATGATATTGAATGGCAGTGAGTTCCACAAGTGAATTATGCATTGTGTTTGTGCAATTATATTGTAAATGAACTGCAGAAGGAGCTAAAGGAAGCAGTGCTGCAAGATGTTATGCTTTACAGATGTTTAACGCTGAGGTTATTTTTGTTTTCTTTAAAGAACTAATACTGTGCAATGAAATCTACATATTGTAAGGTTGTTGGTTCTTTCCTAGCGTTAGATTATTTTTATTAAAAGATGTAGGCATTCTGATTTGCTTTATAGTGTGAGGTTAGATAGTGTTGAAAGAAACCTCTGCAATCTATTTTTGAAGGTTTCTTCCATCTCAGAAATCAATTGTGAAAGGGAAGCTACCTGAGATCTTGGAAAGTCACTGCAGCATCACCCTTTCATCATGTAACATAGGTTCATGGAAAAGATGGACTTGAAATAGAGTCTGATATAAATATTAAGTCCCCAAAATTTGGGGTAGTACAATTTCAAAGTTTTGTTTCATGCCTGTCTCTAACACACAACTATGACCACTGGACAAACACATTATATGACTTTCAATTCTAGTTCCCCAAAATGACTCATCATGAGGAGACATAATGTTTAAGGTCTGGGTCCTCGGTAAAGCCCTAAGGAGCACACTCAGAGTGAAGGAAAACTGAAAAAAAAAGGGTTATTCCAGTGATTAGAACATTAGCCTGGAAGTAGGGTTCAATTCTCTATTTTGCCACAGATTTCTTGTGTGACCTTGGACAAGTTACTTAAGACCAGATCTTCAAAGTTAGGCATCTGGTGGGATTTTTTTTCTTTTTTCTTTCTTTTCTTTTCTTTTCTTTTTTTTTTTTAAGGACCTAGCCATATCCTAACCATGTTAGGGACATATCTCCCATTGAAAGTCATTGATCTTAATGTGAATTAGGCCCCTATCCTGCAAGGTAAACACCTCAGATAGGAATAATGATGACTTTGCTAGATTAACCATATAGTACAACTATAATGACTTGTTTTCCTTTTATGGGGGGAGTGCTCATGTACATTAGTTACCCTGAAGTAAAAAAACACCTCTTTTAGCAGCAAAGACCAGGTTCTAGATAATAAAAATAATGAGTCCTGTGACACCTTATAGACTAAGAGATTTCTTCGGGTATAAGCTTTCATGGGCCCAACCCAATTCGTCACAAAAGGTTATGTCCATGAAAGCTTATGTCCGAAGAAATCTGTTAGTCTATAAGGTGCCACAGGACTCTCGTTGTTTTTGCTGTACACAGACTAATATGGCTACCCCTATGGAAAGTTCTAGGTGACATGATGGTTAAAAGAATGATTCTGTTAGTCTTAAAGTGCCACACAACTGCTTGTTGTTTTTTTAAAAGAATGATGTCTTGTGTACTAAAGTTCCCACAGGACTAGAACTGGTAAACCTAGATTTGTGGTGGCATTTTTTTAAAATAAATTTGTTAGCGTAGACATGAGGAAAACTTGTATGCATGTCTCTGTACAGCTATAGCTCCATTAGTTCTATTAACAGTGTAAGATGTAATGTAGACCAGACACCAATATTTTTAACTATGATATCATCTGATTCTAATCAATTTTAAAGGATCTGACATGATTTTCAACAACTCTGTATTTTCACCCCTTTCTCATACAATCACTGGCAGGAACTAAACACAGGCACTCTTTTCTTTTCTAATGTAGATAAGGCAAAAGAGAATGCATTTATCTTATTTTTTGAGTATGAAAGACATGTAAAATTTACAATGCAAGCAGCACAGTTAATCTTATGTGCAAAATATCCTGTTTGCTTTATTGGAATGATTTTCCATCTTCCTCATATTCCACTGATTCAGTTTGGTTTTCCTGGGATTAAATTATGAGTTGTTTGTATTCAATGAGGAGATACGGAGTGTGTGTCAGAACATGCAGAGCATACTTATATTATATATATTTTATTTTAACATCAGTTACATGTTTCTTTTGTGGAAAGTGAATTCACTACCCACACCTGAAAAATAAATGGTTTTATTGTTTTAATTTGAGGTTTGAAAATCTATTTTAATTAGATTCAAGACCAAATTATAATGGTATCACATGAAAACAAATGTTATAATAAGCAACATGAATGGATTGTTTACTTTAATGATTGTTTGTTGCAGCCCAGGTCTTTTTTTATGTTAATCTTTAGTTTCAACTATGTTGCATTCATATTGACTATATGAAAGTCCTTTCCCTTAAAATGTTTCTTTAAAAAAAGTTTTCACACATTCACAGTCCCATACTTGAACACTTTTTTAAAGATACTGTACTGTTTTCTACAGTCATTAATTACCAAGGGTTTATTTACAAGACAATAATTAATTACACCTCTGGGATGCTCAAGAGTCTAACATGAATCAAAGCAGACTTGATAAGAAGCGATGAAAGTCTCACATAATTAAGCAGGGCACTAGAGACCAATTGTTTATAGAATGATTTTGCTGGGGCTAATTGACACTAATTATTTAATCTGATTTTCTTCTTCCCAGTAATTCTTCTACCACTTCACAATTCTCTGTGAATGGTACAGACTCAGTTGACTTTATCAAGGTGCTCTTATTGTACAAATACTATGGATTTCAAGTTTCAAAGGGGCATCCATGTTAGTCTAGTTTAGTAAAACAAGCAAGGAGTCCTGTGATGCTTTTAAAGACTTCACAAATTTATTTATTGCATGAGCTTTTGTGGGAGAAAATTCCACTTCTGACAATTTTCTCCCATGGAAGCTCATGCAATAAATAAATTTGTGAAGTCTTTAAAAGTGGCACAGGACTCTTTGTTTTACTGAACTAGACTAACACGACTACCCCTTTAGGTTATAACTGTGCTTCATAGTTAATCTGGCTGCTACCCAGATTTTAGCACACCATTGTGTCCATACAAAAGCCCCCTCTGTCGGGGTGTGGCAGTACTGTAAGCCCATTCCATCTGACCCAGCTGGGGTGGTGGGTTAGAACCTGGGTTCTGATTTACTCTGGCTTAAAACCACTCAGTTTGAATGGAGGATGCAGGGAAAATCATTGGAGTGTTGATAGTCCTCCAGTGCCTTCACACGAGTCCCCCCTGCAGGACAAACAATTTCTCCAGCAATTGACGTAATTAACTGGGAAAGAATCTGACCCCTGGTCTACGCTGTAGCATGATCTTGGCAGCAATCAAAAGGAGATATGCAAAGTACTTTGCGTATCTCCCTCCAATTGCCTACTACCTGGTTACTGAGATGTCTTCAGAAGGCTGAGTTGAAGGGAACCCCTTCCCTCCAACTCAGTGTTATGCTCCTTGCCAAAGTGCTCTTACTCGATTAAGTGGCTGATTGGCTGAGCAGGTCCTCACAGAATTTGCCGCTGTCAGTGAACACAAGTTCTGAAGGGGTAACTGTGTTAATCTAGTTGAGCAAAAAACAAACAAACAAACAAAAAAAAACCAACAACAAGGAAAAAACCAAATTCACGCATCTTCAAAGCATCTGATGAAGTGGGATTTTCTCCCACAAAAGCTCACCTCACAAAAATAAATCTTTTAGTCTTTAAGTGCCACAGGACTGCTTTTTTTTGTTTTTTTTAGTGAAGACAAGCTCTTAGAGAATCGCAGCACAAGGCTTTATAGTTGAGTGCAGAAATGGTGAGAACATAGAAATAAGGGTAACAATTTGCTGTGGGAATGGTCATTCCGCAGCTGAGCAAATCAGATGCTTAGACCTAGGTGCCGATCAACCCCGTTAACTGTGCAGTGTAGAAGACATACATTGCCTTGGAGCCTTTCCTGAATGCTCTTTGACAACATTTCTGTACAGAGGCAGAATGCCAGCAACTACCACAGTGCTCCTATGACCTGCCTCTATTTAGAAATAGTAACAAAATGCAACAATTAAGAGGTCAAAACAAATAACCTCAGCCTACTAGTGATGTAATTTTATGACATTTTGTACATTGTACAGATGCAACATTTTTATTAGCGACATCCTGGGTACATGGACTATATTTTGTTCAATGTACAATATCTGGTTTTTTAGGCAGCACTGAATCAATCAGCGTAGTAAAATTTTAGGTTAAGATCATGCTCTCTCTTAATTTTAAGCATGTAAATAATCCCATTAATATCAGCATTTTAAAATTAAGCACTGACTAATTCTAATGAGACAGCCTACATAATATACCAGATAATAGAATTACCATGGTAAACTCACATTCATATACAACTGCAGCATGTCCAAATGGAAACAGTCTGAGGCTGCTTCCTTGTGGCTCCAGCATGACTTAAATCCATTTTTCCCCCTGAAAATATTTCAGTGTCTTTTCTAATGATCACCTTTTTAGGAAATGAAACAAAGATTGATCCAGTCCCTTGATGCCAGGTGTACTAATATGTTACCATGTATCTTGTAAAATCAGATGTTATCTGTATGTGCTAACACAAGTGCAGCATCTGATTTCATGATTATGATTAACAGTTATTATTCTGATGGTGGCATAGACTGTCTTCCCTGAAACCCTTTAGCTCTTTTCTCCTTCAGATAATTCTTCAAGACCAACTTCTGTTGTGACATCTACAAGTAAACCTTCAACAAATGATGGCAGATCAGGGTTTGCACTTCACTCCTTTAAAGTGATTCTGAATTACCAGATAATTCAACTACACTACAAACATTGTAGCCATAGTCACCATTGGCAGCAACAGCAGAAGCTATAGTGTAGACGAGGCCACGGTGTGGATATCTTCTAATGCTATGATTAAAGTTGTAGAAATATTTATTATTATAAAATGTTTTTATTTGTATCCAAATGCTGTAATCAAGATCATAGCCAAATTGTCCTGGGAGCTATACAAACACATAGCAAAACCTGCTCCAGGACCTTACAATTTAAATTAATTTATGACCACGGTAGGTTATTTGTGTTAATCTTTATTTTAATGCATTGCAGTTTTTGGATATAAGATGTTGTAGCATATGATATCACTTAAATGCAAAATATTAGTGTGATGGCATTAGTATATGTACTTTTATTGCAAGGATACATTGGTTAGTTATTTTCCTGCAATATTCAATACTAGAAAATAAATCAAAATGATTGAGTATTAAGCAGAAATCTGTGAGGCCAAAGAATCCCAAGTATGTGACTAATATCCTACATCAAATAGATACTCCAATAAAGGGGCAACATATATAAAATCTCATTTCCCTGAACAGAGAGCCATGTGTGTATCCATCAACATTTTGGTAATTTCTTTTTCTTGCAATGAGCTAGAAGATGCAATACAAATCATTTTTCTATCTCCTTGTTTTCTCTTGATGCAGATTTTTAACTAAACTTAAATCAATTTCAATTGTGTTTATTTGTATGCACTTCGTGGGGGGGAATTAGTCAGTTTTTTATAAATGTACTTTTAAAAGGCAAGGTAAAAGATGGTTTGGTGGTAGAATCTAATTATCTGTGTATAAATGGATCTTATATAGAGAGAAGATAGAATAGCATGGTTTGAGGATGTTTGGAAAGCATGCTTCAAGATAAAAAGGAAGATACTGTATTTTTAAAAAATACTTTCTAACTTTCTAGAGAGTGCAGCTATGAGGAAAAATATGTAGAGATACAAACTCATAGGAAAATGTAAGTGAGCACTTTAATTTAGAAATAAAAACAGTTTATGGCTCCCACCCTGCAAAAAAGGTGCATCAAGATAGGCTCCTAAATACATAATTGGCACTTAAAAAGAGTGCTTATTCAAAATGGCACTTAGGAATGTCCATAACTTTAAGTAGTGTCTTATTCCGTTAATGTCAATGGGATGACACCCATGTTAAAATTTACATGTTTAAGTACCCTGCTGAATTAGGGATTTAGATGGCTGATTTTTAGACACTCTGAGCATTCAGCAGCTTCCAGGAACTTTGAATGGAAATTTAAGATTTAGATATTACTCACTGTATGTTTGCTATGCTATAGTTCCCTCAACCCAGTAAGTAAAGAATAAATCAGCCATCCTACAACTGCTTCCAGACAGACCTGGGCCTCACCCTGCTCCCTAGGTGGAGCCAGTTGCAGCATTAAGCCCTGAAGTGGCAACTCCTTGTTTAGTGGCACCTGAAATTCCACTGAGGTTTTCAGCACACCCAATAGATATAATTGCACCACAGTGCATATGGGTCAAGACTTTTCAAAATATACACCAAAAATTAGACTCCTAAGGCTATGCTTAGGCATTTAAATAAGTTGTCCAAATCTAAAAAGTGCCTGCCACAAAAGCAGTCCCCTTCCGTGACAGTTTTCATCTAAATCCTGGCTTCCAATAAGCTTCTGGGTGGAATTCAAAGTGCTGTTTTTTTGTTTGGTTTTTTTTTTTTTTTTTACTCTCCCAATAAAATCATAAATGGTTTGAGTGCTGGCTACTGGATAGATCGTATCTTTCGCTTCCTATGATATACTGCTACAGCTGAGATCAGCAGAAGCACTTAAGCTGGAGAGGCCTCAATGTAAACAAGAGGTGCTGCTCACAGTGCATTCTCTGGGAGGGTTCCTTGATCTTGAGCTTGCTGCAGCATGCCAAATCCCAGACTTGTCATCTTTCTGGGTATGCTTCAAAGTCCATTTCTGCCCTGCTTCCAAAGGAGTGGGCTGAGGTGGAAGCACTGATGGGCAGTCTTTGTCATAATTTTTAATTTATGGAGTAGGTGCTTAGAGCACTACAGAGAAATAAAAATATGTATTCTGGTGCAGTAATGCTATGAGTGTATTCCTCTGATATGTTCAGCACCTCAGCAGAGTGCCAGGTCCAACTGAGCTTGTATTGACCAACTTGTACTCATAAAAAGAACCATTTTATATACAAGCAGACCTCCGCTGTGAGAAAATTTGTATCAAAAGCACTATAGTGTTTCAGCCTTTATAAAATCCAGCTCAACTGACATTTCTCTGAAGATTCACACCCAATATCACTGAAGTCCATGGCAAAACTCCCAATGACTTTAATTAGGCTGGATCTACTTTCACTTTGTAATTATCTAGTACTTTCTACCAATCCAAGTAAGTCAGCAATGTTACACTCAAGCATATACAGCAGAATACAGGGTAGAGCGAATAGGAAGCTGTAGAATAAGAAAGTACACTGCCTTGTTGCTTTCTATTAGAAGTATTTTGGCAGGTTAGTTACAGGTAACTCCTTGGTTTAAAGGTATCACTGGGATAACATCAATCAGTGGTGTTTGAGAGTTCAACAGGAGGTTGAAAACCTTGGAGATAAGGCTTGTACTGGGGTGTGTCTGTGTTACTGTCTGTGAGATCAGTTCTAATTCTTTCAGCTTTTGTGAAAGACTTCCCTAGGCCAGAAGCTTAGCTCTTATGGTTGCTTAAGTGGCATAAAAGAAGCCTGACACAACAAGATCACACAACAGTGCTTGTCACTGACTGTACTATTGACTTTATTACATCATCTCCAATAAACAGACATGCTTTTTGTGATGGCTGGTGTGCTCTGATCTTTGAGGATTACACTTGACAGTGTTAACCTGGAAAATAAATAAATAACTTTCCTTAATACAAGGACAATAGTCACAGATATGTATACCATGACTATTTCTGTTTAAAGAAAATCCCTCAGTGGTTTCATTCACTTTGAAAATGATCAGCTGTTTTATAATACTTAAAATGCAATTCAGTTCATCCCTGTGTATCATAACATCTGTATCTGATGCAAGTGATGTACCAACTCCCAGTCTGATCTAGATAATTAAGAAAGGTTTGTGAGCCATGCTCATTTTTCTAATAGCATTAGAATTACTTCACTTAGAATACAGATCTGCTGCATCACGTGTGTTGCTTATGTAAGGAAGGATCTACATAGTGAGGAGACAGCTTCCACAATCAAAGGTAGTGGTGGGGAAATGTCTCACTTTTTGCTCATAGTCCTTCAGAAAGGAATTTGCATTTTATTTGCCGTTTTGAAAGGGTGTTCTTTTGCTGCATGCTAGAGTGTCTTGGGAGAGAATTCTACCCAATATTCATTTCCGTAAGACAGGAATCTTCTTTTCTCCCCTGTTAGATTCAGGCTGGTAATCAATGGAGAGCAAAGTAGAACCCTTTTTAATTGATCTGTCAGGTTTTTAAATAATTGGCATTCATCCCAATTGCTTTACAAATAACAACTAATATCTAGCATTTTCTAACTCTCCTTCCAACTGCACATAACTATTGCTATGACTTGGGAACTGTTGCATGTACTGGGATACAGCAAACAGTTTCTCAACACTTCCAGAGGTACATATAGAATCAAAATGTGCAGGAGACAGGATGTGAACCTATATACGTGTGCGCCCACATGCACAACTACATGTTTTGCTGCTACAGATTCTGCCTGTGTGATACAGCTGGCCTTGTCCAGGATATGCATTGCTAAGTGAAGTTTATAGAGTTAAGGTAGGTGAGGTAATACTTTATTGGACCAACTTTGTTGGGGGAAGAGACAAGCTTTAAAGCCACACAGAGTTTGTCTTCAGGTCTGAGAAAGGGTTGCATTTTGTATGCCTGACTCAGGCAAAACCCCCACTGAGTTTTACTTAAGGCATCAAGGTCAGGTCCAACACATGCATGTGTAACACACTAACAAATGAAAGAAATGGAATGACCTGTCTCACCGTGTCTGCCACTTTGTATCAGAAATATTGCAAAACAGCAGAGAGCTAACTAATTAAGATAATGTATCCATGTTCAATTCAAGCTTCGTTTTATAGTAAAGAATTTAGGGACCAAATATTTGTTGGTGCTACAACCACATGTACTCCAAAACACCAGCAGATAATGACAAGTGTGGGATGAATGTTGGCCACTCTTATTCTAAATTATTGGTAAACCTACTTTCACAGAGCTCTGTGGCAGGCGCTATAGATGATTGTGATGAGGTTTACTGTTTGTCTGATACTTGGAACAGTAGAGAGTGTGGCCAAGTTGAAAAGCCACAGGGTTACTGGAAGTAGGACAGCCTAGGTGGCTAGACTATGGAAAATTTACTTCTCATAATTGATTTGCTATGAAGAAACTGTGTTTTCCTGTTTTCTGTAATTGTTATGACAGCTATCCAGAAAGATTTTAACAGGAGGAGGAGAAAGAAATCCAATGAGACCAGAAGGACTGAGTCTGTGCTGTTCTTACTAAGAGCAGTGTTTATATGGTGCAACTTACAGGAGGTAAGGAAAACACAATTTATAAGAAGTGAGCTAGATCACAGAAGGGTGCACAGCTTTTAGTATGAGCTAGGGGAAAACACTCTCTGATTGACTGTTCTCCCCACTTGCTTGTCACCTGGGAAAGAGCAGCCAATCACAGTTGTTGCAGGCAGAGCTCCTTCCTCTTCCCTTCTCCCTCAGGAGCCAACACCATTCTCATGGGAGAGAACGGAGTAGAAAAAGCCCAGCAGCTGAAGGTGGCCCTGATCCCTTCTCTCCAGTCTCTTCCAGTAATCAATGCAACAGCACCTCTGCTTCTCTCCCCTTCTCTCTCGGTACCTGTACCTGACCTTGAAAGGGAGAAAAGAGGAAAGGTTGCTACAGCTTCCTCCTATTCCCGGGAGAGGGAGTGACGATTCCCTGGAACTTCTGTACAATCAGAAATAAGGCTGTGGAGGCAGAGAAGATGGGTTGGAGCCAGTATGTAGACAGAACTGATTGGGGTGTGAAGGGACAGAACAGATGTGACAGCTGGGATATGTGCAGAACAGATGTTGGGCTGGGAGCCAGGATTGATTGGGGGGGAGGAATTAATGACTGTGTATGAGGGATGGGCAATTTTGGGGGACAGATGAGACCTCCCTGACTATTTTTAGACCTCTTTAAGCACTGTTTAGGGGGCACAAAAAGCACAGCCCAGTGAGCATAAACAAGGGCAAATCGCATTCAGCATCGTGTCACCTAGTAATAGGTGATGCCTACTTGAACCAGAGTTCAACCATGGCCGGCTGACACAATGCTGAATGTATCTACTGTTCATCTACTCTGACTGCAAAATTGTAGTCAGCATCACATGATCTAACTTGCCTATTCCAAGTGGCATTCTAACAAGTGAAAACGTGGGCAAGGGAGTGATTCTGAACCTTTCATGATTGGTTAGAAAGATTTCACTGCAGGACTATCCAATGACTTCAAAATCCAATGTTACTGTCCCTTTCTGCAGGCAGATAGTAAATCCTGGATAATGAACTGTCTATACATACTAAAGAGGCCTACTTTGTGTTAGATTATGTGCAGCAGAGCATAGTATTCAGCTGGACCTGTTGGCCTCATGTTTTTGTCTGGCCGATAGCACACCTATTGGTTGGAGTACCCTTCTGTTTATCCAGTTGACTCGTGGTTTCCTTCTTAAATAAAAATAAAGTTTTAAGATTATGTAGAATTTTCAGTCCAAGCTCTAGTAAGAACAACAAAAGCAATTTCTACTCCATATGAGAAAAAAAAAAAAGTTAAGTTTTAAAAGGTATACATGAGCTTCCCCTCCACCTCACTGATCCCACCTCAGCCTTGAGGCAAGTTCTATTTTATCTCAGATCTTTGAAATAACCCAATCCATCCCACCTCTCAGAATGAAAAAAATACATAATTAAAGCCCAAGCTAGGCAGTCTCTCAAAAACCATGGATGACACAAGCATTTCTTACATTAATACATTTTATGAGCACACAAATGTTGTAGTGACTTTCAAATGAGCATCAAGCTTTTATCCATCACACATCTTTTATCTACATTATGGTCTGCTTCAAATATTCTCTAAATAAATATATAGCCAACATATACACATAAAAATACTTGTATATCAACAAAACCAGAAAAACCATTTGAAAATAAATATACATTGATATTCTAAGCTTTTTAGGTTTATGAGACCAGTACTTAGTTGCTTTGTTGCCTATAATGTAGATGCAAGCAGATACGCATATATTGTTCAGGAAACCTAGCAAATTAACAATTAGATTAAAACAAAACAATATTTGCTATTGCAAATGATGCAAAGACTTCAAATTGATCATACTGAGCCATTTTTGGGTTCTAATTAATTGTAAATTATTTCCTCTTGTGCCTCAATCCCCCAACAGTAAAAAGAATATAATAATACTTCCCATCAGAGGAGTGTTATGAGAATACATTTATCACTGATTTTGTGAGTTGGTTATCTACTTAGGTGCCATATAAGTACTGTATGTGGATTTGCCTCTTTGATCTGCTACATATACTACCCAGCATGTGGAGCAAATATGAAAAGATGGTCATGAAAAAAAGGGAAGACTAATTTGATATTAAAATGAGAAATGGAATTCAGTTACTGCCTTTGAATAGGACGAAGTAATTCATGAAATATTTCAAAGGTTTGCTGGCAATACGATCTAACAAAAGTATGGAAAAACATGTCTAAGGAGTTTAACATCAGTAAGAATTCTTTACATTATCTTATATATATATATAGGAAATGTTACTCAGTTAACTTTCTAAATCATGTAGTAATTACATTTATGTTGTTTTGCACTTACTGTACAAGCCAATTTTTTATTGTGCAAATATGACAGAAGTACATGGATTCCCTGTCCTAAGTGCTTAATCAAACTCTGTTACTAACTATTAACCACCTAACTGAAAGTTATGACTCAGAAATGTTAGTGACTATGGATCAGGTTTGAATGAAAAAACAAATCATTTATGCTATTTGTCTTTTGTTTAATTTAAGTTTTTACCTCCTGTAACATAAATGTTTTCATACTTTACTATTAACTTATATCTTGGCTTTGTCTAATATTATGTACAGTATGCTGATTTATTAGAAAGCTTACTCTACAGTGAACTGATAATTGGTTGCTCTTGAAAGAATGAGTTTCATTGATCTAATCAATGACCACAGACATTACTGAAGTAAACCTCTTAACAGTGGTGGGGCGTATTTTGGTCCCGATCAATGTTCGTGAATCTTCCCTTGTAGTTTTTTGTTTTATTTAGCACTATCTGAATTGATTTAAACCTGTAGCAGATTTAATGTGTTAAATTTATCTTGACACAAAGTTTCATTACTTTTCAGTCAATGCAAACTTTTTGTTGTTTATTATAGATTTAAAATCTATCTTGGCAGTGTGTTTAAATAATCTGTTTATATCTGTTGCATCAATATGTGTGTGCAGTAGATAAGTAAAGGGAAAAATTGAAGTAACTGGGCTTTAAATAAATTAGTCAAATTTACATTGAACTCATATCTAAGTTAATGCTGTGCAAAAGGCTTGGTGACAACTAATGAATGAAAGATGCTGTCTAACGTCAAATGACCTTCTCCCTCCCCCACTCCCCTGTGGGCTAATAAAAAATCAGGTGATGTGTTAAAGCAGTGCTTCCCAACCTTTTTCAGGCTGGGGACCCCTTTTTACCAAAAAAAAGACTTTGCAACCCCCCACCCCCCAGCTGGCCTACGCAGGCAGACTCTGGCCGCACCACTGGGATAGTTGGCAAGTGGCACCACCACCACCATGACCCATGCCACTAGGGAACTGAGCCATGGCGGCTATGGCCCCTTGTTCTTGCCATCCTGGGGAGCTGCCGTGGCCCCATCCCCCTGCTGGGATCCGGCCATGGGTGGGGAGAGGCAGCCCTGGCAGGGAGAATCAGGGCTGCAGCTGGATTCCAGCCCTGGTAGGGAGAGGCTCCACGGACCCCCTGCAACATGTCCACAGACCCCTGGGGGTTCCTGGACCCTAGGTTGGGAAACACTGTGTTAAAGTGAATAAATTATCCATATGTCACTACTGATTAAGGCCCCATCCTATAAATACTTATGTGTTTAACTTTAAGCCTGTGAATGTTCCTACTGGAAATTTTGCTCCACTTGAGCAGGACTGCACATGGGTTTAGAACTAAGTATGTGCAGAACAGGTTACAAGAATAGGGCCAAAGATCCCCTGCAATTAGCGCTGTGTGGGTGCACAGTATTAGCATAAAGCACCAATGGCTTCTTTTCACAGCAAGAAAATGGAGGCGTAACCCTTGAAAACACCGGTGCAGCAGAAAAAAACAGAACAGTTACTAATGATGTCTGGAGCCACTGCATGTAACATGCTTTATCAGAAACTCAAATTTCACATGATTACTGTAACCAGGGGTTCTCAGACTTGGGGTTGTGACCTCCCAAGGGACTGAAAAATTATTGGGGAGGGAAGGGTGAGAGCTGTCAGCCTCCATGCATGCTGGTAAGTGTGGCATGGCATGGGAGAAGTCATCACAACTTGAAATATTTTCAAAGGGGATCCCAGAAAAACAGTTTGAGAAAAACTGCTTTTAAAAATTCAAATTGAAAGTAATGAGAAAGTCCCTTTTGTTCTAAAATGTAAAAGAAGCTCCTAGGCCATCTTTTCTCTAAGGAAATTGGATTATAAGAGTATAAGAATGTAAATAGTCTTTTGTTTTTATCATGTAAAGAAAAGGCTGTCTGTACCTTTAAGAATATATGATTCAGCTGGCAACTGTTCCAGGAAAGTTTCCAGGCAGTTTGCTCCCACAGTGGACTCTTTCTGGTTTGCAGGTGAGCTCTCAGGGTTTTATGCTATTTTAATGTGTTATATAGTAGTATTTAATTATATAAACTATATTCTTTTAAAACATTATTATATAAAGTATATGTTTTGTGTCCAGACCTCTTATATATGTTGTTATAGCTGTTTCTTGGAGGAATTTCTTGTAAAGAGGAAACAGAATTAACCAATTTTGAATTTATGTTTAGTACTGCAGTAGTAGACAAGCTTCAAATGTTGTCTGGTTCCAAAGGGGAAATGTCCTAATCAAAACTATAGTCTATGTGGTTCAGTTTCACTTTTGTTTTTAGTCAGTTTCACTTTCAGGATAGTCCTTGCCCTTTCTACCAGAGGTTACAGGGGCTGTATTTCTTTAGTTGTCTGCATTGGATTTTATTTTTTAATCATGGAAACCTTAATTTGAGGAGCTGTAAATGTTTATTACAAAATCTAAATTTAAGAACAAATTTGAGTTGACAATCAGTGTTTAATGTGCAACAATCAGAGAGGAATTATTTGCAACTTCAGATATGCAAGGCAAGTGTGCTTAAATGTACTGATGGCAATCTGAATGCAATGGCTTAACAAGCTGCATGTTTGTAATGTTGTACATGAACTTGTTTTGGGGGGAAAAATCAAGTTTTTTTTTTTTAAACTTAGAGGTACTAGTTGAAAATACTTAATGTTTTATATTGTTTACATTTATCTGAATCTTGTTGATATGCGGGTTGACAATGAGGAAAGTTGCAGAGACTGGATCTCTGCTCTTGCACAGCAGTCTTTCCCACCCTCGCACCCCCCATTTTTAAAACCCATAATATTGGTTGGTGCTACAGTCTCTAAGTGCTTGTGCACTATGAACAAACTAGAGTCCAGCTGGGAAAACACATGGTGCAGGAGATTTAGAAAGGGGAATCCTCCCCAAAAGCCATAAAACTACAGCAGAGTTGCTTAATGGAGATGACTGAAGCCAGTTGGAGTAGCATACTTAGGGCCTCTGTGTAGCTTTTCTATATATGTGTTAGGAGGAGTGGAACAGGTGGGCTGCACTTCAGCAAACCTTGTTGCCTCTCTTGCTCACCTGTGTTGTTATCCACAGAGACCCATTATTCTATCTAAAGCTATAGCAAAGTCACAATCTTCAAGCAGACATGTAAATATGTTATAGTTTTCTCTTTTGGTGGTTCTGTAAAGGACAGCTGAAAGTTATGAGGGAAAACATGGTCAGCTTTCTATTTGCTTATGTGTCTAAAGTAGAATTAATAGATAGGTCATTGAAGGATTCTGCTGGGTGTCCATAGAAAGGATATAATCAAAGGAGGTACAAGTACTCATTCAGTAGGGGTGGTTTCTGCAACAGATTTGATAGCAGAGGAGTTAATTTCCCTGGTGACCTGAGTGAGATAGTGTAGTTTTATCTTTTTCAGAAATTTCAGAGTAAATTGTTTGATTCAATGGGTCTTAGTGGTTACATTTAGATAATAAACACACAAAATACTTAAGTTGTTTATCTGGTGTAATAATACTAGTGATTTAATAAAGATAAAGACTTTCAGATGAAAGTCAACAAATTTCCCATTATGCAGCTGGTCCAGTTCAGGCAGTAAGAATAAATTAAAAGATAAAAATGTACTTGCTTGTTTGATTAAGAGACCAAAATTAATCACAGTGAAAGGGAAGTGTTTCAAATCAAAAAAAAGCTTTCATTCTCAGCACAAAGTGATAGAAGTACATGCATGCTCAGTTGCTGTAGTGTATAATCTTTCAAGAAAAGGGATTGTCATGAGTATATGTTTTACAGATGAGATAATAAATCATATGTAATGAAAAAAGCACATATAGCATATTTTGAAAAAAATAGTTAAATGATGTGAGTGCTTATACATTATATAATAGTGCTAACTTAGTTAATATTTTTTGCAACAATATCGCTATGCGATCACAATGCAGAAACAGCATAATCTCCTTTACTGCTTTTGAATTTTGTATAAAATAAATATTGGGTCATTATCCATAGGTATTTAGAGAGTAAAAACACTTTTCAGCTTGGAAAAGAGATAACTAAGGTGGAGGGGAATGATAAGGGTTTATAGAATCATGACTGATGTGGAGAAAGTGAACATGGAAGTTTATTTGCTCCTCATAACACAGGAACTAGTGGTCACCAAGTTAAATTAAAATGCAGCAGTTTTAAAAGGAAGTATTTCATCACACAGTCCATTGTCAACCTGCAGAACTCTTTCCCAGAGGATGTTGTGAAGGTCAAGACTATAACAGGGTTAAAAAGAACTAGATAAGTTCTTGGAGGATAGGTCCATCAATGGCTATTAGCCAGGATTGGCAGTGGTGCAAAACCATGCTCTGAAGTGTCCCTAGCTCTGTTGACTGGAAGCTGAGAGTGGGTCATAGGATGGATCACTCAACTATCACCTGTTTTGATCATTCCCCCTGAACCATCTGGCACTGGCCACTGTCAGAAAACAGGAAACTGGTCTAGATGGACCACTGGTCTGACCCTGCATGGTTGTTCTTATTTTCTTATGTACACAAACTGAACTCTGAAGCCTGACTGATAGAGAGGAAAAGATTAATATGTGTCTATTAAACAGCACAGAGCCCTAAATGTTTTTACTTTCTCGTATCTTAAAAGCTTCATCCTGCCTTTGTGTACTGCAGTCTGCTGTGGTGTATCTACAAAAATCAGCTGCTGAGTTTATGAATGCATGTGGTAATCTGATTTTTTTCCCAAGATGTTTCATTGGTATCATTTCATATTAGAGAGCAAGATCTAATCATGAGAAAGTATTGAGAAATGTGCTGCTCCACAGCTGTTAATGATTGCAGCAGCACCAATGACAAACCAGACCTAGATAAGGAAAAAGCACTCCAATAACAAGAAAGAAATGAACCTTACTTGTTTGTGGTATTGTTGTAGCAATGTTGGTCCCATAATATTAGAAAGACAAGATGCGTGAGGTGGTGGAAGAGAGAAAAATGATGTGGCCTGAAAGTTTCTCCTTTTTTACCAATAGGAGTTGGTTCAATAAAAGATATTACCTCATACACCTGGCCTTTCTAATTAACCTAACTTAGTCATGTGAGAGGGAATAAAAAATGTACAAAAGCATGGTCCCAGTAGAGCCAGTGGCAAAACTCCCATTCATTTCAGCCAGGCAAGGATTTCACCCTGGATGTTGCTAATCCAGTGGGAAATCCATTTGCAAATGGGATCAAAAATATCAAGTCTCTAGTGAGGTGGAATATTCTCTTCTTCAAGAAAAGTATGAATGCTTAGAAAGCAAGCAAGGACTTATAGTTTTGCAGTGGTGTATGATATTTAGTTTGCAAGTCCTTTGAGACAAGAATTGTCTTCTTGTTTTGTGTTTATGAAGCAAAGGGGTTCTTGTCCTAGACTGTGCTTCAATACTATTGCAGTACAACAGATATTAAAAATGTGGCCCTGCTAGATGGAGAAATTAAGGAAACAGGAATTTAGTGCAAATTTAACCCCAGGGGTCTCTGACAACACGAGCTGAATATCTACATCAGTTAAACAGATGGTTAGCACGATTACAGAGTAGATAAAGTATCCAGCATTCCTTCAGGGGAAATAAAGGCTGATTTCTATGGCTCATGACAGTGGATTAAAGCAATAAGCCATATTATATCACTCTTTAATGCACTGTATTTTGAAACTTGGATAAAGCCAGTCCAAACATCGTGTTCACTTAAAAAAATATATTGAGAAAATTTGTTGAACATTCAAATAACTAACACATAGGCAAACCTGAATACTTGAACGATGGTCACAGAATCATTCCAAGTTGACTTTCTCCCAGCCACTTAGCTGTAACTTCAAAATAAATTACTTTCTTCCCCATCTCAAACCCCTTCTGTGAGCAATGGGGAATATTCATCTGTTCTGCCCTATCTCTTTGCCCTCCCTGCAAAACCAAAAGGATGTGAAGAACCCTAGAAGAGCAGAGATGAGGTTGAGGGGGGCAAAACTGACAGGGACAGAACTGATGTGGGGCAGGGCTTCAGAGGCTGGGCAGATGTAGGGGGAGAATTAATTGCTAGGAAGAAGGAGGTATGGGTCAGAGCTCCTGTGATGGGAGTCAAAATCACCTCAATGAATTTTGGGTGTTGGCAACACTGATTGTCACATGTGCACACACACTGTGGGGGTAGGCAGAGGGAATTTTAAAATCAAAAGAGAGACTTATGAACACATTATTTTCTGGGGGCACTGACTTATGATTCTTGAGCCTTTGGGGCTAACAAAACTGCAGAATTGGAAACTGAAGTCCTGCAGGAAAAAAGTTTCAAGGGAAGAGAGAAAAATCAGAGCAAAAAGGTGATGGAGGATGGGTCGCCAAATAGCCTGTGAGCTATATATACAATTGAATATTGAAACGGAAGTCTGTTGATAAGCAACAGGAGGAAGTACTGGTTGAAAATATGAATTATGAGAATGCAATGTTTGAGGTAATGCAGATTTTAAAAATATGCAATTAACATTAAATGTGAAAATATCATATCCAGAAAACTGTAGTCTCAACTTTTTATTTATTATTCTGCTTCATGATCAGCCATTGATGTTGCAAGATAAATGTCAAAGAAAGCAACAATGGCTGGGCTCAGCCTGAAAAGGTGAGTTGCATCCACTTTGTCACCCACCATGTGTGAGGGGAAGGGTGAGTGCAGGGTGCAGGGCCAGAATAGCAGCAGAAAGGATGGACCATGATTGAGTGGATTTTGTAGGATTCCAATGTTACTTCATTGGTGGAGAAAGAGACAGAGCTGGTGGCAGAAGTGGAAAGATACCAACTAGATATAGTTGGTGTCCTTTCCACACATAGCAGGGGCTCTGGAAATAAAATTCTCTGGTAAGGGTGATCTCTTTCCTACTCTGGTGTGGCCCCATGTGAGAGGCGCCCGACAGGTGTGGGGATACTCCTCTGTTAGGGTGCTGCACTTGCCTGGTAAATGAGAGAGCTGCCTCAATGAGACTTTGGGTTTCAGAGGGGAAAACCCTGACTGCTGTGTGTGTTTACATGCCTGATAGAGTTCAGAATACTCAGTGTTTTTGTAAACAGTGGGATTGGTGCTTGATAGAATGTCATGCACTGACTCTGTCATTCTACTGAGGGACTTCAACATCCATGTGGGGAATGAGGGAGATAACTAGAGGAGAGTGATTGGGAGGAATGATCTCCCTGATCTGGAGGTGAAAGGTGAATTGTTGTTTGTCTTCTGCATTAGTCATAGATAGTCCATAATGAACACTCTTTCAAACACAATGTTGATCATAAATGTATCTGATACCTGAGCACTTTGTGCCAAAGGTTGATGATTGACTTCATTTTGTGAAACCTAAGACCATATGTTCTGGATGCCCGGGTGAAGAGAGAAGCAGAACTGCCAGCTGTTTGCTACTTGGTGGTGAGTTGGATCTGACGCATGGGATGCTAGCTGGATAGACGTGGGAGACTCAAGTGATCAGTGTGGGTCTCCTGGGAATGTCTGGAGGAGCATCCTGTGAGGAAAAACTTCAGTTCTCCCTTCCAGAAGAACTTCTCTTGCATTCCTCCTTTCAGCAGGGGATTGGACTAGATGACCTCCAGAGGTCCCTTGTATTCCTAATCTTCCATGATTCTTCAATGGTTTGGGCAAGGTTGTGGTTGCAGAGTCCAAGTGGTCCATGTTCAGGACCCCAGTCATTTAAACAACCATGAAAAGTTGTGACCTGAAGGCATTTGGTGCCTGGCATAGTGGCAAGCCTAGGACTTAATGGTGGACAGGAGTGATGAGAGAAGCTGTCAAGGCAAAGAAGAAAGCCTTCCAAAAAATGCTTGTGAACTGTACTTTTAAGACTGAGAGGTATTGGCAGGCTAGTAGGGTTGCGGCTATGGAGGTCAGTGAAGTAAGAGCCTGCACCTGGGAAGAGTTTGGGAAGATCATGGAGAATTACTGCTGGACAGATTCAAAGATGTTTTGGCAAACTATTTGTCATCTTAGGAGGAGTTGGTGGGATATTGCCCAGGCTGTTCTCAGCAAGGATGGTGAAATGCTTACCACAACTGAGAATGTTGTTGAGATGTGAAAGAAGCATTTTGGGGAAATCCTCAACTCAGTGTATGCACCTTCTTTTCAGGAGGCAGTGCCAGGAACCCCCAGCGGGATTGTATCTATTTCTGTTGATGAGATCTTGTGGTGGTAATGTCCCTTCATAGTGGTTAGATAGCAGTGGTGGATGAGATTTGCCTGGGAATGTTGAAATCACTGGGTGAAATTGGGTATTATGATTAACACACCTTTTCAGTACAGCATAAAAGGTATGTGCAGTACCTTACGATTGGCAAACCAGGATGGTGGTCCCAGTCTTTGACAGGAGAGCATAGGGTGTGTTCCAACTAAAAGGGGATCACACTTCTCAGCATCCCTAGCAAAGCCTATGCCAGGGTGTTAGAGAAGAGGCCATGCTCATTATTTGAACCTTAGATTTAGAAGGAACAATGCAGTTTCTGTCCTGGATTTGGAACAACAGACCAGCTCTTTGCTGTCTCACAAATACTCTAGGGGTTGTGGGAGTTTGCTAACCTGGTCTGCCTTTGTTTTGTAGAGCTGGAAAAATGCTTATGACTGTGTTCCTCGAGGTGTCCTATGGGAAGTGCTGCAGGACTATGATGTGCCGATGCTGCTACTGTGTGCTATCTGGTCCCTCTATCCCAGAGTGAGTTATGTCCACGTTCTTGACATTGTCAAGTTCATTGAAGGCGGGCATTGAACTCTGCCAAGGATGAGTCCTGTCCCTACTCTTGTTTGTGATCTTCATGGACAGGGTGTTAAGGCACAGCCATGTTGGGTAGCATATCTGGGTGTAGATGCTTGGAGCTGGCTTCTCTGCTGTTTGCAGATGGTGTCCTTCTTACTTCTTCATACAATGCTCTCTGGTGCACACTCAAATGCTTTGCTGCTGAGTATGAAGAAATGGGGAAGAGATTCATGATCATGATTTTTTTTCCCAGAAGAAAGTGGAGTGTCCTTGCCAGGTGAAGGGACAACAGCTGTCCTTAGGGGAAGAGTGTAAGTCTCTAAGGGTCTTGTTTACAAATGATGGTAAGCATGAGATTGACTGTCAGATTAGTGTGGTGCTGGCAGTGATGAAGGTGCTGTACGTATCTGTGGTAGTAAAGTAGGAGCTAAGTTTTCTGACAAGCTCTCAGTTTACAGATCAGTCTACATTTCCATCCCCACCTATGGGCATGAACTTTGGGTAATGACCAAATGCACGAAATCATGGGTACAAGCAGTGGAAATGAGATTTTTCTGCAGAGTGGCTGGGCTGATGCTGAAATAAGGTTAGGGGCTCAGCAATTTGGGACTGCCATGGAGTCTGAGATTAAGAGGAGTCAGTTGAAGTGGTTTGGGCACTTGATAAGGCTGTACCTTGGTAGGCTTACATTAAAACTATACCAGATACATCCTACTAGGAGCAAGCCCTGAGACCAACCCAGGACCCACTGAAGGGATTTTATTTCTCAGCCTGGGAACACTTGGGAATCTCCCTAGGAACTGGAATCTGTTGCGGAAGAAAGGGAGATCTGATCTTCCCTATTCTCCATGCCGACACCATGACCTTCACTAGAAAAAATGAAATAGAGGAGAAGAAGCAGCAACAATGGTGACAATATGTCATCATATTGATATAATTTGTCATAGAAGGAGCAGCCTAGGAAGGGAGATGAACAACTTGGGTTGTTAATCTTAAAATGCCATTTGAGGAATATTCCTCTCTCCAGCATCCAGAGGCAACAAAACAGGATTTGTCTGATCAAGAGGTGATGGCTGTTGGGAAGAAGAAGGAGCTGATACCATCAGTATAATTTCAGAATCTGTTTGGGAGAGCTTCTTCTCAATTATCATAAAAACCCTTCACGTTGTACATTGACTGTTGAGTTACAGACAAAATATGTGCAGGAGGGACCTGTGGTGACAATGGACAGATGAGCTCCAGGTATCCAGATTGGAGAATAGTGTCATGTCTACATTAGAGCAGACATTATTTAAAGTTGAGCAACCAAAATTACTAGCAGGCAGGTGAGCTGCAGATTTTTAGATGCCAAGTGATACTTAACTTTCACAGGTAGCAATGTATCATACTAATATTTTCTGCTTCCAAAACCTGCTGTGGTAATGGTCTTGCAGTCATTAACTGCACATGTTTGGTATGTTTATGGAACTTGACTAATGGAATTGTACTTCCATTTTGTATTGCAGAATGGAGGGCACACATGCTGCTATGATCATTTTATTTTATATGGTTCTTCACAATGCAGTCTAGAGTTTCCCAAGTGTCTAATGCAGCTAACTTTTGGATAGTCTTTTATATTTGATCATCTGATACCATGTAGTTATGCATTAAACTAATACATTGTCATGCATACCATACTACTAATAATATATTTTACAAAGTATAGCCAAGAATTTTCCAGAGCCCATGTCTGGAAATAATTAGGTGAAGGGGGAAGCAGCTTTTTATATGATATATGTGTTTGATGTTTTAAAAATAGAGAAATTGAATAGCAAACCAAAGAGGTTCAGCTGTGCTTCATAACTGCATACTAGCTGAATTATCGCACAGTTTGTTGAGAGTGACTCCATACCAGGAATTGTTTATTGAAATACACTACATAAAAATAATCCTCCTCTTTGAACGGCAGGAGGGAATTCATCTCCAGAAATGTTTGTCAGGGCTGGGCATGTGTTGAAATTTGTCAGAGAGGAGATCAATAAGTGGGCACTGCTTGAAGAGTAAATCACCTGGGGAGAGCCAAAGAAATTGTCATTCTAGTGGAGGAATCTCAGCAGAAAGAGGTGTCTGTCCCTGTTCATTAGAAAGGAAAATGAAGAGGCTGGGGAGGGAAAAAGGAAGGTGGATTGACTAATATAAAGAATAACTGTGGAGGTTAAAACTTTTTGTTACTGCAGTCTGAACCCATATTTTTAGATAATTTTTGTCTTTGGGGACAAAAGAAGTAGGTAACAAACTGTTCCCCTGCTGGACCAAATTCACTGAGTATATAAACTTGCCTGTTCAAACACAGGTGGGAGAATGTCGAGAGGAGCAAATTAAAATACTTCATGGGGCTAAAATGAGTATCCACCTGTGTACCAAATAAATCTCTTTAGAATGTTAGATGTAGTATGGGGGCAATGTTGGGGGCTGTGCAGTGTTAAAGGTTAATCATCCATGTCTGACAA
The DNA here is from genome assembly GCA_007922195.1 of Podocnemis expansa. Lineage (NCBI taxonomy): Eukaryota > Metazoa > Chordata > Testudines > Podocnemididae > Podocnemis > Podocnemis expansa. The sequence continues at coordinate 19,157,342 of ML681964.1, read as the reverse complement.
GTTATTTTGGAGTTATTTAGGAAAACAGCAAAACAGACAATCATTAAGGAACTGAGCCAAAATCCACTGAAATCAAAGTGAGTTTTTCCATTAACTTCACTGGGTTTTAGATCAGGCTCTCCATGGAACAGCTGAAGACCTGCAGTATTTCAGGAATCCAGATCCACTCTCGATTTTTCAGGAAAGCGGGTAAAACTGTAACAGGTAGGCTAATTACAAAATTTCTTTAAAAATATAACGGACTAGATAGAATTTAAGATAGCTATGTTTTTAAGGGATCTAGGGAAAGCATCACTGATCAGAACAGAACATGGTACAATAGAAAGCCATTTATTAAGGATAGACAATATAACTATTAAGGAAATTAGGCCACACCTAAGCAATCAAACGGAGTTTGCTTTATTGGAAGTAACAGAGAAATAGATACAAGTGTGCAGATCTAAGCAAGTGGCTTCCTTTTAAGTTACATATATAAGTACCTTAACTGGTGTTTATGCATGTAAACACATGAAATTGCTTATGCAGTAAAATTTCTAATGGTTACTGTATAGTAATATTTTACTGGTACTGCATGAAGTAAATTTAGTGGTGTTCTGTGGACTATACTCTGCAGAGCAGGAAATCTTCAGAACAAAAGGAATGTGAAGTCTCCAGAAAAAGCTTGTTTTGTGAGCGCTTTTTATGTCTTGGTAGAACAGTGTGTGTCTTACAGCATCCAATAAATATGAAAGATCCAAAGATTTACAAAGCTTAGTTTAGGAGGTGGTCTGCTTGAGAACAGTTCAAGAACTGGCTTGGATTTGAAATGAAGAAGATTATTGTTCAGGGCCTCTTAAAACCCAGTTCCTACAAACATTATGCAAGTGCTTAATTTTAAATGTGTGTCATCCCACTGACTTTACTGGAACTGCTTATGTGCTTGAAGTTATGTACATGAGTGTTTGCAATATTGGGCCCTAAATTTGCACCTACAAGTCTTGTATATGCAAGTTTGGTATTTACCCAGCTGACTGGTGAATACTAGTGAGTATTCACTAATGAGTAATACTGGTGAATTCTGGCCCATTGGAAACAGAGAGAGTTTCTGTCTCCATCAAAAGGGATAGCCGTGTTAGTCTAGTCCAGTAAAAAAACAACAAGGAGTTGTGTGGCACTTTAAGACTAACAGATTTATTTGAGGAAGTGGGATCTTCTCCCACGAAAGCTCATGCAAAAAAAAAATCTGTTAGTCTTAAAGTGCCACACAACTCCTTGTTTTTTTTCTGTCTCCTGCCTTACCATGGAACTTGCATCAGTGTAAGGAAGCCTTGTCATTTTTATCAAGCATAACCGAGTTCCTTCCCAGTACTTAAGATGGCAAAAAGTGGGATATTGCTAGCCTTGTCAGGGATGTTGAAGGGCAAGGTAGGATGCAGAAAAGAGTAAGAAGTGCATCAAATGATTGGCTAGAATGATTGACTTACATAAAAAATTTATTTTCTTGGGCTCTGGGCCACAAATACTTGAAAATCTGATCACACTCGTGGCTAGTGTAGTAAGGGATGTGGGACTGCATTGCAGTAACCATATTTTTGGCTCTAACTTGAGGAGGCTAGTTGTTTGGTGGCATTGGGAGAAGGGATTGGAGATGGTTCATTTGCTTTGTTTGTGTTTTTATTGGGGTTATAGGTGTGCATGCAGGGGTGGGGGGGAGACAGAGAGAGAGAATTCCTGTGGTACTTTGCAAAAATATCTTTTCTCTGGGAGAAAAATGCACAGTAAGAGTGGGAAATTTCACCTACCTCCAGGATGATGGAAGCCAGGAGTTTGGGTTCCCAGTCACCTGTACTAAAACAGGGCTGTCAAACTCTTTTGCTATGGTGGGCCAGATTTGACTTAAATGTACTTCAAGTGAACTGTACATACCACAAATCAAAATACTGTGGCGGCATCATGGAGTACCGTGTATGTGAAACTGCACTCCACAATACCAGTCTCTCTTTTAGGGACCGTGTGTGCTCTCATGGACCATAGTCTTATATACCCAGCACTCCAGGATGATGTGAGACTTGACACTCTCACAGCATTGCAGGGTGTTGGATATGGACACCGCATTCTCTCGCTCTGTTAGGGAGAGAGTGTGGTCCTGCAGAGCACAGTCACAGGCCAGATAGAAGAGTCCAGTGAAAAAAACAACAAGCAGTTGTGTGGCACTTTGACTAACAGATTTATTTTTTGCATGAGCTTTCGTGGGAGAAGATCCCACTTCCTCAGATGCTTCGAAGATGGGTGAACTTACAGAAAGGAATGAAACTAAATGCAAGGAGGTGTAAAACATAGGATCAGGTCATAAAGTAACAGCAAATCAGAGCAGTTTACAGGCTCAAAGAATGGGAAGCCTGAAGTCAAATTACCCTTTGCATTTAGTTTCATTCCTTTCTGTAAGTTCACCCATCTTCGAAGC
>ML681964.1:19091277-19154499 GCA_007922195.1 Podocnemis expansa | reverse complement strand
AGGTGCTGGGTTCAATTCCCAGGGGGTTGGACTTGATGATCTCACGAGGTCCCTTCCAGCCCTATGATTTGATTGATTGATTGAACCAACAAGCCCCTACATCATCTTACACTATAAAACAGGGAGAGAAAGGCTGGAGAGTAGTATGATATTGATCAATATTCTTTAATCCTTAGCACAATCTGAATTTTAAAAAAAAGACATAATTCTGGTAGAATTTTGCTAAACATAAAGCATGAATGATTCAGGCATTTCATGAGAGAGCAGTGAAGCCTCATTTGAAATGCTGGACCCTAATGTGTCTTACTGTAAAAAACACCAGAGGTATGGCAGAGCAAATCCAGAAAGATAGCAGAATGGCTAGGCAGAAAGATTTGAGAGAAGCTCACATAAACTGTGGCATGGTGTCAGTTTTAGAATAGCTGGGATGTATCTTCCTCATTAGTCTATTTGCCTATCCCTCCTTAGTTTTGTTTTGTTTTTTTACCCCTCACACCTGTCCTGCCTTGTGCTTCCAAAACTTCCTACACCAGTGGACTAACTTTTTTTTCCAGACGGATTGAGAACTGAAATTGGTGAAACCTGAGAGTGCTAAGTATGTATGAACCTCAGGACACTAGTCTCTTAAGCTAACTTTGAGTGTTTGAATCATGATCACTTGATGGTACTGAATACCTGATACTGACTGGAGTTTTGAGAAAATCAGTCAATCAATCAATAAAGGCTAGTCTTTAAAAGTGCCACAGGACTCCTTGTTTGTTTTGATTTTGCTGAGTCTGCTTCTGACTCTGGCATATGCTGTGTGGAGAGCTGCAGGAACATGTATGCCTCCAAAAGTGCCTCCTGTGTGTGGCAAATATGTTGTGCCACATTTTTCTCTTGAGTACACCTGTGATTATGAATCAAATTACCTTTTGTAATGGGAAAAGAACCCATAGTTTTGATTAAGTCCTGCTTTCACAGAATTTAGCTTGCATATTAATTTGAGTTCAGCTGTTTCTCTTTGAAATCTTGATGTCCCACCCACATCTCTGACGACAGTCATTAACAAATCATTCATCGAGTGATTAGAAAGATGGAAGTGCTCAGCAACTGGTTTCTTTGTTCTGTGATTTCTGATATCAGCTGTGTTCATTTATCCTTTTGTGCAGCGATCGTCCTGTTTGTCCAATGTATAAGGTGTTGGGGCATTTCTTGCACATGATGGCATAGACCGCATTAGTAGATGAGCAGGCAAATGAGCTTTTGATGGAGTAGCAGGCTTTGCAAGCTAAATTCTGTGAAAGCAGGACTTAATCGAGACTATGGGTTCTTTTCCCATTACAAAAGGTAATTTAACTTCAGGTTCCCCATAGTTATAACCTAACAACTGCTCTGATTTGCTGTTACTGTATGACCTGATCCTATGTTTTACACTCCCTTGCATTTATTTTCATTCCATTCTGTAAGTTCACCCATCTTCGAAGCATCTGACGAAGTGGGATTTTCTCCCACGAAAGCTCATGCGAAAAATAAATCTGTTAGTCTTAAACTGCCACATGACTCCTTGTTTTTTTTTTCACCATATTTGAGGTTGAGAAGGAATTTTCCTCTAGGGGTGATTGGCTAGGCCTCTGGGGATTTTTCGCTTTATTCTGTAGCATGGGCATAGCTCACCTTCTGGTGAATTCTCTGTATCTTAAAATCCTTAAATCATGATTTAAGGACTCAGTCATAGTTTAGAGGCTTATTGCTGGAGTGGGTGGGTGAGGTTTTGAGCCTGCATTGTGCAGGAGGTCAGACTAGATGATCGTACTGGTCCCTTCTGACCTTAGAGTCTACGCAGTATTCATTGACAGCAGAGGAATAATGAGGCTTAGGGATCTTAGCTTCCATTCTAGGCTCTGAAGTGGAATGTGCTCTAGTGAGCACAGATTCCTTTGTGCATTCCCTTCAAGTGCAACCCCACCTGCCTCATCCCCTCCAACCTGTTCTTGGCCCAGTCTTTGTCTCTCCCTCATCCACGGCTACTCATTCTCCTCATCTAGCCTCTTCTACTCTCCATTCATCAAGCTTCTCTTCCTAGTCCTAGTCTCATTATCTAGTAAGTCCTGGGCTTCTCAGTCACCCTTGATATACCTCACTCCCAATGTCCTTCCCCAGCCAGTGCCAGTCTCCAACCACTGTCCCTCAGTACCTTGGCTCCTTGTCTGACCTTTTACCCATTCTTTTCAATACACTCGTGCTTAGTCCCAGCCTGTCTGTCTTTCCCTCAGCCTGCTGGTTCCATACGCTGTTCTGCTCCTAGTTCTCAGTAATTTCCTGGTTCCTTGCCCTTGTCTCCTTGTTCAAATTGTCCCACTTTTCATTTTCAGGCCTGGCTTTTATATCCCTGCATTTGAATCTGGCAGTTTCCTCTTCCACTCTGCCTGGGTTTGGCAGAGCCAAGAGCACTGGTGAATCTGGCTTTCTCCTCGCAGGTCAGGTACCCAGATGTAGATTCAGCACAGCCCAGACCTGCAATTGCAGGAAAAGGACTGCTTAGCCCCAGGCTAGAGTAGACTCAGTACTCACAAGTTCCAAAGGGGCAGCCGTGTTAGTCTAGTTCAGCAAAAGAAGCAAGGAGTCCTGTGGCACTTAAAGACTAACAGATTTATTTATCGCATGAGCTTTCGTGAGAAAAAAATCCCATTTCATCAGATGCTTTAAGGGATAAATAGATCTATTAGTCTTTAAGTGCCACAGGACTCACAGGGTCTTTGGAGAGTTTAGAGGCTAAAAGGCAAGAAGTATCTATTAACATGTGAGAACTGTGGTTTTCTTTAAAGGCTTATAAATTGGGTGGATTTGTATAGGGATGACAAACGATGATGCCCTGACACTCAGACCAGCACCTAGCAAATTCAAGTGTCTAGTGCATGAAGCCATTAAAGCTTTCCAACAAAACATTTTTTAAAACATGGGCAAAAGGGGGTATTTTTCATTAGCTTTATTCATGTAAATGGCTGAACCATTTTGCCTGAAATTTTCCAAGACCATTGCGCCTTGAGCCAGACCGTTAAAATTTGGCAAAATTGTAAGCAACTGAAGAGAGGATCTTATAAAGTGTCAAACAACCTTAATAATAGATGGTGCTCCCAGCACCCCAAGTATAAGAATTTTATACATACACATGATTTTCAAACATTATAGTCTTGCACTTAGTGACCAGGTACCTATACACCATATAATGCTTTTGTCCTTGGGTACTGTAAATTGAAAGGCATGGTTTATATCCCTTGGCCCTCCAAAAAGATTCAGTGTACCAGACATGCCGGACTTGTCCAAAAACTATTGAAGAGGCTAAGTATTTTTTTTTCTCTCTCTCTCTCTCAAACCCTATGAGGGAAGCAGTTATTCTGTATGGTTAATGTGTTACTGATACAACTCGGAACTGAGGCGCTTACACTAATTCACCTTGCAAGAGTCACTATGAGAAAGTACATATAATCCAGCAGTTACAAAGACTTTATCTAAGCAGTGATGATATCCCTGCTGATAAACTGATAGTGTATTTCTTACTGCTGCTTTCTTCGAAAAGCTATAATAGTCCTGCACCACCAAAAGGGAATAAAAACATCAGACAAATAGTGTTTAGAATCTGTTTTAAGCTTTCCCTGATAGACCAAATACACTTAGGTACTAGTTTAATTAGATGTCTGTCCAAAAGGAAATCAAACACTCATTCGAACCTCCAGGTAATTAAAGTACATTTAGAGGCTGACAGCCTGGAACACTTAACACTCAAGGAAGTGTAACATGTGGTATGTCTGGCCTTCATTTGCCTTGTGTGATTTGGACCCTTCCAGCGTGATAATTGCTCTACCTTCACTCACCGTCCCAATCTTCACCAGTACCAGACCAGTATAGATAGCAAGTACTGGTGTGATAGACTCAGGTGTGTAAACTGTCCTTCCATTGCCCTCCTGCAGAGAACTAACCACTATTTGTATGGTGTCTCTGGTGTATCTTCTGTAGTCTACTGGCCTGGGTCAGAGGGACATGAAGAGAGAAGCCAAGAAGTTTTTTGGGAAGCAAGATTAATTTACACAGAACAAAGAATTGAGGTTGAGTGATATCTAGCACAACTGGGAAATGAGCTAGATGCTGTGGGAGCAGGAATTCCACTGGGAAACATTGAGAAAATACAAAAGGAATTGCATTGTTCCACCCCCCCCCCCAACAGGTATCTGTTCATGTTCATCAATTACCCACTCCACAGTACCTCTAGAGGACACAGGACAGTAGTACTTGTTAGACTAGCTTATATTTGCCACCAGCCTGTTACATAGTTCTACAGCAACAGCCCTGCATAAAGAAAAGTGCCATATTTCCCTGCAGTTTTACTTTATAAGCCCAATTCCTAATTGCGAATGGTCATTGTTTTTAATAACATTTGTTTTGACTAAGTCTCCATGATGGTTTATTACATATATTTTTAAATTATTTTATTCTATAGGTCCTCACCACCATAGTATCTAAGCACTTTCAAGTAATGTACTAAGTGGCATGATTAACAGCTGCCATTTGTGGTTTGTTCTCTCTTTACACTATCTCTCCAATTCATCTTCTTAAACTCCCTGACCTTAATTCAGACAATTTTGTATAAAAATTAGGATAAAAAGAAACTCATTCCTACTAGGGATAAACCCATCACCTCCACAACAAGCAATAATCTTGTTGTACTGAGTATTGGTAAGCACCAGAAAGAGTCTTTGATCGGTTGGCAATCACAAACCTCATCGAAGATGATGTGCCAGCCACCCTTTTGTTCTAGCTCAATGGAAGAAGCAAATAAACTGTTTTTTATGAAGTTAGATAGATGAATAAATATATATCACCACTCAAAGAAGTGAGCTGCATGGGAAGGCCTGAGCAAGAACTAAATTAGGGGCCATAAGAGGCATTTCCCAGAGACTGATGAAGATGCAGGGCCAGGATTGATTTTGTGTGTGGGAGGGGAGAGAGATGAGAGAGAGAGAGAAGCAGAAAATCACTATAAACAGCCATAGTGAGGTTCTGATAGGGAGCAGAGGCAGAGCTTCTTGGGGCATGGCTCTAATTGGAAAAGCAAGCTTAAATTTCTGAACAAGAAAACTGCCTCCTTTTGTTTGTTCTTACTATGTTTGTGGACACAGGATTTTGTACATTCTTTGTAAATAAATAGTATGGCACCAAAGAAATACATGGCTCGCATATCCAATATTTCCTCCTAATGGAAATAATCTGACAAGGTGCCAAATCATGGCTAACCACTTAGGCTAAATGACAAGAATATTTAATAGCATCAGCATAAGTCATCCCTGAATCCTCTGCTATACTTCCAAAACACTTATTTGGGGAGGGTTCCAAGGGGTGGTTCCAAATTGGGTTGGCACTTCTACTGAAGGCTATATTGATATAGTTGCAGCATCAGGTATCCCCACAGGTAGAGTTTAACTACTTAATTGGGAAGTGGGAATAGGGAGGTTAGACATACACATTTCTAGGTTTAGCGGACATCCCACTTTGGGGGCTCAGTTCCAACTCCCAGCCAGGAGGATGACTGCAGCTGCCTACCTACTGCCAGGTTCTTGCTTCCTACTGGGAGGCGGGTAGCTGGGCAGCAGCTGGCTGCAGGACCGTCACAAAAGAAACCCCCTCTTACCTGGTACTGATGCACAGCCGGGAGGAGGGCTGCAACCGCCTGCTTCGTGTTCCCAGCTAGGAGGCTGGCCAGTTCTGCACAGAGCCAGGACCCTGCAGCCACCCATTTCCTGGCCAATCCCTGCTCCCAGCTGAGAGCATGGTTGGTCACAGTGCAAAGCTGAGGAGGGGCAGTACCCCCCAAACTCCATCCATGGGTGTCCCAGCTATACTGTCTCTCTGTACATAATTTGCTGCAGGTCCCAAGACTTTCTCCCCCCAGAGTACATCGAACACTTCACCTTGCCCTAATTTTCACAGAAATAATAGAAAACAGTGACAGCCACATTGTTGGACACGCTCTGCTAGCACAGCAGCTGCTGGTAACAACTTGTATCTAGCCTTAAACAAGCCACAACCCACCATCACCAGCTGAGCGTACAGTTGAATTGCTTTCCATCTGGATTCCTGCGACTGGGGGATAACTCCATGAGTCGCAGTGGGGTAGGCTAGGTAACCAGGAACACTGTGGCAGTGGAGACGCCAATGACGTAACTAGTGTGGGATGAGAAGTGTGCCTGTGGAAGGCACAGTATTTTTAACAATTCTGGCATTATGCACTTTGCCTAGCCAACCTATGGCTTCCCTCCACTATGCTGTTGACATGCCTCAACCCTTATATTGGAGGGGCCACCACTAGGGTGAGAAGATAGTTGTTGCTCTCGGTGAAGAAAACAAGTGGTCAAACCAGTATGTAGCTGTTGTTGTTGTGTAATAATGCTATGAACACCTGGAGTCATACCATTACCACACAGCAGTTACAGCACATACATATATATGAAACAGTTCCAGTGGCGCACTCTCTGCTGAAAATCATTAGCTGGGAGCCTTGCTTACTGTATTTTTAATTTAGGGATTATGTTAATATTCTATTAAAATAATTAAATCATGCATTCATAATTCTCTCTGGAGCTGTAGATAAACACTAAAGCTGGTTAGGAAGGATAGTGCTTAATAAAATTTAATGTAATTACAGTAATTAAAAAAAATCACAGAATGGGGCAGGGAGGAGGGAAACTTAGTAGTGGAATTTTCCACCCTCTTCATACACTGTTGTGCCACAGCTGCAGCACAGTTTTATTAGGCCTTCCCCTGTGGTGGAGTTCAACTGGTAAATTAGCAATGGGATGCTAATCTTCAAGATGCTTCAGCTCTTTCATTAAAGCTCTGCTTGCTTTCACTGGATGGACAGCAGTGATTTCCCTGGCTGTCTGGGGCAGGGCTAAGAGAAAATGTAGATGCTCTAAGCAAAATGGCAGAGGGGGGTGGTGGTGTTTGTGGAAAATGCTGTGCCTGCTGGAGCTCCCAAGTGGGGTGCTATAGCACCGCACTTCCTTCTTTGTGGGGTTGGGGGAAGCTACAGTTCAAGTGTTCACCACCCCTTGTTAGCACTTGTCTGAGCACCAGAAGAGATGAGGGCATCTGCATGCTCAGCCCTGATAAGGAATGTATCTTGCTCTGGGAGCCTGATCCTCATCTCAGTGACATCAATAGCTAAACATCCATTAAGTCCAATAGGAGCAAACCCAGACCCTCTGGCCTAAATTTTCAAAAGGGATTAGGGATTTTGGATACATCAGTTTCTTGGGATTCCCATTTTGAGGTGCTTTAAAATAGCCTAATTCCGGAGGGCAAGTTTAGGCCCCTTCAGATTGGACACTTGTAAACTGAGGAATCCAGAATCATTTTCCCTTTGGAAATGTGGGTCTCTGTTTCTAAAGTGATATGTGAGCCTATAAAATATTTGTAAATGGAAATAATCCATTTATTATTTAGTATCCAAATTTGAACTTTAAAGGAGGAAACACTGTTTTAGTGTGGATCAAATTACTCAATTAAGGCTAAGACTTTTGAAACATCCATGTACATAGGTTGAGATATGGTTTGGGTATGGCAAGATCTGATTTAAAAAAAAAAATCACACAGAAGTCTTATGAGAATTCAGGGCTTTTTGATCTGTGTGTTAGTCCTTGTTAGACCTTGAGTCCGAACTCTGTGCTACAGCCTAAAAGTACTTTGGATTCAACAGGATCTCCTTGATGTGTGTTAATTAATCCTGCATAGCCCTTGGTATGGGCAATGTGGCCTAGCATACTGGACTGAGAGTTGGATGGCCTTAGCTCTCCCACTGATTTCCTCTGTGGTTTGGAGCAAGTAATATAAGCCCTCTGCCTCTTTTTTTCCCCATCTTTTAATGGAAATAATATTTTCCTCTCAGGGATGTGGTGGTGATTTGTTATGGACTGTAAGGTGTGTTAAATATGCCAAGTACTATTACTATTTTATTATTACTTACTCCCCTCCCACCCTCATTTGTTTACCAAAGAAATATTAAAGGAACTCCCCACTGACCACTCATTACCAGTCTTCCTTGCCATCCTAGTCTCTCAGAGGAGGCCCCTTTCCATCTTTTAGCCGCCTACTGGTGACAGTACATCACCTATTTCTCTCTTGCTACAAGCCTGATTTACTCTTTTCTGTACAAATGTAGTTCATGCAGTTCTAGCAACAATCATTACATACCCAGAATGAGTAAATATCAAAGTGACTTTGAATGACTGACAAAAAATATATGTATATAGGTAGAGCCCCGCAGATCTGTGCGCATCCGCACCTCTGGATGTGGGTGTGGATAACCGCAGACCCATTGCTGCAGATTGACCCATGGATGCAGATTCTATTTTTATGTGCCCAGGGTACAATCCATCACTGCAGCTGTTGCTATGATCTGTGTCAGCAGCACACAGTGGAAAAAGGAAGGACTCCAGCCAGCCCTAGCTCAGCTCTGATTGTGGTCTGCCAGCCGATCAGAGTCTCAGTCACGGCAGGCTGGGGCTTGGAGAATCACTGCTTACTGTCAGTCAGTCAGCATGCTGGCCTTTGATTGGTTCATTCCCCATGACTTCTCTGCCCACTTTTTCCTTGTTTGACAGCATGGCATTCGAACTGCAATCAGAGATCTCATTGGTGGCCAAGGAAATCTGATTGACAGCACAGTGTGTGAACCGCAGACGAGAAGAGGAAAAAGTGGCCGGGACTCATTTGGGGAATGAGCCAATCAACATCTAAAATGCTGACTGTGAGCCCAAGCTTGGTTGCAAATGCGGTTACAGATATAGATAAAACATGGCATGCAGATCGTAGACCAGATAGATATGGTCACTGAGTGGATGCGGATCCACATTTTTGTATCCATGCAGGACTCTCTCTCTCTATATATAGACATAAATCACAGGATAGCTACATAGATGCATTTTCTAAAGATGAATCATTTGCATAATAAATAGCTGTGTACTTTATTATAAAACAGCAATTGTTATTGTATAAGACACCTGTCCAAAAAAGGGGGCAACATTCTAAATGTAATAGTTTTGAAAAATTAAGTAGCAAAATAAAATTCTCATCTAAACTCTTTAAATACATGCCACCTTCCCTGGAATTAAAACCCAGACTGCCCTGGTGAAAAATAATTGGCAAAGATGGATATTTAAAAAAATAATAAAGGGCCGAAATGTGCTGAATGCTCAAATGTCATTGAACGCTGAGGTAGATGCAGTAGAAAAGAAAATAATTTAATGTTTCTCCAAAAACAAAAAACATGCTTTGGAAGAGTATTTTGTTCCCAGTGGCACAACATAATGTACCTCAGACACTAAGAACTGGATCCTGTTTGTGAGGAAGAGTCAAACTGTGACAGTGGCAGGTGGTGAACTCAGATGGGGTAGAAAGCTAAGTCATTATACAAGTAAAGAAATCTCAGCCTAGTTATGGTAATAAATCATTGCTAAAACGTCATCTGTGTTTTAGAGGAACTCGGTGATTGCAAGTATTATATACTGATGTATTGTTTTTACCAGCTTGGGCTACTTAGCGGTTACCAGAACTATTTTAGTACCATCAGCCAAAGGTATCATCATCTTATTCCTGCTAAATCTATATCATTCAGGGAACCCTTATACCAGTTTAAACTCTTCTTAAATATGACGTTTGCATTTTCGTAGCCTTTCACATAAATGGAGGCTTGTGATTGTTGAAGTGTAGTAAATTGCATTCTACTTCTACACCCAGATTTGGCCAGCTACCGCTCACAAGGGTGGATGAGAACGCAAAGAATCCTTTTGCTCTTCGTGCAGGGGTCAGACACAGTCACAAGCCACCCAAGACAGGGAAATGATGGGGCCGTGCCTCTGCTGCCCTCTGCATTTGACCAAGCAGCACATTTTGTAAAGAATGGAATAGTAGCCACACTCCCTGTGCTTGCTAGGGGGCTCCAAGAGGTATATTGCCCTCCAGCGCCATCAGTGCAATTTCACATCACTCCCATCATAGGCCTGTGCCTAAAAGAGCCTGTTCTCATTATTTCCATTTATACAAGGCATCTTACAGCCTAGGAGAGAACAAAGGCACAGTAGCTACCCCAAGACAGCTTATGCTCTTGGGGCCAGATTCTGCAGCCCTTTGCATGCAAAGCTCCTATTGAAATCTGCTGTCCTACTAATCCTCAGGTAAGATACAGTCCAGTTCTGAGAGAGATGACCTTGGGCAAAGAAATATGTGTGGCACCAAAGATGAGATTATGAGACTGCTTGGTTCTGGATGTAAACATTATTATCAGTGCCTTAAAAATGTAGACCAAGATTTTTAAAAGTGGGTAGTGGTTTGGGATCCTCATTTTTTTGGGTGCACAAATTGAGATCCATTATAGAGGCTGGATTTTCAGAAATTCTAGAGAAATATATAAACAGTTACTGAATAATATAATCTCCAGACTGCTGCTAATAAATTGTTGTACTGTGCTTTACCTGTATTAATTTACAGAAAACTACTTCAGAAAAGATTGAGTAAAGTTTTAAAAAAGTATATTGGAACAATTTTTAAATCCTTTTGCTAATAAATCTAAACCAGATTGTTTAAGTCAGTGGTCTTCAACAACTGTGTCAGGACACACTAGTGTGTCACCATGCAGTGGTAAGTGTGTCATGGAGGTCTTCAATAAACAGTTGTTACTTCAGTTTTTTAGTTCTTCCAGGGCTTTTGACTGAGTGATCCTGGTTGGTTGATTGCCATTCACTTCTCCACTTCTATCACTGTTCCTTATTTTTGTGTCTGAAGGGTATTTCACCTTCACTATGTGGATGTGGTGGTTATTCATCATCCTTATTGGTTAAGACTAATGGAAGAAAATCTTTTAACTTTTCATCACTGTCTTTATTCGTTTGCACTCTATTGATGAACTCTTTGTTCTCTGGTGATATATGATGGGTTTCCTACTTCCGATGTACTTCAAGAATTTCTTACCAATTTTCTGATATCTTTGTTTCTTTGTTCTTCAAATTTCCTGCTTGCCTTTTTAATCTCTCTGGTACAGCTTACATGCTAACGGTTGTTCCCTTTCATTAGACTCACATGGGATGTGAAAGTGACAAAAAATAAAGTAAAAATGTAAAGCCATTGAATATATGAATATTGTTGCTAGGCATCATCTCTTTTAGAGCTGCGTCTGAAGAAGAGATGCATAGGATACAAAGATACAGTACTTTGAACTCATTAAGCTACCTGAATCGAAGGGTCAAATAGTTCAGCTTTTTAAAAACCTGTAATAAATAGTAATAGCTGACATATATTAATATCAGTGCCTTTAATGGAGCTGTGTGCACAAACACAGTGGTAATCAGAAAACAGCTATTTTGGATTATTACAGTTGCATCTTAGTGGAATGCAGTTTTATATACTGTACTGTATTATGAAATGGTGAGGGTGCTAGCTGGAACAAAGTTTAAAATCTTCAAATGTGCTAAACTGAAGGAACAATGAATGCAATTTTTCAGTGGACACTGAACTTTCTTTTCTCAGTCATTAAGTCAGCATTTGTTTTTATACAAAAAAAAGTCATCTAGTTTTTGACTTGGAGCTAAGAATTGAGAAGTCCTTCTGAGCTAACTACTCTTGTTTTGGTCTCCTACTTCCTGTATCTGTGGGAGTTATACGCAGTAGCTCTGCAGCATGAAAACAGGGATAAACTGAGCCTTGATATCATACGCTGGGTTTATGCACATTGAAATGCATTTGTTAGTGGGTCCTCTGTTGTGTGTTTCATGGTGGTGGTGTCGCTGTGTTCCTACACCATAATTTGCTTGAGCACTTCGCTGCTCCTTTATCATACAAGAAACTGTAAGGGTCAGTGATCTTCTGCACCACCACTTCCATTTCCTCATTACAAAAATTGACCTTCTTTCTGTTGTTTGAAAAGGGCTCAGACCACTGTCATTCAGACTTCAGGACTGTTGAGCAGTAATAATAGTATAGAAAGTAGAAGCAATAACAAAAGCCATCTGGCATTGTGCTCTCTTCCTGGAATCCATTTTGAATTTCACAGTACAGTCAGCAGGCATTCTTTGCTACCTTCAGTGTGCCTTGTGTTTTGCTGTAATCCCCTCCTTGTCATTAAATCATTTAAATGTATTAGGGCACATAAAGCATGAAAGCTTGCCATGTTCCTTTTGCTTTGCTGGTGATTTTTCTAGTCCTGATTCAACTACCCAGAAATAGCACAACACTCCTTAAGAAGATAAGCATTAACACTTGTTTATAACAAGCTGGGAAGATGAAGAATTACCCTACAAAATCTGTTCTTATGCTTACTGGACACACTCAAGTTAAAACCTCATAGATTGAAGGGACTGATTCTATAGTTGCTACTCACATGAGATTTGCTGAGAATGGTCAGCAGCATCTCTGAAACTCAATCAAGTTGTTTATTTGCCTAACCTCAGGTTTGACAGTTTTGGCCCTTGCCTTTCTACCATGACTACTAGTCATTCATGCAACACACATTTCAGTTAAAAAAAAATGAATTTAGCATTTTTGAATGGAAGCTAGAACTGAGATGTTCCCACAAAGGCCATTAACCTAAAAATTGCACTCCAGAAGTTACTATGAAGTCTCCAGAAAGGTACTCATCTAGACCAATGGTTACCAGATGTGGGTGTGTGACCACTTGAGGAGCACCAAAGATTACACGGAGTCCATGAGGCTTCAGTAGTATTAAAGTCACTTAAGCCTCCCCATGTTGGCCAGGTGCTGCAGCCCCAGTCTTGCACTGGCTGGAATGGAGGTGCAGTCTCAAGCTGGCAAGATGCCTACCTAGAGCAGAGCAGTGCTGTACCAGTGCAGACCTGGAACAGGCCCTGCCACCTCCATTACCCTCCATCCATGAGGGACAGGAAGAGGCAGACCATGCAAGGCGTATGGTGGCAGCTGTTCCAGGGATGACTTAGTTTCTTACTCAAATAATAAAGCAATTAATAATAATAATAGTAATAATAATAATAATAATAATAATGTAATTTAGTGTTGTTCTCATTTTGTGTTCATTGGTGTTTTATGTGTTTATAGCTGGTGAGGGAGGTGGAGCAGGGAATGGAGGAGGGGGGACCTGTGTTATACCTTGAGTTAACAGGTGGAGCTTTCGCTTAAAACAGTTGTGAATCACTGATCTGGAACTTAAAACACTGATCCTGCAGCTCATTATCTGTGACTACACCTGTAGGGTCAAATCCTGGCTTACTAAAGTCATTAGAAGGATTGGATTTTTACTTCAGTGGATTAGGATTTTGCCAATTATATCTCAGGCTATTTCTGTACTGTACTTTGCAGTTTGGACTACAGAGAGACGAATAGCATTACACACCAAAGTACTGCACTTTAATTCCCCTGGATGGATGCTGTGGGCCTAAACGAAAGGGTTCTTAGTTTACATTAGTGTAGTAGTATTTTGTTTGTGTCTGCAGCATCCACAAAAGGGAATTAGTGCTCACTGCTATTCACAGCCCTATACTCTGAAGTGCAGAGCAGTGTAGAAGAGCCCTTAAGCAGTTGATTTGAGATGGATTGTGCACAGATTTATATGGGGGAGGACATGGGAAGTTTATTATATGCAGGGCCATCTCTGGGGGAAGCAAACAGGGTAACCACCCTGGGTCCAATGGTTCCTTGGGCCCCATGCTGCCCCACCTCCAGAAGAGCAGCACAGGGCCTGTGCTGCTGCCTCCCCACTGCTGCACTGTCCCCCATTCCCTCCCCACTGCCTTTGGCAGGAAGTCAAAGGCAATGGGGCAGGGCAGGAGTGTGGAACCCAGCCTTTGGCCCAGCACTTCCTGCCCCCAGGGCAGAACAGCCAGCCCAGAGGCAAGGCAGGCCAGCCAAGAGGCTGGGCTCCACTCTCCTGCCCCACCCTGGGCTGGCTGTTCCACCCCAGGGGCGAGAAGGGCCATCCCAGAGGTGGGATGGGAGAGCAGTACCCATTCTCTGGGCTGTCCTGACCCCCCACAAGCCGATTGGCCCTGATTATATGTTGTGATGGCGTTATCTCAAGGTGAAGCTCTTTTGACAATGTGTTCTAATATAATTATTTTAAAAAGCACAATAACTCAAATAACCTTCTCTCAGATTTTTTGGGGGGGTAGGGTAGAGAGGGGATGCTGGGGCTCTTGGACTGCATGGTCAATGGGAGAGTTGGATAACCTCATAACCAGCCATTCCAGTGTAGAATACAACTGAGATTTTCCAGACATGCTTAATGTGAGCTATGCATATGAGGCAATTAAATAACAAACCAAAGCTAATTGGATGCAGGTTAATTGTTATCAATTTGTGAAGGTAAAAAAGTCTTTTTCCCTGTAAATTACTTAATAATAACGCAAGTAGTTTTATCATAAACTAAGGGTCCAATTTTAGAGTCGTTATTTTGGCAAGACTCCCATTGAACCTGCTAATTGAGTGCTACAGGATTAGGGCCTGAATGTTGTATATCAGACATGTATTATTTATTCACTTGCTCTAGATTAGGAAGATCTTTGCTCATTTGTATCTCACTGAAAAGTTATAACCCCGAAAGCATATTTAGATGCATCTCAAATTATTGTTTTAGTGTCCTAAACCTATTTTTATGAAGAGCTACACTTTAGCTTTTGTTAGTCATTGATAGAAACAACTAATTTCAGATAAACTGCTGAATATTGTTACAAGTTGTGTGTGTTTGTTTCTATATTAATAAAACCTTAAAGGGGAACATCAACAGTAGAGATGGTCTCAGAACAAAGATCTGAATCCATGATCTTTAGGGAGAAGGCATTAAATCACCAATGTTAAATGTGATTTAAATCAGCAATTTTAATTGTGTTTTGCATATATATTGTTCAATTACTTTCCTAAAGAAAGTTGACTTGCACTGGTTGTTAGCCATTAAACATGTTTTTACACTAAATTTGATGTTTCTTTTTGCTTAACTGGGTGGATGCACTATACCGATGTGCACTTAGTTAAGCTGTTATATATCTTGTATTTATTCAGACAATTAATTTTCATATTTTTTTATTTTTGAAAATGTTGAATGATACATTTCTTATTTACTACATGATGTGTAATTTTTTACTTGTGATTTGTGTCAGGCTCTTTGGATGGAAATTCAAATTCAGTAAAAAAGCTCAAAACCAGGGGTTATACATTTTTTTATTAAATACAATTACCTTAAATGTGATGGAAACATACCAAAAATGTTTCCTAATACTTGTTCTGCATTTAAAAGCTAACTGATAATTAAACAAAAGAAATGTTTTCTGTAGTTAGTGAATTGAGCTGATTTTTCTGGTCACTACGGCTTGGATGCACAAAAGGAGTTAGGTATGCAAGTCCCAGTTTTGGCTCCCCTATGACAATGCACATAATTCCTACCTAACCCTGTAGTCATCTAAACTCACTTGGTGGTGATTTACAGTGAAATTTCCTTTGGTGCTGACATTTCTGTCACTGAGTGTGCATACTGCTGCCTCCTCCTAGGTATCTGGATGCCTATCTCCTACCTAGGTCACAGACTGACTGACTCTCAAACTAGAAGACAAGCATTAGGCCACGTAAACTCTGTTTTGGGGCTCTGTTTAGTAGACATACTCAGTAGCCACCTACCAGATTGGGTCCTGTTAAAAGTCTGGCTAGAATAGGTGGTAATAACCACTTTATAACTTTTAGAACAGTGGTTAGAAATGTCTTTAATGTTGGGAACCCTACAAGAGGCAGAGAAAAAATTGAACAGGAATCTCTCATCTCTCAGGGGTGTGCCCTAAGCATTGAACTATGATATATTCTGATGTGAGGTTTCATCTGTCTCTCATCCTTATGCTATTCTACTGTGGATAAATAATGAAGTAGTGATTGGAACAGGGCATTGATACCATGGAGTCTCCCACATCTCATGAAGGACCCTAACCACTAGACTGCACAGTGATTTTGTGTCTCTAGCTCAATGACTATTTAAGTATTTATCTATAGTGGAACAGGCATTAGGCCAGAGAGAGACGGCAAGTGAGATTGACTCTGTAGACCAGTAGTTAGGGAATCCACTCTGGAGGTGGAAGACTTGTGCCAATCACTCTTTCACTATGTATCTGTAGATCTTGTGCTCCCTAGCACACACCCATGTTATTAGCATTTCTCGTTGGGTATTTTAGGTGGATTCCCACCTAACGTGCTGGAGTTTGTTGATCTATCTCTCTACATTCAAGGTATAAAAGCCTAGGTTCTTCACTGAGGTTTTGTGAATTGTGGTGGTTTTTCTGGCACTAAAGTAGGTGTTGTGATGCTCAGTGTCATAACATCTAACTCGTTTTGCATATCCAGGCCTTTAAGGTTTTAGAACTACCATAGTAGATTTCATCCTCTCACACCTAGTTTTTGTGCATAAATTGAAGAGGAAAAGAAGCATTTCTGCTTTTTTCAACTGATTATCTGAACTGTCGCTGAACTGAACTACTTGAATACGCTGAAATGAAGAAAATATTCTCTCTGTGTGCTCAGAAAAACTAGGGCTATGTAAAGCTTGTTTAGCACTTCAGCAAACTCTGGTTCCAGATGCTCAGCCAGTGACTTCCACCAATTCAGTGGTTTGACTTTCAAATTTCACAGCAAACATGTACTACTTAGTATTTTTTGTATTAAATTTAAATTATTTTAGATGATTATAATAAGGTTAGACAGTAACATAGATTTTCAAATTCAAATTTAATTTTGAATATGTTTATTTTAAAATATATATATTTAATTGAAATGTTAAGAAATACATTTAAAACTTTTTTTTAAAATAATAGATTTTTACCCACTCTGAGACTGAGTTTACAACCAAAGTCTGTACACAGATTTGGTAAATGACCACTCTATTTGTAATGGGGTGAAACAAGACCATATAACAGAACATCCCTGAACCTAACTGGGGGTTCAAATGCTAACCTCAGATTCAAGTACTGTGATTAGTCACATGAATAGAGCCGGGTGAAATTATTTAGACAAAACAATTTCTTCAATGAAAAATGAAGTTTCAGATCAACCAAAATTATTCACAAAATCTAAGTTGAATTTGTCAGTGTCAGCTAAAAAAAATTGTAAAAAAATAAGCTTTGGAAAATTCAAAACATTTAATTTTCACATTTTTGGGGGAAAAAGTATGACATTTTGTTTTTAACTGATACTTTATTTAGGAATGCCTCTAGGTTTATTTAAAAAAAAAAAAAGTAAAATCCTCTGAAACTGAACCAGTTGATGGTGTGTGTGTGTGTGTGTGTGTGTTTTTTTTTTGTTCAGCCTGAAATGATTATTTTCAGGTTTTTATTTAGGTAAGGGGGAGTAAAAAGGTCTCTTTTGGGTCAGCATGAAACAGTTTGGTTTTTTACCAATTTTGTTTGTTTCTAAACCAAAAAAACAAATATTTGCTAACTTTACATGTAAATCAAATGACGTTATTTCTGCTTTCTTTTTGGATGATTCATTTTTTGTTAAAATAGGAAAATAGTGAATAATAAACTTCCAGTTTGAAGCCCTGATTCAAGAACCGGATGGAGATAGGCACATGCTTAAATGCTTTCCTGAATCTGGGTCTGAAATTTTGGTCACATTGTGGAGATTTGTGACATTTTCACAAATATCCAGGATTTGTCTAAAGAGACTCACAAGTAATATGAGTCTAGGAAGTATATAGAATTAGATGGGTGCTTTTATTAAAAAAAATTTTAGATCAATTGTAATCTTTTTTTTCCCTTTACAAAAGATGTTTAATGGAATCAGGCCAGTTAGCTTCTGTAGCCTGCACTATGGCTGTGTTTGGTTCAGTGATTATGCGAGTAATACTACCACTAACCAAGATATGCATAATATATATAAAAACTGCTGATATTACAAACAGTGTGAGGTTTAGCTCAGGCAATTCAGACAGCACCATTAGAATATCTTGTTTGAATTTCCTAGTGTGGAACTCAATAAAAAAACCCATAATAGATATTCAGAATAAAAAAGGAAAATAATTGCACAATGTGTCATACGTGTGCCACAGACAGGGAGAAACCCTCCAAACATGCAATGATTTGAATGCAAATAGTTTAAAAAGGGAATAGTTTTAAAGTTAAATCATCAGAATGACAAGGATGCTTTTATTTTTTTAGAAAGTGTAACTACTAAAAAGAGTCAGTTGAAGAGTGAAAAACCCAGTTCATCAATCTGTTTGCAAATCTGACACCATAGTGCTGTTTGTGGGGTGTTTTTGACTGTGTGTATACAGATAATGTGCAGGTATTGGTGAAAAGCCTGATAAATCCTGAAAGTTTCATGACTCATAGCTGGAGTAGTATTTACTTACCCTAAACTTCTGGCATAAATTTGTATGTCTAAACTGGAGACTCTGTTAAGTCAACTTCAACTTGACTTAAAGTCGACCTTGTTAAGTCAACTTAGACAGTCCACACTGAAAACTTCTGTCAACGATCTGTGTCCACACTGGCAGGTGGAGGTCGATGGAGCAGTGGCATGTTGTGGGTAGCTGGAGGCCAATTAAGTTGACTTAAGGGCTTTCCCCATCTATATTGGCTTAAGTCGACTTAATAAGGTTGACTTAAGCATTAAGTCAACCTTAAGAGGTGGCATTATTAAGTCGATTTAAGGAAGAGCTTAAGTCGACTTAATGAAAGCCTAATGTGGCGGCAGAGGTCTGTAGGTCGAGTTAACCTTCCTTAAATTGACCTAAGGCTCCAGTGTAGACCTACCCTTTGATCACCAGCCCAAGCATGGAAAAATTAGGAATAAGCCCCTAAAATTATATGATGATTTAAACATTAAGAGATTGTAAAATAAAAAGTTAGATTCTTTTCATGTGCCTTCCAGATTTTGAGCTTTTGGGTTACGCTTGGTCATATTATCAAGCTTTTCTTCATAACTGTAAACACTAGAAACTTACTTTGAAAACAGATGAAAGCTGGGATTCTCAAATAATCACATAATTTTGGGATTTGAGATTTAAGGAATAATTCCAAAAAGCACTAGGCTAGCTATAACATAACATAAAATGGCAAAACTACTGTTAGTCTTCTGTTTAAAAAGTTAGTCATGTTATCAGGGAGCAGAAACAATGTTGGGTTTTTTTGTTTGTTTGTTTTTTTTGATCAGTCCAACATCAAAAATAGTGCATAGTCATCTAGAAAAGTTTGCAAATGAAGCACAGACTGATGATAATTTGTTTGGTCTATTTGATGAATGCATGTGAATAAGCAATGAAAATGAATCATCACAAATGATATGCATAGGCATGGCATTTACCACTATTAGTGATAATATTTTTCACATTGTGTATTGACACATTTCTAATACTCTACAACATGCTGGAAGAATTTGTGGTTGTCCCTATTGCATGGTTGTCAACACTATAGGCAGGGCTGGATTAAGGGGCCTCAGGGCACCAGGCTGCCCCCTTCACCAGTAGGTCCTCCAGGCCTGGGGCCCCAGCCCCGCCTATCGGGTGACCCACCCAGCCTCAGGCTCCAGTCCCACCCACCATGGCAGCCTGCAAGGCAGGTCAGTGCTGGGGGGGGGGCTGGGGCCAGGAACGAATCAGGATGAGGCCTGCGGGATGGGTGCCAAGGGCCCCGCTTTAGGCCAGGGCCTGAGGCTTCAGCCCCAATAGCCCATGCATTAATCCAGCCCTAGCTATAGTCTCTTCCTTGTGGCAGACCAGACTAATGTTGGAATACTACCCAGAGAGGGCTATGAACTTTGCTGAATTGTTCCATCTTAACTCTCTCAAAGTGAGTCTATGAAGGAGTCTTTCTGCTTTTGCTAGATGCAATGAGCATTTACCTAGTGTTTGCTGGCTGCCCTGTGGGACAAGGGATGAAGAACAGACCCATAAAGAAGCAATAGAAAATGAAGAGGATCCTTCACTCCTCTCTCCAAACTGATCTCAGGAAATCATGTGCTTTTGCCCCACCTCAATCCTTTTCTATGACATTCACATGGGTTAGAGCAGGACTTGTTCTTGAACTGTGGTCTTTCATGTGTCAATATTTCAGGCATAATCCAAAGCATTTTGAAGTAAATGAAAACACTCCTGTTGACTTCCCTGGGTGTTGAGATGGGTCCTTTTGCCAGCGGGGAAAAAGTTGGGACTCTTAACGCAGAGCTATTCATTTTTTTGCTGCTTTATCTGTGTATATTCCTCATGTTTCCTCCTCTCTTTTGAGGAAAGGCCAGCAAAAGGACAAGTGCTATCTACTCTCGCTGTAGCCACCCATGGAGAATCTCTCTCTGCATGTTTCATCTTGCAAATAAATAGCATTTTAAAAAGCACAACACCTGTATGCAAATATATTGGGCCAAATTCAAATTTCATGTTAGTGAATATCACTCCACTGAAATCAGTGATTCAGAACACACTTATCCAAGATCTGTATTTGGCTCATTTCGTTGTCGAGGTTTTTATGCTCAGTAATACATAATTTTTTTTCCAGACTTGTAACTAGATCCATTTGTAAAAGTGTTTACCTAGGAGCAGTGATAGAATAGGCTGCAAATACAGTTGGTAGCAAATGTGTTCACATTTCACTACAAAGAGCATATGAACTCTTTGTACCTGACACGTTACACAATATGCTCTCTGGCTTTAAGAAAACATTATTTCATGTTCTTACTCTAATCAGTCTTGTCTGCCAGCTCAGAGAACAGAGAGGTTCATTGTTATATGCAGCTGTCATTTGTTCCATCTCCTTGCTCTTTCTGACTTCAATATCTTTGTGGTATTTAGTGAAAGTAATTTTCAGTTAGAAATCTTCTGCCCTTTCAGTAAGTGCCAGTATAGCACTTCATCAATGGCCAAAGAATTCCAAGCTATCTGGGATGTATCAGGACAGTTGATAAAACCTCACAGAGCAACCTATGATAGTACATCCCATCATAAATAAAAAAAAAAGCAGAAAGGGCCTTTGTCAGTGTTTATCTGTAGCGCTTTTATTCTTTGCCCTTGATTTCCTCTTCAGAAAATTGATGCACCCTTAAATTGAAGCAGGAGGCTTGACAGGTGATGGTTAGTGTGATAACTGCTCAGATTTCATCAGCCAGTGTTTTTCTGGTGGTGCAATTGTAGGAACTTTCAGCTAGATTACCTGTCATCCACTACATCAGATAAAAGAGGGAGAGTTGAAAGATGCAGTTTTGCCACTGTACCTTATAGGAAATGAAAAGTGCAGGTGAGGTAACAGTAGCTAGAAAGAAGTACAATTATTTTCTAATCAGGCTATTCCGTCAAGAATGTCACTGCTGAAATTGGCAATCATCAGACAAAAATCCATTGTTGAATTTGCATTGTTAAATTCAAAGGTGAGGGGAAAAAACCCTAAAAGGCATAGTCAGTCACACTATAGGTAGCAGTTCAAGCTCAAGCTTTGACTGTCCGTTTAATTTTCCTGGTTGTTGAAATTATGACCTATAGTACGCCCACCACAATGCTCCTGTTTTGGGTATACATCAACATTCTGATTTCAGTCTCCTTATTCTGATAAGTAGTTCCAGGATTTTAACTGTTCAATTACTTTGTAGAGGTTTGTGATTCTTTCTTTCTGTACAGAAAATTTTTATTTAAAATAATGGATTCCATTATATATGCCTCTTTTCTGAGGCTCATGTAACTTGGGTCATGCTAATTTCCTCCAATGTGAAACTTGGCAACCATCATTTCAGCCTGAGACTAAAGCAATTTATTATTGTTGTTTTTCACAAGACATTATCCATTATGAAAAGATTTTCCTCTGCTTTTTTAAGTTACAAGACTGAAAATAGTTCTGGGTGCAGGGAGTTTTATATAGAATATTAATACCGTCTGTCTTTTGTTGATCTCAAAGAGCACAGAAAGGTCAATTAAGCTTAACAACTATTCTGTGAGATAGGTGTTGTTATACCTTTTTTTTACAGATGGATAAAATGCTTAAGTGATGTAGCAGAGCTGTGATTAGGAAATATGGGTTAATTCTTCCTGGCTCCTGTTCTTTCTGTGGGAACATCCTGTTGTTTTTTGCTCAAAAGTAATTGAATTGTAGGCATATTGCCCATGGTGCAGCACTATTGACTGCGTGTACATTCAGATTTTGACAAAAAAGTAGGTGTAGCTCACCCACGCCTTCATTCACATATAAGCCCACATCTACCTATCATTTTCATGTGTATATTTTGAATTTCTACGTAATTATTTAAACCATTAAAATTCAGTACAGCTCTGTTTATACAGAGTGAGAAATCTTAGTTTGTTATCTTAGAAATATGGTGCAACCCAGAGGTATTTTCTTTTATCCAAGGGGATATGTCTAATACAAGGGATAGGAAACTCACGCCATACTTACAAGATGAAGGACTCTGTTCTGAGGAACAATGAGTCTGAAAGAAGAGTTGGGGTTCATGTGGACAAGCAACTGAACATGAGTTTCCCTGGCTGGGGACAAAAGGCCTGATGCAATCCTTGGATGTATAATATGAGTAGGAAGGTTATTTTATCTGCGAACCTTGTAGTAGTATGAAAACTGGTGGCATGCCATGCCTTGTGCTGGCATCCATAATTCAGGAAGGAGGTTGAAAAATTTTAGACGAGCCACACAAATGATCAAAAGTATTAGAAAACATGACATAATGAAAGTCTCAAGGGGCTCAGTCTATTTACTTTAATAAAGAGGAAGTTAAAGGGTGATTTGATCACACTACTTAAATTTTATATGCTATGGAGAAGAGAAAGTTAATAATGAAGGGCTTTTCAGTCTGCCAACAAAGATGTTACAAGATTCACTTGCTGGAAGCTGAAGTTAGAAAATTCAGACTAGAAATAAGGTGCAAGGACTATTAACAATTAGAATAATTTACCTTTGTTGTGGTGGATTTTCTATTACTGGAAATTTTTAAATCAAGACTAGGATGTTTTCTTAAAAGACATACTCTAGTTTAAAGAGGAATTAACTCAGGGAAATCCTATGGCTTGTGTTATGCAAGAGGTCAAACTAGATCACACTACTCCCTTTTGGTTTCATACTCCATAAAACAAAGAGTTGGCATTTCTCTGGATCAGCAATTTACATGTATTTTATACCCATTTTCCCCTCTGCCCCCATTTCAGGCAAAAATCAAACAGAAATATCAAACAAAAGTTACTCAATCCCACAGAGAACCTTACAAATACACAGAAATATGACCTGCTGAGCCAGACCCTTAACATTGTTTAGTCAGATCTAAGATTGGGCTAAAAGCTTGTGCTTAAATAAGCATCAGACCAGATTCTGATCCAGACTGAAACAAACCTGTGTTAAGGTTTTATTTACTTTGGAAAAAAGCTGTTAGTGTGTTTCTTTGCTGGTCAGCCACATGTCTGGTTAGTGCTACCTGGTTTTGATTAGGTGGAAAAATAACTTTTAGAAGGTTATGGTCCTGATTCTTCTTTATATCCAAGCCCCTTTACAACTATTTGGAGGTGTTTTAAAGTGGATGTAAATTCCATGCTTTTAACAATAATTACAACTAAAGCAATGTAAAGTAGCTTTAGTGTAACTGAGAATTATGCCCTGTGTTTTCACTCCTCTATCCAACCAAAATGAGGAGGTGAACTAGAGAAAATATTGTCTGGCTATGTTAAAAGGAGGACAGGAGATGCTAATGGTTTAATTTGGCGTCAAGTTTATTATTAACTGCTGGGGAGTCCCTAACAGATAACAGTGTATAGTGCATGTAGCTCTATTTTCATTTCAAAATCTACCTGTTAGTCTTCTGTCAGCCCTGCCCTTTTTCCATTGTGGACCCCAGCCAACAAGCTGCTGGGACCTTTCTATATTCCCACCTCCCTGAATGAGGCTTAAAATAGGCTATAGTGGAAGAGGCATTGGTTCCCTACTGTGTCAACTGTGGAAACTCTGAACCCTCCTTCTCTCCATCCCTTTAACAAACATCTCCCTGTAAATCCTTTACTAATCCATTTGTCTGATCATTGTATCCCTTTCCTTGGAGTGCCTGCAGTGAGCATCCAACCCGTGCTTACAGAATGAATTGGGGACATCACAGCGTAACTCCTGTTGCATGGTCACCCCAACTATATATCTCTGAGCTGCTATGAGGGAGGTTAAATCCCCACACTTTGCCTTGGCCAACATGACAGTGAGGGAGATGTTCCTTCTCAGCTATTTGAGGAAGGAGGGGCAGTTGATCCTGACCAAACCTGGTACTTCAGCATTTCCAAGGGAGGGGCTTCTCTGCTTGGGCAAAAGCGTTTTTCCACCCAGCTGAACTATTTACTCCCCCCTCCCTGTCAATCAGGTCACCAGCGCGGATAAGTCAGTATCCTGACATTGACTGGCTCTGCAGCTGCACCAGTATCTGCAATTCTCTGTCTCTCAAAGAGGTACCCCTTTCCCTTGGCAAGCCAGAACACAGTCCCTCTGCTTAAGATGCAATGCAGTAATTCTCATACTCTTTCCGGTACCTGAAGTTGAGCAGTTTGTCGTTATGTGCCACATGCCACCTCCTGTATCAAGGAATTTTAGGGGGAGACAGGAGTTTGTGTGCCTAAAAGCATGAGTTGTGAGTGATCACATTCATTTCAGGGGCAGCAAGACTGGCCCAAAAAACAGGCAAGGCAGGCCTTGAAAAGGCATGCTAGAACTTCAGAATCAACTAATCTTTTTGAAGGGAAAAAAACACCAGATAAGAAGGTGGTGGAATGATCTATGAGCAGTGAGTGACTCATGGCCAGGTAACCGGCTCAAAGAACTGAGCAAAACAATTGAGCAGACTCTTATAATTCAGAAATCTTAACAATTCGTGTTCCCATTGCCCCTCCAAAGTAGGCTTCTGAAGGAGGCTACTCATATTGAGTAGCAGTCACATTTTTGTGGTTTTTTTATTTTATTACAGTAGTGCATACAGGCCCCAGTGTGCCATGTGCTATACAAACACGTAGGTCCCAATTCAGTAAAGTGCCCTATGCTCATGTGCAATGTTAAGCATGTAAATAGTATTGCGGAGTTTCCCTTGCTAAACTGGAGCCAGAGGGAGAGATCCAAGTGACATGGTCATCTAAGTAGGCTAGACAGATTAATGGATGGGTGGGGTAGACACTGTCACGGAGAGGTGAAGTGATTGTCCAAAGTTACACAGCAAGTCACTGGCCAACCCAGGGCTCCTACTTTCCTGTCCAGTGCTCTATCTGCTTGACTTCACCACCTCTCCTTGGGTAGGCTGACTTATCCTTTCTTAAGTCAACCTAAAGAAATCTCTGTTCACATTGGGAACTTATTAAGTCAACTTAAGTGCTTCCTTAAGTTGACTTAATCACTCCACTTCTTAAGGTCGACTTAATGCGTATGTTGACCTCATTAAGTCGACTTAAAACAGTGTAGATGGAGAGCAGCCCTTAGGTTGACTTAACTGTTACGTCAGGGGTCTTAAACTCAAATCACCAAGAAGGCCACGTTAGGACTAGTACAGGGCTGCATGTGGACTAGTACGTTAGCCCAAGCGCCGCACCACTGTAACCTTTTCATACAACAATATTGCAAATATTGATAACAATAGTGTTGTTGTGGGCCATAGGAAATAGCTTTAAGGGCCGCATGCAGCCAAGGCCACGTGTTTGAGACCCCTGTGTTACATAGCTGCCAGTGTGGACGTGAGCAGTCTACAGAAGTTTTCAGTGTGAATGCTCTAAGTCGATTTAACAAGGCTGACATTAAGTCAACTTAAGGGCTACTTTCCGTTGACTTAACAGAGCCTCCAGCATAGACATACCCCTTGTTAGTAAAATCTCCCTACATGAAACAAACCACGAAAAAAATACTTCACAAAAATCAGTGAAAGGTTTTTTTCTCTGCTTTAAATGTTGTTTTGCTTTATCCTTTGAAGGAACCACTCTACCTTTCTCCTAGGGTACATGTTTGGGGGTGTGATTGCAGCTTGAGAAGGGATACCCCCTCCAGCTTTAATCTAGCTAGCATGGCTAAAATAACAGTGTAGTTGCAGCAGCATGGATTGTACAAGCACATCAAGATGCCTGGATACATTTTTATGTTACTAGCCTATACTGAAATGTCTACCACCACATCTTTATTGCTACTATTAGCTAGATTAGAGCTAGCAAGGGCAACATGGCCATCACATCTCCAATGACCATGTAGACATACCTCTGTGGGTTTACTGCAATATAAAAAAGGAGAGGTTTTCTGAAACTGTTGATATAATTCTTGAAAAATAAAACTATAAGAACATAACTAAAAGTAACTAGAAAAAATAAAAGTAAAATAACTGTTCTGAGTAACGAGAAACTTTCAAAGTAAATAAAATACTGAGTAGCAAAGCGTATGCTGAAAGAGCAGGTAGCTGGAGTTCCTCCTGCTTTGCGTCATTACAGTGTAGCAGTATGTACTGTTACATGTCATTAACGTACACAAGCTTTTTGGCCAGAAAACCAGCCAGGCACTAAAAGTAGCTGCCCACGCGCACTGTCCATAAATAGGAGAGTAGTTGAAATGATAGCTGTTGATCTGCAGCCATAGTCCATTGGAGAGTCTCTTGGCTTATAAAGGCTCATGGAGCATATCTCATCACAGTGTTCCCTCCCAAGCAGAATATTGTTCTCCCCCATGGCTATGCCTCATATTTGTACTCATTTGTCATCAAAATAAGACATGCTGTCAGACAGGCAAATGGTGGAGTGATCATAAATTTCACCACCAGGCTGCGGACAAACAGCCAAACAATTGCAAGCCCTACTGCTTACTAGGTTAGCTTTGAGAGAAATTAGCACAGTCTTTTGGGCCTTCCCATTAGTATTCTTTCTGTCAGTGCGAGGAGCACAAGTCATACATTATTAGATGGGATAAATATGTATCTTTGATAACATTAACCATTGTACTAAAATGTCTACTGAATAATCTGTATGTCGCTGAAACATCAGCGGGTCACAACTGCTACCAGTAAGAAAAATTAGTTAGCTGATTGTGGATAAGACTATTTATATTAGAATAAATGTACAAAAACAGGAATGCAGCAAATAACAGATAAACTTGTTCACAAAAATGGTGAAAGTTTTCGATTCCAAAACCTTTGGTGTTTAAGTTTCGGGTGTTTAACCTTAGGCAGGGGCTGTTCCAATCTGGTTCTTCCAAAGATTGCTTTTGGACATTCCTGCCATTAGGTAATGCTAATCAGGAGGAGCAGTTGAGACCCACGAGTGTCAGCCATAGATTTATTGATTGTTTGGATAATTCTGTTCATCATAATTAAGATGATCAATGCTAGCTCATTTAAATATTTGTCCTGTCAAATGCAAGTTGACAGCCAACATACACCTTTTGTTTAACAGGTTGATGTCAGACAAATTGAATGGCACTATTTAATCCATTCAGAAGTATAAGAAGTTATACTATGACTTAGTTATTAGACAGAGATGTAATTATGAGCTGACAAGTTTCCATGTGAACAAATTACAAAATACCATGTATAAACATAAAAGTTTGTAGAGTTAAAGATTGAGACATTTAAAAACCATATATAGTCTAACAGTTTATTATTGGCAAGGGAAGCTCAAAGACTTAATAGTGTATCAAAAGTGAACTGTAATCTACCTGCCCCAAACTGGGTTCAAATCCATTTGGAATGGATAGTAGCTTGAAGTGTGAGCAACTTCAGCATTTGAATCATTGTCAAATTTTAGTCAGGCGTGCATCCTTTTGGAAATCTGCTTGTACAGATGTGGGCATCCACAAAAATCTGTGCCACTATGAGAAAGATAATTTCAACCTTTCAGTTATGGAAATTACTGCAGAAATACTTAGAGGGAAGCGAGGAGGAGGGTCAAATTCTGTGCAACCCCATCGATCTCAGTGAGTTCAAACAGGAATTAATTCAAGCAAGTTCTATAGTCTGTTATGCAGGAGGTCAGACTAGATGACCGCAATGGTCCCATCTTGCTTTAAAAAAAATCTGTGAATGTATGAATGAGAGATCACAGAACTTGACCCACGGAGTGTAAATCTGAGACAGTGTTTGAATATTTAAGGGCCAAGTTTCAACTGCAGTTTCCAAACATTCATGCACACATTCCACATATAGAAGACTCACTTTATCACATAAATAGAGTATCTGGGCGCTGAACTATATGATCAGTGCACTCAGTGCCTGTCCGTGTGAACAAGTGTGGATTCTATGTGTGCAAGTTTGGAGGCCAGCTGAAAACTTGGTCAGTAACTATCTATATTGCACTATATCAGATAAAACATGAAGTTGATTCCATCTCAATAGACAGGGATTTTTTCCCCTATAAATTATTAGTGGAGAATTTCAAGTAGTGAAGTAGATTGGAATAGAGACTGAGCCACCTTCTTACATAAAGATGTGGGTTGATCATGAGTGCAGAACACCTGTTTGCTAGAATACAGAATTTTTCACTACTGCCTGAGCTGTGTATGTTTTATGTAGTTAGAGAGGGCTTCAGTCTACAGACTTGTCAATCTCCTACCCTTCACGAGCCACACATTCATTTTTATAAAAAGAATTTGGTGGTAAAATTATCAAGTTGAGCCAAAATTGTTCTATATGACATTAAGTATCTGTCTACCATCTGTATGATGAAAAGGCAGAATACAGATCTTTTAAGGGGACATGTATGCTTTAATTCGTGATGTGTGATGTGGGCTAATGTTCAGAATATATTTTTGATTGCAGAATGTATAGTAGCTAAATAGTCTTAGGATGTAAGAGTTCACATTTGTTCAGTGGCAGATTGAGTGATTGTAGTCCACAGAGGGGGAAAAAGCAATTTTATAATGTTTTCATATTATGGACTGACTTGATAGGCTGTAATTAACTCCAGTATATTTGGTAAAGACAACATTTTAGATATCCATACGTTCTTAAATAGTGCATTTAAGCAGGAAAATTCAGAGACTGCATACGTAAAAGACTGATTAGGTTGTCTAGCTCTCTGCCAATTAAAGATTATTCTGTATATTTTCTAGTATTTTTAAAATACAAGACAATGTCCCAAGTTTTAAATATCCCAAGCTTCTACTATACCTTTTAGGAGGTAGTTTCATAGCTTAATAAGACATGGGTACCAAGAAAATTTTCTTGATGATCAGTATAAAGTCTTCCTCTCTTAATTTTAGCCTATTCCTCATAGTTTATATTCCTGATAATATAATTTTTCCCAGCTTTGGTGTTTACACCCGTTAGGTATTTGTACACTTATCTTAGAATCATAGGGTTGGAAGGGACTGCAGGGGTCATAGTCTGACATGCAGCCAAGATGCAGGATTTGTGGTGTTTAAATCATCCAAGACAGATGGCTATCCAGTTTCCTTTTGAAAACCTCCAGTGAAGGCGCTTCCACAACCTCCCTAGGCAGCCTGTTCATCTTCCTACTGTTCTTATAGTTAGGAAGTTTTTCCTGAGATTCAGTCTCTGGATATTAAACAAATATATATGCTATGCTGTAGTTTAAACATACTGAGTCTTGTCTCTTAACCTTAGCCATCCCTTAACAAAATGGATATAGTTATATCTTTTAATCTTCTCTTGTAACTCAGTCCTTCCTTAGCCATGATAATTTTGTTATACTTCTCTAGTCTGAACTCCTTCGAGTCCATCAGTATCTTTCAACCACCACATTGTTCAAAGCATCAACAGATTCTAGGTATAGTAGCATCTTAGTAAAGGCTATTTAAAAAAGAATATGATTCTTACGAATAATAAGAAAGGTTAACAACATGCCAAGACATGTTTCAAGTATAAAGAAACATCTATGTGCATGTCATTGCACTTAGGAGGGTTTGACTCCTTATTCTGAAGCAGCTGTTCTTACTGCCCACAGTAAAATACAGTTGTAGTATGTAAGCCACTGGCTGGTTCAGTAAGGTAATTCTTGTGTGCCGACCCATCGGTGCAATAGCTTTAGAGTCTGTTACATTTCTGTTCCATGATACCTTTTCTTGGGCTACACAAAACCGGGCTGGTCTTTTTTGCTATCGTTTTGGAAACTTCATGTCCAATTAATTGTCCCATATAACTGTTGTCTTTCAGAATCAGTGCTTCTCAGGTTCCTCTCTCCCTCTCATTGAACATTCATGTTTTAGATTATTTTTCATAAAACAATTTAGGTATTGCATCATTCCAATCCAAACCTCTTTTTGTTATGGTATTTTTTACTTGTGTTTTTAATCTCTCATGGTGCCTTTAGTGGGTGGTTACGGGGTCTTTTGCTGTTGGGTATTCTTTTGCTGTTGGGTATTTTTTGAGAGGTGGGGGTGTTCTTTCTTTGACATACAGCTCCTTCCATTGTACTAGGTAATGTATGCATTCATTAACACACTCT
Organism: Podocnemis expansa; assembly: GCA_007922195.1. Taxonomy (NCBI): domain Eukaryota; kingdom Metazoa; phylum Chordata; order Testudines; family Podocnemididae; genus Podocnemis; species Podocnemis expansa. Next base: position 19,124,096 of record ML681964.1, on the reverse strand, counting down.
TTACTTTTTCACTGTCTCTTTTAGATAATTACCAAAGCTGTTAACCAAGACCAAAACTAACACCCATACATGGGTTATCCCATTAGATATGTCTCCTTGAACTCAGTACATTGTCCTTCACATTACCCTTTTTTTCTATCTTTCTTTCAATTTTCAGTTCAAAAAGCAGTGTTGTTATCCAAGCCTGTGAATTAACTTTAATTAAAAAGTTTCAAGAGACACAATTTCAAAGACCTTAATGAATTCTGAATAGGCCTGCTGTGCTCCGTGTATCCCCCAAGGCCCTTATCCGACAAATACGCATGTGCTTGACTTGAAGTCTCTGGGATGTCTGATGTGAGTAAAGTTAAACGTACATAAGCATTTCAGGATTATGACCTAATTTTGTCATTTATTTTTAAAAGAGATCCTTCAAGTTAGTTTGGCAAACTAATCAATGTATTCTTCATAAACCAATCCTGATAATTGCTTGTGTTTTCCATTATCCTCTAAATGTTTAATGATTCCCCTCTCCTTTAATATGTGATATTCTTTTATATGGAACAGGAGTTAGACTGACAGGATGATTAGTTGGTGGGATTGTTCTTCCTTCCCTTTTTGAAAATCAGCACTAGGTTTATTTTTCTCCAGAGTTCTGGTACCTTTCCAGTTATCCATCTCTTTAAAAAAAAAAAAAAACACTCAGGAGTAATGTACACTGGTTAGCAAATTCTCTGAATAAATTCAGATATATGTGTCATCTGTTCTAGTTGTTTTGTATGTCACCATTATCCAGTAGACAAGGTGGGCGAGGTGAAATCTTTCATTGGACTAACTTCTATTGATAAGAGAGACAAGCTTTTGATCTTACACAGACTTTTTCAGGTTTGAGAAACTTACTCCTGGGATGCACATGACTACAACAACATAATATGATCCAAGAAATACCTTATAAACTCTTTTATAGGTAGTTAATTTTACAGGCCCTCTTAAATTGGATAACATTTCTTTAATTTTCTTGTTAAGGACATTTTAAAATGATCATTCATTTTGCACAATTCATTTAATCACCTTCTCCAAGTATTAATAAATCTATTAATACTTTCACTATGAAATATTTGTAAAAACTCTTCTTACTGCCCAATGACCTTTCTGGCTATCCTTAATTCCTCATACTTTTGAGCTGCTCCTTTCTTTTTGTTCGAAGTCTTGACTGATTTGTACTGTTTTTGTTTGATTACCTCCTTCTGTTTGTAGTTCAGGTAGCTTTTGTTTAACATCTCAGATCTTTGAGCAGCACCTTGTAAGACCCCATGAGCTGATTCTTGTTCCTTGGAGTCTTCTTTAGCCTGGGAATTATATTTTGTTGCTTCTTAAGTATACTTGGCCCAATTTTCCACTGCCATGGACCTTTTCCAGAGTTTTTTCCATATCCTTTCTCCTGTGGCAGGGTTTTATGACCTCACACAGTGAGGAAAACAAACAAGGAGTCCTGTGGCACTTTTAAAGACTAACAAATTTATTTATCACATGAGCTTTCTTGGGAGAAAATTCCACTTCATCAGACATTTGAAGATGGGGAATTTACAGAATGGGAGGAGAATAAATGCTGTAAATTCCCCATCTTTAATCTGATGGAGTGGGATTTCTCTCACAGAAGCTCATGCAATAAATAGATTTGTTAGTCTTTAAAAGTGCCACAGGACATGTTGTTTGTTTTGCAGGACTAGACTAACACAGCTACCCCAATACAGTGAGGAGGAATTTAGCCTGAAAATTCTGGGAATCCCAAGCATCCATGTATTAAACAAGAGTATGACTGCTTATCATTGGCAATCCCTTGAAATAATCTGCCCCTCTGCAAGGGCAGCAGGGCCCTTCCCCTTTCACACCTAATCACTTTCCCCTCAATCCTGCAGCTGTGCAGTGCCCTTTAGCTAGGGCTAGTTTGTGAGCTCATTATTCACATAGTTAGCAGAGGACTCACAGGAATAGTTCCCCTGACTCCAGTTTGTGAGCTAGGAAGCAGAAGTTGGTAACAGCATTAACTCCCACAAGAGTATCCCAGCAGACAGCCACTATGAAGCTTGATCCTGCAATGTTAGGGTTGGTTGCTTTGAGCAGGTGGTTGGCCTGTATGACCTCCTGAGTTCCCTTCCAACCATAGTCTTTTATGATTCTATGAATGTGCTGATCACCTTCAAGAGAAGGTGAGGATGATCAGCATCCCTCAGGATAAAAAGTCTTGAATCAAGAGAAGAGCATGTTACTCCTGAGTTCCCACACCATCCTCATGCAGTTAGGCTCTATAGGGTAGCTAATCTCCATATAAACTCTTCAAAAATTTCATGAACTGTTTGTACCCTTGTTTTTCCCCTCATTTTTTAAACACAGAACCTTAAAAAAGAGATGGGGGGGTGTCTGGTTTTAATTCACAAAAACACCTAAGGGCTAGATCCTTCATTGGTGGATATCAGTTTGCTTCATTCACTATTCTGGGGCTACACTATTTTACCCCAGCTCAGGATCTGGTCAGTGAAATACAGTAGGTGGTCTAAAATTCTGACTGAGGGTATGTGCACACTGATAGGAGCACTGTTGGTGCCACCAGATTGAGTGGCAGACCCTCTCACTCAATCAGGAAATCTACTGAATACATCCAGCCATGAAAAAAGATTAATGCTACATCAAGCAGAAGGCATTTCTCATTGGCGTAGCATGGTGGGAACACTCCATATTTTAGAATTTTGGAAGTCCATGGGAAATATGCAAGTTACTCTATCTAGCTTGCGTAACTCCTGTTGACTGCTGCCATATTTCGTCGGCACTGTAGACGAAGCCTGACATTCACCCCATAGTTCTTTGAATAATGTGTCACATATAACATAAATAGCCTCCAACATCTAGGCAGAAAAGGTTGCATTACACGTGACTTTTCATCAGACTACCTGTCTTCTGTGAATGGAAATGAGATCGTTCATATTACACATTACTTTAACATAACATTTGTCTATGGATGGTTTTTCTGTAAATAAAATACATTTCCATTAAAATGGAATAATAAAATGTATCTTCTTGATTCATACAGGGATCAGATATTTAAAATATTTCATCTTTATTCCATATTCAGTACAGAGCTGTATATATTATTTTATAAACAGTATATATTGGGTTATATGTTAAATCTTTTGTTAAAATACGTTTAGAATTAAACAGGCCATATTCAAAGTAGTTAAATTTTCTGAATAGATTTTGGAAAGAAAAAGGAGTCTGTTCATTTTAATATACCTTCAGAAATATTTTACTTCTTGATGATGACAGCAGCTCTTACTGACAACTATTAATACATTATAAACACCCCATCAGAGTTATATAAAAACATGTCAGTTTTAAAGAGAACATCTTTGACAGCAAATTTTCTGATTGTGAAACAGCTGTGCCTCCAGTACAATGCATTAAGTAGTTTATTCCTTTTAGATAGTTAAATTGTGCATGAAATGTTGCTGGCGCAAGGGCTCCAAATCTGGCCTGATTAGCGAACATCTGTTACATTGGAAAAATTCATGTCTACCCTAATTAGCTGTCAGGCTGATGTACATCAGCCCTGATGGTGAGGGATTCTGTGCTGTTTAAGTCAAACAGGTTTCTCTCCTATCCTATCACCTGCCCTTTCAAATCTCTTCTTCTGGTGTGTTGCTGTAATTAGAGATTGTTGGAAATACAATAGAGCAGGTTATGGTCAGTTATAGTCCCATCTGTGCAATTTTTTTTATTCCCACAAAATTTAGGAACTGACAGATAAAGTAGTCCAAGCAATGATCAGGCTAAGAGGTCTGTATATTTGCTAATCCTAATCCACTCTCTTAATTGAAAGAATTTTCATACTCCTAAAGCCACCCTCTTGTGGCGATGGAAAGCAAATCTATAGTTGCCTGATTATTTTGTCTATTTTTAATAAGGGGAGTTCTGAGTTGAGAGGGAAACACAGCAATGAAGCAAAGAAATGTCAAGCAACAGCATTCCCAGCTATAGACAACATTATCACTAGTTAGAAAAATGAACTGTGGTCTCTTTAGGTATCCAAATGTGAATCCCGTTATGTAATGTCTACCTGTAATATAGTGGGCTGTTAGTGGGTTGTTTTTTTTTGTTTGTTTTTAGTTTCTGTATTAGGGCTGGTCTACATTGGAAACTTACTTTGATGAAGCTATGCCTTTCAGGGGTGTGAAAAATCTGTACCTCCTGAAAGAGACAGTTATGCTGGTTTAACCCACAGTGTAGACAGCATGAGACTGGCAGAAGAACTCTTCCGTTGACCTTCCATCTCTCAGGGAGGTTGGATGACTACAGTGAGAGGATCACCCCTTATGTTGCTGAATGAACATCTATGCTGAAGTGCTACAAAAGTGTTATCACAGCGGTTTTAGTGTGGTCATAACCTTAGGCTTGTCTTCCATTCCAAAAATTAGTTCAAGCTAGTACAATGGAATAGCTCAAATGGGAACAACCATATTCAGGCTTAGTCTACAGTAGGAAATTGGTTCAGTAGAACTGTCACTCAGGGGTAGGAAAAATCCATACCCCTGTGAATTCTTCCATTGAGCTAGCTAGCACTTCTTGGGAAGGCAGATTACATATATTGATGGAAGAACCCATCTTCTTGGCATAGTATCTCCATTGAAACAGTGCAGTGATACAGCTGCACCGCTGCAGTGTTTTAAGTGTAGCTAAGCCCTGAGAAACAGGCTGGAGTGACACAAAGTGATTGGATTAACAGCACAGAGGGTTTGGATTAACAGTTGATGAACTGTAGCTGTAGCTGTAGCTGTAGCTGTAGCATCCCTACGGCATTACTAGCTCCAGTATTAACAGCTCTCATGCTTCAAACCCACCTCCACCCCCTCTCCTATAGGCCCCCACAGTCTGGGTTTAAGTCACCAGTTAGCTCAAACTGGAGATTTATGTGTGTGTGGACAGGAGTCAGTTAATGGGCAAAACTTGAATGTACCTTGAATTGACAATGCAGTGAAGACAAACTGTTAGCTGGAATTTCTTCATCCATGTTTCTAACACTTCATATATTTTTTTCTACTAATAATACATGGTTTTACTTGGTAAACACAGGCTAGTCATAATTTCTGTTAGTACTAAATCATTATTTATTAAAGATTTAGTATCTTTGAGTGTTTTCTGTTTTAGACATAATATAGGCACCTGTTATGTACAATGGATCACATCCAATGCAGGCATAAATCAGCACAGTTAAATTGATAGAGCTTTACTGATTTAAACCAGCTGAGAATCTGACCCTATTTGGTTTTGGGTCGGTTAGTACTTTGATTATAAACTGCTGTTTTCAGGTGTTCATGGCTCAACTGTAAAAATGACAACCAAGTTAAGAGGTTGATAGCAGTGGGTCAAATTCATCTGAGGTGTAATTCTATTAAAGTAGGTTGAATCACCCCAGTGATAAATCTGGCTGAATATATGTGCCTTTCTCCTGTTGTTATTTTCAATTAGGCTATGTCTACACTATCACTTATGTTGGGTATAATTTATGTCACTCTGGGGTGTCACTAAACCACCCTCTGAGCAAGATAGGTTAAACTGACCTAAGCGCTGGTGTGTCCAGAGCTGTGTCAGTGGTAGATCTTCTCCCACTGATGTAGCTACTGCTATTTGTTTGGAGGTGGATTAAACTGGTATGAGAGCTTGATCCTAACTGCTTAGAGTGGCTGCCCTAGCTAGCTTGCATTGGCACAGTGAGTGGATCCAGGGGAGAATATGTTCTCTTGACCTCAAACTGGGGTGGAGAGATGCAAACAAACATTTTAAAAAAATAAAATAGAGACTTTAGTGGTTTGTGATGGTTTTTCCCCCTTTCATGTGATTTTAAAAATAGGATGTGTCTCTTTGGTTTTAATTGCAATTTTGTGGACAGTTAGTGGGGAGCTACTATCATTGAGTACCCTGATAAAAGTTATAAGGATCAAGTAATTTAGGGTTCAGTTGTGTCCTTCACCATTTATTCCTACACAGGAGAACTGGACAGTGAATGCTTAGACTTGAATAATTACCAGCTAATTTTACCTTATGGGGAGGGTTGTTCCCCTAGAGAAGAATCAAGTTATTTGGTTCCCAAAACCTGCAGATCTCCTGAGATCCACCAAAGGTCATCAGTTCAGGGACTTCTACTTGGCTTTCTAAATTCATTGGGACCTAGCACCAGCCACACCTGTAATCCAGCAGACTTCCCCATTGATCCTGACCCTCTGCCCTCAGGATCAGTTTCAGAGACCAGGAGTGAACAGATACAACTATGCTGACTCTGAAATTACGACAAAGGGGTGAGAGGAGACAAAATATTATGGGGAATAGCTGGCCCCTCTTCCTTCCAACCCTACTCCATCTTGCCTATATTCTGCCCATGGAGTATAATCCCCAAGAACATTTACAGAGTTCAGGAGTGGTGTCTGCAAAGTCAGGGAGAAGAAAAACATTCCCTGGGATCATCAGGCAAGCCTCTTTTCATGTCCACCTCACAGACCCATTCTTTCTTGCTATCCCTTTTCCTAAACTAGGAGGGTTGCAGCTGGCTATTTCTTGGGAAAGCAGTTTCTCTATATGAACAGTATCCAGTCTGACTTAGACCTTGAAAAACAGTTACGTATAAAGCAGAAGCTCTGTCTTTTTGGGCTTTAAGTGTCAGAAGTCTTCCAAAAATGAGTGTTTCCGATCAAGTTCACAGTATCTAGCAGAATATGTAAAAGCCTACAGTTCTTAGCGTAAGCATTGAACTACCTTTCTTTTGAAACGAGGTCCTGAATATTTGTTTTACACAGACTGCTGTGGTGATATGTCTGTGAGCTCCAGGTTAGTATTGAGCCCTACTTTTCACATGAATGGAACCCATAGTGAAAGTTATGGTATTAAGTTTCAAAATATGACCAAGATGCTTTGAGAGATGGCTGAAAATGTTCCAGTTTTAAAATTTACACCTAAAAAAGGGACTTTCTTTTCTTTGCAAATCCTTATATGAAAAAAGTCTGTCTTCTCCCCCCCCCCCCCCACCAACCCTGGATGTTCTATAGTTGGTCATTGGCTGCTGGGAGTGTTAACTGGTTAAACAAAAACTGAAGTCTTAACAACTTTTAAAACAGCATTTTCTCTAGTTAACAAAGAATGGTACAACTAATATGAATGCAGGGTACTATACCAGCAGCTAAATTAATCAGTAATAATTGTTTGCAGTGGTACCAATCAGCAGCTAAGGAGAAGATGTAATCAAGGAGCACTTTATTTCTGGAAATTAGCTATAATTTGAAATTCCTTATATTTTATTTTCTAAGGACTGCGTATTTGCTGAAAATAGCTAATTTATTCCAATGTGTTTCTTTTTAGGTGTGTGGAGTTAGCAGTGAGATAGGTATTGAGAACCAGAAACTTACTGAAATCAGCAGACAAGTGGTATGTTGGGCAGCAACACACAAATGTCCTGTTAATGCCATATTTTTTTCCCTTTGTCTTCAGTGAGAGTGGGAGAGGCAAGAGAGGGATGAGTGCATGATGTGAGACAGTAGGGAAGGAAACGATTAAGAGAGAAGCCTGGATGGCCAAGTAAATGAAGGTGGTACTAACAAAGGAACTGAGTGCTGGTACACCTGCAGACTTGTACAGGAATAAAAGGCATCAGTTACAGACAATGTAGTTTATTTTGCTGGAAGTTTGTGTGTAGAAAAGCTGTAAGGAAAACAGAAGTTTCGGGAAGTCAGAGGCTTGAGAGTTCTATTGAAGAGCCTTGTTGAACAGTAGCAAAGCTTTGAGAGTAGATAACAAACATGGATTCATTCACCAGTCATTTGCTATTATTCATAATGAGCCAAATTTCACTTTCCTCACTGACTCTGGTGGTCCCATTGAAGTCAATAGGGCCTGATCTACATTTAAAAGTTAGATTTACATAGTTAATCAGTCACAGCTATGAAAAATCCACACGCTGACTGGCGTAGCTATGCCACATTAACTAACAGTGTAGATGCAAGTTGTTCTCAGCCTTTTGTGGGTTGCAACATGCTTGGCAGCATATTGCAACTCAAAAGGACACACCAGCCCTCCTCACCTAGGCCAAATCCAGTCATTGCCTTGGTTCTTTATGACTAGAGTTACCAGATATCAGGCAGAAGAAGGAGATCTCCTTTTTACCTTCATATCCTCCATCCAGCAGGCATTTTAAACATATGTGATGTTTGTCTGGCTTTTTAGTTACAGGGGCTAAAGTATGCTGGAATGTCCCAGAACACCCAATTTTTAGGGGAAGCATTGCAGGGCCTCCTAACAACAGAAGAATATTACATTAATGCTACATTTTCTCCATGTATCCTCCACTGTCCTCCTTTTTGTACTTCCCTGTCCTCCTTTCCATGCTTTGGTATCTGGTAACCCTATCTATGACACACTTACTGCTGTGTGGTGACACTGTGTCCCAACACAATGGCTGAGAACCACTGAGCTAGGCTGATAGATCAATGTTTTTGCTGACACAACTACCATTAATTAGAGAAGAGGTGTTTCCATACTGACAGAAAGCCACCTCTCCTGGATGTAGGCTATGTCTACACTACAGGGTGATGTTGGCAGAGCTCAGTGACTTGGCTATGCTACCATAATCTCCCTCATGTAGACCTATTTTAGGTTTATAAGTGATTTTACCTAATTTTACCTTATTTTGTTTTGCTGCAAGCTGAAATCTAGCATGCGTCTGAAGGGGAGGTGCAAATGCTGCAGCAGTTACAGGGAAACTGTGTTTCTCATGAAATTGCTTCCTTTCTGATTTTAGCACTTGGTTGCGGTTTATGAAGTCGCTAGTATGTGCAGCGTTGCTGTCTCTTTTGACCACGCCACCAAATATCATGTCTCTTTCTCATCAGTTGCACGCTGCTTTCAGAGATCATTTGCCTAGGTTCATAGCAAGTGGCTGATACTGCTTAAACTTACCTGTTTAATTGAACATAATCTACAGACCTAATACTACTCAGTATGCACCATGGAAAAGATTCCATCAGGTGATTGCTAATGCATATATTCACTGTATAGTCCTCATCACTTATTTGGTATAAACAGAGATTATGATTCCTGGACTAGTCTCCTGGCACCTAAAGCCATCAGAGCAGTGTAACTTAACATGACAGGTTATGAGCCCTGTTTTTATGATTATAGTTAACTTTTGTTTTTTAAAGGTTTAGGCATTCTAATCCAGATATTTAAAAGTATTTAGGCATTATTGAATTAAACACATTTAGAAGCCTAAATATTATTTTCAGAAGGGATTCTTTTGGGCTCCTAAATCAGCTGCACATTGCATTGCTGAATGCAGGAATGCTTAAATATCCTTTAAATATCAGACTTCTTATTTTAACATACAATATTTTGAACACTGAAGTCCTGAGAAGTTGCCCATTGACTTCAGTGCGCTTTGGATCTGGCAGAAATGATTTAAACACATTAGCACTTCTATGTGAAAAAGGTTAAAAATAAAACATCTGACAATGCGGTCATATTATTTTCAAAACATGACATCAACGAAAAGGTGGCACACCTCTCACTGGTGTCAGTGAGATGGCTTTACCAGTTTATTCTCTGCTCTAGCTCAGTGAAAAATAAATCGTTAAGTATACACCATAAGTCAATTCTACCTCACAGCCAGACAAATTTATATCTGTCCTGAACATGGAAGCCATTACATGAGATATCAATTACTTCAAAAGCATCTTTCACACTTGCTGGGGTTGCATTGATATAGATGTATGAAGGTATCCTATATTCCAAGCCCATACATGTGGGAGTACCTAGAGTTACCTTTCTGAATCCCTTCCCCAAGATTGTAAACCAGGCCCCAGTCACAAACACTTCACCTCATGCAGTAAAACAAATTTTGATATAAATCGCAGACATGATTTACACTGAAAAGTAAAAGATCAATACTTGAGTTTTATCAACTTGGCTCCAATTCACTGAAATGTAAAGTTTTTAGAATGCCAAAAACAAGCAAAGAACATTAGGGGAAAAACAGGTTTGTAGGAAGAAAAGTTGAAAAAATAAATGTAAGTTTAGTGTTGACATAAGCCAGGTTAAATCTAAAAAAGAAAAATACTTACTTTTGTAAAATGAGAGGCTATTTTATCACTCAGAGAATGTCACATCAATTGTAAAGCCATCAGCCTCAAGGCTTGTTGGTGATTGCTTCATATTTACTGTTAGTCCAGCAATGGAGATGGTATTTTTACAGTCTTTGGACAGACTCGTGAGTGTGACATTTAAAGTGTTGATTTTTGCAGCACTTATGCTAATTGTTGTAATTTTCCTGATGAACCACCATTCTGGTTCCCTGATGCAGCCAAGATAGTTTTACATTTTCTATGCAGGCCTCTGCCATTTGGTCTGTGTAGTGTCAGCTTCGAGTGCTACTGAAAGCAGACAAAATTGCAAGCAAATTGCATCAGATTGCCAACATTGTGAAAAGGTAAATTGCTTGCAAATCTATTTAAACCACTGCCCTATTTTCATCAGCTTCAGTACTTGGTATTCATGATTGCTTAATTGGCGACCTTTCCTATTGTGTAGTGCTTTATGGTGTAATGGAAAGCGATCTTTACCAAACCAATTACCCTTTTTTTCTCAGCACTACATTATTGCTGTGATTGCAACTGCCAGTCCTTTGTAAATGAACTTTCTGATTTCAATGATGTTTTTAAAATGTAAGATAGAAAAAAGTGGCATTCATATTGTGCGATGTTCTATTTTGAAGCCTCTTTGTAGTCACCATTGTCTGGGAAAATGGACTGAAGGGTTACACAGTACCTACAAATATCCATGTAACTATTATTAATATTATTATAATGTCTCCCTTTGTACGGCAGCTCAATTAGGAAAGGATAGGAGAAATATTTTGTCACCTTGTCAAGTGCACAGGAAATGCTTTTGATGCTTCTTTTTTGACACATACAGTATCACCACTAATAACACAAGATTCCTTTTTAAGGCACAGAAATAAATATACAAAATCTATTTAATCAGTGTGAAAATGCAAATTGTTAGCTACATTTGCAAAAAAAATACAGTTTGAGTCTGAGCATTCCAAAACATTTAGGCATAAAATATTTTGAAATATCATGGGCAGCATAAATGAAGGTATATGTGAATATTTGAAAGAGCTAGAATAGGGATGCCAACTGTTTCTCTCATAAATATAGATACATTGGAAGAAAAACATAATTTATATATTCATATATTGCATTTTATGAATGTGGTTTCAGCAATAATAATATTCAATTGGTCTAAATATTTCCACTTATTTGTTGTCCAAAATAAGAAACTTCTGTATAAACTGCTGCCTCACTTATCTTTGTAATGCGTGATAAGAAATAGTACAGAAATCTAGAGAGTTTAGTTTGTGTACTTATTTGTGTGATTTTAGGAAATTATATCGTTACTCATAAGTGGCAGTGTAGAAAAGGCTCTACAAGTAATTTAGTCATTCCCTAATACAGTACTGTAAGTGCAAATGGATGCCTGATTCTACCCCCTACAGTTAAGAATTATACTGTAACGAAGAAAAATTGAAAAGATTTCTTTTACTCTATATCCTCTAGTTTTTAATTAGTAAATAAAATAAAGGGATGGATCTTTGGCCAGAGTTTCTGATGATTTTAGTAGTTCGGATTCGATGTAATGATTTATTTATACCATTGTACAACATCTTGTAAGATGATGTTTTTAAGGAAAGAAATACGCTTATTAAATGGCGTTTAAAAAATAAAGATATTGCTAAAACAGATTTAGCTAAAATTAGGAAACTGTATTGCAGCACTGAGTATTTAGAAATAGTAACAATATATCTATTTCTGCAGTTTTAAAATGGTAGAATTCACCAAATCCATTTTTATTCACAGATTTGCATATGTGGAATTAGTAAAAGAGCTATTTAGACATCAGAGCTTTCTTAACCACATTCCCAGAGGACGTGTCCACAGAACAAAAAATACTAATTAGTCTTATCTCTTATTATTTGTATTCTGGCGGTACTCACAGTGTGCTAGGCATTGTCCCCCCACACAGACAGACAGACAGACAGACACAAAGATACAGTTCCTGCCTTGAGGAACATACTGTCTGAGAAGATTCTCTACATGTGAAGAGAGGAGGAAACAGGTATCATCAAAGTATGTAGAGTTTTATAAAGTGAAAGAGTGCACTGATTGAGATTTTCCAAATTTAATTTTTATTGCCTTTTTTGGGTCTAAAAATTGATTATAGATGAACAATGACAGTTTGAGGTGGTTTTTATTCTCTGTCTCTCTTATTTACATTAAGATGAATGAATATCAGTTGCACCCTGCTACCCCTCAACTGAGACACTGTTTATTCACTAGTTTTGCATAGGGACCATAGAAAAAGTGAGTTTTGAAGAATAATTTCAAGGAAAAGAGGTGGTACACTAAAGGATCAGTTCAGGATGGTGCCTTTTTATTGGAGGTGGTGTGGAAGAAAGCATGAAGGTGGTTGTAACCTTTTGGTTGCAAAGGGACTTTCTTTTTGCTTTGTTTATACAGCACCTATCACAGTGGGTTCCTAGTCCATGACTAGGGCTCCTAGGCGGTATGGTAATATATATAATAATTGTGGAACAGTAGACTATGGGTTAGTCATGGCAGGCATCATTGGTTTGCAGTAGGAACCAGTGAATGGGGTGATAAGCAATGAGAGGGTAAGCAGAGAGGAATAGGGTCATTAAGGCAACAAAGATGAGGACATGAAGCTTAAACTTGATGCATTGGGAAATGGGATGGATCACTGAAGGGATCTGAAGAGGGAGTGACATGGTTTCAAGGATGAGAAAAGAAGATGAACTTAACTTTAGTGTTTTGAAAGGACTGGGATGGAGATAGTGTAACTATAGTGGGACATAAATGGGAAGGTGCAGTAGTCAAGATTGGAGATTTGGAAGAGGAGTTTTTACTTGTAAGACTAGAAAAAATACTATGAAGTGGCAAGATTTGGACAGTCAGGATGGATTGGCAAGGGAGAAGAAGTCAAAGATGACTTAATTTCAGGTTATAGCCTGGGTGACAGGAAGGATTGACGATGACAGAAATTTGTGGAGTGTTACAAAGAGCAAGCAATTTAGTTTTGGTCATGTTACATTCAAGTTAACCGTTAGGTAACAAGGAAGGGGTGTTAGAAAGAGACTTAGATATGGATTTGACTTGAGGGATTTGAGTTAGGAGCAGAAAATAAATTTGCAAGTTAACAGGTTAAAGATTGTAGTTCAAGCCACATTAATAGGTGAAGTAGGAAGAGCATGTGAAGGAAGAAGAGTAAGGGGCCATAGACAACCCTCCAGAAATTCCTGGAGGGAAAAAAAGCCATAGGAGGATGGAGCTGCAAAAACCAAGGGAGAACTAGATTCTGAGGAGGCAGCTATGATAGCTGGTGTTGAAAGTAACAGAGAGTTTAAGAAGAATGAGGATAGAGTAGAACCTGAGATTTAACTTGTAACTCACAAATGGCAAAGAATTGCCATCCTTACTGTCATCTTTGCAGAGAAGCAAGGATTGAACAGGCATGAATAATAAACTAGTCTTCTACTAGAGGTCAGGTCATCATTGACATGATGCAATTGTTGTTGAACTCAGTCTTGGCACTGATTATATTATTTAAATTTACAAAAAAAGGTAAAAAAAGTAAACCAGGATAGTATCTTTAACAGATTCGGGATTTGTCTGTGCTGGGACACTCAGGAAAATCAATCCACATTCATTATTAAAGTGGATTGATTAAAACACACCAAGTGTGTGGACACACTTATTGAAGTTGCCTTAATTGGATTTATCATAATTCACTTTGGAAATTATTCAGTTTAACTTTCCTGAGCATCCCTGTATAGCCAAGCCCTAACTTGCAAATTTAGGGCCTGGAATTTTGCCATTGACTTGCGTAGTGGAAACCGCAGTAGTAACGATTAGTGGAACAGTATAGTTCAGTCAGTGAGACAGAAAAATATACCTCCTCCTTTTCAGCTATTATTTCATATGGAGAAATGTTGGTATGTATTGTTGTGTTTAGATATGAAAACTTAATACCATCACAACACATTTTTATGCATGAATTTTTAAAAATAGCTGAAACTTATGAGGAAGTACATAAACTTGGTAACACAAACTCTGGTTTTCTGTTCATAAGTGGTTTGTGAACTGCTTTTCCCTTCCAGAAGAGGTAAATGAGTAATCCTTGAAAGTTCACTGGGAAATTCAAATTCAGTATGAGAGAAATGAGTCTCTGAAAATTCTTAGGAGCAACTGCTATTTTAGTTGCTTTAGGAAGTAAATAATGCCACAAAACTATTCGTATCTGTTATCCCCTGTGTAGTTCTATGAGTATGGGACCAGGTGAGTACAATGAATGCTGCACTGATATTACTGTATGCAGTTGTACCAACCCTACAATTTACTCTATGCAGGCAGATGCCTCTGCAGAACCCCACTGACTTCAAGCCTATCTTGCAGGATCAGGATCTTAGTTATCAGAGGTAAAAAGGGGCATTTATGAGGGTAATTGCTGTTTAACATCTGATTATCCCATCCTCACTCAGACAAAACTTCTGCTGATCCCCCCCACCCCCCATAAGGTCTTCAAGTGAGGAAATGCATTGAGACTGGGGGTAATTTTCAGTATAAATATGGGGGTTTTTGCGTGTGTGAAGTTACGTAGCTTACATGATCGTGACACTGCTTTGTATGTTACTTCAAGTTTGTGAATTTCTTTGAGACTCCATGGAATAAAAATAACATGTCAGTGTAAGATACTATTTGTACAAATGTAAAATTCAGATAGCAGTATGCATTCTTTTGAACTTTATCAGTGTGACACAATAGCAAATTCTATCACAGAATTCCCACATGTTCCTTTAAATGAAAAGAGGGTGTTTCTCTGTGACAATATTTGGTTTTTTTTCCCCTCACATTTATGCCCTAGACTAAATTATAGTATTTTGTTTGCAATTTTTTTGTCATATCATGTTAGCCTAATATACTACTAATACCAATTTAATACAGAAATGTTAGTACTCCTACTCATCTGATGTTACAGTACCTTATCACATTAGCCTGCTATGACTTTTTCTCATGGTATCAGTTTCTGGTATATAATTACATTCTTACCTTATTTTCAGTCTGATAGGCACCACAATTGTTCACATTTCTATGTTGAGACCCTACATAAACTCCATATTACAGCAGTCACAAAGCTTATGGTAGAAACATAAAGTTGATTTGTTTAGTAATTTCCTTACAGGCAGTTACAGATCCTGTTTCTGCAGCACTGGACAATAATAATTTAAAAACTTAAAATTAAGTTTTGTAATTTTTTGAAACTTTCAAAATAACCAGAACCACACTCCCATTAAGAATCAGAACTACAGAAAACCTGGATTATCTTGCAGAATCACAAATAAAACAAAAAAATGGATCTCTGCAGCTGAAAAAGAAACTTCTTAGTTTCTCTCCAGCTTATTTTCTTCCTGAGCCATGTTTCATTGTTCCATTTAAATAGATCTAAGAACTCTTCCATAATCTGAAATAGAAGAAGGGAAAAGGCAAAGACACAGAAAGCAAAGGTCCCAATCCTGCGAGATGTTCTGTGTGTTCTTGAGCCCATATGGGTCATCCACGCTACAGATGCTCCCACTGGAGGAGATAGAGAGGTGAGGAGAAGTTGGTGGTTGCCTCCTGACAAACATTTAGGATATTATGAACAAAATCAAGTAAAACACATTATGTATTGATCCTTTAGTTTTTTTTTAATCCTAGGATACAATTTCATGCAGTGCCTCTGAAGGGTCAAGGCAAAATATTAACAAGTTCACTGTACCAAAATAATACATTGTACATTTGTCGGTTCCTGTGCCCCTCCCCTCAGCCCTCTGGAGGTGCTTGGGGTGGAGCCAGCAGGTGCTGGCCCCACTCCCCAGCAGGTTCTGGGCCATGAGAACTGCACATGCATGGCAGCTCCTTTTCCCTTCTGGCTCGGTGCTGCGCGTGTGTGGCTCTTGTGGCCCCAGAACCCAGCAGGGAGCAGGGCCAGCAGTGGGAGCAGCCACAGCACCACAGGGCTGGGAGCCCGGTGTACTGCTATGAATGGGCACGTGTGCCAGTGACCCCTAGCCTAGATAATCCATTTAGTTCTGTAAGATCGTGAGCATTTTCCCTTGTGACCCAAGATTCTCTCTATTTTATGGGTTGAAAACTAAGGCACAAGGAAACTAAAGATATATCTATAGTGGCAGTGGGATGCCACAGTTACACTGTTGTTGCATAGATGAATCCTACATTGATGGAAGAGGTTTTCCTGTTGATGTAAGTAATACACTTCTCTAAGAGCCAACAGCGAGGCCTAAAGAAGAATTCTTCCATCAACCTAGCTATGTCTACACTGGGATTTAGGTCAACCTAACTAAGGTGCACAGGGTACAAAATTTTTCAGTTTTTAGGTTTGAACCAGCCCTACATGACATGTCCATAGTCACACATGAAATCTGTAGGAGAGCAGAGAACCCAGAGCTACTGAGTCTTAGGCGAATGCTCCTAACTGCTGGACTTTTCTTCCTCCTTAGTTTTGAGATAACATCAATGGACCAGGTTTTCAGAGGGTAGAAGTTCAACATTTTCTGAGAATAAGGTTCCTTCAAAATATCTCAGATTGGGCACTCAGAAACTGATACCCCAAACACTGTTTATATCTGTAAATCTTAGCATAACTTCAGTTTTGTTAGTTGAGTTACCTGGTAATTACATTATTTGTTTAAAATTGAGTCTTTGACTTTAATGAGAGTTTGATTGAGTAATCTTTAAGGGCACACTTATGTAATCTTTGAAGCTGAACCCTGATGTAGATTTTTAGGGAACTTCATGTAAAGTTACACAGGGATCATGATAAATGGATGGATTGCTGCTTAAAGTAAACACATTTTTAAATAAAATTGGTTGAATCCGAAGCTTGTCTTGGTGATTGCCTAAAAGTTGTAGTTATCTCTTCTTAGGCATCTGTTGAGGCACACCAAATACGCAATAGAACAGGATTGTCAAATGTGGAAGGAGAATCAGGAGTCTAGAGGAACCAGAGGACTGGGATAATAGAACAATTTTGTGGTGTAGAGAGGCTTCTCTAGGGAAAGGGAATTCAAAATACTTCCTGCAGAAGATTATATCTTTCTGATTTCTTTAGGCTTGGTTCTGTTGTTTTAGACAATCAGAAATAATTGAGAAACAGAAAAAGTAAAATAAATCATGGCTGGTAGTCTTGTTTTCTGAAACTATATAATTTATTGCCTGATTACACCAGGGGAAGACACATAGTGTATGTCTACATTAGCGAGCATTTTTAAAAAAACTTGTTTTAAAAAAATTATTTCATAATATATTCAGAATAATTATCTCAAAATAACTTTTTAAAAAAATGCTATTTTGGGAGAATGGTCCAGGGACTGGCTCCTTGTCCCGAAATACTATGGCTCTTTTTTTTTTTTTTTTAGTGAAAGTCTACACTGGACTTTCTTTTTCAGAAACAAGAAAGACAATGAAAGAGAGAGGCCGGCTTTTTCGAAAGAAGCCTTTGCTGCATCCAGCAATGGCTTTTTTCAAGAAAGCTATCTCGAAAAAGGCTTTTTTAAAAAAAATGTAACCAGGTTTAGTGTTGGCAAAAAAGCACGCTGGTATTTCAAGATACCAACATACTTTTTTGAAAAAGCTAAACCCCACAGCTTTTTCCAAGTAAAAAGCTTTTTTGAAAAAAGCCATTGCTGGATGCAGCAAAGGCTTTTTTCGAAAAAGCCTGCCTATCTCTTCCATTGCCTTTCTTTTTTCGAAAAAGAAAGTCTGGTGAAGACTTTCACTTTCAAAAAAAAAAAAGCCGCAGTATTTCGGGACAAGAAGCCGGTCCCTGGACTGTTCTCCCAAAATAGCATTTTTGAAAAAAGTTATTTCGAGATAATTATTCCGAATATATTTTGAAATAATATTTTCAAAAAAAGTTTTTTAAAAAATGCCGTGCAATGTACATGCAGCCATACTGGGGCGCCATAAATAAATCATATTCAGCTTCTTATTCTGCATGTTATCATATTTTGTACATTTCAGAATACAGACTGATAAGTCCCAAAACATCAAATTCCATTTCCACCAAAGGAAGGATTTAGACTGAGGACTTAAGCAGAACATCCTATTTTAAGTATTTGCAAGAAATCAATAGCTTTGCCTATATGAGCAAAAAAGGTGTATGTTTCAACTGAGTTTAAAAAAAAAACAAAAAACAAGGAGCTTAACACCTCCTTAACACCCTAGGGCTAAAACAAGAACAGTTCAAACAATTTTAAAGGTGCTAAGTGCTGTTTACATGGCTGTCAAGGGAGCAGGTTCTATCAAGTTCAGCTAACTTGATTCCAAAACGCACCTTTTTTGCCTATGGAACACAAGCCACAGATTTTTGCAGAGGAAAGTTTTGCTCAAGTTTACTATGCAAAATAAACAGTGAAGAAATCTGCATGATTTTCCAGGCATGCCAGATGTTTATCAGTTAACTGATGTGAATATTTGCATCTATACAGGATACAGATATTTACAAGTCCTTGATCTGGCATCTGGTCTATGGAGTATCTTGATTGTTTCATTAGGAAAAGTTTTATGATGGGCTATGTGTCAGATAGAAATTTTATCATCAGGATTTTCCAGAGTAAAAAAGCACGGTATAAAGGCTGAGTGTAAATGATGCAGTAGTCCTGAATGGGTAACTATCATCAGAACACCCCCATCAGCATGGAAATGTTCCTGCCACTGTGGCTTCCTATACACACTATCCTGAGAATGCCATTATGCTTTGCCAAATGGTGTTCTCCATGTAGTGTGGCCTTGCACACAAGGGAATGATCCTGCCATTTTGACTCTTAAGCAAGCTGTTAAGAGGATGCCATTTTGCTCTAACAAATGGTGTTCTCCATGTAGTGTGATCTCGCTTGTACCACAGAGCCAAGGTCCCTCTGTGAGGAGGATGCCATTGTGAATCCTCTGTGTGGCAAAAAGTGCTAGTGTGGTGTTCTGGTGTGATCCAGCTTCAGTATCGCAGAGCTTAAGATCTAATCCTGTGATAGACCATACACCCGCCGCTTCTGATGAAGACAAAGGAAGCTGTGAGTACTCTGTGCTATTGAGAAAACTCAGCACTTGGGAAGACTGGGTGCCTCTTGTCTTATCAGCTGATCAAATGTAAGAAAGCCTAGAAAAGTTGCCGTTGAGTGTTCCATAAATAAATTATTTCCTGATCACACTGATCCTATAGGCGCTTAAGTAGCCACCAGTGTGGCATTCCAAGAGGGAGTTAAATAAGAATACTTTATGTAGGGTTTTTATGTATCCTAGTTTTAGAAGATTCATTTCTTTCTAACCCCCAGTCTGGAAATTTTGCCCTCAAGAAGGATTCAGCAAACATTTCACAAATGCCCTTCTTTTGCTGGCCTCCTGCTGGCACACTGAGAACTGGAAACCCTTGAAGTCTTTAATGTAGAAAAGCCATATTCTATCTCTCAAGTGTGTAAGTCAGTGCCGAAGCAATCCCAGTTACAGGATAAATGGTAGTGTGGAAACAAGTCAGCTTAGCCAACAACTGCCTAAGCATCGCAGTCAGTGTCTTTTCTGTAATTATTGCATTTAATACAGCTAGTTACTTGCACAAAAGAGCTTCCGGATACAGTAATTTCCACTGAGGGCTGTTTAGGAATGTACAGGCCCATCATTTAGCTCTGATATTGTTGGGTTGTCAGAATTGATCATAGCTCTTGACGGAACACCTCTAGCTTTTTTTATGGAGTGCTCTAGACTGACATTGCACATTGTTTAAGTAGGAGTGATCTGTTAGTTTATATTTTGTCTAAAACTGCAAAGCAGATGACCTCCCTCAGGGCCTAAATACATGAATCCTATACGCATGTTATAATTAATAGTAGAACTAGGAGAGAAATTCATAACAAGGGTCTGAAGAGCTGGGCAGAGCAACTTGTCAAAAAGAAGGAAATTCCACTACAGATTAGCTTATTTTTAAGCATGTCAAGCTCTACATACAAACATGATCTATTGCTTCCTTGTAATGTCTGTTTAGGCCCAGATGCTCCAGGCAGTGTCAGGGAGTGCTGTAAATTTTGTCTGAGTCAGGGCAATTCTGATTGATCTCTGAGTGTAAAATCGATAAGAAGACACTGTCATTTTCTTAAAGGATGAGCTAGAAAAGGAAAATAAATTAAGACTCTACTGAATGTCTATCTCCAGTGCTCATTAATTCAGTGTGGTCTGTACTTTGTTAATGTTATGTCCACAGCTTTAATCTTCCAGGTGCTCTTCCTGCAGATAGTAGACAGCAGCCCTTTATTATGTTATGTATATTTCATCCACACGTGGTGGAAATAAAATGTCTGCCCTCTTCTTTCCCTGAGCTCCTGATTAATCCATTTTATTATTTTTCAGAAATATATCACTTGGGTGCTGATTAACTTAAAAATGGAAAGCCATTGTCTTTCTCACATGTCCTTCATCAGAACTACGCACCAACTACTCATTTGTCTTGAGTTGTTACTGCAAATAACGACTACCAAGCATTTCCCTTTCTGTAATGTACTTCAGGAAGATTAATTTACTTCTGCTCATTTTGTCCTTTGCTTTTTTGTCTACTAAGACTATTTTGACATGTTTTAACTTTTTTTAAAAAAAATATGATTGTATAACTCTTTGTTTCAGTACTTCCTCGGTTACTTTTCAAGTATTTATATGACATGCACCAGAGTTGTGAAAATATCACTGCTTTAGACTTCATCAGTTATAATCTTAAAACAAAGAAATTCAGTACTTCCAGAGGTTTTACTCCTCATCCTCCATAGATGCCATTCAAAGTGAACTTTCCCTTCATGGGGTATGGTTATAGGGTTTAATTTAAAAAAACAAACAAAAAAAAAACCTTTCAAGATCACGTGTTCTGTTTTTCAATCTTCATGCTGGAGGAGTCCCATTAAAGTCAATGGACTACTAGTGTGTGTAAGGGCTGCTCACAGAAGTAGAGGTTACAAGACCAAGCCCTGTGATGTTGAAAGGTTAGTTTCTCTTTATAGCTAAATGGCAATTTTTGGGCTCTGTAAATATGTGTTCCCAATATAACACTTCTACAAAACATTAATACCAGTTCATTTTATACATCTGAGCCTGCACCAGTGTTAACATTCAGTTCCAAATGACCTCTCTGTCCCTCGATTGTCCAGTGTGAAGGCTACTAATAATTAACTATATCATAATTTTAGAAATATAAAGCATATATTAGTTGCTTGCTTTATTTTTCTGTTCAAAAACACTAAATATACTATTTGCTTATAACGTCATATACTTCTAGGGTGCATAGATTGGAGAAGCAAATAGAGATGGTTCAAAAAGAAGACCTTTTGGATTCGACAAGCATTTAATTCATATTCATGAAGTATCTTACTCCTTTCCCTTAACAAAGTGGTACACATGCCAATTAATTAATTTTCATGGAGAGGTCAGTGGTGGGACTAGATCTCAGCCTGTCTGTTTCCCAGTTGAACAGGCTTCTGAAGAGCTAAATGAGCAGATTTGCGAGCTTCATCCAGCAGTCTTTAGCATTTTATCTCCACATTGTCTGTCATAGCTTTCTTTCTCTTTATTTCCTTCATTTCGGTCTTTGACAGCAACTCAGAAAAGCACAAATCCATACAGACTACAGCAAAATGTCTCTAGGACAAAATACAATGAGCCCAAATTCTATCCTGTCTTTCCTCTTCCCACATTTGTCTCTGAATAGTGACTTAAATAAGATTGTCTCTGTACTGAAATTGGCTAAGTGACTCTTTTTAGTGTTGTTGTTTTTAGTGCTGTTGCTATGCTTCCAGATTCTTCTACATTCCAAGAGCTGTGTATGGTATTACAGACGATAGACCTCCAAAAAGGGAAGAGGTTTGTCAAAAATCCAACATTCTTACCCCAAGACTGTCTTCGTTATTTTCTGAAATCTGAAAATTGCTAAACTGGTATGCATTGTAGAAATGCCTCTAATACAATTTGGGCTATGTTCCACTGTTCTGTATGCAAGGTAGAGGAAGGGCATGTGTCCGTGATTTTCACGTGAGTGTACAGGTTGGGTACTGTCTGCTTCCTGTACTCTGCTGAATGTACAGACTCCATGATGTTAGCACCAATTCTGGCACTAATGTCCTTAAAGTACAAGGAAAAGGCAGGGTCATGGCAAATATACCTCCACTGGCACTTACTATTCTGTTACAGCCTTTCAGGTTATCCATTAAGTTAATCTGACTTTTACAGTTTTTCAGCCCTTAGACAGTGCTGCTCAACATTAGGAAGAGGATTATTGTGACAAACTGAACACACAGTGTTGCCCCATATAGGGAACTACCAATTGGTTAAGTAAATACTGATTGTTGCTTCAACAACAAATCTGTAAAGCCCTCTAATAGTTATTTACAGAGGCAATAAGTATTTGTGATAGGGAAAGATTTCTTAGTGTTTGTGCTGCCCAGCTCACATCTCTAGCTCAGCCAAACTCAGGAGTTAAGTTGGAATCTTACCATCGAAAATAGAATTGCACCCAGAGTATGGCATTATATAAATATGTTTTTCAAGGAGATTGTAAATGTGACTGTAATATAGCAATAAGTTTATAAATTTTATCCTGGTAGACACTTTTATACTGTCCTTGAAAAATGCACTTATATTCAAATGACTGGAATGTATCTTAATAGTACTATATTATAGAAATGCACCCAGTAAATATATTATACTGTACACAAAATACATATAGCAAATGACAAACTGTATAATGCATTTTGTGATACGTTCACCAGACTCTCTGCTTGTGGAATTCACACGTTCTTATGCAAAACTGCATGCACGCATACATATAAATAGGTGTGTGCATGCTTAAAAAATTAAGACATCTGGACTTGTGTAAGTATGAGTATTTTCACCCTCTGTGGGTTTAGTGGGTGGAGTTCTAGAACCCATCAGATGTTGCAGTTTTTAAAATATGGCTTCAGATGGCTTTAGGACTACATGGACATGCATATACAATTTTGTGTAAGCGGCTCAAAATTGAGCCTTGCATATCCACTGAAGACACACAAAAGAAATACCAATGAGTTTTCATACTGAATGACATCTACCTCTGAAGCAACTTGATTCCATTGAAATAGCTCCAACATTTAAAGTTCCAGTTCAGCGAGGCTCATGTGATACTTTATTTTCTTTTATGAGAGTTGTGAAACAATCATATGCTAAGGACCTAATTTTCACTTGCTTTTACTCACACGAAAATTTCAATTGACTTCAACAGATGACCTTACAGTTGCACATATCTTCTTTTATGGGCCTGCTTTTATAGGCAGGATAGCAGAGATTGACCAAAATAGCTGATCCTTCAATTCTTAGCCTTGCAAGTAAACCCAGTGAGGTGTATAGGACTAGAGGCATGATTGAGGGCTGTGTTTCCTCAGGTAATGGTAAAGGATTATTTCAAAAACTTGAAAACCAAATGTAATTGTTTTTAAAGCTAAACAAATTACTTTCTTACATAAGAACAAAGAACTTATGTTGGGTAAGATATGGTTTACAATTTACAAAATCATACAGCGCCTACTTTCCTGTTCCTTCACTTTTTACTAAAAGTGGATTTTCTGGGATTTCAGTGGAAATTGTTAAAACTAGATGAGTCCATACAAACTGAGTGACACTATACATAAAAATCATATACAGATACTGTGGTTTTTTTATTGGCTTTTGTATGGACTAAATATAACATACAGAAGTACTAGTGGTTATTTAACATTTTAAAAACATGTTTTACCTGGTGTTCTAAACAAAATGGGCCAACCTCTTATCTCAGTCATAGAAATCACTCTAGATTTTGAAGTCATAAGGTGGCCCAATAACTTGAGTGTGTTGTGTCATTTTGTGTTGTTTGTATATAAAGAATAATTTTAATGGTTAAGTGACTGGTTATTATAAGTCTGCACATGAGATTTTCATTGATCAGTGCTAGTTGGCTAGTCAGTTGGGTCCTGAGTAACTAGTCTGAGGAGGAAGAGAGCTTGGAAGCTTTGGGGAGATGGAGAATTTCATAGGAGGCGTGACTGGAGTGCTGGTCTCAGGAGATGAAAAACTTGTAAGACTGGCTACCTGGTTGATTTAGTTCGGTAGGATTGGGCCTATGATGATTAAGTGAGACTAAAAGCCAGAAAGGGATGGGAAGATTACTAACTCGTATGATGAAATAAATTAAGTGAATCTTAAGCAGTGATGAACTGGATAGTTCAGATAAGTTTGGCATATTGATCCTTGGGATTTATCTGTGGGAATCTACATAAAATGAAGCTTGAAACTCTCTGATGGTGGTAATTGCCTGTGTTGTCACGGATGTAGGTATTCTCAAATTTTTAAATCTCATTTTATATTTTGGTTACTAACCAACTAGGATTTTATTGTCAATGCAGCAAAATATAGCTATGCATCTCCCTTGAATGCTAGTGGAAATCATTAGCTGATACATCTCCCCACATTTCATAGCATTCAATATTTATATTTAAGGATTCAAAAGTTTTTCGTGAACAGTGTTTCATTTAAAACATTTCTGATTCAAGAAATGTTCAATATGGATGTGAATGTCTTCATATGTATATAGAGTATGGTTCTGTTGAAGACAGTGGCTACGTTCTAGTTGTCTTCAGTTAGAATTGGCATAGTCTGAGAACATAAATAAAAATTGAATTTGTTCTATATGACTGTACTTATTGAAAAATATATGTCAATGATATAATAGAACATAATTTACTATATGTATATTGCAGGAGTGCATGTGTTTTCCATACCAAAAAATCTAAAATGTCTTTATTATAGTGTGTACCATGAATCAGAAGCTTCATAAAGAATTTATGGTATCCAGTCTCTCCCATACCTTATAAAGTTTGACTTATTTTCAGACATTCTTCTAGGAGTAGCTGAGTTCTTTTGCTGAAACAGACCCCACCTATCATTTATCATTCAAATAAAAAAACTGTCTGTACATCATTGATAATATTAACCTTTTACGTCTTGAATCAATTGGCAGTTCATTAGGTACCCTACAGAGAAGTTCTTTCGATATAGCATCATTAAAATAAGTTGTACGCTCAACAATACAAATACTGAATGTTGACTCCACATATACTGAAACAGCAACCACAGGCACTTTTCCATCTCTTCTGGGAATCACCAGCATTCAGAAGCACAGCTGCTGCTTCAGGCAATATTGTTTTCAGCCTCAAATAGAAAGGGATAATTGTTAACAAAAGATAAAAAGTGATAAAATAACCCCCTCAGCAAGACACCTTCATTAAGAATATTTGCTGTTTTTAAGTGGAAAAGAAACTTCTGAAATGATTTTCTCTAACTCTTTTGTCCTGATTATTTTTAGTCCCCTTTCTTGCGTTATCAGTTGCCATGTTAATGCTGGGTTCTGATGTGGTCTCATGATTTGGGAGAAGAAGTGACAGATTCCCTCCTCATTCAATAAACTAAGCTGCAATGAGACGGCTTGACTTAGCTCTTTCAAATTCATTCATTCACAACCACTTCTTTCAGAACTCATTTCATCACTAATTTCCATACAAGTGCTCCACATTGTCTCCCCCAGACCTGACCATGAGAGATTTATTAACCGTACTAAAACCAAAGACATCAGTGGTTATCGTAACCTGATAAGTCAAATGACTGCAATCCCCAATTCCCGCTGATCGAGCATCAAGCATGCATAAAGACACATTCTCCCCTAAGTGGCTTTCCCGCTCCAGCCATGTTTTGTTACCCAATAAGTAAATCTCTCCCTCCATGTTTCCTTTATTCTGTTAGCAAATATATTTTAGATTTCAAGGCTCTTGAGGCAAGCACCTGTTTCATTTTACACATATAAAGCACTGTGCCAACCTACCGTGTAACACTAAATGAAAGATAATAGCCACCAGCTCAAGCTGATCACTTTTCAGATATAGACCCATCCACTCTTCATGTCAGTAACTAGTAAAATAACTCCCAAAGAGATGAAATAGCAAAGTAATTTCCAATTAAGTTTATGTGGTACACCCTGATTTTTGATTATGTGGGTTATTCTTGAAAAGGGGTAGGAACCACAAACATTCTTTGAAGGACTTTTCCTCTTGACTGTTCTGTGGGAGAAAAAGAAGTTGCTCTATACAGTACTGGAAAAATGCAGGAGGTCTGAATGAATCACTGGAGGCTAGGACAGCTAACCATATGCTGGCCCTTTACTTTTGTACAGGGTCATAGCTTATTTGAACCAAAGAATCATTTTTTAGCCACTGCCCCCAGGATGTCCCTATAAGTAAGTTTCATATTGTGGATAGGGATAATGTATAAAATTACTTCTTGCAAGGCCTGCATTAACTGGGATACTAAAAGCCTGCAAGTTTTTTCTATAATTCGAGGGACATTGGTTGTGCCTTTCATCCAGCCATGGGCAATTCCTTCCCATAGGTAGATCAATTTCCCTGAAATCATGGAGAAAATATAATACTATTCCTTGCCTGATTCCATAGATCTTTCAGCCCCTCTGTCTTTAAAAATGGAGAAGATGACTTTGCTACAACAAAGAAACAAAGGAAAAATTATACTCATTTTCTTTTATAAGTGAGCATCCATCCTAAGGACAACTTCCTGTCATTTATTTGCACAATAAAATGTGTATACAATAGTATATGTGCATATAAAGTATGTGGTCCACTACTATTACCATCTTCTCCAATGGTATATAAAGAATAATAAATTAAAAAACTCACACCTCAAATTTAGTACCTGTGTCACCAATAAACCAGTCCTTATTTGTTCTGATTGCATACTTCCACTGCCATTCCATCTTTTATCACATAACCGTCAAGCTTCACCTCCTTACTTTGAAGGTGCTATGTAATACTTGCCTTCTATGTCTCTTGTATGCTCTCCCATTTTCTTTGTACGTCCTAGTCCTCTTTTATTCTTCTCCTTCCCGTATCACCTTCACTCACATTTTGCATTGTGCTGTTTATAATATCTTTGAATAGTGATGTCCTTGTTTCCAGAATACTAATTCCAGTAATAATCTTGTCTCCTTTTGCCGGTGTCAAGAGTCCTCCCAGCCCTCTTCAAGAAATCTTTCTTCCCCTTTTCTTGTCACTAGTATCATCTAGTTTCCACATGTCCAGACCACCTGTCCTGTGTTTTGCCTTGCCTTATTTAAACCATAAGCTCTTTGCGGCAACAGCCATTCCTTACATTGTAAAGCTCTGTGTAAATGCATAGCATTTTATAAATATTTAATGACATTCCATGGCTTCCCGGAATTCTTTTTCTTTCTCTCCTATGGAACTGAGCCACCACTTCAACTTCACCGCAAACAGAGTCTGATGTTGGTGCTCAATAACATGAGTGATCAGAATCCTGTGGTTAGCTAATTTGCTGTCGAATTCTCTCCCACATCCCTCTAAGTGGATCAATAGCAGTTTCCCATCTCTCCAACACAAACTGACCTGGTTTCACAAAGAGTACTGTAAAACCTTGATCTCCTTTGAGTGGGAGCTTTTAATCTGGTCAAGATATGTTCTGCCTCTCATGTCGAGCTGAAAAATATCATTTCATCTTTTATAGTTCTGGCTTTGTATTATAGATTCTTGTGGTATAGAGGATGATAATGGTGGCATTGGGTCTCTCCTACTACTTTTAATTTAGAAAGTTCTTGATGTGATAGGGAACCTCATAGCCCCTCTAATTTATGGATTTTGACAGACTCAATCATCAAGAAAGAGCAAGAGCTTTTCTTTATTCTGCACAACAGAAAAGATACTTGGTGTAATGGATGAACTGTAGGTTTCGGAGCAAGCAAGACCACAGTTTTAGTTCCAGCTATTACAGATTTTTATGCAGGCTTAGGAACGTCACTTAACCTCTCTCTCCATTTCCCTAGCAGCAAAATGGAGACAAAAATGTGTGCATTCCCTCCTCACAGACATGTGGTAAGGATTAATTAATTAATGTTAAATGAGTTCTGTGAAGATGCAGAGTACTATATAAATGTTAATTTTTAACAAAACTTAGCAAGCACCTAGCTGTCAAATTCTGGGGGGTTTTTTGTTGGTTTTTGTTTTTGTTTAGTGATTTTGCTCATTGATGGAGACCTTTTATGTCTGTTTTTAGCTTGTAGTTAAAACCCTAAGCCATACCCTATGGAGACATTGGCTGAAATAAACTATTTTGGTGGGACTATGGTTATAATAAAGGCAATTATTTCATTATGCTTCTGATCACTTTTATCATAAATCTGACATTCACAACATCATGGCCAAAAAAAAAAAGTGCTTTTTTTTTTAGTTTGAACTAACTTTTAGTTCGAACTAACAGCACTTTTCTAGTTTGAACTAAAAAGTTAGTTTGAACTAAAAAAAAAAAAAGTGCTTGGTTCAAACTAACTTTCGAGCTACTTAGTTCGAGCTAACTATGTCCAAACTAAGATTTTAGGTGTATGCATAGCCCTTGTGCATATTGTGGCATCATTCATATTGTGTTCTTCTTGTCTGTTCTCCCAAGCCTATAATCCCAGAAATACATTTTTAGAAAGACCATTGGAAAGGGGCTCAAGTTAATTCTAACCATAGCTTTGTGAGGTCTGTGATTTAGGCAGATTCTCCACATGCACATGCTTCCAGGTGTGCATGAGTGTAATACAAGGTATGCAAGGAACAGTAGCAGGGACTGATATCTTATATTCATTTATGAAGATCTCCTGCCAGGCCCAGGGCTGGACTGTCATAGGGGCTAAAGCCTCAGGCCCCGGCGAAAAAGGGGGCCCTGGGCTTCAGCCCTTAAAATCTTGAAAACACTCCTATTCTGCCAGTGCTGGGAGGTGGGGTGTGGCCCTGGAGCCAGAGGCCAGACTCTGAGCTCCACTCTGCCCCCTGGGCTGGCTGGGAGGCCGGCGGGGCAGGGCAGGGCTCTGCCCAGGGGGATCAGGGCTGGCTGGCTCACGGTGAGACTGCTGCTGCTTCAGTGGCCCTGGGGGGCTGTGTTGAAGTCCCCCATACTGCACACCAGCTGGCCCAATCACCCTCTGGGCTGACTGGCTAGAGTGGTGCCAGAGCAGGAGTGCCCTCTGATCCCAGGCCTCCCCCCCACCTCCACCCCCCAGTGACAAAGAGGCAGAGGCCGGCCCGTGTGGTAAAGCGGCTGAGGCAAGGGGTCCATGCTTGGGGGGGCCAGGCAGGAGGGGGCCCTGTCATAGAGAGTAGCCTGAGGCCCCTAGGCCAGTTAATCCATCCCTGGGCAGGCCTACGTGCAGACCACCTTCCCTATGATGCACTCTGATCTCCCCACTTGCCATCACAGTAGGAATGGCCTAGTCACCATGCTGCCGTTAACTGCCTGGTCTACAGTTGCGCTCAGCACCCAGCAGGTGTTAGTGTGCCAGAATTATTCTTATGCAAGAATTACTGTGTACTCGATGTAGGTTGCCATGTGCTGATAGTGGCTGTTCCTCGACTCCTCATTCCTGGCTGTTTGTTCCCTCTCTTCTTATATAGCTTTGTGAACTGGATGATGGCAGCTCCATGGATGCAAGGAATAGAACTAGTGATATCCACCTGCTCTCTGCTGCCCTTAGGCAGCTGGTTCTTGTAGTTTTTGCTTTCTACCACATAAGGCAGCTCCCATGAGCATCTGGGCACTAGCCAATAATATTGCTACTATTTCCTTATACATTTTCACATTTTTTAATGAGGTAATATTTAGAAATGGGCTTAGTGTGAGTTCCCCAAATACTCTGCCTTGTACCATTGTGTATGCCAAGGTGTTAGGCACCACTTGGCCTCTTTCTAACCTTGGCAACTCATAAAACTCAGGAATAACTCCACCAAAGCCAGTGGAATTATGCCAGCAAAATATTTGCATGAGAAAATAGTTAGATTCTCAGTCTATTGCCATCTATTGAAGATGTTACTTCTGTGAGTAACGTCTCAGTGCCGGATGTTCGGTACCAGCGTATGCTATGGTGCTCTCAACAGCAGCAAAATCAGTGTTCGATTTTGAATATATCTAATCTATTGATGCCCATTAATCTACAAGAGTGTTTAAAGGGAAAGCACCTAACTCTTATATTCATTTATGAACATCTCTTGACTTACATGTGTTTGAAGTTGCCAACGTAGTTAAACCTCTTCTAGCTATTTTCCAGTCTGGTTTAATTGATTAATCATCTGTTAGTCAATTAAATACATTGTCAGTACTTGCAGAAGCCATGGGGGCCTGGTCTCTCTTTATCCTAGCTGCACTATGTTGAACATGGGGAGACTGTGCCCCAGGAGTTGGATTAAAAGAATCCTATACATTATATCTGAGTATTATATTTGACATTTGAATCTGATGAGTGCAGATACCCATAGCTAGGTTTAATATTTCCAAATGTCACCCCTTTTGGCTTTATGTGCTTTATTGATTGTGGTAATGTCTTAATTAAAAGTGTAACTCTAATAATGAACTTATTTTTAGACTGCCTCTCTGTGCAGCACATTGTATCAAAGGACAGGCAATTCAGAAAGCAGTTAGTCGGTGGATCAACAGTGACACTGAGCACTTGTGTAGTAGCTGAGGTCAGTCAGTACATTTCTTTCACACTGGTGCTAGTCAATCACTTTTGTTTTCCAGATTAATTATGTGGCCTTTCATTAAAAAAGAGGCGCTCTAGTTTCATGCCATTTCCATTTCAGTGGTGGAAATAGACTTGCCTATATGAATTTTACATCAGGTTTGGAGGATTTGTTTGGTTTGGTTTTTAGCAGGGTAGTGGAGAGATTTTAAAAGCTTTACTTAGGGTTGGGGGTTTTTTTTGGTTCAGGTTTTCTGTACAGTTGAACAATGTGAACTCATGTTCTAAAAGTGAAGATTTTGCATTAGGAACCATACTATTCTCATTGTCTCCTTTCTTTTCATATTCTATAGTTCTCTGTAAAGGCTGAAGCAGTGACTTTATTCAACACCTGCGTCTTTAACAACCAGTGCAGTATAATTACCTTTCTTGAATATTCTATAGAATTGTCAAATAGTAATTTTCTTTAGAAGACAAGCTTTTGAATAATGCAGTTTACATACAGAGCTTAACATGGCTTATGTTCAAAATCTAATTATAAGTATCCAAAATTTACTGAATGTTTGCTGTTTTATAATTCAATCTGCATAAAATTGCTAAAACAGAGCACCTGTAACATTAATTAATTAATATTGAATTAGATGCTATTTTCAGTGTTGGATAATTTGTTATATCAGTGGTTTTCTTATTTCTTTATTATATTTGTTTCAATTTTAAAGCATATGAAGCAGATGTATTTCAAAAGATGGGGTTATTTGTGGAGGTTTTTTGGTATTCTGATATTTATTTGTTCATTAATTGAAAAATTATTTGATGTTGAAAGAGGGATAATTCAGTTTCTTAGCGGACGTAGGAGAATCACTCAAGCATATTTGCTAAGGAGAACTGTTCTCTTTCCTACATTATGTACTGGATACTTAATGCTAGTGTTGATTGATTAGATCAGATTATAGATAATAGTCCACAAAATCTGAGAGCAAATCGTGCTGTAAATTGTTCTACATACCATCATTTTAGGGTGATTTTGCAACCTTTGCAATACAAACAAGATAGACAACTGTTTCAAGCAACTTCAATATTCTATTAGAAGGGTGATATTAGAATAGAAGAATTAACATACCATTATATTCTTACTAGTGCAAGCTATAAATTAATGTTATGAAATGTTATGAACATACCTATAAAACTACCTCTTACAGAAATTAAAGAGTATCTTTATAATCTTCCAAGTGTCACTCTGGGAATTCCTCTGTTACCACACATTATTCTCGGAGTGTCTAGTATGCATTTTCCTTCTCGGCTGCTGTTCAGGATTTTAGTTCTTGTGGCCAATTTCGATCCAAGGTTTCTGTAAATCTTTTGTGACCTGTTGTCTCAGCATGTTCTGTTCTTTAAAAAAAGTACAAACAAACAAACAAACCTCTCCAAAAACCAGGATAGTCAGTCTATATCTTAAAGTGAGATCTTCCTAAGCTTTTGCTGTAAAATATGTTTGGCTATGCTGAAAGGAGGACAGGAGACATTTAATATGGTTTTAATCAGGCCAGAGCTTTTATTGTTAGATGTCTGGGACCACCTGTTAGATAAAAGTGTACAGTGCAGGTAAGCTCATTCAATAACTTCCCAGATAACTTGCTGCTAGCCCTCCCCTCTGTTCCATACAGGTCCCCCAGCCAATCCATTCTATGACCTTACCATCCACCTCACCCTTGTAGGAGGGTTAAGGGGGGCTATAAGAAAGGCATGGGGGCTTGGCACCCTGCTGAACCAACCATAGGTGCCTCAATGCCTTCCCCATTTCCCCCCATTCCCTCTTTAAGTCATCTACCAAGCCATTTAGCAGCTTACCATTTACCTTCCCAATGGAGTAGCTGCTCTGGACATTGCCCCACAATTACATAATGAGTTGTGACATATAAGCAAACTCCTTCCATGCCACATGTCAGCAAAGCCCTCCCTGAACCTGCGGTGGGGAAGATTAAAAACCCAACTCCACCTACACCAATATGGTGGTGAGGGAAAAATTCCTTCCGAGGACCCCTAAAAATGAGTGACTAGTGCAACACTCA
>ML681964.1:19081277-19086277 GCA_007922195.1 Podocnemis expansa | reverse complement strand
ATAAAAAAATCTGGGTATTTTGAGGGATAGTTCTTGATGATAGTATAATTGAAATCTTTTTTAAAAAGTTAGAATTTGAAGTGTGACATCAGGTCCTGTAATAGATGATGCATAATATTGTTATCATTTAAGCAAACAACATCATGATCCAAAGGCTATATATAATGTGTTAAGCTCTAGTTAGTTCCTGACTCACTCAGTGTGTTTGTGTCATAATACATATAGAGAAAATAGGCTATGTATGTTCCAAAGGGGCACCTGTGTTAGTCTAGTAAAACAAAAAAAGCAAAGAGTCTTGTGGCACTTATAAATCTGTTAGTCTTTAAGTACCACAAGATTCCTTGCTTATTTTATGCTATATATGGTGTGGCATAAAGGTTTATTGACGTGTTTTTGGGACTACTGCATTACCCCCCAAACAGCAAAACCATTACAGTTCTATTCAGGTCAAGAGCACATGCATCATTTAGTTTGTCATATTGCAGCAGAATATATTCTGTTATGCAGCATATTTATAGAATTATGAGATTTTTTTAAAATGCGATTGAAAGTACTTAATTTATTTATGCGTTTGTGAAGACAGGTGCTGTAGGTACTGAGAGTCCAGCCGTACAAGGCTAAAAGGAAGGAGAAAATTAAAAAAACTGTATTTTAACCACTCCTATAAATGATTTAAAATGGTTTTTCTATACATAACACATCACAATTTTAAAATCTATTGTATCTCCAAACCTTCCAGTTAAGTATATTTCAGGAGAAAACAGAGACTCTTCTATTTCAATTGTTTTTAGTGTCTCTGTTTCTAGCTCTCCAAGGTCTTGAGTTAGACCTTAAATCTGTCAGAAGTTCAGGACTGGTCACTGTTTGACTTGGGATTCAGACTCCTGTTGTTTTGCTGGGAAAATTACAAGATTTTCAGTTGAAAGAAGGAAACAAGTGTATTTTTATAAGTGGTAATTGCTCAATGGTGTTCAAAAGTTTGAGATGTAAGAATAAGTTCCAGGAAAAATGGATGACTGGGCAGAGTACAGAGGAGGCAGTCAAAAATTCTAGCAAAGTACAATTTATCACATGGGTGTTATCATTGCCTGTCTTTGTTTTATGCATGTATAGTTATGACTGTGTTTAAATATGAGTCTGTTTATAGGAATATATAGTATTTTAGTTCCAAAGGGGTAGCCATGTTAGTCTAGTTCAGCAAAACAAACAAAGGAGTCCTGTGGCAGTTTTAAAGACTAACAAATTTATTTCTTGCATGAGCTTTTGTGGGAGAAAATCCCACTTCATCAGATGCTTTGAAGAAGTTCCCCATCTTCAAAGTGTCTGACAAAGTGGGATTTTCTCTTATGAAAGCTCATGCAATAAATAAATTTGTTAGTCTTTAAAAGTGCCACGGGACTCCTTGTTTGTTTTATAGTATTTTAGAACTATTTTAAAAAGAAGTTAAAACTGCCAGCAAAATATCATCAACAGTATACATATGTGTACACATGTACACACATTCACGGACACATACTTGCGTACACAGTATGCATTCTCTACCTATACAGAGAATGGAAAGATAGAATAAACAAGTTTTGTTTCCCACATGTTAAGGTTGACAGTGTAAGTCATGAGTAGCTGTATCAAGAATCATTTATGCATTGTTAGCTCCAGTGAATGGAAAATGACTTGGCTATTTCACCCCCTGCTATGTTGTGTGCTTTATTGATAGTACATTTAGCTCTCTTTGTATATCACAGAGGAGCACTCCAGGGGGAGGGGTTACAGAGGTTGGCATTGCTCTGAAGATGGCTCACTGTGTTCTCTGTCTTGCTGTTGCTGTTGAAAAACAGAGAGTCATTTACCAATAGCAATACCAATATCTGACCCGATAGCTATTGGGTGAGCATTCTATGAAAACCAGCAATCTGACCTTGCGCTTTGTGTATTGGTACATACAAAAGGCAAATGAAATAATAGACACCACAATACAAAAAGCAACTCAGCAGGAATTTAGGTTTAAATATAATTCTTTGACTATTATGTCTATTTTCTCAAGCCATGTGTGGGTATTAAAATACTGCTCATACCTGCTTAATTGGTTGAAATCACTTATCACCTTCCCTACCAAACAGTAACATAGAGAACATTTCAGTTCAGATTACCCCTGGAAGGCAGAAAATGTGATATGTCAGCATTTCCTGTGCTGAAATATTGCTCTCCCAAATTATTGTATTTGAGGAAATCTTACTGCAAAATACCAAACAGTGTAGTAAGAGAAACAGAGAGAAAGAGAGGCTGTGGGGGTAATTAACACACTAATCAGTCTTCCCAGTAACTGGCAGTCAACTTCTTTGTTCAAGATATAGTCACATCTTTCCTGGGCTATCTATGACCATGTGTTTAGTATGTTTCAATGATGGACAGTTTGCTCTCCTGTTCCCTTTCATTTGCCATGACTGTAACTTGAGTTGGGGAAGAAATGATTTCTCCTTCCACTGTTTCTCTCCAACAACTAAATAACAAAGTAGGCAGAATTTAACTTCCCCAACAAAATAAAAAAATCTCCCCATCTCACTACTAAGTTATGCGTCGTTCATCCTGCACGGTCTCACTCTGAGGATACCAGAGTATGGTACATCTAGACTGTGAACCCTTTGGGGCAGGGACTGTCTTTTGTTCTGTACAGAGCACCTAACACAGTGGGGTTCTGGTCCATGGTGAGGGCTCCTATGCACTAGAACAGCAGTCCCAATCTTTTTGAGTGTGAAGACCCTTTTTTGATTTCCAAATGTTTTGCTGACCTCCAGCTGCTAGTAGCTGTTTTTTTACACTCTGTTCTTTATGGAAATCCAATGTAATAACAAAGAAATAATATGTATTCAGTAATAATGTCCTTGATGAGGATGTTATTTTTCTTTTCCCTGGACTGCCTCTCACAACCTAAAGGGTCCATGGACCACAGGTTGGGGACTGCTGCTATACAAATCCATGATATGTCCACATCTTGAATACTATGTGCTGATGTAGTCACCTCATCTCAAAAAAGATATAGTCAAATTTAGAAAGATATAAAGAAGAGCAACAAAATGATTAGGGATATGGAATAGCTTCTGTATGAGAATAAACTAAAAGGACTGGGACTTTTCAGCTTGGGAACAAAACAGCTAAGAGGGGATATGATAGAGAATGTGATAAAGTTCTGTAAAATCTTGACTGGTGTGGAGAACACATAAGGAAATGTTATTTACTCATTCAGATAATACAAGAACTAGGGGTGACCCAATGAAATTAGTAAGCAAAAGTCTTAAACAAAACAGGAAGTATTTCTGCATACAATTAGCCCATGGACTTCATTGCAAGGAGATATTATGAAGGCCAAAACTATAACATAGTTCAAAAAAGAATTAGATAAGTTCATGGAGGATAAGTGCACCAATGACTATTACCCAAGATGGTCAAGGATGCAACACCATGCTTGGAGTGTTTCTAGCCTGTTTGCCAGAAGCTATGAGGATGAATCTCTGTTCATTCCCTCTGAAACACCTGGCATTAGCCACTGTCAGAAGACAGGATTCTGGGCTAAATGAGTTGGGCGGACACAATATAGCTGTTCTCGTGCTCCTAAAAAATAATGTTATAATTTTCTCTATCTTCTCTGCAGTGCTGAGAATCATAGTACATATTTTAATTTGGTTATGATTTTCTGTGACACTCTATGTTAGTGCAAGGGAAGTTGGTTGCGTTGAGAACACAGCTCCTAAAGGAGATGCATACTGTATTACTGATTGATAAAAACAAGGGCCTTCTTCTCTTTCTGTGGCTAAACCTCCTAAATTCTGCAGCAATATTAACTGATTGTATCTTCAATAGATGCCTTTTATCCCCCTCCCTCCCACACTCAAACACGGACACACACACGCACAACTATGACTCATAGTTGAAACTACTCATTGAGGTACAGTACGCCCATGATTACTTTTAGCAAAAATTAGTTTTGATTATTGATTTTTCATAAGTGCATTCTCCAAGTGTTCTAGTTCTGTGAGTCTCAGCAGTTATGATGTTGTCTGGGCAGCCTAGCTAAGAATCTTCTCCCTGCACCCATTGTATGTCAGAGAAGGGGCTAGGTTATAGAAGCAGCTGCAGGACAGAGAGACAAAAAATAAAATTCTGGGTTCCTGGTTACTGCAAAATAATGAACTCTGCAGCAAGCATGCCAGATATTGGAGGTGGTATAGAAAAAGGCCAAATGCAGTGGCTGCGCAATCAGGGAGTCTAAAATGAGTGGGACAGTTTACATTTTTCACACCATTGTTTCAGGTTCTCTGTAGACTCAGGGCTTGTCTACACAGCAATTTAGTGCATGGCCAGCCAGGATGTGAATTTACAGCAGAGTAGGTTGCTGCACACATTGACTATATGGACCCCACTGCCACACACTAACAGTTTCAAAGTTTCAAATGTGGGCACAGAACTTTTAGTGTGCAATAGCTGTGTCCTCATGGCTAGTAAATAAGCAGCAAGCTAGAGCATTGTACATTAACATCCTGGCTTGCTGCATGCTAAATCATCATGTACACAAGTTTTCAGATAGGTGTCAGTTACACTCAGCTCACATTTTTGGGGCTATCTCTATAACCATAAGGCTGGAAACTTAATTTAAAAAAATAAATTGAATCTGAGATTATGCCTCAGAATTGTAACTCCAGATTCTGCCATCATGCAATCATAGAATACTCAGGGTCCTCTGTGTAAATAGCATGAGATGTTGTATCATTCACTGATGATGGTGCTCCTCATGAAGTCATTTTACACAATAACCACTTTCTGTTGTACTATCATGAGCAGCAACACTGAGGGTAGAAATATCATAGTGACATTTGAAGGAGAGGGATTTTTTTTTAAAAAAAGTAATCATATTGTCTTTATCCTCTGAAAACTATGTCCATCATTTCCTGGGACACGTACGTGTGTGTGTGTGTGTGTGTGTGTGTGTGTGTGTGTGTGTGTGTGTG
>ML681964.1:18772735-19081267 GCA_007922195.1 Podocnemis expansa | reverse complement strand
TGTGTGTGTGTGTGTGTGTGTGTGTGTGTGTGTGTGTGTGTGTGTGTAATGTGTATATATTTGTGCTTGGCTCCTTGTTTACATATTTGTGATCAACATTATGCAGAAGGTACTTCTGTGCAAACTGTCCTATCAAAACTGATACTTTGTGCGTTGGTGCAGTAGGTAAACAGGGGAAGTTCAGCATTTAGGCCCTGAAGTAGCAACATTACCTTACTGAATATTTCCATAGTAAAGCACATAATCTTACTGTAAGGCCATGACATGTGATAGCTTCATAGATGCCTGAGGTAATTTAATACTCTCATTCTACAACCACAATGCTCTTTGATTATACAGTTACTTTCCAGAAAAAGTACAGAACTGGGTACAGAAAGAGGACATGTTTGTGAAAAGACAGTGAAATAACCCCCAGCTTTCTAAATATAAATGATTATCAACTCTTGCCCTTCAGCAGGTATAACCACAAGAAGGGAGAGACCTTGCACAGTGCTTTGAGGAGAAAGACATCTCTTTCCTTTCTCTTTGCCGTTTTTCAGATGATCCTAAGGGTGTCCCACTCCAGCATAACATATAGATAGGGAAGGTCTTTGCCCAAACCTACAGCCAACACTGTTTCAGGAGCAGTGTCCTTTGTGGGACCTGAAGAACAGGTTGGATCTTTGCAGTAGCTTTTATGGCCTCTTCTGTGATACTATTAGGAGGCTAACTATGGAGCTTGAGCTTTGACAGCCAGTCAAGGGGAACATTATCATTGCTGGTGAAACCCAGCCTTCCCCTTCATGTAGAACTGCATGGCAACAGGATAAGGGAACAAAACAGTCGTTCCTTTTGGCCTTCTATCTACATTACCCAGACAGTTCTGCGTACATCACCTACCACTGAAATGCTGCAACCTTTGGGGTGAAATATGACAGCTTGCTTAACAGTATCCAACAGCACTGCACAATGACTGAAAGAACTGCCTAATATCTTAGCCAACTGGAATTGCAGGAAGAATGTTTCTTAGGAAGGAAATGGTACCATGCTGGAATTTTCCCAAGGTGCTGGAGTACCTGGTGCATCATCACCCAAACTTTTCTTGGAGGTCTCTTGGCTAAACAATGATTTTGATTAATGCAGCATAATGTGTGAGATCTTATGAGCACATGGTCTGCAGTGGTGCAACTGTAGTTAGCGTATTTCATCTACAATGTGGACTTTTTGCTTATAGCTGATGTTGGAGGTACAGTTTTGTTCAGTGATCCAATAACTTACACTATCTCCCTACCACGTTTGATGTGCTGGATTTTGCTATTTCCAGTGGCTACAGCTGTGCATACAAGATCTTTCTTGTTGCCTTTAATAAACATTTGTTTTTCTTTCATCCATTATTTTACAAATATAGCTTACCAGTATCTGCTTGATTCTGGGTCATAAGGCTATGATTTAATTTTTTTTCTGAATTACATAGATTGTCCAAACTAAAATTATTTGATATTTGTTCAAATTCATTTACATGTTGTAGTTTGATGCCCCTATTTATATGAAAACAAACAAACAAACAAACAAACCAACCCAAGGAGTCATGTGGCACTTAAAGACTAACAATTTCTTCACTTTGTCAGATGCTTCGAAGAATTCCTATTTATATGAGACACTTCCTCCTGTGAGCAGTGCCACCAATGCCTATGAATAATGTCTAAGCCTGGGAAATATATGATTCTTTAGTTTCTGGAATGCTTCAGAAATATAGCATGAACTTCAAAGTACTGAGCATCCCTCAATTCCTATTGACTGCAGTGAGAGTTGAGACTGCGTAACTGTTCAAAGCCCTTACCAGGACTGAGCCCATTGTTTGTGAAGGAATTTCTCTTGACTCCATGTTATCTAGTTTTAAATGGATAAGGAACACCATAAAACATTTAGCATATTAGACTATGCTATTCATCACCTGATAAAAGTGGCGCTTGAGGAATGATGCAATTTTGGAGGCAGTACTTTCATTGACACCAATGAGATGTCAGTGGGAGTTCCACATGTGGATCTGAGGCTATATATGACTTAAATTTGTATTGAGGTTAGAGATGATTTTCTTTTTAATTATGATAAGCATCTACCTACCTATCAACATACCCGCATGCTTCTGTAGAGATGGGTCTTTCATTCCCTAAACATATAGTAGTTAGCAGGGTGCTCTTGTTAATATTTTGCGTGAATGTAGTGCTTGTGAAAGATGCCAGATTGACAGACATGGGGATTGAAGTCTTCTCTTTATCCACAGAGCCTTTCTGCTGTTTGGTGTTGAGCAACCATTATTTGCACACATTTAACTTCAATGAAATCAGTATCCGTGCATGACAGCTAATGTTGGGAGAAACAATGTGCTAGATTCTGCACTGTTTGTTTGTTTGTATTTAAAATGAGAAAAGTGCAACTTCATTAAATTAAATTTATTTTATAACAATCAAATGATTTAGGTGCTAAAGGGGGCAAAGGGAGAAAATGTTGAATTTTAATAGCTATAACCTATAAGCAGTGCTTTATCTTGCTGCTGCTGCTAGGGCCAGTAATTGCAGCAGTCTAGACACAGGAACAGATGCAAAGTAGAGCTTTATTATATCAGACATTTGTGCTACTACGATACAGTCTAATTGCCCAGAAAATATATTTCTATGGGAATTATTTCTAATTTGAGTTGAGATCCTGTTATATTTTACTGAACTTTATCAACTAATAAAACAGAGCATTAAATTTGCAAATACTTTTGTTATAAATCTTTTTTTGAGAGCACTAATGAAATCAGTGACATTTTAAATTATATACAGTTTACCAGCAAATAAAATATTTACTCTGTGTCCTAATTAAATTGTACTTACTCTCATCACTTGCATGGCTACAAAAGGAAAAGCACTCTAAAGACTTTTTCATGATCGATCTGTATTAAAAGTTCAGGAA
This sequence comes from Podocnemis expansa, assembly GCA_007922195.1. Taxonomy (NCBI): domain Eukaryota; kingdom Metazoa; phylum Chordata; order Testudines; family Podocnemididae; genus Podocnemis; species Podocnemis expansa. The sequence continues at coordinate 19,078,330 of ML681964.1, read as the reverse complement.
CATCTTTTAAAATGAAACTTGAGGTACAATTATAAAATTATGCTTTCATGAGAGATACATGGAGTTTAGATTGGCTTTTGAAAACATCCATCACTTAAATCAAACCTGCTTTTCTTCACAATTAATTTAGATTTATTTCTTTGTAGGATATTAGTACGTGATACAAAATTAATGCATTGAAATATGATGCTCACTTTATGTATTTCATCTGTGGAAGAGGTTATGAGCTATTGGTGTACTAAAAGAGAACAGTAATTATAAAGTAAATTTAACTCCTTAAAAGCCCTGTTCTGAATTAAGAAAAAAACACCACACACACACACACCTGTCCAAAGGATGTGGTTTTTGTGTGTGTTTAACTTTATGCCAGTGTTTTTATTAGTAAGTTTGTCCTATGATCTTTATTTTGTAAGAAGTGGTTTAATAAAAGCATGGACCATATCAAAATCTCTGGAGGGGATTTAACATAAAACTATAATAGTAACTAGTTTTCTTCCCCTCCCCCTCCAAAACCGAGCTTACTACTGAAATTATTTAAATTGACTGAGCCTTTTAAGCAAGTAAACACATTTTAACTAGTTTTTTCCCCCAATCCTTCCATTCATGCCTACTATAGAAATTAGCCTTCACTCTTCCTTCACTTACACATGGATACACACACTTGCCTGGACACAAGAAAAATTTCTTTTCTCCTGTCAGCATTCCTAACCAACAATAGTTAGATTAGTGGAAATGAGGGCCTCCGCAGGGAAAGGACATTCAGCCACAGAAGGCTCCCTGCAGGAACAGCTGGTAGGGGTTAATGGCTGCTGAACCTCACAGCCAGGGCCTATTCTCTATTGTGTGTTCAACTCCTGGGAAGGAGGGAGACTTGTGACAGCTTCTGGGGTGCAGAGGATCAGAGGTATAGCAGTTAGGTCAGAGAGGTAGTGTTCAGGGGAAAAGGCTAGCCTAGGATTGCAATAAAAATGAACCCTTGGACAGAAATGGCAGAAGCTTCAATCTGCAAAAATTGTACACAGATTGGTGCTGGGAAACCGTAAAGGATTATTTAGTAACATGGCTTATAACCTTTTAATTCATATTGCGGTCGTTAAAAGAACAATTGGACAGAGATGTTGAATGAATTATTCATATCCGAAAGTGGATGAAATCCAAGTCAGCGTTACGCACATACAGCTAATGTATGTTATTTACGTTTGTACACTAATCCCTTTGAGTTCAGCTCTCTGTATTATATGTGAATGCTGTGGCTACTGTACCCAACCACACCATCAGGAAGCATGAGTGATCGTTTAATAAACAGTATGCTTAAATTTAAATAGAGAGTGATTAATAAGTATATGTTTCCAAAAAAGTAGGTGTGTTTGCCACACCATCCGCATCAAACAGAAGGAGTCTTCCTTGGGGGAATGACAGGTGATGTAATGATAGATCAGATCCCTTTCAGAATCGAGAGGTTCCTTAACTAGCTCATTTGCTGCATGTTTCTCTCTCACTCTCATACCTGCACACACATGCAACACTGCTGAAGTCAGAGAGCGAGAGGATCAACTTCATGGGGATGCATGGGCTGCCTTGAACCACATACTGATGACTGCTCGTATTCTGAGACCCTCACCCTCTTTAGGACTTTACTAAAACAAACAAGGAGTCGTGTGGCACTTTTAAAGACCAACAAATTTATTTATCGCATGAGCTTTCATGGGAGAAAATCCCACTTTGTCAGATGCTTTGAAGAATGCTTTTAGGATTTTACTGTTACACTAGGTTTGGCAGGAGATTATGGTTTTAGAGAGCCTCTGTAAAGAGCAAATGCTTTCCCCTAGACAGTCCATCTCTGCCAGATTTAAACTATGATAGATGACTTCCCTTTTCAAAGACTTTTAAAATTATTGTTCTAAATTAATTTTATTCCAATACCAGTCAACTTTCCTAAGTTAAAAAAAATCCCATTCATCATTTTCGCAGTTAGTAAGCCCTCTATTTTTTCCTGATTTGTTTTGTTCTAAATTCAAGGGTAACGAGGTTAAGAATTATTTCACATTTCATAGCTTTGATTTGTAGGCTAAACTAGGAAAAGCAAGTTTATAGTTAATGCTACTGCTCTGTTTTTAACTCCTTGACACCTGGACATTGTAGCACATGCACTTATTTACAATCCCTCCCTGTTGGGGGACCTCAGCTGAGTCAAAACAAGGTGATGTAGCTTAAGCTATATCATGGTTCAACTATAATTAAAATTTGTTGTTTTTGTTTGTTTAATCTCAAATTTTAAAGCTGCTTGAGTTGTTTGCCATATGTTCATCTTCTGTGTGTGTTGGCTTTAAAAAAAAGAAAGAGAATTGTTCCATTGAGATTTTCACATGCAGCAGAAGCATGAGGATATTGTCAGTCTGAGCTCACATTGAGAGTTCTTTGGAAGCAATATGACTACAATGCACTCATTACAGTACTTCTGTTTAGACTGTAATGGCTCAATGAAAATGCATGAGCCAATACCTGAGGTGTTTTAAGAATAGTTGAGATGCACTGAAGTGTGTCGTCATGCCTATACCTTTACTCATTTTTGTAGCCCCACAGAACCAAGGATTGATGCGTAGAGTTTAAAAAACCACAACTTTTCCAGTAACACTTTATCCATGGATTGATGTGATTAGACCAAAATATCACCAGTAACATGTAGTCTATTACTTTATGCCAAGTCCACATGAAAATTTCCACTGATGTAGATAGGAACAGGATCAGGCCCTTATTCATGAGAAATCTGTGTACAAAATGTCCTTGTGAAAATTATAATAGTTATATGGTGCTTTACATGACCAATGTGATTTACAGCATTAATCTATTAGTACTCACAAAACCCATGGGAAACAGGTGAGTAAATGGGGTATCCTCATTCTAGTGACAGGGATCCTGAGACAGAAGGTTTAGGTGACTTGCCCAGAGCCACACAGGAAGCCAGTGCCAGCCGACACTAAAGCCCCTGTCTAGAGCTCCCCAGATTGTACCAAATATGATTGATGCTTTTGTAACTCAAGTAACTTGACAGTTTTCAAACATCCCAAGTTCAGATTACAGATATATTAATAAAACAAGCAAGGAGTCCTGTGGCACTTAAAGACTAACAACTTTATTAATTGCATGAGCTTTCCTGGGAGAAAATCCCACTTTGTCAGACGCTTCAGAGATGGGGGAACTTACAGAAAGGGAGGAAATAAATGCAGGGAAGTGTAAGTCATGGGAACAGGTCACACTGTAACAGCAAATCAAAACAGTTGTAAAGATTGAAACACTGGGGAACAGAATATGGGAAGATAAGGTCAAATCACCTGTTATAATGAGAGAAAAATCCAAAGTCCTTATTAAGCCCTCAAGCAATGCAACTGAATTTTCAAGTAAATTTGATATATTAATGTCACTACAGATTAATTTTAAAAGGGATAGCCGTGTTAGTCTAGTCCAGTGAAAAAAGGCTCTGATTCTGCAGACAGTTATGTCAGTAAGTAGAGTTCAGAACATGCCTATCTGTTGTTAGGATCGGGGCCTAAAGCTATGTTTAAAATAATAAAGCATATAAATCTTTAAACCAGAGACTTACCACTCTGTAAGGTGTGTGTGTATTTTGAGGGAAAAGATAAATCTAGATTGAAATATTCGTACTCCCTAGTGCTCCGTTGCTTGAGAAAGATAGAGATGGGCTATAAGTCTGGAAAGAAAGGAACAAAAATTGCCCCTGGAGTGAAACTTTTGAATGCTCAGTTTCAGCTCAGAGTAAATTTTTATAGTTGAGTTATTATAAATGCCAGAAAACAAGGCTGACTCAGCCTGACTGCAGCATGGTACAGCAGAGTTAGCAGGTGCCACTGTAATAAGTTGCATTCATATTTCCTGTTTCTTTTAATGAAAGAGAAGGTGCGAGTAGGGGAGTTTGTTGACCTCATTGCACCACCGTTCTTATTAGCAGTATAAAGATACAAAGGAGCATAGAATTAAGAATTCAGAAAGAAATTATTGCGATGACAGACTCCTACATTATGGGTTTGTTACATTTAATAAATTCCTGATCTGCCTGGGGTGCAGCAATTGATTCCAATAGTTTGTTGTCACATTTTTTAAATATAGGTAATTTGGGTTTATGAAACAAATTTAACAGAAGATGCTGTTACAAAATCACAATGCCATTTTCAAAGCTACTTGCTCAAACATGATGTGTGATATGCTGTATGGCATATGCTAGTGAAAGGGTTAAGCTTTTCTGACTTTCAGATACAATGAAATTATGACAGGAAGAAAATTGTGCCATTTTAGCATGAAAATGCTTGTACAAATACTGTCGTTCCTTCCTTCTTACTTTCTTTATAATGCCTCAACGATAGCTAAGATGACAGACATTTGACAGGTATCTGTAAGCATACAACCCAGGCAGCTCATTAAAGTTTTTCTTTCTATGCATCAGCTTTCACAAAGGCAAAAACCCATTAGCATTGACTATTTTGCAGATTAGAAGAATTAAGGGCTTCAAACGTTGGCTTATACCAAGCAATGTCATTTGTGAAGTGATGTTTGCTTTATTATTTCCCTTTCTCTCCCTCTGAAACCAGACTGACATGACTTTAGCTCAACGTAGGGCGTAATGTGCAAACCAAAGGACTGGCTCACCGATGAAAAGAAACACATTCCCTTTTATACATGACTGGAATGGCAAAAAGGGGAGACTTTACATGTACTATTTAGGCTCATTAGAGTACTGATTATGATAGTTCTCCGGTGTAATCTTTAATCGACTTTGACACTAGATTTGCCCCGTTACAAATCCTGTCATGCAAATTAAGTCATTTGTGTTGTTTGATATGGAAAGATCTGCTATGAAATGAAAGATTAGTTCACAGATGAGGCACCAGAGACTGCTGCCCTTGTGCACCATGCAACTGATTACAAGGATGAAAGCATCCATTTTTACACTGCTGTTAACATTTAGGAAAGAAGATTAAATTAACATGGCTTATTTTTCCCTTCCTCCTGCATGCAGCAATTTTAAATAAGATTTCATAATGTTATTTTTATGATATATAAAATAGAGTAACATGTTAAATGCAATATCACAATTTTGAGGGATTAAATCGTGGCTTTGATTACGTGGCTGTGTGGGGGTGGTATTTTTTTTAATGCCCTTGAACAAGATACATGGGTGGTTTTTTTTTATTGGTGATCAGATGGCTGAGATTTTGACATGATGCATAAAACAAGAAAAGATAGCCATGAAAAAACAGTACTGTAAATTTGCATTCTCTGAAAACTGCAACCTTTTTGACATAGTGTGAAAGCTTACATTATTTTTTATTTCATACTTTACTATCAATACCTTGGTTTAATTGTATTCCATTGACCTGGAAAGTCCTACTTTAACAAATAAATATAATTTTTAAAAGACATTATTTCATTTTAAGAAAAACAAGCAAATGTTTCATTTAATAATGTAATTTTCTAATTGAAATGAATATTGATGACAGATGCCTTGAAGCTGACTAACAGTATGTTTAAGGCCTCTGTAACACAATTAGCACTGGTGAGCACTGTTGAACCAATACACCTGAACTTGATTGAGGTAGACCAACATCTCTGGATACCATAAAGAATATCAAATACATTTTTAATGTCCTTTCTTACTATACACTAATATCAAAATGTTCAAGCTACCTTTGGATTTGTACTCCCAATTTCTGTTAATTTTAATAGGAATTGTTCATCCAAATCTAACTGACTTTGAAAATCTCAGCTGTAAAAATTAAGTAGGTAATTCTGAAAGGTGTTAAACTATTGACTTTAAAGGGAGTTGTGGGCGGCACTTGCTGCTCTTGGTTCAAGACCTCATAAATCTTTTAAAAACAACAAAAAATAGTTACTCAGAGTATCCACTATTTCCAGGTATGCCAGCGAAGAAGCATTTGAGTGGTATTTGTACTTATTTAGGTAATGGAGTGAGGTGAGCATAGAAAAAACAAAGTGCATGACTGATAATGTGTTCAGAAGTGGAATTCAAATGGAGCCCCTTGTTAATAAGTACCATTGTGTATTAAATGGAGTTGATTTTTTTGAAATGTTATTTTCAAATAGTGTTGGCACTCAAGAGAGCTCTTATATAAATAATCTCTGGCTCTCCCCTAATCAGTCTCTCTTCCTCTCATTTATAACCCTTAACTTTTGTCTTTTTTCTTTTCACAAACAATTTGCTGACAAATTCCCAATAATAAAATGTCAATTGCAATACAGTATTTGACATTTGCACTTACTGAAAAACTACATTTGGTTGTTGTATTTCAGCCATAACGTATTTCATGTAATGTGGGAGTTATTGTAGAAAATCTTTTTGGATGAGTAGTAATATAACTGCTGTAGCTATTTAAATCCCCTTTAAATGATCATAACACAAGTTACAGTGGACTCTGGAAGATTTAACAAACGCACCGTTCTTTTGGATTGTTTTAGTGGATATTTTTGTCTTTTAAGCAGAACATTTCTCTATTTTGGTTAACTTTGATCCTTGTTTTGGATGATGTTTCCTCTTGGAAGCAACAGATTATTATGCATCATTGAAGACAGTGGTAAAGAATGAAACAAACCCAGATTTTACTGCAGGCTTCTGGGGGGGGGGAAAATAAAAAAATATATTTTAATCCAAGAGTTGACAAGGTTTTAAAAATTTCCCACTATTGATTAAATTATATGTAGTTTGAATATCTCCCTTATAAGATTTGTAAAATGAACTTTGAAAGTTGCTTGATTTTTTTTCCTGAGTACATCACCTAATGTTCAATGAGGATGTGTCAGTACATGAAAAACTAAATAAAAATATGTAAGAATAATAAATATGACAGTGCTAAATTCAATAGAAACGTTTTATTCAAATCTTTATATTAGGGGGTGACCTAAAAATCCATTCTATTTTGTTAATCCTGATTCATGGATTTTATATTATTAGCCAAAATCCATATTCCCTTCCTCTGGAATACTTGTATTAGGTCTTTATGATAGCTTAACTTAAAAATACAAAAGTGTTGATGGATAATGTTGTTTAGTTTACATTTGAAAACTGCTTGAGAATGGAAACAGTTAAGTATATTTTTGATTTTACTGTTCTATTACTTATGAATGCAAAATAGATTGGGATATGCTCTAATGTGAATGTTCACATCTATGCAGTCACTCTTGCAATTCAAAGATGCCTTTTGCTAGATTTATAGAATACAGTGTAAATATTAATATTTAAGTAGCTTACTTCCTATTAGTCCCATTTGGTAATGTGTCATCTTCTATTATATAACATTCAGCAAGACTTAAATAAAGGACACAAAGGTCCCTTTTTTGTTTCTCATATTGTATTACATATCATTCAGAAGGCTTAAGACTACCTGCATGGAGTTCTTAAAGTGTAGTAAGAAAAGGTGTACTTTAATTAGCCAAGTCATGCTATGAATAAACCACAATATAAATCACTTATTTATTTACATATGCATGCTATATACTTTAACAGTTTATGTCCATTTTATTGAAGTCTCTCAAGCTGTTTTTCCAGTGAGTCTGGAGCTAGTTTCCCTTGATGAAAATCATGATGCTTTACACCAGTGGTTCCCAACCTTTGGTCAGGGCACCCCCAGGGGTTCGTGGACATGTTGCAGGGGGTCCACAGAGCCTCTCCCTACCAAGGCCAGAATCCAGCTACAGCCCTGATACTCCCCTCCAAGGCTGCCTTTCTCCTCCCATGGCCAGATCCTGGCAGGAGGATGGGGCCGTGGCAGCTCCCCAGCAGGGGCAAGGGCAAGGGCAGGGGGCCATAGCTGCCATGCCTTGGCTCCCCAGTGGTGCGGGAAATGGTGGTGGCAGCCCTGCTCGCCGCCTGTCCCAGTGGTGCCGCCAAGCTGGTGAGGACCAGATTACATAATCAGCCGGGGGGGGGGAGGGGGCGCAAAGATTTTTTTTGGGAGGGGGGGTTAAAAAGGGATCCCCAGCCTGAAAAAGGTTGGGAACCACTGCTTTACACTACACCACCACTTAGCTAGAGCACTGTGGCATGTGCATTGGCTGCAGAGTCAAATGGCCTGGATACAATGAGCTCTCCAAGGCTCCTTTGAAACCTTATGGTAGAAGTCAGAGTAAATGAGTTAGACCAATAGAACTCTTCCAGAGTGTTTTGAGAAAAATGGCAGAACATTTAAATTAGCATGCTTAAAGCACTGGGAAATAAACTTCACCAGGAGTTACTTTTCCATGTGTAACTTGTATAATGGAAGCCTATGGAATGCAGGCCAGATTTTCAAAGGCATTTAGGCATGTTAAGATGCAGATAGGCACTGAATGGGATTTTCAAAAGTGCCCTAGCAGGTTAGTTAAACGAACAAGGAACCCTGTGTCAATTAAAGACTAACACATTTGTTTGTTTGTTTGTTAGTCTTAAAGTGCCACAGGGTTCCTTGTCTGTTTTACTGAACTAGGCTAACATGGCTGCCTCTTTGGGACTAAGCAGGTTAGGTACCTAACTCCCACTGACTTCAAATCAGAGCCTAAAAGGCTCCAGACAAAATATTTGTTTGGAAACCTTTTGTATCCAGGCCATTCATAACTTTTCTGAGGGGATTACAGACTAAAACATTGCAGAAATATTGTATTAACTACAGTTTCACAAAGCACAAGTGTGGGGCTAGATTCTGGCTCTATTCTTGTCCAAGTTTGCCAATACAAAGCAACCAGGAAGCCTGTGGATCCAGCTATCTGTGGGTTTCCTCAGCAGCAGCGAGTTCTGAGCTTGTTTAGCATTACGGTGGCCACCTTTCCAAAAGAGAAAAGCAGGACATGGGCAGGAGCCCCCCCACTTCTGTGACCCCAGCCCTTCTCCTCCTTTTCCCCTCCAAGGCTCAGTCCCCAACCAGGCTGGAAGCCAGAGATAGGCCATGGTCAGAGATGTGTAGGGAGTTTAGGCCACCATGGCAAGCTTTGAACTCTCTATCTGCCCTGGGTGGGGTGTCAGCGCTCCCAAGGGCATCCCCGGCCCTCATCCTTGGGGTATGCCACCAAGGACAGGTGGAGAGTCTGGAGCTCCCAGTGGCAGCCCTGGCTCCCTAGCCATTCTTACCATTGCCTGGCTCTAGCTTCAGCATAGCTAGTAGCAGAGGCTTGGCAGAGGAAGAGGAAGAGCAAGGGGCAGGGCCTTTTGGCAAGGAGGAGGCCCAGCTGAGCCCCCTAACTACCAGGAAGAGGTCTTGAGCAGGCCTGGAGTGGCACAGCAGGCAGTATAGAACAAATGCTATCCTCAGTGTCATTCAGTCAGGGATTCTGCATTTCAGGATTGACCCATCCAATTCAGGGTGGTTGGTTACCCTATGGTAGAGTCTGTGTAGCATCTTTTATACAAGCCTCTGATCTAGAAGATGTGGCCCAAGAGTTGCTGCCACCAGAATTCCTATAGAGACTGTGTGCAACTAGGGCAGGGATCAGCAACTTTTGCCAACCCCTGTGCCAGTCCTTGCTTCCCAACCCTCAGCGGGTGGCGGTGGCCCCCTCTGCTGAAAAAATGCAGTAGCTGTCTGAATATTCAGCAGCAGTCATGGCTGGAGTGGGAGCACTTGTCTGGCATGCCACAGAAAGAAGGCACCCAGAGCGGCTCATGTTGGCAGTGCGCCTGGGGACAGGGTTGCCCCAGCATGCCACAAAAAGAAGCAGCTCCTTTCAGGGATTCTCAGGCACGCTGCAGAAAGAAGCTGCCCAGAGTGTTTCCTTTGGGGAACGTCACAGTATAGAGAGGAGCCACTCCAAGCAGCTTTTTCTGTGTCGCATGGGGGCACCCCATGTGTCTCAGCTGCACCTGAAGGAAGCCGCTCAGAGTGGCTTTCGGTGGCAGGAGTGGCAATTTCCGTGGTACTGCAGAGGGTGCCAGGTGCCACTCTGAATGGGCTCAGGTGCCACTGTTGGCACACATGCCAGGGGTTGCCTACCGCTGTATTAGAGTAGCCTACCCTGTACTAGGGTAAGGCAAAGCAGCCCTGAAGTTGTTATATTTTTACCACGGACTGGGACCAGCACCTGTCAGCCCCCGGATGGCCAAACAATTGAAATGTCCTAAAAGCCATTTGCCCTTCGACTTGCACTGACCACAGCTCTGGTTGGTTGGAGTATCTGGGCCATAAAGTTACCCACATCCCCACTGAATCGAAACGACTGCTTTGATTTTCTGTAACAATCTAGCCTGATCCTATGACTTATACTTCACTGCATTTATTTTCCTCCCATTCTGTAAGAGCCCCATCTTCAAGCATCTGATGAAGTGAGATTCTCTCCCACAAAAGTTCATGCAATAAATAAATTTGTTAGTCTTTAAAAAGTGCCAGAAGACTCCTTGTTTGCTTCACATCCCTATTGTTAATCCTTCTCTGTTATGGGTCAACATTCCAATAATGTCTCAGACATTTGTCCTGAAAAAAGTGTGCTATCAGAGTCTACAGCTATACTCTACATGTGCATGGTGGAAGGAAGGCTATTATTGTTCTTCCAATCTGTTACTCTCTTTAAAGAAAAATTTCAGACCTATTGTGCATAGGCTCGTGTGTGTGGTCCTATTATAGCTCAAAAAAGTGACACTTCATCCTGTAGTATTTTCTGTTTAAATAATATATGTACAGTGATGATAACTCAGCCAGATGTCTCACACAGAGGTATGGACAATTTCTTTTAAAAAAATAAAAATAAAATAACTCAAATATAGAACCCAGTATCCTGCTTGTGTAGTCAGACTGGGTAGATGCTCAAGGGGATGAAGGAGCAGAGAGGAAATCCTTCGGTACAGCGGCAAGTAGCTTCTGGAGACCCTCTTCCCTTTACATAGCCTCTTCCATTTGTGTTTGTGTTTAGCAGAAGATCCTATGCCAGTGGTCCACCCATGCCCTTAGATAGGCCGTAGATAAAACCTTAGAACAGAGAGGGATGCTGAGGAGGAGGCCCCACAAGCTAAATTCCACATCTCTTTGTGTGACTTCCTATTCTTCAAGTGCTTGTTGATGTTTATTACAATGTAGATGTACATGCATCATATGCACCACTGCTGAAACCTTTTGCCCCAGGTTTCTGCCAAGCTCCTCCAAGGTTTATTCAAAGCTCACCTCCTGATTTATGGCTTGGGAATCACCGACATTGGAATGAAAAAATAAACCACATTAATCACCTATATTGGAATGGACATGAGCAAGTATTCAAAGAAGAAAAGATGGTTATTAAACTTTGCATAACTGTTAAGTCTTTGAGATGTGGTGCTCATGTACATTCCACAACCTATCCCTTTATCAGAGGTGCTGGCAAGAAGGAACTGAGGGGGCTGAGGAGAGGTAATTCCCTATATACTATGCCATGTGAGCGCCATTCCAGGGGGCAGTGGAGCCAACCCAGATGCAGGCTCTTCCCTGGGATGGGGTGGGGTCCAGGGCCAATTACCCTTTGGCAGCCCTTGGCCCCCAGCACTGGGAAGGGGCAAGTCAGGCTGGGCTGGACTAGAGGCCAGGGTCTGTGCTCCTGCCCTACCCATGGGGTGGGCCAGGGCTGACTGGCATACTGTATGGCCTCTGGCACAGCCTTCCAGGGCCTGTGAACCTGGAGGTCCATACCAAAAGCAGCAACATGTACCAGTTGGCTCTGCAGGACCCAGTGAACCATGGGGCTGTTGCCCTGGCTGCCCACCTCCAAGGACAGCCCTGCCCAGACAGTACCACTGGGGAAAAAAACTTCCAGCAGCAGTGCATGCAGCGTGTATATGCCTGTGCTGGAATGGACACGAGCAACACATATTCAAGAACATCTTTTTTCAGACCTCCATCCTCCAACCCAAATGGTGGGTTCTACAGTAAATCCTGTGAACATCTTCAGTGTGTGGCTCTTTATAGGCCCCAAAGCACATGCTTCAATTATGTAAGAAATAGATTTACACTCATTCGGTGGCATTTAGTTGGACTTTGGTGGTTGGCTTCTGTATGTTAAAAACCGTGGATTAATTTACTGTGGTATTTAGTTTTCTTGATGTAGAATTTCCTTTTGTTTCTTAAGTAGCTGCTGGTGATCAACATTAAACCACTAATTATCTCTGTTCAAGACACACAGACAGCATGTTGAAAGCTGCTAGAAGGACATTCATAAGGACATACTGACCAGAAATTAAAAATAAAATGTGCCTTTAAATTATGTCACCTCCTCCCCTTCCCATTTTTGCATGTGAAAGGATTGAAAGATCATAAAATGTGGGCTCTGTGTGTGATAGGAGATATGCTGATTTAGAGCATAAATCATGTAGAAATGTGGGGGAAAAGATGGTCTTCATGTTGACATGCTATGTGGCCACACATGAGTTAAAGATTGAAAGACTACATAAGGTTGGTTCAACAAAACCAACCTCTTGCTTGGAGTGCTTCCATCTATAGATAATCTGGTCTGGTCAGATCCCCAGAATAGCTAGCTTCTTGTTAGATTGCTCTAGAACAGTGGTTTCCACCCTTTTCTCTGCTGTGGCGCACCTTGTTACCTTTACTTTTTTTGACGCACACCCACCATATAGTCTCCAAATGAATACATGAATATTCATGAGCCAATCCAGCACCCTGAGAAGTTTTTCCAAAGTTTTTCAATTCCGTGGCACACCTGCTCAGGCCTGAAGGCACACTGGTTGGGAAACACTGCTCTAGAAGTTATGTTGTGCTCTGCAAATTTAATCTATTCCAAAGGTGGAGTAATAGTGGCACATATCTTTAAAATAAACATAAATTCAGGACAGATGGATGGCCATTTACACTCAATTCAATCTGTTAAGGTGTCGTCATGAATTGGTCTGGCTGTCTCACTGGGGCACAAGTGACCAATGGATTTGGATGGGCAGCTTCTAAAACAGTGCATCAGCCATCTTTTATCTGGGAAGTGTCACCTATGTTATTGATCTGAAGCTCCATGTACTTGTAATACATAAATAACCTCTTGTTACTGTTATTTAGTGGACATCAGCATAGTGGCTGATGATTAAGGCACTTCTCTGAAAACATCTGCTCATTGTGCATCAGCAAAATGTAAGGGAGTTAGATACTCAACTCGCACTGTACTCCAATGGCAGTTGGGCACTTAACTTCCCTGGGCTCCTTTGAAAATCCTAGTCCAGGTCTTCAGGCATTAATCAAAAACTGATTAGTCTCCAATAGCAATGATACATTGAACATCATTACATTGTGAAATGTAATGTACCTACAAAGTACATAAGACTGTGGTGCATAAGAGCTGCTGCTACCAGTCCCTTCTGGTCAACCGAAAGTGCTGGCCTAGAGCAAAACAAACAAACCCCACCACACAACAACAACAAACCCAACAATCACAACCAAACAAAACTCAACTACCTCCACCAAAAATTCTGTAATTCTTATGATTTCACACAGCTGACATTTTGAGCTGATGTTTCATCCCCTGAAGAAGAATGGAGTCCAGTACTCAGATTGTGGGCAAAAAGCAGTGGAGTGTAGGAGGTCATTGAAATTTATTGCAGGAATCATGATCCAAGAAGTATGATCAGGCTGAGAGAAGTGGCCTAAGAGCACGGTGCGCCTGATAGAGCATAAGGGTCAGTGGCAACACACTACTTCTGAAGCAGTAGTGGTGCTGCGTATTGTTTCTTTTCATCAGAAATTCCTGGGTACTGTTTAGCAATACAACAAACAAAAATTTGAGCTAAGTTAATTTATCTGATTAATAAGAAAATAACATACATTAAAACCTGCCCAAAATCAACATTTGGAATCCAGTGTCTTCCCTGCTGATTTCAGGAGTTTCACGAGTGGCTTCAGTAGGGATTCATGTCGTGTGCTTAAAAATTAAGCATATCTTTAATTGTTTTGCTGGATCAGGGCACTAATTTCTTCATTTTTTGCCTGTTAGCAGGAAAATGTCACTCTCCATGGAGAAAGTAAGCTTTAGTTGTGTTAATTTCTACACAGTGCTTTCAAAACAAACCCTGTTTTTCCTAAAGTTTTAATTATATCTGAAATTTTGCAAAAACACTTGTTTTCCTTTGAACAGTAAAGAAAAGAAATGATTTTTGTTTATGCTCTTTTCCAAAGTACATACTTGGTCTGTTCTTCTAATATTTGAGGCTTTCAGTTTTGGTTGTATTTATCCTTACAACATCCCTATGAAGTAGGGAAGTTCGATTATCCCCATTCCACAGAAAGAGAACTGAATCACAGAGAGACTAAATATCTTGTGCAGAATTTCTCAAGAAGTTTGTAAGTCAGATGGGAATTGAACATGGCTTTATTGAGTCACAGCTAGCACCCACAACACGGGACCATCTTTCCCACCTTCAAAGCGTCTGATGAAGTGGAATTTTCTCCCACGAAAGCTCATTCAATAAATAAATTTTTAGTATTTAAGTGCCACAGGACTCCATGCTTGTTTTTCCATGGGAGTTTCTTTTTGATATCACATATTGAATTCTTAGTGTAACTGAGTATTAATGAGTGCAAGTGGTGTTCTGTGAGTACAATTCTTACTGAGAAGACAGATGGCTAAAGACTAGCTTAGACCCTTGCCCTTGGCAGGGACTATTCGCCATGAGTAAGTTCAAGCAGTGCGGCTGTTAGCTCTCTCCTCATATTGCTCCACCTGGGGATGATAGCTTTAATATCTTGTGGTACTCCACAGGAGCTCTGCCCAAAGTTACTGACTAGGCAATACACTGAATGTGCTCATCACCTGGATGTGTTGTCCAGGCCCTCAGTCTTTACAGATTTTAAGGCCAGAAGGGACCTGTAGATCACTCCTGTCAAATAGTCTGACCTCCTATGTATAACAAGCCATAGAATTTCACCTTGCTTTTAGCTCAATGACTTGTGTTTGACTAAAGCATGCCTTTCAGAAAGGCATCCAGTCTTGATTTGAAGATGTCATGAGACTGAGAATCCTTTCCTTCCTGTCATTGTTTATTGAAATTGTTAGTCACCCTCACTGTCAAAAAAAAGAGTGCCTTATTTCTAATTTGAATGTTGCCGACTTGAACATCTTGCCATTGCTCTTTCCCTGCTAAGTTAAAAGGCATTTGGTATTTTCAGGTAAGGGTTGTTTTTGAAGTGGTGGTTTGGTGTTTTGGAGGAGTTGTTTTGTTTTTCTGGCTCAGTAGTCATTTTTCTGGTTTTTCTCTGGACCATCTCTAATTTTTCAGCTTCTGCTAAAAACAGATATTTGCCAGTATTCCCCAATTTGAGTGCTGCACTGACCACTTACAGATGGGATCAAAATTCTAACTAGTAAGAAGTTGTTTCTTTTACCATATGACCTGATCCTATGTTTTACACCCCCTTGCATTTAGTTTCATTCCTTTCTGTAAGTTCACCCATCTTTGAAGCATCTGAAGAAGTGGGATCTTCTCCCACGAAAGCTCATGCAAAAAATAAATCTGTTAGTCTTAAAGTGTCACACAACTCCTTGTTGTTCTTTTACCATAATCTTTCTCAGTGCACTGGAAACTTTGACCAAGGCTTGTATCAGTGGAAACTGTCCTAGAGTCTAGGTTGAATATGGCCTTATGTCTTAAAATGATCTTCAGGACTAAACTTGAGGAGTGGAAGAGGACATTTCCTTTTTAAAAATAACTGATTTCGTTTTTCTCCCTTAAAGTAAAGGGACATAGTTTAGGTCAAAAGGCAAGGAGAGTTTCTCCTGTTAGACTTCTCAGAGTTTAGCATGGAAGTTTTACCATGAGTAACTGACAGTTGCTATAATAATAAATAACACCTTTAAGCACCTTTAATTCCAGAAAACCTTTAAAACATAAATGAAGACTTATAACATCCCTGTGAGGTAGAGTAAAAATATGTTCATTTTAAAAGTGTTTGAATGAACATAGCCGGATTAAGGGTCAGATCCCTCACCTATTGAATCAAAGGGTGTTTAGATTCTTTAATTTAAATGAATTTAAAGGGAGAGGAACTATACCTTAGTACTTTCCCAAAGTCATGCAATAACTTAGTGTGAACATGAAGAAAAGGCACTATATATAATGTACATGTCTCATCTATAAACCCAGGACCCTATGTGCTTGATTTTCAATATAAAAATTAGCAAAGCCAGTTTTGACTGGGACAAGTGTAAATTACAGTCAAAACAGAACCCAAATTTGGCTTTAAACTTTCAGAAAGCAAAATCCCACACCATCCAGCATCCTCATAAGTAGAAGGTCTAGAATTAAAATAAAACACTGAAACTTTAGGTTGCCAAATACAAAGTATTTTAAAACATCTCATTTATTTCTACTAAAGATTACAATAGTTACAGATGATCAAGGTGGAAGGGTGAAACTACTGAAAATGAATACTTGAATGGATTAAAACACATTGGGATCTATTCAGCTATAGAAATGCCTGTTGCCAAGTTCCAAAGAGGCAGCCGTGTTACTCTAGTAAAGCAAAAAAAGCAAGGAGTCTTGTGGCACTTAAAGAATAAATCTGTTAGTCTTTAAGTGCCACAAGATTCCTTGCTTTTTTTGAAATGCCTTTGTAATTCCATTTATGGTATTCATGCGCATACCATACAACAAAATGAGCTTCATAGTATTTTTATATACACATATATATATCTCCCATCTGGTCTTGGGAGGGTCTAGCCCATACACTGTGCAGATGTTCCTGTACACAATGCCAGCTACTTGGTTATGCCGTTCAGTGTATGCTGTTCCTGCCTGCATCTTACATCCTGCCACTATGTGTTGGACTGTCTCTGAGGCCTCTCTGCACAGTTTGCACCTTGGGTCCTGTCTAGTGTGGTAGACCCCTGCTTCAATGGATCTGGTGCTCAGTGCCTGTTCTTGTGCTGCTATGATCAGTGCCTCAGTGCTGTCTTTTAGTCCAGCTTTTTCCAGCCACTGGTAGGATTTCCCAATGTCAGCCACCTCAGCTATCTGTCGATGGTACATCCCATGCAGGGTCTTGTCTTGCCATGGCACTTCTTCTGCTTGATCTTCCTCCCACGTCTGCTGCTGCTGCCTCAGGCATTCTCTCAGCAGCTCATCTTTGGGTGCCATCTTACTGATGTACTCCTGGATGCTCTGGGTTTCATCCAGGACAGTGGCTTTGACACTCACCAAACCCCACCCGCCTTCTTTCCGGCTGGCGTACAGTCTCTGGGTGTTGGACTTGGGGTGGAAACCTCCGTACATTGTGAGGAGCTTCCGGGTCTTCACATTGGCAGCCTCCATGTCTTCCTTCGGCCAGCTCACTATACTGGCAGGGTATCTGATGACTGGCAGGGCGTACCTGTTGATGGCGTGGATCTTGGTCTTCCCATTGAGCTGGCTCTTCAGGACCTGTCTTATCCTTTGGTGGTACTTGGATGTTGCTGTCTTCCTTGCCTCCTCATCGTGGTTCCCATGTGACTGTGGGATGCCAAGGTACTTGTAGCTGGTCTGTATGTCTGCTATGTGGCCTACTGGTGTGTGTGAGTGGATAGCGTAGTGGTTAAGAGCGACGCCCTTTGATACGGGAGACCGGGGTTCAAATCCTGGTGGGTACCTGTCTACCTTCCCAGTACGGGTCCTTGGGCAAAAAAACCCCCTAACGCCTCACTTGCCTACCTCGAATATGAGAGTGACACGAACTAGGAGAGTCATGCCGGCTCGGACGTCGCCCAGATTAACAAGGTCGGTGCGAGATGCTGGGGAACCAGGACAATCTGA
Organism: Podocnemis expansa; assembly: GCA_007922195.1. NCBI lineage: Eukaryota > Metazoa > Chordata > Testudines > Podocnemididae > Podocnemis > Podocnemis expansa. The sequence continues at coordinate 19,060,593 of ML681964.1, read as the reverse complement.
TGATAAGTGGGCTACTGGAACAAACCATGCATGGACGAGACAAGAGAACCTGGAATTGATGGAATGCTACTACAACAGTAGACCTAATGAGAGGGGATATATGAAACATAGGAGGGGACTATGGATGGACAAAAGACCTACATCCACACTAACTGAGAAACAGCTAGCTACCCAACGCTTCAACATAGTAAAGAGGCAGCCGCTCTCACGACTAGAGATAGACCAACTCCACATTACCTGCCGGACTCAAGAAAAAGCCCCAGAAGAACAACGCGATGTGCAGCCACCACCTGAAGCTGGAACTTCACTGCCACCCCCTCCATTACAGAGCACAGCAGCTGATATGAGGCATAAGATCATGGATAAACTAGCTACAGTCAACCCTCAAGACCGATTACCAAGGCTCATTGGAGAAGTACCATCAGATAGTATGCTAGAAGATGCCAATAGAGCCCTAATGACACTTCCTACTACCACCATCACTGAAACCAATGAACTGGTATACACGACAGCCTCTGTAATCCTGGAGATGCTTGGCTACACAATCAAGAACACCAGTACATACCCCCCCCCCGGAAAATGAGGTTGGAGGATAAGATCAAGGCAACCCGGAGAGAAGTTAGCCGGCTGGTGGAACTACAGAAGGGTGTACAGATTAAGGATGAGACTCGGCTACTGAGAAAATACAAGGGCCTGACTCCATCTGAAGCCCTAGAGACTGCTAAGCAAAGGCTCACAGCACTGGCTACCAGGCTAAGGAGATACACTAGAGAAGCAGAGGCCAAAAAGATAAATGCCCTGTTCTCCAAAGAACCATCCAAGGTGTACTCCCAACTGCAGTGCAACAACACAATAACAGCAGAGCCACCAACAGCAGAAACTGAACAGTACTGGAAGAACATCTGGGAGAAAGAGAAGACTCATAACACCAGTGCAAAGTGGCTTCAGGACCTGAGAAGAGTCCACAGAAATCTCCCGGAACAGGAACCAGTCACCATCACAGTAGCCGACATCCAACAGTGGGTCAAGAACATGAAGAGCTGGACAGCACCTGGCCCGGACATGATCCACACCTACTGGCTAAAGAAACTAACAGCAGTGCATGAACGTCTAGCAGCACAGAGGAACCAGCTGCTAGCAGCAGGCTCCCACCCAGACTGGCTAACACAAGGAAGGACAGTGCTGATCATGAAAGACCCCCACAAGGGAACAGCACCATCCAACTACCGGCCAATAACCTGCCTCCCCACAACATGGAAAGTCCTATCAGGCATCATAGCCGCCAAGCTACAGGACCACATGGGCCAGTACATGAGCACAGCTCAGAAGGGCATTGGGAACAACACCAGAGGCTCAAAACACCAGCTGCTCATAGATAGAGCAGTCGCCCAAGACTCAAGGTCTAGACAGACCAATCTGTGCACAGCCTGGATTGACTACAGGAAAGCCTATGACTCAATGCCGCACACATGGCTCTGTGAATGTCTGGCGCTATACAAAGTCAACAGGACACTAAGCACCTTCCTCAAGAACTCAATGGGACTGTGGAAGACAACACTGGAAGTCAACTCAAGACAGCTTGCACAAGTGGCCATCAAGTGCGGCATATACCAAGGTGATGCGCTGTCCCCGCTGCTGTTCTGCATTGGCTTGAACCCCCTCAGCCAGATAATCACAAGGACTGGATATGGATACAAGTTCAAGAGTGGAACTACCATTAGCCACCTCCTCTACATGGATGACATCAAGCTGTATGCTAAGAATGAACAAGACATCGACTCGCTAATCCACCTGACACGGATCTACAGTGAGGATATTGGGATGTCATTCAGACTGAAGAAGTGTGGCCGGATGGTAGTAAAGAGAGGAAAGGTAGTCAAGACTGATGGGGTGGAACTACCAGCAGGCCACATAGCAGACATACAGACCAGCTACAAGTACCTTGGCATCCCACAGTCACATGGGAACCACGATGAGGAGGCAAGGAAGACAGCAACATCCAAGTACCACCAACGGATAAGACAGGTCCTGAAGAGCCAGCTCAATGGGAAGACCAAGATCCATGCCATCAACAGGTACGCCCTGCCAGTCATCAGGTACCCTGCCGGTATAGTGAGCTGGCCGAAGGAGGACATGGAGGCTGCCGATGTGAAGACCTGGAAGCTCCTCACAATGTACGGAGGTTTCCACCCCAAGTCCAACACCCAGAGACTGTACGCCAGCCGGAAAGAAGGCGGGTGGGGTTTGGTGAGTGTCAAAGCCACTGTCCTGGATGAAACCCAGAGCATCCAGGAGTACATCAGTAAGATGGCACCCAAAGATGAGCTGCTGAGAGAATGCCTGAGGCAGCAGCAGCAGACGTGGGAGGAAGATCAAGCAGAAGAAGTGCCATGGCAAGACAAGACCCTGCATGGGATGTACCATCAACAGATAGCTGAGGTGGCTGACATTGGGAAATCCTACCAGTGGCTGGAAAAGGCTGGACTAAAAGACAGCACTGAGGCACTGATCATAGCAGCACAAGAACAGGCACTGAGCACCAGATCCATTGAAGCAGGGGTCTACCACACTAGACAGGACCCAAGGTGCAGACTGTGCAGAGAGGCCTCAGAGACAGTCCAACACATAGTGGCAGGATGCAAGATGCAGGCAGGAACAGCATACACTGAACGGCATAACCAAGTAGCTGGCATTGTGTACAGGAACATCTGCACAGTGTATGGGCTAGACCCTCCCAAGACCAGATGGGAGATTCCACAGAAGGTCATGGAGAATAACAGGGCTAAGATTCTGTGGGATTTCAGATCCAGACGGACAGGCAGGTACTGGCCAATCAATCAGACATCGTGGTAATAGACAAGGACCAGAAGACAGCGGTGGTGATAGATGTAGCAGTGCCAAGTGACAGCAACATCAGGAAGAAGGAGTATGAGAAGCTGGAGAAGTACCAGGGCCTGAAAGAGGAACTAGAGCGGATGTGGAAAGTGAAGGCCAAAGTGGTCCCAGTGGTGGTAGGAGCACTCGGGGCTGTGACTCCTAAGCTGGGAGAGTGGCTCCAACAGATCCCAGGAACAACATCAGAGCTCTCTGTCCAGAAGAGTGCAGTGCTAGGAACAGCTAAGATACTGTGCAGAACCCTCAAACTCCCAGGCCTCTGGTAGAGGATCCGAGGTTGAGGAAGACACGTACCACCCATAGGGGTGAGAGGGGAAATTTTTTTTTTTTTATCTTTTAATTAGTGGAGTTGGTGTAACATTTGAGAAATAACTTAAACTAGAAGTACAAAGATAGGGGGACTAATTCTGTCACATCAGGAACCTGGCACCAGAACAGGTGTATGCTAAGGGTTCAATCCAAATCTTGCTGAAATCAGCATAAGTCATTTCACTTAACTTTGTCAGTAATAGAGCAAGAGCAGCACTGTTACGCAACTGTATTCCCTTCAGCAAATGGCACATCTCTCCTTATCCCCTCCCCATCACAGATGACTCGTGTGTGTGTTGCTCGCATGCAGTATATAGTTGTGTCCATATCTTACTAGAGACCATACACACACCTGGTGACCTCTTTTCTGATTTCTGTTTTAGGAAGCATGTGGATGGAGTGTTTTCTCCATGGATTTTTGGGTGAGACAGAATTAGTGCAGGAAACACACACTGCATTTACAGCCCGGCTCAGGCATAGGTCTTCTGATCCATCCATAGATGCGTACAGCTGCTGAAATTTGTCATATATTGTAAGCATAATAAAATAAATGACATATATGATGGAGACAGACAACACCAAATAACATGGTTTAAAGTGAACAGAGAAATTACTATATGAGTGGAAAAATTAAATACAGAGGAAAGAGTTTGACCCTTGGCAAAATGCAAACAGCATCAGAATAAATTAAATCTAACAAAAATGAATACAATATGGAACGGTATATAATATGCATGCACAAATGGACAATCAGCCTGGTTCTTATTCACACAACGGTGGCCTTACACTACTCTGACAATGTAAAGGTGATTTAAGTGGGCAGTAAATGTAATATGAGACCACACTGGTCTAAGAGGCTCTCAGTTAATAATGAGGATGAGCTGAGGAGGAGGTGTTTGTATCCAGTTCCAAAATAGGCTTTAGGTTAAGATATGAGGTTTAGGTTTGGGACTGAACAAAGTACATTTTGGGTCTCACAAAGTAGGTCCAAAATCTTTCAAGAAATTGTGAGATTTCAGCCAATAACAATAAAAATCTTATGAGATTTTTGTCATCTTAGGCCCTCCCTGAGCTGAATTGGTGAGGTATGGCTACATTCAGACAGGAACAGGAAAATAATTCTTTCTGCCTTGGGATCTCTCCAGTAAACAAAATGCAGAGTCAGGCTCAGATACAGTTATCTGAATATGAACACTCCATAAATTGGCAGCAATGTGGATTAAAAATTCCTGTTTGAAGGCATCTTTAGGTTATGCTGTGCATGGTAAAATCAATGTTTTGCATTATACAATGGGTACACAACAGTAAAGTGTTGTACTCCGAATAAGTGCAATAGACAGAATAAAGGATAGTAAGGATAGGAGAACATTCAGCAAAACAGCAAGGAATCCTGTGGCACTTAAAGGCTAACAAATTTATTTACTGCATTAGCTTTTGTGCGAGGCAGTCCCACTTCGTCAGAAGCTCTGAAGAATAATTCAGGATGACAAAGGACAAAATAAATGTAAGTAATTGAATGTATATTCACATGTAAATCACATGTACATAAAACCTCATCTATCTGAACAGGTATGTGTATGGGTGAAATCAGGGCCCCTTTGTAGAGACTGAGCATCATCCCATGGGTTCACAGACGCACATATGGTAAAACTCTCACTGATTATTTTTATGTATAAAAAAAGGTATGTAAAACCCCTGAATTTCTAAGCAGTAAAAAAAAAAAAAAAAAGTTGAATCCTACCCCAGATGGCTGTATTCTGTATCTATTCAGCTGTTCAGACATTATACAAAGGTTATTCAATAACAGTACAACGAACATTTTCTTCTCAATAATGGCACATTACTTTTTCCTCATTTTGATGTTTTTTGCTGGGTAATCTCATTGGAGTATGCAGTATGTTTTCTTGGGTATAATTCTACATTATCTTAACTCTGTTTAATTATCTCATTAAAAAAAAACCCCTCCCTTCACTCAGTTGCAAAAGTTCCTAATTTTCTATAAATTTAAATGGGATCTGAATTCTTTAAGTCCCCCTTTATGCTATGATATTGTCAAGGTAACAGCTTCCTGTTTGATTGTAACTTATTTCTGTCATACTTGAGACATATGTGTAATGACTGACTGTTCCATTATGATTAGATATAATGGTTAGAATATCTTTAACACTGTGCTGGGTCTTTCCTTCAGTAAGAACACACATCCTTTTTAAGGACGGAACCCAGTTTTGTTGTAACTTTTCCATTATGTCTCTGGAGACATACAGTAGACAGACAACAGGCTGGTGGAGAATTCCACTGGCACAGAGGAGCTATCTACTGGCATAAAATGATGTAGCTGGCTCTTATGAAAACTGCCCCCATAGGATAGCACAGGGAACAGGAAGAAGTCTGTTAGGGCAGACAGAAGGGGCATCCATTGGAACCATAACCAGCAGACATAAATTAAAGAAGACTCTATTTTAAGTTATGCCAGTGTAGTGTGGCCAGTGAAAATAAATCATGAGAAATCAGAGTTGTAACTTGCTCCCTGACACTCCCACCTCTGCACGGTGCATATGTTGGTGCAGAAGCGAATATGGGCCATTATTTTCATGTCACCTGACTCAGAAGATGTCATGCTGTTTTGCAGCTTTATTGCTGTGTAAGTCAGGAACCTTACAGCTGCTGCTGCTATGGCTGAATAATGAATCTGAGTCTTATTTACGCACTTTTGACAACTGGCCAAAATGTTTTTAAAAATATTGTATAAACCCAGCCCATTCAAAGAATTTAGATTTTTGATTTTAAGTATTAATTGGGTGAAAGGGCTAAGATGTGCGTGTGTGCATGCATATATCTATGTATATAACATAGAAAATTAAATTTGGGTTGTGCGTGTGTGTGTGTGTGTGAGCGAGAGAGAAAAATGGGGCATGGGAGGATTAATTCAGGTTTGGACACAGAATCGTTCTTGAGAAACTTAGTCTTTGCCCTAAGTATGGTGCTTTAAGAATTGCTGCTAAATCTCCAAGGAAACCACTGCTATTTGTGACTCTGTATAGTGGCAGAAAACTAATTTTTACCTGCTTTTCGAAGACTGACAAGTCATGACAGCTCCCAGAAGAAGTCTGCAAATCGATTATTAATCAAGCCTTGCAGTATTTTTAGTTACCATTTCTTGTATATTTATATTGAATTACTGGGTTGCTGTATAGCACAGAAGTTGAAAAGACAACCGTTATCTAAAACTGTGACCAAAAAATAAATGTTAATTGCAAAGCCTAAAAGAAATAAAATTGAAAAAATAAACACCCTATTTAAGAAACTATTATTTTATCATTAGCCATAAGAATGTGACTATCTATTTGTCACTAGTATGCAAAATACTATCTCCTGTGCCAGTCTCCAGTAGAGAAAAATCTCTACCCATTCTTAAATCAGATGATAATAACAAAATCACAACAATCCTAGGATTTTTTTTCATCCAGGCCTTGCTGTAGACAAATACATGTTCTTGCAGCCTCATAGGACTTTACCCTACCCTTTTCTTCTCTTCTGCTTTATTTTTATTGCTGCAATTGGTAAGCAGAAAAGCAAAATTGACGATCTGTAAAGTAGAAACTTAGAGATGGCATACTTAACATGGAACAGGAAGAAGCAGTGACACAGGAAGACACAAGTATTTCCTGTATTTTTTTCCCCATGTCAGCCTCTTTATAGTATTAAGATGTTCATACAACCTACCTTAGACTCCATGCATAAGGTTTAAGTTTGACTATTTGAGATCATTCCTCATGAAAAAAAATTCTTGAAACCACAAAATAAGCTACAGCTCTGGTTACTTCTTTGAAGGAAAAACTGCCTCAGTTGCAATTGTCACAAATGAGTATTCCTTTCTTTTAACAAATTTTCCCTTTGATTCAGTTATAGAATATAGTTATATTTGGTTTACATCATGTGGAATACTAAAACTAAAGTTCCATAAGTCTTGCTCTATTATGCAGCAAATGTAAGGATACTCATTTGTGACTCATTTTGGGTTTTCACTGTTAGAGTGGAAGTCTGAACCTGCTTTGAGGTCTGGTCAGATGTAGGTAATTAAATTCCATAAATTACTTTCAAATGTAATAATTATTATTAAAGCTTCATATTTATTTAACTAATTTGCTTTACATATCTTTTATCAGTGACAGATTAATTTAAATAATGTGCTCAAGTTCATTCATTCTGTAAATTTGTCCAAAAGGCTTCATAATTTAAATAGATCTCAATATATGTGTGAAAGTCTAAAAATGTACATCTCACCATGGTAGAGATAAGGATTAACTCTGTTGAAGTCATTGGAATTATAGTGATGAAACAATGCTGTGAAAGTAGAATAAGACCCAGCGAATAAAGTTTGAAATATTTTAAGTTCCTGGCATTGTTCCTATTTTTATTTCCAGGGGCACTTCCTAAGTGTCAAAGCATAATAAGAAGATTTCCATTTTCCCCATTTTTTGGTTGCTCATTCTTCTCATTATCTTCTTTTATCTATCTTATGTAAAACCCACTCCTCACATTGTACAACTGGTATGTATTTATCTTATAGCTTTCCAGTGGGCATTTCAGGGAAAAAGTTGAGTTGCATGGTGGCAGTGCAGGTTTGCTCAATGCACTGTATTTGGAAACAACCAAATGATTTTGGAGCATTGTGAGTCAAACTGAGTTTAGACCCTGTGGGAAGGGTGCAGAGAGCTTTCTTCAGCCAACTGTCAGGTATGGGTCATGACTGCATTTTTGCAATTCACTGGCAACCACGACTATTCCTGCTAGCCACACCAAAGAAGTCAAGGCGGAGAAAAGCTGGGGTCCTCTGTTCTGAACCAGTCACCAGAGTTGAGCAGGCTTAGAGGTGAGTACATGAGGTACCTTTCAAAAACCAGGCCAATGGCTGAGCTCCCTGGGAACTGTGGTAGGTATTGTGTACAGCAGAATCCAGTGCCATTCAAAGTTCATTGTTACTTTGCTATATTATACAGTCATGATGTCACTAGTTAATTTGGATATTGAAGGCTTGATCCTGTTGCCCTTACTCCTGTGTGAAGTCTCATTCAACCACATTAGTCACTGGTATAATTCCAAATCAGTGAAGTTGCACTGAGCTTGAATTCAGTTCACATGAGTGAGGGCTGCAGGACTGGGCATTAATAAACGCACAATTATAAAGACAGCTGTTGTCACCAGAAAAGGTATCAAAACCTTTTAGGTGCAGTAATTTGGTTCTCTCTTGTTCTTCTGTTTATTTCCCAATATGCCCATCAGTATAGTATTAAGCATAGTAGGCTGCTTCTTATAATGAAAAAGCAAGGCATCTAATCATGTATCTACTCTTCTTTATATACTGGCAAAAAGCAAACAAACAAAACAGAGGTGGTGTATGTGTGTCTGGGTCTGAACATCATGACAAAAAGGGAATTATCATGTTGCAGATTTCTGTTTTTTCAACATTTATTTTAATGGAAAATCATGATTTTTCTATCAGGTTTTAGAGGCCAACAAACCATTGAAATAGTCTTCTCATATCCTTTTGAAGCTAGGAAAAAAAATCAGTGCAGTTTGTTAGGGAGAAACCACATTTATCATCATTTCAGGAAGAGCAGACTCTATTGTAAACTGATATTTCAGCTGGTAGTGCAACAGAGATGGCTTTCTTGGGTTCATTAATTCATTGGCTTTCACCTTGTTTGGGACAAATATTTAGGCATGGGCTATAAAACTTTTTGCACTGGATTAACTATTTCAGTTAGGGCTGTGATTTTTTTTTTTTTACTGAAATAATTAAATCAGTGTGGATCTCTTAATGAAGATATGCCAACATAAAAGCACATATATTGGGTGGAGCTTACTCCCCTTCCCAAACTGGAATAACTGTGTAAACCCTGCTTGCTAGGTGTGGCACTCTGTCCCCTCTAGTGGCAGCTTAGTGAGACAGAGTGTGATGAACCTGCTACAAACTTGAGTACAAGAGAATGTGTCTTTTAACCCAGTCAGTCAGGAGTTGTGCATTAACTTCCAGAGGTCCCAAGTTCGATCTCCACTGCTAATATTTCTGCCTGCATCAGCACTACAGCTGTATGGATATACAGCACCTTTATAGAGCAGCATCTGTGTAATGGGAGGTTGTCTTTGCCTGAACTGCACCAGTAGAGATAAAACAGTACAACCTGTGTATGTAGACAAACCCTTAGACTCTGAGTATACAAACTGGGTTGTGAAGATTTTAAATATTTGCATTGGTTTGTTTTCAGGCATAGCAATGATGGCTGTATGTTAATTAGCTATAACCCTCCTTAAAAAAAAATCCACTTTATAAAAAAATCATGGGTGACCATGAAGCATTTTTCACTGATCTTCATTCATCTGCTCACACTCTCTCATATATTCACATAGAGATTCACACTACCCTTCTGGCCATTATCCTGCAGGTAGACCTGCTTTGGTGCAGTGTCAGGTTCCTGGTGACTATGGCATGTTAATTAACATTTTCTTTTCTTCTTCAGTGTCAGACTCATTGAGATATTGAGAATAAAAACTCAGGATGAAACCCTGATTCCATTGACTTTAATGAGACCAGTGTTTCACATTCATTGTATACCTTGAAGCGATAACCCTAAAAGATAAAGTACAAATGAATTCCATATAAAAGATAACTTCAAAGCATCTTGCAATAAATAAATTTGTTAGTCTTTAAAAGTGCCACAGGACTCCTTGTTTGTTTTGTCATAGTAGACTTACATGGCTCCCCCTTTGGAACCTGTAAATTAAATGTTAACATTTTCTCTGCTTTTATGATGACTCCTTAAACTCTCATGATCTCTTGCAACCAGAACTACAGCACAGTTCCAAATCAGTGGCTCATTCTAAACTGCTCCACTTCTGCCCCACATTCTTCTGACCTGTCCAATTGTCCTTCCCACACAGAGCTCTCCTATCTCTCTTACTTGTCCTGGAGCTGAGTCATTGGCTGGTACGCAATCAGCAAAGTTATTCGGAGTATAGAGTATCACCTTTGCTTTGCAGCTTGTAAACATGTCCCATTTGTTGTGACTTAAACCATTGTTGTTCTGTAGATCAATTGCTATTGTTCAGTGTTGGAAGAATATTATTCAGAGATGTTGCAAGCACAGCCATTTATATCTTAGTAATTCTGCTGTTGTAGAGTACCTTTGGAAAAGCTGCTTTTGCTACCTCCCCACTGCTTATTTACCCACTTACCTCTCTGTTCCTTGAGCTGCCTTGTTGACTCAGTGGATAATGTGGTTAACAGTGCTTGCACACATCTCTTTCACTGTGATCACTAGACTTTAGTGTATTGCATTTAAAACCTACTTGTTTTTGCATGTCTGACATCCCTCCCCCCAAAAAATCAACTGTCAACTGTATACGTATCCAACATATCTTTTTGCCACTCTTTCCCCTATGTCTCATTCAGATCTAGCCATCAAGACCACAAGCAGCAAGCTTGTAAAATGATTAAACTCATTTTCTTCATTTGCTGTGGCGCCAGCTTGCTAGGTTCTTTATAAAAACTAGCTCAGTCATGCAGCAGGTTGAACTAGAGATTCCAGATGCAGATCATTACTCTCTCATAAATTATCTCTGTCTTCATCTAGTCAGAGTTTGAGCCATAGGATGACAGAAAAGATTTCTTTCCTTTTTTCCCACACGTTCCCTATTTACCATTACTCCAGCCTGTAGAATGTAGAACAATTAATTGATTTTATGCTTTTACTAATATGTGTTAAGTGCAAGTACTTTTTAAAAGAGTTCGATCCATTTCTAAAGCAAACTTGACCCCATCATGGAGTTTATGCCTCTGGATTTCTCAAGTACAGAGAGGCCCAAAACACTGAGGGAGAGGCAGTGGTGGGGGACACCATGTAGCAGAGTAACTTTGAGTTCATTGCGACTAAAGCATGTGCTTTAAGTGGTTTGCTAAATAGGGGCCAGAGAACAAGGGAGTTGGACTCTGGTATTTTTGGATTGTTTTTCTTTCAAAATTTAATGTGGATTGTTTAAAATTTTGGAAAATTAAATCTGCAATTTAAGGCATAAACTATAAAAGAGTTATTTTAGATGACTTTAGTTAATTGTTAGAAGTCTTACTGCTTATTAGAGTAGTTGAAACTAATTTCTTTGAACTAGGCTCTTCCGAAGGTAATAAAATGAGTGTCTTTGATGTCAGTGAGTCATAGTGGGTGTTTGAAGTGCATTAGTTACAGGTAAGATCAACTGATTGTCTTTGTATGGTGACTGATAGTGATTAAGTATGTAGGGGGAGCCAGGTCCCTGTGTTTTGTATTGGGAAGATATAAATACAAAGCTAACTGGTGGGAGACTCACTCTTGAGTGGACAGAGGCCCCAGAAAAAAAGAAAAGTGAATTTGGCACCAAGTGGAGTAGGTTGTTAGGAATTAGTTTCTAGAGAGAAAATTTACTTATTACATAAAAAAAAGTTTAATATTATTATTGGACTTCTAACTTAAAGATATATGTGGTATGTTTACATTTCAATAAAAGATCCACACCTGAATGTCCTTGTTGCAAGTTTTAACTCTGCAACTGGGAGTCCCTTATAACAGCTCAATGAACCCAGGTTCAGATACTCAGTTCCACAGGTTTTTTATTGCAGTGTAGACATATCCACCATGTCTAGCAAGAGCTAAGACTCTATTATCATTAATGGAAGTGAAAACCCCGCAACACAACATTCAGGAATGGGAGCTGCTCAGCTCACTGAAGAGAGTGCAGAGTATGTGACTGCTTGCCTTCCGAGGGAAAGAGTGATTTATTTAAATACATGATGTAAGCTGTTCATGGTCCTTGACACCCAAGCATAGAATCTTGAGGCTTGAGTTGCTGAAATTAAGAGAAGAGAGAGATGGAATTATTCAGTGTATAGAATCATTGTGAGTATACCTAGCTCCATACTGGTTGTCTTGATCTTCCAGTTAAGAATGCTGGTTTCATGACAAAAGGAGACCAAAACAGAATGGAGAGATTTTATTGTCTTATGTGGGACCTACTTACAAAAGAGTTATAGAAGAGACTGATCATTAATCAAAGAAAGAGAGGAAGGTATTAAGTTGAAAGGAAAATAGGTGAATAACATTTGCTATAAAGATATCACTATGCTATTGGCTGATTCAGAAGAAGGTTTGATGAAGTTAGTGGAGGTTGAATAAGCATGTGGAGAAGAAAATTGTCTAGAAGTGAATGTGGACAAAATAAAACTAAGGTGGTATGCAATGATCCTGGAAATCCAGTAAACAGCACAACCATGAGAAATTATTGTAATTCTTGGAAGATCATTATGGATATTAAAGTCAGCACCAGAATATTAGGAAAGAGGCATTCTGGAAGAATAAACATCAGTGAAGACAGGACATAATCTGAAGACTAAATTCCAACTCTTACAAACTTCAGTAAAACAAACACGGAGTCCTGTGGCACTTAAAGACTAACCAATTTATTTATTGCATGAGCTTTCATGAGAGAAAATCCTACTTCGTCAGATGCTTTGAAGGTGGGGCAAAGTGGGATTTTCTCCATGAAAGCTCATGCAGTAAATAAACTGATTAATCTTTAAGTGCCACAGGACTCCTTGTCTGTTCTATTGAACTAGACTAACACAGCCGCCCCTTTGGAACTTAAAAACTTCAGTCAGTCTGTGTTGAATTATGCCTGTGAAACATGAACATCCAGGCAGTCAATAATAAGGAAACTACAATCATTTGAATTATGGTGCTTTACAATAATTCTGTAAATATCATGGAGAGACCACCAAATCAGACCACTCAACCAATAAAAGAGTATTAGTGATAATTGGACCTCACCAAACTGTTAGTTACATATTTTATGAAAAGAAAAACTCAGTTTGCAAGGACACATTATAGGTGGTTTTGTGGATGGTGCACATTTACAGATACTGGATGGCAGAAGAACATAAGGCAGAAAAAAAGATCTTGGACAGACAATGAGGTGTCCTGGTTGGATCAAAAAGATTCTTCAAGCACAAAGAGAATAACAGAGGACCATACACAATGGACTACCGTGTCAGCAAACTTCCAGTAGGAGAGATGCCATGTAAGAAGGAGATCATTCCTCACATATGTAGAGATCTCAGCAGGAGATGAGTATTCCATTGTTTGAGGTACGAGGGGATTTGTTCCTTAGGAATATTGATAACTGGCTCTGTTTTGTCTGTAGGGACAATATGGTGGTTTCCCAACCAGCCACAAACATGGTAGATCTTACAAAACATCCAAACTTTGATGAGTACAAGAAGGATCTTGTAATGGTATGTTGCATATCTGTGCCAGTGATACAGGGAAGTGTAGGAGAGTGACCTAGAAAACTACTTTCAGCTTTTTAGGAAAAAAGGCTTAGGTTCTGGATTTCTCTGTTGGTTGGTTGAACAGATGCAACAGAGCACTCCAGTTAGATAAAGAAGTGCAAGGGATGTCATTATTAGAAAAGGTGCTTCTGTATAGGCAGTAAAAGGATTCACTGACTGCACTTTTGCCTTTACTCCCTTGACTTCTCTGTACCCCTCTCTATGGTTCCTAAAGACAGGTTGTGTGAGCAAATGTCTTGATTTTATAGGGAGGTTTTGGGGGTTTTGTCTTATATAGGCATCTATAACCCACATCCCCTCTCCTGACTGAATAGCACCTGATAGGACTTGAGGTGCAGAGTCCTCCATTGCCCTTAAGTGGGCTACTCTCAGGTATAGAGCGAAACTATGATAGTTCAGCTGCATTTAGAGCTTTCTGTATTTCTGTTGTGGTGTTTCCTGTTTTTAACCTTCATAGCAGTTGCATAACCCCAACACTTGTCCCTTATAAATATAGTTGGTTGAATACAGGGCATTGAATGCGTTATTCTTCAAATATTGCTGTTTGTCACTTAATAATTTATCTAAATAACTATTTATGATACTCAATCAAGTCTGTTTGTTTTTATTTGGGGGGGAATGCCAAAAGTTCTGATAAGCTCTCAATAAGTGAGGTGATTTTCTGCAGTTCATCGGAACCTCTTTGATTTCCACCAGTGTGCAAGCAGCACGAAAAAAGGTGCTCTCTCCTGAGACTTCTGGTTGGTCCTGTTTTCAGTCTCAGACAGCAAATGGAAAAATAATTATTAAATAAAATGCAATAAAAGTTACTACATTCCTTTAAACTTGAAAAAAAAAGTTGTTGGTTCCAATGGAAGGTCGTCTTCTGTGATGGAGGGCTTTGATATGCAAGGTAGATCAGAATCATATTTTGTTAGTTTTCTGTAAGCTGTTCTCAGATCCTTTCAGAGGGTATAGACTATAATAATCCAAGCCATAATTGTGTGATAAATGAGTATGGAGCCATCCATCCATTTTGTTCTCCAAACTTGTACTCAGCCATTTTTATTATTTTTTTAAACTAATGGTTAAATATTTTCTCCAGAAATTAATGACAAATAGTAGGAGAAATTTGGGCTAACATGATATGAGGAGCTATGACTGGCTAAGAGGGGAGAGACACTCAAAAACTTTAAGGTCACAAGTGTTGATTATAATCAGTCTGATCTCTTGCACAATGAAGGCCACAGAACCTCATCCACTCACTTGAGTAACAGATGCCTAACCTATGACTGAGTTACTGAAGTCCTCAGAACTTGATTTAAAAACAGAGAATCCACCAGCAAGTGATCTGTGCCCAATGCTAAAGAAGAAGGTAGAAAAAAAACCCAGAGCCTCTGCCAATCTGCCCTGATGGACTATTCCTTCCCAGCTCCAAATATGGCAGTCAGCTAAACCCTGAGCATGTAGGCAAGATTCACCAGTCAGATACCCAAAAAAGAATTTTATGTAATAATTCAGAATTTACACCATCTAACTTCTCATCACAGGTCATTGAGCATATTTACTACTAATAGTCAATGATCAATTAATTGCCAAATTAGGCTGTCCCCATCATATCATCCCTTGCATAAATTTATCAAGCTCAGTCCTAAAGCCATAGGCTTGTAGACTTTAAAGGCAGAAGGGACCAATATGATCATCTAGTCCAGGGATCAACAACACAGGCTCAGTGAGCCACCTGTGGTTTCCCGACCATTCCCTTCTGGCTCTCCGGCAATCTGCTCCAGGGAGCCACGTGTTCAGGGGACTGCCAGCTGGCCCCAGCATAGGGGCTGAATAAAGGGGCTCCCAGCTGGTGCAGGCCCCCCACTTTTGGGGCACCGGGGCCACCCTCACCCTCCCACCACAACCTCATGAGCCGGAAGCGGCCCAGCCTTGCTGCGGCCCCTAGTGCTGGCAGGGGGTGTGCAGGTGGCTCTGTGGAGTTCAGGCCGCTTCGACCCATGCACTCCAGGCCTGATCAGAGGCGTCCTCAACCCCACACCCTGGATCAGGCCCATTCAGCCCTGGGGTGGCAGGGTCGAAGTGGCCTGAACTCCGCAGAGGGGCCATTCCAGGGACCCACCTCTGTGAGGTGCAGCTCTCCGCCAGCCGCTATTGGGAGGCGTGGCTGGCTGGGGGTAGGCAGGGGCAGGGCTGCTCCACTCCACCAGCAGAGGGAGGGACAGAGGGAGCATGTGCCACCCACACACGCCCAGCCAACTCTGGGGGCCATGGTGCAGCCACTGGGTCAGCTTAGGCTCATGTGGTTGTGGTGGGAGGGTGGAGGAAATGGCTCTTCTGCTCTGATGGCTTGCCAACCTCTGATCTAGTCTGACCTCCTGCACAATGCAGGCCACAAAACCTCACCCACCCTCTTCTGCAATAAACCTCAGAACCCACTCCATCCAACCTCTCTTCCCAGGCCACTGACATATCCACCATCAGTAGTCAAAACTCAGTCCGTTGCCAAACTAGGCCGCCCCATCATACCATTCCCTCCATAAATTTATCAAGCTGTTTTGAAAGCAGTTATGGTTTTTGCCTCCACAGCTGGCCTTGGAAGACTATTCCAGATCTTTAATCCTTTGATGATTGAAACCATCAGAAGAGCAAGCTAGATATTTTGCTCCCCTTGCTCCCCTTAGAAAACTGTTCCAGGCTTCACTTCTCTGAAGGTTGAAGCCTTCAGTTAATTTCAAGCCTAAATCTCCTGATGGGTCAGAATATAGCCATTTGTTCATGTGTCCACTTCGGTACTGAACTTAATTCCTCTCCCTCCCTCATATTCATCTGTCTGATGTATTCATAGAGAGCAGTCGTCTTTCCCCTCAGTTGAGTCTGCTCTCATAAAGCAGGTTTTCTATTCTGTAGATCATCCTAATAGCCCTTCTCTGCACCTGTTTCAGTTTGAATTCATCTTTCTTAAACATGGGGGACCAGAACTGCACACAGTATTACAGATGAGGTCTCACCAGCTCCTTGTATAACAGTTCTACCACCTCTCTATCTCTACTGGAAACACATCACCTGATGGATCCTAGGACTGCATCATGGCCACATCTTGTTGGTGACTCATAGTCATCCTGGAATCAAACAATATGTCCAGGTCATCCTTCTTCTCTGTTACCTCCAACTGGTATATTCCCCATTTATAGCAAAATTTCTTATTATTAGTCCCTAAATTGATGATCTTGCACTTTCCAATATTAAATTTATTATACTTTTATTACTCCAATTTTCAAGGTCATCCAGGTCTTGTTGTATACTATCCCAATCTCTCTCTGTATTGGCAGTACCTCACAACTTTGTCATCCACACTTTCCTACTTTTTATGCCAAGGTTGGTACTAATAAGTTAAACAAGATTGGTCCCATGACCTGATCCCTGAGATAATGATGAAATAATAGTTTCTCTTTCACTTAGTAGCTTTTCCAAGAGGACAGGAAAGAAGACTACTTTAAGAATGCAAAATAGCTGGAGCCACCCTGTGTGATCTGAGAAAGATGGTTGATACTGAGAGCAAGATTGAATTCTAGATACATTTATAAAAACAACAAATTGAACACAACGGTTTCATGAACAGCCAAGTGAAGTAATGTGCAAGGAGAGACTTGATTGCATGCACTGCTTTGTCAAGCGATTCTCCTTTCAATTGTCAGAATTGTTGCTGAGAGAGAAATAAGCACCCTAAGAAAGTAGTTTCAGGTATAGTTTAGTCTGTCGTGTGTCTATGAGGCTGGAGGATTTTGCAAAGAAAATTGCATGAGTTTTTATGGTCGACTGAAATTTGAATCTACAAATTCAAAGGTGGAAGTCTTTATATTTCAAAGAGGCAAACCAGAGGGAGATGTTTCTGCTCTGTTCTAGAGAGACGAGGTGAGCTTTCTTTCATGTAACCTGACATTAGTCATGTATTTCTAAGAATAACATGTATTGCTGTCATTTCAGCATAAGATTAGCCAAGTGTACTGGAGACAGGAAGACACACCTGACAGACAATTTCAGCGAACAGGACATTCTGTAGTTGCTAAAAGTGTTTATTACGCTAAATTATTGTTTCTCACTTCATTTCACATAATCATAACTTCTATGGCATCTCTGCCTGTGACCTTCAGTACAGATCAGAGGACACAGCTGAAACCAAACATATTATTTATGTGAGTTCTCTCCTTCCAATTAAATGAAAATTTTTTTCTTTCTTCAGCTTCCTCTTCTCTCTCTCCTTTTCTTCTTTCTTTCTTGTTTTGCTTTGCTCTGCTTTTAGATTTCTTTTCCAAATTTACTTCTACATTGCCATTAAATCTTTAGAAATACCCTGACAAGTAATTGTATGTGGGAAATACTATAGTAATGTTCTCTTTTTGCAAAGGCAACATGGTAGATGTTTTAAACTTTCTTTTATGTTAGAAAAACAAGCATCAGATAGAGATTGCAAAATTGAGAATAAAAATAAAAACCACAACAGAAGCATCAGTCAAAAGCAACACCAAGTGATATCATTATTTGAAACTTCATTCTTATGTCCCCACAGAAACATTAACCATACCATTATTTTACCTCTAGTTGTATTTTCTCTTTCATATCCACTTTTTATGATCTTACCTTTCCCTCTTATCCCCTAAAATAATTTTTCTCCACCACATTTTTCCTTTTCCACCTAGCTGAGTGTATTGGGGCCAGACTGTTTCCTCTAATGGCATACATTTCATTAGAGCACTTTTACATTCTAGATTAAGATCTGCACTCTTTGTCTGGCTACTTGAAGAGACAGACACTTTCTAGTATTTTCCAGGCAATAGAGGAATCAGTAATTAAAGTCAATCCATAGGCCTAGACTCATGGCCATAACAAATACACAGAAGGCAGCCAAGTTATACTTAACTCCCATTTCTCTGTACCATTAAGCTGTAACCAGACTTTGAGTATATAGTGTATAGAAAGCTTTAAATGCTGGGCTCTTGTACATTTAACACCAATATAACAGTATTGGGGTCATATGAAGGTGACTGATGCTATCACACACTTCTACTATAGATGATTTACTGTGAAGAGAGAGGTCTTTGCATGGACTAGAAGTGGAAATTTCAGCTGACTTTCTCAGTAAGTGCTGTGCCATGGAACTAGAAGAGCACCTCTGTTGATTCAAGCCCTGGAGTGTCGATAGTGTGTTATCACACATTTCCTTATGCAACACAACTATCCAGATTGATTAAAGCAGTGACATTTCAGTATAATTCAGCACTGGAAATTCATATCTCAAATAAACAAATATTACTATCAATATTCTCAGCTTTATATAGCTGCTATTAACATCAAGCTTACATACTGTAATTTTACTTCCTAAACTACACAAATAGTGCCTAAATGTATGGATTTAGAATCACATTTGGCATATATTATTTATAGCATAAGAAAGGTGAAACATCTTGCAGCATGCATGTAAAGATTAGGATTTATTGTCCAGGAATCCTTGAACAATTTTATCAAAAGCCCATTTCTAGGTGGTGTTTTTCTGCAATAAATCATACAGCAGAAATCTATCAGTGGACACCAGTAAGAGATAAATGAGACCAGAGGAAAGAGGGTCATCACAGATTTTTTTTTTCCTGTATCATGACCTGTCATTGGCAGAAATCCATTTATTATGGTTCACAGATTATTTTTTTACTTACTCACTGGGTTTTCCATTCTAGGGTGGGTGTGTTAGCTAAAATAAAATAAAAACTTGGCAAAATATAAGCTTTCAGAAACCATGAAAACATATATAACTTAAAGACTGTGAGGTACGAAGACACACTACTTTTTTCCCCTCTTTCTCCTGCATATCTCCCAATTGTTTTGAAGTTTTTAGTAGGGGGAACCATAAACCCTTACATGAGCATAGCATAACAGAGCTCAATTTAGCCTAACTGAGGGGATAGGATGCCAACAGAAAGATGGAGTGCTAATTCTGTGGCATGTCCTCTCCCTCACTCTAGTCTCAGAAAGGTGCTTTTCCTCCTCATTAGGCAGCATGTAGCCAAATGGATATCTGTGTCTTATTTACTATTGATTGAACCAGTAGCAAGTTGAGTTCTGAACCTCTGAGCATGATTTTGTGTGGCTGTGGGTCACTTGCCCCATGTCAGCATTGAACCTATAGGTGCTAGAAGTAGGGGAGAGAGACCAGAGGTGAAGTGTGGAGATATTTATGTGATTTGGACCAAGTTTTTTAAGATATGGGTAATGTCTATCTGCAAAAATCCCTTGTGCAAATTGACTGCCACTATGAGTTGCATGCTTAAATTCTGTCATTTTCATGAGTGGCAGCACACCAAAATTATATACACAAATTGTGCATACACAAATGGAGGTGAGGTTTGGTCCTTCTGAAAATTTGTCCCTTTTACAAATTCCTTGACTGAGCAATGTGCCAAAGATGGGAAAGAGTGTAAGCTAGATCTCATTACTCCGATGGGCTTACATTTTAGTTCTGGTCAACAAGTATTTTCCTTTTCTTAGATTAATATAAAAAAAGTGTCAAACCTGATGTGATGGTTTTGCACTGGCACCACATGAAATACTTGCATGAAACAACTATTCATCTGGGCTAGCTACTGTTTCTTCTATTGCTGGTGTCAAAAGAAGAACTGTGTAAGGCGGATCAGAACTGTTATGTAAGATTATGTCACCACTGGGAAGGACTAGCTGTAAGTAAAGCACCAAAATAGAATATTTGCTTTCTAATGTATGACTGTCAATTCTGCACTAAAGAGAATGAGATACAGTCCTTGTACAGGACAGGATTTGTTGCTGCACATGTCCTTTGAGACTCTCTTTCTAATACTACACTATATAAACTAGTGGTTCTCAACCACTGTGTTGAGACATGTTACTGTGTCACCACCCAGTGCTAAGTGTATTGCAGAGACCTGGGGAAATGGCCAGATTTGGCCTGGGGGGAGTGGGCTGGTGTGCCCTGTAGGGTCATGATTTGCCGTCAAATGTGTCATGACCAGCAAAAGGTTGAGAACCACTGATATAAACAAATAATCTGCATGGCACTAATGAAACTTTTCCTTCTTCCTTTTACTGTTTTTTTATTTATGGTTTTTATTAAAAGAATCATTGCAACAGCTTCCAAAGTGATTAGTATTTTTCCAGCATTCTTTTGGAGATTAATATTCTGATTCTACAATAATCTGCAGAGTACAAGAAAAAAATCTTTTCATTATTTTCATGCACAGTATATATACAATCCTTAAAACTAATAATTTGATGATTAACATTTTCAAGAGCAAGCATCAGCTAAGAAATCTCTATTGAAATCCTTTCCACCAATGGAAATATTGATGTAGATTCTCAACGACATTTAGAGTTTCTTGTCTCCTGGTCAGTGACACATAGATACCTTGGAGGATCTGGGCCACTGCCATTGACTTCAGTGGGGCTAGGATTTCGTCTCACATTTCTATCTGAAAATATTTCACTTCTTGTTGCAATAACAGCTGATATTACTAGAATTGAAAGAGGTTAAAGACAAAAGGCCTCCATCTTTTATGTTTGTTTATACTGAACATTTGCAGTTCTTTTACATGGCAGTAGTGTCTCTGTTTCTTTTTCATAATCAGTTACACTTTGACCTGCTCAGGAAGAGTCCTTGCCCCTGCTGAGCCCTACTAATTTTGGTGGGTATGTCTACACTTACAATTTATTTTAAATTAAGGAACCTTAATTTGAAATAACTTATTCCCTGGGCAAGGAGCCATCTTATTATATTGAATTAAGCAGTTCCTTAATTCAAAATAAGGAACTGCTAATTCAAAATAATAGAACCTCCTTTTACTATGAAGTAATGGTTGCTTCTTAGTTATCAGTTTGAATTAAGCCATTCTAAGATGTGTGAACCAATGATACTGTGAGAGGTGATCCTCAGCAGATCAGAGGTGACTACAGGACTCTGGGAGCGAGGATGAAGGAGTTCAAAGCACAGGTGGTGTTCTCCTCGAAACTTCTGGTCAAGGGTAGGGGCCTTAGTAGAGACATGCGTCCTAGAGGTGAATGCCTCGCTGCGAAGATGGTGTCGTCAGGAGGGCTTTGGCTTCCTTGACCATGGAATGCTGTTCCAGGAAGAAGGACTGCTACGCAGAGATGGACTCCATCTGTCGAGGAAGGAGAAGAGCATATTCGGACGTCGACTGGCTGACCTAGTGAGGAGGGCTTTAAACTAGGTTTGAAGGGGGAAGGAGACCAAAGCCCAAAGGAAGTGACAATGTGGGAGACCTGGGCGAAGGGATGGAACTTGGGGGGAACAGGGACTGTAACACCAGGGATAAAAGAGAAGGTACTTGGAACATGGAGGGGGAATCAAATAATTGTGTTACATGTTCTAATGAAGCTTTAATACCTGAGGCAGGTGTGGGAGGACACGCCCAGGAGAAAATACAAGGAGGTAGATGCAATAGAACTGAAAATTGACATGGGAAAGTAGGGCAATCAGCCTGGTATCTTAGGTGCCTGTACACAAATGCGAGGAGCCTGGGAAACAAGCAGGAAGAATTGGTAGTACCGGCGCAGACAAGGAACTATGATATAATTGGAATAACAGAGGCCTGGTGGGATAGCTTGCATGACTGGAGTTCTGCTGTGGATGGGTATAAGTTGCTCAGGAAGGACAGGCAGGGAAGAAGAGGGGGAGGAGTAGCATTATATGTAAAAGAGTTCTATGACTGCTCAGAGCTCCATTATGGAAGTGGACACGGGCTAGATGAAAATCTGTGGGTTAAGCTTAGAGGAGAGGGCAACACGGGGGATGTTGTGGTGGGTGTCTGCTATAGACCTCCAGACCAGAAGGAGAACATGGATGAGTCATTCTATGGACAACTGGCAGAAGTTTCCAGATCACAGGACCTGGTTCTCTTGGGGGACTTCAATTACCCAGACATCTGCTGGGAGGCCAATACAGCAGTGCACAGGCAATCCAGGAAATTTTTGGAGAGCATTGAAAACAACTTCCTAGTACAAATGCTGGAGGAACCAACTAGGGGCCATGCACCTCTTGACCTGCTGCTCACAAACAGAGAAGATTTGATTGGGGATGTAGAACTTAATGGCAACCTGGGCAGCAGTGACCATGAGATGGTAGAGTTAAAGATGCTGATTAATGGAAAGAAGGAAAGAAGCAAAACGCAGACCCTGGACTTCAGAAAAGCAGATTTTGGCTCCCTCAGGGAACCGATGGCAGGATCCCTTGGGAGGCTGATCTGAAGGCGAAAGGTGTCCAAGAGAGCTGGCTGCATTTTAAAGAAACCCTGCTAAGGGCACAGGAAGATACCATTCTGATGAGCAGAAAGAACAGCAAATGTGGAAGGCGCCCAGTGTGGCTTAAGAGAGAACTCTGAAATGAGCTAAAGCCTAAAAAGGAAGCTTACAGGAAGTGGAAGCTTGGACAGATGACTAAGGAGGCATATAAAGATATTGCTCAGGACTGCAGAGATAAAGTCAGAAAGGTCAAAGGACAATTGGAGTTGCGGCTAGCAAGGGATGCGAAGAATAACAGGAAGGGGTTCTACAAGTATATCAATAACAAGAAGAGAATAGCGCAGGTATCCTCATAATGGAGGATGAGGAAAAAGCTGAAGTGCTCAATGCTTTTTTTTACTTCAGTTTTCACAGGCAGGGCCAGCTCCCAGCCCACTACATTGGGTATGGCAGATTGGAGAGAAGAAGAGAGGCCCTTGGTGATGAAAGGTCAGGTTAGGGACTACCTAAAGAAGCTGGATGTGCACAAGTCCATGGGGACAGACGACCTGCATCTGAGGGTTCTGAGGGAGTTGGCTGATGAGGTAGCAGTACTGCTGACCATTATCTTTGAAAACTTGTGGTGAACAGGAGAGGTGCTGGAGGACTGGAAAAAAGCAAATAGAGTGCCTATCTTCAAGAAAGGCAAAAAAGGAGGATCCAGGGAATTACTGACCTGTCAGCCTCACCTCAATCCCTGGAAAAATCATGGAGCAGGTTCTTAAAGAATCCATCCTGAAACACTTGGAGGAAAATAGAGTGATCAGGAACAGTGAGCATGGATTCATCAAGGGTAAATCATGCCTGACCAACCTCCTCACCTTCTATGATGAGATGACTGTTTTGTGGATGTAGGAAGAGCTGTTGATGTGATATACCTCAACTTTAGCAAGGCTTTTGATAGGGTTTCCCACAGCATTCTCGTTAGCAAGTTAAGGAAGTATTGGTTGGATGTGTGGACTGTAAGGTGGATAGAGAACTGGCTAGATCAACAGTTTCAGTGTGTAGGAATTAATGGCTCCATGTCTAGTTGCCAACCAGTAACAAGTGTTATGCCCCAGGGGTCGGTCCTGGGGCCAGTTCTGTTCAATATTTTTATTAATGATCTGGATGATGGGATAGATTGCACACTCAGTAAGTTTGTGGATGACACTTAGCTGGGGAAATGGTAGACACGTTGGAGGGCAGGGAGAAGATTCAGGAAGACCTTGACAAATTGGAGCAGTGGGCCAATAGAAATCTCATGAGGTTCAACAAGGACAAGTGCAACCTTCAACTACCTGAAGGGATGTTCCAAGGAGGAAGGAGTTCAGCTGTTCTCAGTAATAACAGATGATAGAACAAGGAGCAGTGCTTTCAAGTTGCAGCTGGGGAGGTCGAGGCCGGATATTAGGAAAAATTTTCTTACTGGGAGGGTGGTAAAGCATTGGAACGGGCTACCAAGGGTGGTGGTGGAATCTCCATCTTTGGAGATGTTTAAGGCCCAGCTGGAAAAAACTCTAGCTGGCAGGGGTGTTGCTAGCGCTGGGCACTCTGGGGCACGTGTCCCGAACCCCAGCGCCAGAGCCCCAGATCTCCGGCCCAATTGGGCCGGAGATCTGGGACCCAGCCGCCGGTGGCCGCAGCGGCCCCGCCACCTGCGGTCACGGCGGCCTCGTCCCCTGCCGGGGATCTGGGGCCTTGCTGCTGGCGGCCGCGGCGGCCCCATCCCCTGTCAGGGATGTGGGGCCTGGCCACCTGTGGTGGCGCGGCAGTGGCTGGCCCTGTCCCCGGCCAGGGGGCGGGGCCTGCCAGCTGGGGGCAGGGCCGGGGGCAGGGCCCATGCCCGTGCCCTGGGTCGCTCCCCCAACCAGCGACACCCCTGCTAGCTGGGATAATTTAGTGGGAGTGATCCTGCTTTTTTTGGCAGGGGGTTGGACTAGATGATCTCATGAGGTCCCTTCCAGCTGTACGATTCTATGATAGTTTGCCTATTCTTTAGTCTGCCTTCCCTTATTTTGAATTAGAGTCTAGTGAGGAGTTTTCTAGTTCAAATTAATAAAGCCCACTTTATTCGAATTAGAGTGTCTTCACTCGACTCCTTATTCAAAATAACAACTTTGAATTAATGCTAATTTGAAATAATAACTTTGATTTAAATTCAAAAAGTAGTTATTTTGAATTAACTTCTTCAAATTAATTTTGTGAGTGTAGACATAGCCAGTGGGATCTGGCACAGAAATAGTTTTCATCTCTGTGAATCCAATTGAGGGATTCTGGTCTCAATCCATTTTCTTCATTGTCTGTGTGGTTGTAAAAACAATGACATTGGCTGGCACCACTATTGAACAACAATTGACTTTTACATTTGGTTTTTAATTACCTAGATTTTGAGTTGACTATGTGCCTTTAACATCCAAAACATTTTCAGATATTTTCCAAAAAGGCCATATAGCAGCTAATCTCATGAGCTCCTAATACCATAAAACTGATTGCAAACACTCCAAAGGAGTATGGAAACATTAACTTTTTTGCTTTGTAGTAGCCAGAGTTTACAACTGGTGTCAAGCTGCAAAACAGCAAGGTTCAAACAGTACAAACTGCAACTCTTCTTGGAAATTTATTCTTATAAACTACTTTCACTATTGCTACATCATGGATGGTTTCTACAGCTTGCAAGTTGCTGGACTTGTTGTATGCACTATGAATTGGTGACTTCACAAATATGTCTTCCAAACTCTGTTCTACATTAACGACCATACAAAAATAATTTCTCAGATCTAAAATTGTTATTTAAATTACTTTATTTGGTTGGCTTACTGTTAAATTAGTCTGAAAGACTTTATATTTCAGATTAAACAAACAATATCGACTATGGCTGCTGAATTAATAAGTATGTCACATATATTTAGTAGTCAGGATATAATAAAATCATATCTAATAAAACAATAGTATCTAGCCAATTAAATTGGAAGAAAACCTTTACTGAAACCCAGTAAAATTCAGACACAAGTAGAAACTGCAAAGTTATCTAGGGACTCTTCTCAGCTGAACTTCTGATATGAAATCCACATGTTCCCTCTTCACTGTGAAATGAAATCCAGAGACAGTTTATGTTGGTGCAGTTCAGTTTCTTTTGGGGAAAGGTTAGTTGTGTCTTTCTTGGTAGTATTTGTTGATTGAAACTCGTAATTATAGTCAATTGAATTTTTTTTCTTAAAGAGTATATGCCAGTCTACAAAGTACATACCTAGACAGTATCCAGAGTTCAGCCATACATTAATGGTCATGAAATTTCAGTCTCAGTTCTTCTCAACCTGCTTTACCAGTTACAATGTCAGTTCCCACATAAGGAGTCAATAACTCCCCTCATTCTTTGTGCAGAGCATGTGCTGAGATCATGAAAGTTCCATCAAATTTTAGGACAGTTGTTCCCAACCTCTTCTCTGCCATGGCACACCTTGATACTGTAATTTTTTTGAGGCACACTACTATGTAGTCTCTAAATAAACTCATTAATATTCATGAGCAATACATAACTCTTTGAGTAGTTTCTCAAAAAATTCCATGGCACACCTGCTGAGGCCTGATGACACAGCTGTGTGGCATGGCACACTGTCTAGGACCCTGTCTAGACTAGGGAAAAGGTATGTGATTTTTAAAGTGTTTAGGTAAAACCATTTTAGCTGTTTAAAAATGCCTTAAGATCTACAAAATCTGTCCACAGTTCTGTGGATGAGCATTTATTTAATTAAAACCATAATACATCTGACACCCTTATTGGCAGTGTCTGTAGAGTGAAACTGAGGACAAAATTGACCTGGAGAGTGAGCTACGCTCTAATTTTACAGGTGTTTCTTCCAGGTATGGGTTAAAGCACATTGACTAGAAAGTATAGAGAAGCTTGCATTGCCACAGCTTGTTTGTGGATATATAAGATCTCTAGGTTCCTGAATGTCAATTCTGCACCCTTCACTTGCAACTATATTCAAGTAAAAAATTTTAGACACAGCACAGAATTTGATAAATTGATTACTAACACACATTCCTGAAGATACCCAGGGAAAGCAAATTATGTCAGGCATTAGCCTTTCTGATGGGAAGATATAAATGCCTTTGGATGACCTCAGCCATCAACCCAATAGGTTGTGTAGCTTCATAAAGATGCAGCTCAATAAAGGGGCCACACATGCCCAGACAAAAAAGCAATGAATCCTGTGGCACTTAAAGACTAAAAAATTTATGTATTGCATGAGATTTCGTGGAACAAAATCCCACTTTGTCAGATGCTTTGAAGAAGGGGGAACTTCCAGAATGGGAGGAAAATAAATGCAAGGAAGTGTAAATCACGGGAGCAGGTCATACTGAAACAGCAAATCAAAGCAGTTTGTTAAGATTCAAACACTGGCAAACAGCACATAGTCTCGAGGAAGGTGAGGTCAAATCACTGGTTGTAATGGGAGAAGATAACATAGTCATGATTTAATCCTGCTTTTACATAATTAAATTTGTATATCAGTTCCAATTCTTCTGGTTCTCTTTGAAGTGTTGATGTCCTACTGACTTGCTTGAGCACATTTAACAAACAATCAACAGAGTGATTAGGAAGACTGAAGTGCTCAGCAACTGATTTTTGGGTGTTGTGATGTCTCATGCTCAGAAGAATTTGCAAAATAACAAATGAGATGCAAATCTGTCTCCCACATACAGACCGCTCCTCTCCTTTGTTATTTTGTATTTTTAAAAAATGCTGAGAACCTACAAGTCCACTGCTGAATTTGTTCTCCTCCTCCATCTCTCTCTAGGTAAAAATCAGACAAGGAAATTTCTATTTGCTTCCTCTAAAGAAGTCAATTTACCTGCAATCCGCTAAGGACATGTGCTATCCAGCCTTCTGGGATTTTGTGAATAAAGTGGCTTCCCAAAGGTGCTTCCCAACAATAAAAATTAATTTAAGGGCATGAGGGATTTGATAATTTAATTTTTAAAAGTGCAAAACTTGAGGGATTTTAATTATTTTCTGGTTTTTAAGTGTTTAGGCCTTGACGTCATATGAAGGATCTGACTGATGAAGATAGAAGACAGGATTAGATTAAAACCCACAGCTTGAGTGTTAGCTAAACATGATTGTAGTAAGCTTAATTGAAAACACATTGGTGGTTTCTCCCAACTACTTTTTCAGTAGCAGAGGAAAATAAAAGGTAATTCTCCTTGAAAAGTTCCTCAGAGATTTCAGCCATCTCCATTTCCCCCCATCACACCCAGAGAAGTGCCCACGTCTATGTTTAAACCAGATTGGAGAATTAACTCAAGGAGCAATTTAAGATAGAGATACTTTAAACATCTCTCCTTTAAATTACCAAGATATCCTATTATGCTTAATAAAGCATTCTGTATATCTAGCAGCCGAATAGATCCCTTTGTTACAAAAACTGAAGGAATTCTCAACAGGAACCTCTAACCTTAATGGAAGAATCTAATCTTACTCTCACAAGCCATACTAAAGCAAGATCATAGCCAAGGTTTCTAGTCTTTGAAATCATCTAGTCAAGGCTTTACACTGCTGCTGTCTATAAGACTGGAATGAATAGCCACCTTCAGTATATATTTTGAAACTTCCTACCAATCAATCCCAGAGAAAACATGGTGTATCATGTTTCCAGCACTTAAAGATCTAATTGGGATATTGTTCAGTACATGCTGTTAGAAACTGTAGTGACAAGAAGAATCTTAGCCAACATTGGCAGTAAGCCAATACATACCTTCCATGAACAAAGTGCAGGGTAATTAAAATGTAAGCACTGAAGGAACACTGCAGAGAGAACACAAAAATAGCCATCAGCGAAATGCTGGAAAATATGCTGCTTAGGTCATATCAGAAGATTGTTGGTGCATTCATTTGTTCCCCAAATGCTTTCATAGAAGGGGATTTTTCTTTTCCTCTCTTGTTATGCTTGGGAGGAGTATTTTACCTCAAATTCTCTGAATATAGAAAAGGATTAAAGGCAAAAAGCTATAGGAAGCATATTATAAAAGGTGGCCATTATGTGTAATTATACTGAACAGTGCATACTATGGAAAATAAACTGTATATGGTGAGATATTCAGGTTGGTCAAATACTGGAAAAATAATATATTGCAAATACTAGGCCTTTAGTTCAATTCAGGAGTATGCAATTCTTTAAGTAGTCACACATTCGTCAAGCTTCCAAATATATCTGCATGACCAGGTTAAATATGTATTCATCCACCTGGGTGATCTGTGTTGAACCTCAAACACCAAAATCAGATACTCTGAGACTAATCAATAGGATGCTATTTGCTCATCAGCTGCTTGTGACAGTGGTCAGATATTTATGAATATGATGTACATTTGCAGGTATTAGGATTGCTTCGTGATTGCTCAGCAGATCTCAGTATATAGATTTGGGGAATTATCACTTAGAATCAAAGAATACGCGAACCTACTGAGGTTATTTTCATTCTCAGTTTCTATTCAGGCTGCCTATTGAACTGTGCACATTCCTTTCCATGCAGATCTGCTCAAATGTTCTTGTATAGCAGGTGTGGCAAGAGTATTTTTTTAAGAGCAAAATGCTTGGTTTTTAATGAATTGCAATATGACCCTGTCAATCCTTGTTTACTTTTCTAATGCAGATGTTTTGCTTCATTTGCAAAGATTTGGTTGCGGTGTTACATTTTTAAAGCTTTTTTTTTAAAGTATGTTTTTAAGTATTGATAACATTTTAGTATTCTGTTGCTGGTGTGCAAAGGATTTACATTCATCTCAACAATTGCACTAATGGGAATGGTGCATATAAATTCCTGGCATGTTTGCTAAATAGAATCCTTAGAAATCTTTCCCATCATACAATGAAAGTGACAGAATTTTTATTAATACTTGTGTCCTTCCAAAAGACAACTTTAAAATGGCTTCTTAGTGTTACAGTTCATTTACAGCATATACGTTTCAGAAGATCAGCAGACGCCATCCTTATTTCTTTTTCAGATTTTGAAAAATAATTCTTTACTTTGCAGAAAGAAAAGGATAAACTGCAGGTGCCAGCTTTTTTATCATTTTCTTTATATGGAGTAAGCCATGGGGATATCATAATGCTACAGCACATAAGCACCTTCATGGCTGTCCAAGGTCAAAAGGAGAGTTGCAATAAATGTATTTTATGTATACATATTGAGAGTGCTGCCTCAGGAGGCTCTAATAATCTCTAATAAGCTATTTTAATCTTTTTCAATGGCAAAACTTTGCATTTCATGGGATTTTTCCAACCTGCTTTGAATGTTAAATTCAAGCTAACCCTGATAGCAAAAAATTAATGAAGTTCTTAATAGGATCACTTAATGACATTGTTCGGATTTGTAATGTAGGAGCTTCCAGTAAAGCATAAAGAATGAGTTGTTTTCCTTGTGCTGCAGCCTCAGCTGATTTACACCCACTTTGTGTTTGATGTTGGACAGGATAATTTCATCAGTCTCCAACCCTTGTGATCATGTCCCAAAATGACTAGTCAGGTGAAGCTCTAGTAGAAGATTGCTTGTCACCTGTAGGAAGTAGCTGTCTGCCATGAGTAGTCTTTACTCATAAATGTAATCATCTGTTAGTTATTCATTGAGCTATACTTCATGGTCAGGATGTAGTGACGAGGATAATGTGCAAACAGCTCACTAGAAAATGCTTTGAAACAACAGATGTGGCCATTAAAAACATTGATTTTTACATTGGGACCACATCTTAAATAGAGATCATTTACGTCCAAGTTCATTTCTGAAGGTTACTTAGGAAAATCCATTTTAAAAAATGGGGGAGAGGGGATTCAGAGCAGCATGTAGTCTTTGGTTAAAAATCATGATTTTAACAAAGTTTAACCTCAGTACTACTGCAGTGATATAAAGCCTTCAAAGTAAATTAGGAATGCATCTTTTGTACATTATTATTTGAAAGACTATTATGATCATTTAGCCAAATTTCTGTGGGGCAAGTGCTGTAGACCTTACTTAGGCTAAATTCTCACAGAAGTCAAACAGGCTATTTCTGTCTTCAGTACAGGGACAAGGGATACATTTTCTGCACCTTCCAACACGTCATCTGGCATGAAATAACTCCCCCCCTTTACCAGATTTTTCTCCTGAGCCAAGCCTAGGATAAGCCTTCTTGCTTTATCAGATATACAAATCCTCATTCTGAAGCAGAGTAGCCAGTAAGAATTCTGTACAAGTACCATAAAATTGAATAAATGAAAGTGATTCTGTTATTAGTCTGATACTGCTGTAAATGATAAATTAAGAAGGCAACATGAAGAGATTGAAAAGTAGTGACAGCTAAAATGAGTACATTTCCCCCTTTCTCAGTGTGAGTTCACAGTGCAGAAGTATATGAACTTAGAATACCTTTGTGAAATTTGTGCTCGTTTTAGCTGTCATTACTGTAGGTGATGAGCACTCACAACCTATTGTTTCTTTTTGCTGCTAATCAGAAGTCCAAGAAAAAATTCTACTGACCATGGAGTAAATTTTGTATAGAGATAATCACATAGATAAGGGGAATTTTTCAATATTATTTCTAATTATGTATTTTAGGGAAAATATCTAAACTTTCTGACATGTAATATTAAAAATACAATGCAGCCAAACATGTAATTTTCTAGACTGAATAATTATTCATAATTTCAGAAAAAAAACTTGTACCAGTTTACATTCCTTGAATTTGATAGGATCAAAATAGAGCTATTTTTTCCCTTCTCAGATCTATTCACTAAGATCTGATTCAATATTCTTTTCTAAACAATAATATTAAACATGGATGAAAGCTGCACAATTTGGATGTAGAGTTCCAATACCTCAAAGTTCAGGAGAATTTAGATCCAGAAATCTAGAGAGGTTTGGATCTGTCATTTAAGATCAGACCCAAACTCTGAACAATTAAAAAAAAAAAGAAAAGAAAAGAAACAAGAAAACAGGGTGTCAGAGAGAGAAAGACAGAAAAAAAATACCCAAACAACTACAATCTAGTTCTCTGCCTGTAGCCAACATTTTCAAACTTGGTTTTATAAACTCAGGTTCCTACATCCTGTAAATGACCCAGATACTTAGTGGTGCATGCATAGCGGGATCCTGAATATTCACTTTTATGGACACCAGCGTCCTAATTTTGTTCTTGGTATTTTGCTTCTCTGGATTGATTACTTTGGTTACCAGGTTTTCCATTTTGTAGGGAAGTCACTTTGACTTCAAAATCTTTAGTTCTTCTTTAAGCACTGCTCACATCATTCAGTTACAGGTGTCTACGTGCTGCAGTGCATGGTAATACAGAAAGTCTTTTGGCCCTAGCCTGTCAGGTCAGGGTCAGCGACCAACATCCCCTCCATGCCGTGACCACAGCTATAAATGTGACCCTGACACTGACCGTCCCAGTTCCTTCTTTCCTCCCTCAGCGATGGTATTGGAACAGCCTGCCCTTGCGACTAAGCAAGCACCTGTCTCAGTTAGTCACCTCTGTTATCGTGCGTAAAGATAATGCTGGGATTCAAACCCTGTGTGGTTTGCTGCAAGACGTTCCCAACCAATGACCCCCGCGAGAGATGCCCCTCCTGCCTGGGTGAGTCTCATCTGGCAGACAAATGTCCCATATGCAAGTCATTCAAGAGAAGAACCCGTAGAGGTAGGGAGTGGAGGCTCAGGAATATCACCCAGGATCCGGCGGTGCAACTGGCTGTGGGTATGCCCGCTGAGCCTAAGGACTCGCTGGCACCGCTTGCCAGATCAGCACCAGAAAAGACCTGGCACCACTCTCTGGCTAATACTAAAAAGCTGCAATCAGCCTCTGACTCGGCACCACCTCGGCACTGTGCCACCTCACCACTAGCTACTCCATCTCAGAGAAAGGATTCGGTGCGCATCCCCATCCCCTCAACACCGGAGGCATTCACAGCGGCAAGAGCCCTGTCAGAGCTGATATCCCTGACACTGCATAGATCGGTGCAGTCAAAAGGGAAGCCAACCCTCTCAGCCAAGGAGTGGTCCTCTACGGCAGAGGTGGCACTGACCTCAGAGCCAACAGCAGACTTGTCGCTGGTACCAGAAACCGGGACTGCTCTGGGACCAGAGCAGGAGTCAGCCAATGGTTACCTCTCATCGCCTGTATCGGCATGCAACTCGTCGGTTCCGTGTTCACAGGGATCAAGAAGAGCAAGATTGACTTCAGCTTCATCAGCACCAACAAACGATGAACTGCAGTGCCATCGATCTCCATCATCCCAGAACCGACTCTGGCAGGGGAGAAGCCTGATGGTAAGCAGTGCTGTAACCGCTCCCAAACTCCTCGATGCAGAAACAACTCACCCCTCGGTAACAAAGTGCACACCCCTGCAGCACCATCCCCCTTGCTGACCCAATCAGCACCAGGGAGAACATAGAGCAGGCCCCAAAGTGGCTCTTATAGAAAGGGTGGCCCTCAAAAGGAAAAAGGCTGCTCCAGCACACACCGCAACTCAATCCTTAGATCCTTTTAGGAATGGTTTAGTAGGTGGCTCAACTACCATTCGGAGGATGAGCCTGCATCATTGTGACCCTCGGCACTGTTGTCTACTAGGACTCCTCGCTCCTCAGATGACTCAGACGAGGAACCTGACTCCAGCACCACGCAGTACCATAGATTATAAAGTCCTTCTTCCTCTTCTCCCAACGAAGCAACCTACCAACATCCTCTGTCATACAGGGATGACCCTCGTGCCCAACAGGATCTACTTAGACTCGTGGCAGCAAATTTGAACTTGGACCTGGGGGTTGTAAAGAAACAGTGCAACCCCCAAATCAATAGCAGCCCCGCCTGCGAAGGTCTCTGTTCCACTACATGAAGGGGTTTACAGCATTGCAAAGGTGCAGTGGATAACCCCTTCCTCCATCTCTCCCATGTCCAGAGTTGTGGACCTGAGGTACCATGTTCCTGCTGATAAATTTTCCTTCCTCTTCAACCACCCTACACTGCGCTCCCTGGTGGTGGATGCAGTTAACCACAGGGAGACACAGAGCCAACCTAGCTCCACTCCCAAAAATAAAGAGGTGAAAAAACTTGGCCTTTTTGGTAGAAAGGTTTACTCCACCTCAGCTCTACTGCTCCGCATAGCAAATCACCATGTCCTCATTGGGTGGTATGCTTTCAACCTCTGAGGAGTGCTAGAAAGATTTCCTGATGTGGTTTCCAGGGAACACCTCAGGAATTTCAAGACATTGTTTGAGGAGGGAGTATTGGTCACCCACAACATGTTAATGGCATCATGGGATGCATCTGACACTGCTTCCTGCAACATAGCCTCAGCAGTGTCTCTGCACCGATCAGCCTGGTTAAAGAGCTCTGGTTTGTCACAACAAACGTAGCAAATCATTCAGGACCTTCATTTCAAAGGCCCAACCCTGTTTGCAGAATCTACTGATTCTAAACTGCTTGGGATGAAGGGCTCTAGGGCCACCCTAAAATCCTGGGGCATGAATGTGCCACAAGAGGTTAGATGTTCCTTCAGACCCCCACAGCCTCAGCAACAGTCCCAGCAGCTGCAGCAACAAAATCAAGTGCAGGGGTCATGGCAGACATCTTACCAGCAGCCTCAGTGCCCCTATGGGGACCTGGAGAGGGAAAGGAACCAGGCGGATAAGGGTTCGAAAACCCAGTCCTTGACCCAGACAACCTGCCAAGGAAACAACAGCTCCCAGCTGGCTGGCCAAAACCAGCATTTTTGACAAACAGCTAGAGAGCTTCTGTTCCCCTACTCAGCTCCTATTATTCAGCAACTTTCTGGCCTGATTTTTACCTCAGTGGGCCAGAATCACAGCTGACCATTGGATATTGGATATGATATCCAAAGGATACTCAATTCAGTTCAGATCCATACCCTGAGACAGGAGCCCTCCCCCGCTTTCACGTCTCAGGAATCCAGAGCTAGATCTTCTACTACAAAGGGAATATGAAAAGCTACTCTCCTTAGGGGCCATAGAAAGGGGTCCCAAAGGGTCAACAGGGCAACGGCTTCTACCAAACAGTGACCTTATCCCCATCCTGGACCTCAGGGCACTCAACAAAGATCTAAGGAAAATAAAAGTCCATATGGTTTCCCTTTCACAAATCATCCCGGCTCTAGATCAACAAGATTGGTTCACGGCCCTTAACTTAAAGGACGCTTACTTTCACAGAGCAATAAGGCCAAAGCACAGAAGGTTCCTCAGATTTGTAGAGGGAGGGAATCACTATCAATCTGTATCCCTCCCATTCGGGTTCATCTTAGCCCCCAAGGTTTTCACAAAATGTATAGTGGCAGTGGTGGCACATCTGTGAAGGCAGGGCATAAAGATTTACCTGTAACTTGATGACTGGTTAATAAAAGGAAGGTCCAACCATCAGGTTTGCCATAGCATCTACATGGTAAAGAGGCTGTGCGATCGCCTGGAGCTTTGCATAAACAAAGAGAACTCATCTCAGATTCCATCATCTCAGAACTCTGTGGGACTCCAGTTACCACAGCCAGATGGTGCCTGCAGTTATTGGGCCACATGGCAGCTTCAATCTTGATGATAAGAACAGCCCATCTGAGAATGAGACCGTTTCAGCCCTGGGCAGCCTTAGCCTTCCATCCCCAGAGACACCCCCTGAACAAGGTACTATCAATTCCCCATGAGGTCTTAGAAACTCTTGAAATATGGCACATCCTGCTCTTTGCCAAGGGTGGGATTCCTTTTGAGACCTCAAATCCCACAGTGACTCTGATCACAAATGCATCGGATGTGGGTTGGGGGGCATACATGTCAGGGAGACTTTCAACCCAAGGGACACGGGCCCTCGTAGACAAACACTTTCACATAAATGTGAAAGAACTCAGGGCCATTCATCTAGCTTGTCAGGTTTCTCTGGACCTGATAAAGGGGAAGGCAGTCTAGGTTCTAACAGATAACACAACAGCCATGTTTTACACAAACCAGCAGGGAGGAGCGCGCTCCCCAGCCCTCTGCGTAGAAGCCACCAACCTTTGGGAACTCACTCCAAGACACGACTGCCCCACAAGATCAGCCTACTTGCCGGGGGTGGAGAACAGTGCAGCAGACTCGCTCAGCAGAACCTTCCTGTCACACGATGAATGGTCACTGCATACGGAGGTGATGTTCCACACCATCAGCCAGTAGGGCGTACCTCAAACGGACCAATTCGCAACACATCAGAATTGGAAGTTTCAACAATTCTGTTCCTTCAGAGGAAGGGAGAAGGGCTTGACTGCAGATGCCTTTCTGATCCCACGGCGGGGGAGGGGGGTCCACTGGTAT
Source organism: Podocnemis expansa (assembly GCA_007922195.1). Taxonomy (NCBI): domain Eukaryota; kingdom Metazoa; phylum Chordata; order Testudines; family Podocnemididae; genus Podocnemis; species Podocnemis expansa. Next base: position 19,024,406 of record ML681964.1, on the reverse strand, counting down.
ATGCTTTCTCTACAATCCCCTTAATTTACCACATACTTTTAAAGATAAAGGGAGATGGAGTGGACATGATACTGATAGTTCCAGAATGGCCCAGATACCATTTGTTCCTGATCCTGCGAGATTTGTCGATACAGCACCCAAATCCGAGATAGCTTCACCTGATGGCATGGAGGTTACATGGCTAAATGACCCTGAGAGACTTTGCTCCAACAGCGTTAAGGAGATACTGGTGGGCAGTAGCAGACCCTCCTCTAGGACCACCTACGCAGCTAAATGGAGACGTTTTTCCTTTTGGTCCAGAGAAGGGGGGCGTCACCAGAGTCAGCCCCCATCAACTCGATACTGGACTGTCTCTTAACCTTCAAGGACAGGGGTCTATCAACTTCCCCTCTCTGAGTTCACCTGGCAGCAATTTCAGCTCTCCGTTAGAAAGTGGAAGGAGTCCCCATCTTCTCCCATCCAACCGCCACTCATTTCCTGAAGGGTGTTGACAGGATATACGCACAACCTGGAGCCTCCACTCTTCAGTATAACTTAAACGTGGTGCTACAACATCTGACAGAGCCCCCATATGAACCCTTGGACTCAAGTACTCTTATACTCCTCTTATGGAAAGTAGCCTTTCTGGTGGCCATAACATCTGCAAAATGGGTCTCAGAGCTCAGAGCCTTCTCCTGGGAACCCCCATATACAAAATTCTTTGCAGACAAGATGCTGTTACTCCCATACCCCTTGTTTCTCCTGAAGGTGGTCTCATTGTTCCACCCGAACTAGGACATTTGCCTCCCGGTATTTTTTGCAGACCCTCAGGTCATGGAAAACCAAAGAAAGTGGCACACCCTGGATGTCAGATGAGTGCTCTTGACATACATTGAATGTATGCGCCCATTCCACGAGTCTTCCTAACTCTTTGCTGCCATCACAAAGAGAAAAAAGGACAACCAGTGACTACACAGTGCATTTCCAGATGGATGGTGAACAGTATTAAAGACTGCTACAGAAGGTTGGGTAAACCCCTCCTGGGGAGAATCCAGGCCCACTTGACTAGAGCCCAAGCTTCATCTATGGCCTTCCTGGCACAGGTCCCAGTCCAGGAGCTCTGCAAGACAGCCACGTGGTCATTGGTGCATACTTTCATGACACACTATCGTCCAACAGGCAAGAGAGGATGCCACGTTAGGCAGAGCCATGCTCAATGTGGGTAAGCTGCAACTCCGCCCACTATACTGGGTATGGCTAGCAGTCATAGAATCACAGAATTAGAAGGGACCTCGTGATGTCATCTAGTCCAACCCCCTGCCAAAAAAGCAGGACCACTCTCACTAAATTTTCCCAGCCAGGGTTTTGTCTAACCAAGCCTTAAATATCTCTGAAGATGGAGATTCCACCACTTCCCTAGATAGCCCATTCCAATGCTTCAGCACCCTCCTAGTTAGAAAGATTTTCCTAATATCCAACCTTGACCTCCCCAGCTGCAACTTGAAACCATTGCTCCTTGTTCTGTCCTCTGTTACTACTGAGAACAGGCTAGCTCCCTCCTCTCTGGAGTGCCCCTTCAAGTAGCTAAATTAGCTATCAAAGCCCCCCTCAGTCTTAACTTCTGCAGGCTAAATAGGCTTAGTTCCTTGATTCTCTCCTCGCAAGTCATGTGCCCCAGGCCCCTAATAATTTTTGTTGCCCTCTGCTGGACTCTTTCTAATTTGTCCCTATCCTTTTTGTAGTGGGGAGCGCAAAACTGGACACAGTATTCCAGATGCGGCCTAACCAATGCCAAATAGAGGGGAACGATTACATCCCTCGATCTGCTGGTAACACTTCTACTGATGCAGCCCAGTATGGCATTGGTCTTTTTCACAGCAAGAGCACATATCCAGCTTCCCATCCACCCTGACCCCCACGTCCTTTTCTACAGTGCTGCTACTTAGCTGATCACTCCCCAGCCTGTAGAAGGGCATGGGGTTTTTCCATCCCAAGTGCAGGACTTGGCACTTGTCCTTGTTGAACCTCATGAGATTTCTATTGACCACCTATTCCAATTTGTCTAGGTCTCCCTGAATCCTATCCCTGCCCTCCAGCATGTCTACCGTTCCCCCCAGCTTGGTGTCATCCGCAAACTTACTGAGTGTGCAATCTATCCCATCATTCCGATCATTAATTAAAATGTTGAACAGAACCGGCCCAAGGACCGACCCCTGGGGCACACGACTTGTTACTGGTTGGCAACTAGACATGGAGCCATTGATTCCTACTTGCTGAAACCATTGATCTAGCCAGTTCTCTATCCACCTTACGGTCCACAAATCCAACCCATACTTTCTTAACTTCCCGACAAGAATGCTGTGGGAAACTGTATTAAAAGCCTTACTAAAGTTGAGGTATATCACATCAACAGCTCTTCCTACATCCATAAATCCAGTCATCTGATCACAGAAGACAATGAGGTTGGTCAGGCACAATTTACCCTTGGGGAATCCACGCTGACTGTTCCTGATCACTCTATTTTCCTCCGAGTGTTTCAGGATGGATTCTTTGAGAACCTGCTCCATGATTTTTCCAGAGATTGAGTTGAGGCTGACAGGTCTGTAATTCCCTGGATCCTCCTTTTTGCCTTTCTTGAAGATAGGCACTATATTTGCTTTTTTCCAGTCCTCTGGCACCTCCGCTGTTTGACAACTCCTTCAGCACCTTGGATGCAGTTCGTCCAGCCCCATGTACTTGTGCACATCCAGCTTCTTTAAGTAGTCCCTAACCTGACCTTCTGTCACCAAGGGCCTCTCTTCTCTTCAGTCTGCCATACCCAGTGTAGTGGGCTGGGAGCTGGCCCTCCCTGTGAAAACTGAAGTAAAAAAACCATTGAGCACTTCAGCTTTTTCCTTATCCTCCAACATGAAGATTCCTGGCCTAGTCAGTAAGGGAGCTTCACCATCCTTGATCCTCTTCTTATTTTTGACATACTTATAGAACTTCTTCCTGTTATCCTTCACATCCCTTGCTAGCTACAACTTCAGTTGCCCTTTGGCCTTTTTGATTTTATCCCTGCAGTCCCGAGCAATATCTTTATATGCCTCCTTCATCATCTGTCCAAGCTTCCACTTCCTGTAAGCTTTCTTTTTATGCTTTAGCTCAGTGCAGAGTTCTCTGTTAAGCCACACTGGGTGCCGTCCACATTTGCTGTTCTTTCTGCTCATCAGAATGGTATCTTTCTGTGCCCTACAGCCAGCTCTCTTGTAACTGAATGATGTGAGCAGCGCTCAAAGAAGAATGGTGGGTTACCAATGTAACCGTCCTTCTTCAAGGTGGGCTGTTCACATACATTCAGATCCCTCCACAGTCCCTGCTGCTCAGAGCTGGTGAAAAGAAGGGACAGAGAGGGTTAATGTCAGGGTCACATATATAGCCGCGGTTGCAGCATGGTGGGGGATTTCGCTGCTGACCCTGACCTGACAGGCTAAGGCTAAAAGACTTTCCAGATTTCTGTGTGCTGCGGCACGTAACCACCTGCAACTGAATGTATTTGAGCAGCCCATCTCAAAGAACGGTTACATCAGTAAACCACTGTTTTTGTTTCAATGTCAGCTTGTTCAATGTTTGCTCAAAAATCTTCATAAAGGTAGGAGGAAGCAGGAACGTGTGGACAAGAGTAATCAAGAAGGGTGGTCTGAGTTGAGCTAGGCATTTCTCTGTTGGGGTGGAGCAAGGAACAGAACCCCTATGTCATTGCAGCTATGCTTTATCCCTGTCTGTTCTTCTGACTGGGATATTTTCAGCTGGAATTGAGAAGAATGTCACAAGGAAAAACTTAACATTTTCCTAATTCTTTCAACTTAAAAAGTGTCCTTCCTCCCATCCTCCCCCATTTTTTTAATTGTTAACAAAAAATTGTTTCTGGGCTGGGAGTTTTGTATAGCTGTGTTCAGCCCAGGAGCAAATTTTTACAGGAAATTAAAAAAGAAAAAAGACAATCCCTTTGAGAAAGAAGGTTCATAATGGACGTACTGACGACTGACTCCATCCTGGCTATAACAGTGCTAGCAGGCATCACTGTAATAAAGGTGTTTCCTTTAATAAGGCTTTTCCATGTATAATGAATGACGAAAAAGCCTTTGGCAATTGAAACGGCTCTTTGTGGCATCCACTGCCATTTGCCTCTATAAACACACACACAAATTGTAGTAATTGGCATCAGGAATATTCCATATTCACCGCTGGAAGGCATTGCCTGACGCAAGCCAAATCTTGTAGTTTATTGAGTACCTTCTGCAGAGGTGTTTGCAATGCAAGTTAATTCTTTACTAGCCTTTCTAAAAAGTAAACTAATACCTCATCCTTATATCTATATATTGCACAAACTTCTATGGTTACCCCATTTTCCCTTCTCTATCCCTTGTTTGTTTCTTCTGCCTACTTCATCTTGTTTTAAATGAGGATTGTAAGCACTTTGAGGAGGACAGCCTCTTTTGCTAAATATCTCAACAGTCTTTAGGCAAGACTACTGTATTATAAATAATGACTGTCCTTCTGTTGCAAACATTTGGGGATTTGCAATGTTTCAAATGTTCACCCTGCTCTTTTAGTGACTATTTAGTGCATGATGAAGGCTGATGCTTTCAGACTGACTTTGGGTAAAATTAGTGCTCATTCCATGATATAGTGGAATCTCCCGAGTTATGAATGCCAGTTACAAACTGACCTGTCAACCTCATACCTCATTTCGAATCAGAAGTATGCAGTCAGGCAGCAGAAGAGACCAAAATTAAAAAAAAAAAAAATTAAAAAATTTATAAAGGCAAATAAAGTACTGTGTGAAAGTAAACTACTGAAAAAAATAAAGGAAATGTAACATTTTTTTCGGCATAATGAGATTTCAAAAAATTAAGTCAATTGCAAACTTTTGAAAGAACAAAAGTAATGTTTTGTTCAGAGTTGCAAACATTTTAGAATTATGAACTACCTCCATTTCTGAGCTGTTCATAACTCTGAGATTCTACTGTAATTGATATGAACAGTCCTTTTTCCATGGATGGGCACAGCAACAGAATGATGCATTGGACCTGAGGAGATACTGGACTAAATTCTGAGAGCCTCACTCAATTTTCATTCTCACTGTGGTCAAAGAGTGGTTGCTTGAGTAAGAGATGAGCTGGGTCATTAAACACACAAGCGGAAAGGGGGTGGTCCAGAATTCTGTTTCCACTTCTACCACTGAGATGACACAGTAACCCCAAGAAGTAAGCAAATATCATTACCGCCAATTTACAGATTAAGAAAATAAGGATCAGAAGAGTTAAAATGCTATCCCAAGGTGCACTCAGAAAGTAAGTGGCAGAACCAAGACTGTGAAGAACCTTGGTTTTAGTTTCCACCTCTGTAAAAACGGTACACTTATTTTTACCATAAGCAATATTAAAAACTGTACATAACGTCAGATGGCTATTCCATTTGTAGCTGGTACCTATTGAATTAGTATAAGCTTCATTCTTCAGGTTAAAAAACTGTGGCTTAGAGAGGTTAAATGACTTGGCTAGGAGACACTGTGATCCAATGAATTAGCTATCTATCCTGAGAGAAGACCTGAGAAGAACCAGGATTAAAAGGCTGAGTGGCCTTGAACCCATGACTTTTCTCCTCTCTAAGCTTCATTTTCTTTTCCTGTAAACTGCTATTTGCTATTTCCTAAGGACTTAGTTAAATTATACTTGTGAAGAGCAAAGTAGTATTCAGGTGAGTATGAAGGTGGGAGTAGAAATCAGGAGCTCTGGTTTTGAGTTTTGTTCTGAACCCCTAAGACAATGTAGTTTTGGGGGAAGTCCCCGTTTTTCTTCCTAAATTTTTATGAACTTCCTAAAAACAAAACAAAACAAAACAAAACAAACAAACCAAGGAAGCAAGCAAGCAAACAAAAAGCCCTAACTCTTCCTGGTGGAAAATTCCTCAGTGCAAATTTCCATGAGCAAGTGACTTCTTCCAGTTATTATGCACCTCGTTATAAAAATGTTTTTATTTTTTTTTTGCAAGAGTCTTAATTTCCAGGGTGAAAAATATGGTAAAGCAAATTGATGTAAAAGCAAGCATGAAAACATATTCAGCAGTTTACCGCAGCCCAGCTGGGTTTAAATTAAAAGAGAGCTGAATAGTGGTGGAAGGGACTTCAGTTTTTAAACCACCTTCTGGACAGCTGTGTTCATAATCCACCTCACAACACATTCCTAAAGTCAGTCTATTTTGTCAGGGATTTACTTTTCATTTATAAAGACACACACCTTAAAGACCAATCATTGCTGCCACTTGGCTGACTGTCACTGTTTTACTTGGTAGTGATTGGGGGGTTAAAGTGTAATTTGGTGGGCCCTAGAACTCCCCTAAATTTCTGGGCCCCCCTCATGCAGATCCAGGCCCCCTTCACCCACCCCAGCTACTGCCCCCCAAAAACCTGCCTCCCCCCCCAGCTTCTGCCCCCCCCCCCCTGCCTCCCCCCCCCAGCTACTGCCCCCAGCCCTGTCTCACCTCTGGTCCCCCGAACCTTTCCCCAACCCCTCCTGAACCCCCCATCTTGCTGCTGGTCTCCCAACCTGTTCCCACTCCTCCACCGTGCCGTGCCGTCTTTCCCTGCTGCCCCGGTCTGAGTCCCTCCCCTGCTCCCTTTCTCTACCAGGCCCCTTACCTGGCTGCCATATAGAGCAGCCCCAGTCCAGGCTGAGGCTCCCATCTGGAGCCTGCTCTGAGCATGCTCAGTCAGAGCAGGTTCAGGGTGGGAGATTTAAAATCTCCCAGCCCAATGCAGCTCCCTGCCCTCCTGGAACATGCCAGAATGGCGTTCTGGGGCCTACTATTTTTAGGGGCTCACCTAAAAATAGAAAATGGAGCTGGAACACTGTGTTCCGGTGTCCACTATTTTTAAATGGTGGGCCCTGGAATACAGCATTCTGGTTCCATTTTCTATTTTTAGGGGGCCCAGAACGCTGACCACGTAAAAATAGTGGGCCCCAGAATGCCGTTCCAGCTCATTCTTGCTCACTTTAACCCCTGGTAGTGATGGTCTTACTCCTCACCACTGGCATGGCTCTGTAGCTATAATACATTGCCCTTTGCCTTGCCTTTGGTAGGGGAACTGCTCCTTTCATGAAGACTGCATTAAACCCCAGTCACAATAAAACAAAGCAGTAGCATTACCTAATGTCAAACTGTACAAATGCTAAAAATACATTTCCAATAAGCAACAGAGATATTACATATAATAATTGCTATTACAGCAAAATGCCCTCTTCCTTCCCATGATTTATTTTGTATTTCCCTTTAAAATAATTGGCAATAACAAAACCATTTTTCTCCAGCTGGGATTCTTCTGTAAAAATCTTATATTTCTCTGTAGCTTTTCCTTTGGTTTCTCAGCCCTTCCCCTTTTTCTAACTTTTTTTTTTTTGTCATACTCTCTTCTTTCTCTCAGTCACTTTTTGCTTTTCCATTTTGTCTTCCTGTCCCAGTGACACCACTTGGCCCCCAGACATAAGCGGACACATGCAGCAATATCCATTTTTGCAGCTGGGTTTGTTTGTGTTATTAATAGGCCTTTTCTGCTACTTTAACAGTCTTAGATTTGTCAGCATCATTGGGAGTAAAAGGATAATGCTCACACCTTGGCCTGGAATTGGCAATCAATGGATTATGATTGCTGAATTTTGTGATATTATTCCACATCTGGGGGATAGTTTTCTAGCACAATAATCCACTTTTCTCAAGTGTTCACATACCTAATCCTGATGGAAAAATTTATCTTTTTTAAAGGAACAGTGGTTTATTTGTTGTTGCTATGACTAGTATATATGCTCTGAAAAAACACTGATTGGGGCCACACAAAACCCAAAGATCAGTAGATATATGGACACCATAGCAGAGAGCAACTGAGAGAAATCTAAAAGCTGATTTTATTAGTGTGTAATGTCACCAAGTACCATATGATTACAGTTTAATAAGGCTCTTAAGTCATTTACAGATTTTAAATACTTATCTCCACAAAACATATATAGCATGGATGACATTTTTTTCATTACAAAAGGATTCTGCATTAGAAGGCAAATCCTGACTATTCCTTCCCTCCAAGTCCAAGTAGAGGCATTTATGCAAAAGAAATCCACAGAATATAATGGTTTCCAACACTAAGCAATGGTGTAGCAGTATAGCCACCAATGCAGCCTCAGGAGTCCAGTACCGCTGCAGTGTATGTGTCTACCATCCCTGCTTTTGCAGAGGGAAAAGAAGACCAGTAGATTCATATCACCACAGTTGACTGGCCTTATTTTCCCTAGGTCCCAAATCACCACATTGTAAGCACTGAAGGGAATCCCCATGGATCTGGACTCACCAGCATGCGAGCAGCAGTTCTCAGTCTTTTTTGTGCCACAACATACTTGGTGGTTTGTGCAATACACTGCTTCCCCTGCCTCTGAACAAAATCCCCCTGCCACTGAACAAAATCCCACCATAAGAAAGTGCAGTTCCCAGGAAACTGCTGCAACAGAGAGTTGCCTCTGTGCTCCAGCTCTGGGTGGCTTCTGGCTCCCAGTAGCACACTTCCCAACTCTTCAAAACACACTACTGTGTTGCAAGACAGTGGTTGAGAACTTCTGTGCTAAAGCATGCAGACCTAGCAAGATCCCAGCATCTTGACCCCCTCCTATCTGGCTTGCCTATGCTGCAGGCTCCACAGCAATCAATGCAGCAGGATCTATTGAGTAGATCATTTAAACTAGCTCTATCTATGGGATATGGGCTTTTTGTTCAATGCCGTTAGTCGACCTCCCTTAAAGAAGTAAGGTTGTGTCAACAGGAGGCCATCTCCTGCCAACACAGCACTGCCTAGGTGTTCTGGTACACTAACATAAATAAAGTGATGGAAGGTACACAAGCTAAGTGAAGCAGAATGCCATTTCCACTGAAGACAGCATCCTGTGATGTAGAACAGCATTCTTACGCAAAAACAAGAGTCCTGTGGCACTTCAAAAACTGAGAGATTTCTTCAGGCATAAACTTTCATGGTCTGCAACCCACTCCTTCAGATGCTAGTTTTTAAGGTGCCACAGGACTCTCATTGCTTTTGCAGTATACAGAGTAACACGGCTACCTCTCTGGAACATTCTCACACAGGATTCTAGCTCATCTTGTCAATTTCTGAAGGAATAGCCATGTTAGTCTAGTCCAGCAAAAATAGAAAAAAAAAAGGGAGTCATGTGGCACTTAAAGACTAACAGATTTATTTTTCGCATGAGCTTTCATGGGGGATGACGAAGTGGGATTTTCTCCCATGAAAGCTCATGTGAAAAATAAATCTGTTAGTCTTTAAGTGCCACATGACTCCTTTTTTTTCTAGCTCATTGTATACCCAGCCATATCCCACATACAAATTTTTGGGGTGAAAATGCTTTTTTAACTAAGTATCAAAAAATGGTTATAGTCATTGTCTGATTATTACAGCATGGAAATGCTTTTGGTGCTGGGGTAAGAATGCATTTTTAACTAGTTATAGTCAGTTTCAAATTATTCCAGTTTGAATGTTTTGGGTGCTGATAAAACCAAAAAGCAATCTCTAGCATAAAAGAAAAAATGAGCCTCTGAGTTCATACTGTAATAGACAGTTCTAGCATTTTGAAATAGTTTGAATCACTTGTTATATTGAACTTTGTTACCTGGCTATTCTGTGTATGTGTTAGCTTTTTTTATGGATTTTCACCTTTTAAAAGGATATTTACTGTACATTTAAAGAAATTGTTTCAATATGTATTAACCAGCTGTACTATAATCTACTAATTCTTGTACTGCATAATATTAATTTTAGTCCTAATGCCCCTCCCAACTCAATCATTGTCTTCATCAAACACACAGTCTAGTAAGGGTCATTGTGCCAGCTAGAGTGACAGAGTTGATGACAGTGCATCAGGCATGCTGCGAATCCACAGATCTCTAGCACAGTGCGGTGTGGGGTCAAGGCATATTAATGAAGAGTTTGAGAACAGTGTGTGCTGATGTGACTTCATCTGTCCTAATGACATGGCCGAAAAACATGTAGTGCCGTGTTTGAATATAAAGCATGATTGAAGGAACACCAGATTTCTGTGAGATTATGACATTTCTTACAAAACCAAACCACTTTATTTTCGGCATTTTGCACTAATAACACAAATGGAAACCCTTCCAAATTCCCATCTCTGCTAATTTGCTTATAGCAGTGGTTCTCAACCTTTTGCAGGTCGCAACACACTTGGTGGCAGCATGACCCTACAAGACACACCAGCCCACTCCCCCCCAGGTCAAATCCAGCCATCTTCCCAGTTCTCTATGACACACTTACCACTGTGTGGTGGCACAATAATGTGTCCTGACACAGTGGTTGAGATCCACTGGCTTAGAGCACTTCATGGTGTCTCTTAAAATAAACTAACAATACAATGAAAATATTAAATAAAAGACATTCCTAAAATTCAAAACAAAGAAAACTAATGTGCATTCAGCTAATGATGTAAAAAGATCACCTTCTTGTTTGATAGAGCTGTTCCCCTCATGCGTTCAGATTCATATTCACTTGCTTTCATCATACAACATATTTACCACTTTATTCTTATAGGGCCCTTGTTTTATAACAAAAGGAAATTAATAATAATCTCAGATTTCCCTCGCGCACACATTCCCTGCTTTAACCTGTGCATGTGTCAACGCTGAATATTTGCAGATGTTGTTGAGGTTATAATTAAGATTTTAGGTAAAACATGAGAGAGATTCAGATGTCCCAGGCTTCGTTATCTATAGGAAGCAGAAAGAAGTTCCTTGTGAAGCTGTGGAGTGTGTCATTGGGTATGGTTATTTCCTTGCATTTTAGGTTTTTCATTGGAGGGACTGTGAAACTTAACCAGCTGTAGTTCCTTTTAAACCCAGTTTTTGGTTGTAGAATATTAATGATGTTTGAACAGGAATAGACTTTTACCACTCCTACATCCGCTTTAGACCCTCCCACCTCACAAGCCTACTATACACAACTCTTGCTAATAACAACTCCACGGCCACAGAGTAGTAGGACCAAGCCTGCCATGTGCCCCCTAATCCCAGTCTCAGCCCAGCTCAATGGAATTGTTTTGGTTCTGCTGCCCTTTGGGTCCTATGCACCTGTGGAAGGGCTTGCTCTGTATTCAGCAGAACTTTCCATGGCTGCTTGATCCAGGAAAAGGCTTACGGATTCCCGTGTGGTGACTTCAAAGACTCTTTAATCACTGCCCAGAGAAATAGATATTTTTAAATGAAAAATGCATCATATTTCAAAGCCTGTAGAGGTCAGAGGTGGCCTGTGGACAAGCAAGAAGAGGAAGATGATAAGGATTACACCATTCCACAAGCATTCACTTTTACACTTACAGCTCTTCTGAAGTACAATCTACAGAATCAACAAATTTCCATAATGACTGATTAGTGAGATGTGATCAGTCACTGCACAGACGAGCACATGGAAATTATGGTTTCTTTTGCTGTTAACCTTGGTTGAATGGGAGAAACATTTTATTTTACATAGTCCTCATTAATAGTTTGCTGCTTTGTGTTAGCATTAGTGTAAACAAGAGAGAAGTGTAGTGCAAATCAGCAATACAGGTGGGGGAAGTTTTTTAACCAAAATTTTTTCATCAAAAAATGTGTTAATTGGATCCACTGAAATATTTTGTGAATTCCTGTTGGTTTCACAAATCATTTTGCCCCTCACCAATAAAAAACAAACTAAAACAATTCTGAAAAATCTTTTTTTCACTAGTGTGACAAACATTTTAACTCTTTTTAGAACTGCCAGCAAACCAAAAAATCACTTATTTACACAGCTCTAGCTAGCTGTTCCCTTCATAACTTTATTTTCTAGGCCAGGAGTAAGTGGCCTAAGAAACTCTATCTGGTGACTGGAGTAGGCAACCAAAACAGCTTGTAGAAGTCCTGTTATCAGAGGTTGTTAACAGTTTAGATGAAAACCTGTGAGAGACAGTCTCAGTATACTTAATTCTGCCTCGGTTTAGGGAAATGGACAAGATGATTTCTCTAGCCCTTTATAGTCCTAAATTTCTGCAGGTGGGTGTGCATGTGTGAGAGAGAACTTCCGTATATACAGGCACATTACTGTTGATTTGAAAAGTCATAGGCAATGGCACATTTTAGGAGAAACATTATATTTTATTAATACCTAGAGATTATTCTTTCATCCCCAGAATCAATATTTATCCTCTCGTAGCTGAAAATTCCTATCAACAATTGTCTCACTATGTTTAAACCACTAAAAAAAAAAAATCTAATTTTTTAGGGAAGAGGTGGAGAAAGAAAATTATTTAAAAAAAAAAGGCAAGGGCAGCTAATTCCATCATCATATATCCTGAAATTATTCTGTATTTGAATCTAGCAGCTTTAGTACCCACCCCCACATGAAAAAAAATAGGAAGAGGATTCAACAGCCATTTAGATCAGTGGTTCTCAACATTTTGTGGGTCACAACACACTTGGTGGCATATCACAATTCTAGAGGACACACCAGCTCACTCCCCCAGGCCAAATCCAGCCATTTCCCTGGCTCTCCACAGCGCACTTACTGCTATGTGGCGACACAGTGATTGAGAACCACTGATTTAGATCAATGTCAAATGGAGGTGGAAGTTCAGTTGCCTGCCTTGCATCATGGCCTCCATTGGAAGTGGTCAGAACCACAGCATTTAGGATATATCTACACTGCAATAAAACTCACCTGGCTGGCCTGCATCACTTGATTCAGGCTCGTGGGGCACAGGCTGTGGGGCTATTGCATTGCATTGTGGACTTTAGGGCTTATGCTGGAGGCTGGACTCTGGTACCTATAAAAGGAAGAGGATCCTAGATCTTGAATTTCAGCCCAAGCCTGAACATCTACACTGCAGTGTTGTAGCCCACAGCCAGAGCCCTGTGAACCCACAACAGCTGACATGGGACAGCCACGGTGGTTTTATTGTAGTGTAGACATATCATGGTTGTCACTACCAAGTGCCTGCAAACATAAGAAAAAAACAGTGCTTTGTAGCTACCACCTGCAAATTTCATATTGTTGGCAGGTGTTTTGCAGTGGAGTACTAGAAAAGGATAATTGCTGGAGACAAAGTTGGCAAGAACAGTATATGGAAGACACATTCAATTGCACATGAGTATGATAGGTGAACTCTAAAAAAAAAAAAAAAAAAAAAGAAAAACCCTGCCATTAAATGTTGAACAGCTGAAAATGCTAGATCATCCATTTTGTTTGCTGTGAAATGGACAAAGGAACCTGTAATGTAAGTAGTTAACAGTCATTGGGCTGCTTGTATAGCCAAGGTACTCTGGACCTTTTTGTGAGCAGCAGTATAACCTTTAAGATAATAATAGTGAACCCACGACAGCTGCAGTGAAGACAATTAGAGGTTTACTTTATTTGCAACAGCCGTTTGCTATTTGACTCATAAGTAGAATATGAGAGAACACTATCAATGTTTTATACAGCAGCTTGCACTTAAATACGACACTTGTCTAAGGACTTTATTTGCCTGGGGTGAGGATCACTTATGGTTCTGATGTGTATCATTTGGAATATCTGTATTAACTAACAAGATGTGTAATTTTACTGCAAACTGAAGTTAGGAAAAAATTCAAAGAGAGAAGGAGGTAAAGATTAATGTTACTCCCCACAAAGTAACTTCGTGATTTATTCCCTTATGAAACCCAAGATCCAGAGCCTGAAGCTTTCTTTGTTCATAATTTTTTTCAGACATAAAAGGTTCTGTCCACATTAGGAAAAAAGATTGTATTCCAGATTTTCTTCACTACACACCCACAGTTCATAAAGGCGGGATTCCATCTGCACCACATCAATTCCTTGTCACATGGAAGTGGTGTCTGAATACTGCTGTTTGATTGTTCTCCCACCCCTTTCTTGTGATTCCCACACAGAGTGTTCCATGGATGCAAAAACCAAGTGAGGAGAATAAGTGGAAAATGGATAGGAAGGTGGCCAAGATCAAGGAATAAGTTAGAGCTGTGTTTGGTGGTGGAGTGACCAAATGTCCTGATTTTTATAGGGACAGTCCCATCTTTTAGGGCTTTGCTTCAATTTATCTCACTTGTTGTCTGGTTGCCCTGTTTGATGGGGAGAAACAGTCATTGTTTCCACACCGCAACTTGGTCCCAGGGAAATAGCCAGGAAAAAGTAATTCCTAGCCTGAGGAGCCATGTTAGGTCCTCAGGGCATGTGTGGTGAACAGACGTTCTGTAAGTATAGTAATATGTTGATCCTTCCCATAATTATTACTAGAGGTGGGGTCAATTCAGTCCTGTGTTGGTAGGTCTGTTTTAAACATGTTAGGAATATGGTTTGAGTTGACATTGGTTAAACACAATTTCCCTATCCATTGTTTCTGTTTACTGTCCCTTACAGCTAAGGAGTGCTGTCTGCTGAAAGCAGCAGACATTCTACATTCATTACAATACAGACTGATAATGGAGGAAATGTGCACACTGTTTAATCTGTTATAGAACATTTTTGCTTACACTTGCTGTTCTTTTTATCTGAAGTGATAGTGATTCAGTCTGATTGAGTATCTGTTTACACTTTGTGTATCTACATTGTCCTAGAAATTTCATAGTTCTGTATACACTTTGAGTTGTGTTAAAAAGAACAACCAAAAAGCCTTGTTTTAGTCTAGTGGCTTGAGTCATTCCTGATAACTTAGACCAGTGGTTCTCAACCTCTTGTAGGGCGCAACGCACCTGGCTGCATACTGCAACTCTACAGGACACACTAACCTACCCCCTCCAGGTCAAATCCAGCCTGGCTCTCTGTGACACTTACCACTGTGTTGAGAACCACTGACTTACTGGTACAATTTGTACCTCTCAAGCCAGCAAGGCCTGCTAGAGATAGGATCCAGCTTGGCAAACATGACTGTATCAGTCTTCCCTAAAGGGTTACACTGAGGGAGTATAAGGTCTTTGTGATTTGGTAAAAGGTGGGGATTTGGGGAAAGGTGGGGTGCCCTAGTGTGCAAGTAACAGGAGAGCAGCATTAAATTTCAGTCAGTGCTCCATAGTTCACTGAATGAGCACCTCTTCTGGAGCAGGACTTCCAGGCATCTTGCATCTCCTGAACTCTCCGGATTTGAATTCATTGGCCACAGAGCTCTTAATGTTTGTTTGCCAGTCATGCCTAGGGTTACGAGATGTCAGGCAAAAGGAGGACATGTCCTCCATCATGTCCTCCACGTGGCTGGCATTTTATAAATACAAGATTTTGTCTGGCTTTTTACTTACAGAGTTTAAAGTATGCTGGAACGACACAGAACACCCTATTTTTAGGGGGAAGCATTCCAGGCCCCCCCCCCCCCAAAACAGAAGAATATTATATTAATACTACATTTTCTCCATGTGTCCTCCAATGTCTTCCTTTTCATACCTCCCTGTCCTCCTTTCAGTGCTTTGGTATCTGTAACCCTAGTCATGTCTGCATTTTGTTTAAAGACTCAAAGAAAGGTGAGTCCAAGAGGGACTTTCATCACTGACAGCTTTCTTGATTAACTTACGTTAATGTTCAACTTGCATGATTTTTGAAGCAGTAAAATATCTTTAAGACTAAGAAACATAGAAACAAAACAAAAAAATCACACTTTGAAATCTATCCCCTTGGCAGCTGTCCCTTTTTTCATTTTGGCAGACACTAAGAATTGCTGGCAGAACTGGTGGGGTTAGGCTAAAAGACAAATAGTTCATCATGAATCCTTTAATTCAGCTGATATTTCAACGCAAAGGATGCCAGCATTTTTTTTGGCTGATGCTCTGTAGAATGTACATGACAGCCACATTGGCATTATTAAATATATTGGTATTACCTGGCTTTTTGTTCATCTTTTTATCAATCACAGAAGCAAGTTTCATGAAAATGTCACAAAACAGAAGTCCATCATTTTCTAGGGTCTATTTCTTTAGCTGCAAAAAAAAAAAAAAAATTAGACTAATTAAATAAATGTCATGATGAGAGAAAAAAAGTAAATTCTTAGAGAAATAAAATTAGTTTTTAAAGCAATCACATTTTATATATCAGGAGAATTATCTTGTGAACAATTGCACTGTAATCACTAACTTTCCAGAATTAGTTTTATTGGGCAGTTGGAATGTTATATTTTGGTGACCTGTTCACCTACAAAACAAACATAAACCTCTTTTTGAATGATTCCCATATAATGTTTGGTTTTTCTTTCATTTTTACTATCTCTGCAAAGGAGACAGCACTTTCAGGTTTTGGGAAGTGGCTTAATGGGATGAATCAAAGGGTCTTAAAAAAGAAACATTTCAAATTTCATAGATATGACCAAATGGCTTGAACGGAGCTCAGATTTTAGTCCAAATGCAAATAACAATTTGAGCCAAAAGAAAGCACACACTTGCATATGTCGATAAGTAGGTCAAAGTCAAGATGCTATTCACAAACTTTATCTGGAGTTATCATGGTACCCGTTTCTCAGGGAGGAGAGTTTGCAGTCACCAGAGAAGACAAAGTGTGACGATTTACTGGTAATATAAAAATAACTACTCTGTAATTGAAGTAATGGAGACTACATTATCAGGACTGATGACCAAGAGGGTTTAGGCAAAGATTCAAAAGTGAATTTATCAGGGTTTATCTGTGTGTGACCAAGGCACTCCTGTATACACTCCCTACACACCCTTGTAATAATTTTTGTACAAAATATGCCTTGTGTAAGGTATTATCTGTAAACTAACAATTTGCTAAAACATGATGAAATGGATGTAGCAACATCATATTTAAAGTTATGAATGAGCTGGATTCATGACTGAAATGTGTTTACCAGACAAATCTGGAAAGTGGGTAAACCAGTTTTTCAAAACAAAGGGCAAGCTCTCTAGCAGGAGTCATCAAAGCTGATGAGCCATCACCTATTTAGTAGCCATTCTATGGTGCAGAACAGGAGCAGGAACAAACAGACTTCCATCTTAGCAAAAAATGGCATGAAACTTCTTTCACCATCAGACTTCTTATCTCCACACACACAGTGGAAAGGAACTTTATTTAGGGGTGCAAGTTTTGTCACTGGTCCGTTGCTGCTGCTGATCGTGATATTGGCTGTGTCTACACTAGCCAATTAGTCCAGGTCTACATGGCTTTGCCTAGTTCAAACTCAGAAATTTCTAAGCTTTGCTTAGTCTGAATTAATAAGTTTGAATGGTTAATCGGGACTAAGCACTTAGTTCGAACTTTAAGTTCGAACTAGCATGATGTAGACTAGACTAATGGCTTAGTTCGAACTTTTTTAGTTCAAACTAAGCCATTAGTTCAAACTAGCAGTTTACTAGTTCAAACTAAAAAGTTAGTTTGAACAAGTAAATGTGGTTAGTTTGAACTAAAAAGCCCTGGTTAGTTCAAACTAACCTTGGGTTAGTTCAAACTAACTGGGAACTGCTTAATTTGGACTAAGGAAGTCCAAACTAAACTTTGCAATTTAGACATAGTCATTGTCGCAATTTGTATCTATAGCTACACATACGACTCTGAATTCTGAACCCTGATGCACAGAGTTGGCTGAGGGCATGAGAAGTCCATATCTGTGATATTGATACAGATCTGGAGCATTTCATGTGCATCCTGGAAACAATTTCATCTGTCTCGCTCAAAACCGTTATATGCTGATCTTGTCAGACACTACTAATGAGACACTTGCTCAAGTTTTTGAGATTGATGCAGCTCACTGAAGACTAATCTTCAGGTTATATGTGAACTGCTTATATGGGTGACCCTTCTTTCTTTTATTCTGCCTCACCTCCCCATACGAGATCTGTTATAGGAAATGAAGATCTTCTGTTCTGATGACATGTCCAATTCACCAAAGTTGTACTATAAAGACCATTTCCTCAATGCTGATTTTGTTGCTCTCTCAAGGACCTTAATACTGTCCATTCTGTCCTGCCAACGAATGCTCCTTTTGAATGGAGCAAGTGCACATGAAATTGCTCAAGCTTTTTATTGTGCCATCTATAAAGAATCCACATCTCAGATCCATACAGGTGCAATGCTAGAACCACTGCACTGTAGATCTTCAGTTTGGTGGAAAGATGAGTGTTATGTTGATTAAGGACTTTTGTTTGGAGTCAGCTGAGGGCCAATCTGGCTTTACTGATCCTGGAGAAAATTTCCTTAGGCAGTCAGTGTCATTCAACGTGATGCTACTGAGACATTTGAACCAATCCACTTTTTCAGCTGTATGCCTTGGAAGAAGATGACTGGTGCTGGAACACTGGAATGAGGTGCTAGTTGGAATAAGACCTCTGTTTTACTAAAGCTGTTGGGAAGGCCAGAGAGCTGGAATGCCTCAGAAAACCTATTAATGACAAACTGAAGGTCATCCTATCTATGGACCATCATGATGGAGTCATCTGCAAAAAATACCTTAATGAGAAGTCTCTCGCATCTTGGTCTTAACATTGAATCTCTGACGATCAAAGAGAGAGGCAACAAGTAGGAAACAGATGTATATCCCCAATCCAAATACCATGTGCTAATGATTTCAGATGATGGCATAAAGAGTACACTTGTAAGTTTTGTGAATAGTACCAAGCTGGGAGGGGTTGTAAGTGCTTTGGGGGATAGCATCACAATTCAAAATGATTTGGACAAACTGGTTAAAAGGTCTGAGATAAATAGGTTGAAACTGACTAAAGACAAATGCAATGTACTCCACTTAGGAAAGAGCAATCAGTTGCACACATAAAAATGGGCAATGACTATCTAGGAAGGAATACTGTGGAAAGGTATCTGGGTGTTACAGTCATGGACCACAAACTAAGTATGAGTCAACAATGTAACACTGTTGCAAAAAAAAAAAAAAAAAAAAAAAAACCAAACAAAACCATGACACCATTCTGGGATGTATTAACAGGAGTACTGCAAGTAGAACAGGAAAGATAATTCTTCCACTCTACTCCACACTGATTAGGCCTCAACTGGAGTATTGTGTCCAGCTCTGGATGCTTCATTTCAGGAAAGATGTTGAAAAATTGGAGCAAGTCTAGAGAAGAACAACAAGAATGATTAAAGGTCTGGAACACTTGACTTACAAGGGAAGATTGAAAGAACTGGGATTGTTTAGTCTGGAAAAGAAGAGACTGAGAGGGGACATGAGAACAGTTTCAAGTACCTAAAAGTTTACAAGGAGGAGGGAGAAAAATTATTCTGCTAAGCTGCCGATGATAGGACAAGAAGCAATGGGCTTAAATTACAGCAAGAGAGGTTTAGGTTGGACATTGGGAAAAAATTCCTAACTGTTAGGGTGATTAACCACTGGGATAAGTTGCCTAGGGAGGCTGTGGAGTAGAGTGACCACGCAATCCAGATCTAGGAGGGTCTATGTCACTCCTACCCTGCAAACTAGGCTGCCTCACAATCAGGGGTGTTGCTGGTGCTGGGCATGTGCCCTGAACCCCAGCACCAGAGCCCTGGATCTCTGGCCCAATTAGGCTGGAGATCTGGGGCCTGGCCACCAGTGGGCACAGTGGCCCCGTTCCCTGCTAGGGATGCGGCATCTGGCCGCCTGTGGCAGCGCCTGGCCCTGTCCCCAGCCAGGAGGCGGGGCCTGCAGACTGGGGGGCGGGTCCTGTGGGCCAGGGGTGGGGCCTGGGCCCATACCCCGGGTCCCTCCCCCAGCCAGCGATGCCCCTACTCACAATGATTTATCACTTCTACATGGGCCACTCAAGAACAGTCTATCAGCATGCAGGACACACCTGAGTGTCATGCATAACTGCAGCCTACCAGCCACATTACAGTCACATGCTGGTTTCTATTCAGGGGTTAAAATATAATCTGAGTGCCTCCCAGAAACCTCCTAAATTTCTGGGCCCGCATCACATAGGTCCGGGCCCCCTTCACCCACCCCAGCTACTGCCCCCCTAATTGTCTGCCCCACCCCAGCTACTGCCCCCAATATCCATTCCCATGTTCCCAATATTCCCCCAGCCCCCAGACCCACCCCCAATACCCACTCCCCTGTCCCCGTATTCCCCCAGCCCCCAATAACCACCCCCCAAAATCCATATCCTGCCCCCAATACCCATCCCCAGCTTGGGCACCCTGCGATGGGGACAGAGTCCTGCCCCCATGAGCTTCCCACTTGTACTGGGCCACCCCAGTGCTCACTGCCAGCCATGCGCTGGGGCAGTAATTGCCTCAACTCCTCTCACTGCAGGCTGCGTTTTGAGGCTTCTGCTTCTAGTGCAGACTGTGTATGTGCAGAGGAACCAGGGCAGCTGACACGTATACCCCCACTCTTCCTTGCCCTGCTAGAATGCACTGGAATGGCGTTCCGAGGCCTACTATTTGTAGGGGCTCAGCATTCTGGGGCCCCTAAAAATAGAAAATGGAACCGGAAGTCTGCATTCCAACGCCCCCTGTGTTAAATGGTGGGCCCCAGGATGCAGCATTCTGGCTCCATTTTCTATTTTTACAGGCCCTGGAATGCTGGGCCCCTAAAAATAATGGGCCTGGAACGCCATTCCAGATTACTTTATCTCCTGTTTCCACTAGTCTTAGTTACCACTTGCAGAGTGTACCCTTGTCGTTAGCCCCAGTACTGATTTAGTTATGTCTATAGTCACGGGTCTGGATTGCATGGTGGAATGTCATCATAGAAGTTTCATGTACAGTTATAAACATTTTACCTTGACGCATCTAATCACTATCAAAATCAACCAACATTAAGGGAAGGTGAGTGTAATAAGGTATATACAGTAAGAATCATTTTGTCCTTGGTCAAAGGGCTTAGTTGTCCTCCCCCAGTCAAGAAAAGTTAAAAATTGTAAGGTACTTGTACTTGGCAGTCCTCCTTTCTGCTCTGGCTTGGAGGTAGGCCACCCCACCCTACCATGTCACAAAACTTAAGGGTTAAGTAGCAGGGAAATTAGCAAATCAACAGGCTAGGGATTTGGTTATTTACATGGGGCAGAGCACTAATAATTTAAAGGCTCTTATTCAAGGCAGAGCAATAATTAATCTAAGAGTCTCTGACCCACCAGCAGCTCAGAGCAGTGAGCAAGCCATTAGGTATATGGTGGGGAGACTGCCTCCTGGTGGTGGAGTTGGTATCAGGGAGTAGAGGAACCATGGCCCATGCTCTTTCACTGGGTTCCAGCCCAGGTACCTGACAAAATCAGAAGAAACCATCACTGGTCACTGGGGATCCCAGTGAAACACGCTGTCTTAAGTTCTCACAACAAAACTGGACAGAAGTTTGGCTTCACTGGGCTACTTCCTACCACAGTTCAGAGAGAGGGTTCTGTAGTCCAAGTTACTCTGTTTCCTCTGGGTATTCGGCAGCCAGCAATCCTGGCAGCTCCTCTCTCCAGTCTCTTTTGCGGTCAGGGCATTACCTGCTTCATTAGCAGAGCCAGAGATCAGCAGCAGGCTACAGATGTCTGCTTTCTTCCCTGGCCTTGACCCACCTGAATCTGGGCTCTGCCTCGTCTACTTCAGGTCTCTCCCCTCAGCTCCTGGCATGAGGCCCAGGCCCAGCCTGGGTCTACCCACCAGGGAGCAGAGAGTGGTTCCTCCCCTTCTTGGGTGGAGGGAGGCTATTCAGCCTCACTACATGTTAGAACAAATCTATAAGCTCTAACTTTCCAAACATTGATTTTTACTTCAGGTTTGCTGTGTTTAAACTCTGTTGGTGAAATTTGCAAGAAGAGACAAATCAGTGATAAGTTTCTCTACTGGAAATAAAATTGACTGTAGTGTGAGAATTTATTATTAGTACTAAGAGATTGGAATGTAAGAACCTAAGAAGTCAATATGGAAAAAGCCCAACAAAATCTACAAAGAATGAATAACAAACTATATATTCTTCAAACTGTGACAGGCCACTGAATAATACCACAGGATGGAGGCAAACAATGTGCTGGGGAGAGTGACAATAAAATAGGGATGACAGCATATAAGGAGAATGATGAATGCATTAACACAGGTAAGAGTGTTAGATAAAAGATCACACAGAATGGCAGAAAATTCAGTCTAAACAGATCCTGAATAATCTAAAAGGAAACAAGTGCTATGTAACACAGTGAACGCCAGTTATTTTTCCCTCAGGGACATTTTCAGACAATTTCAGTGTATGTATATATAGAAAGAAAGATTTGTATTTGTCTTTATCTATACATTTATAGATACTTATACCATATATGTGGTTTTGAAATCCAAGTGATAAATTCCTAAAATCATGTGATAAACTGTACTTATAGCCTTTTGCACCTTTGTCTGCCTCATCTGCACCACCCTCACTAATCCATTTCAATGGGACTTCTTCTGACAGTACAGAACATCATTCTAAGCTGTTATATTGGTTCAAACTTGCTACAAAAATGTTGATTTTCTTCCTTCCCAAGCACCCCACAAAATGTGGAATTTCCCCCTTCAGTTTATTCTGCTTCCAAGGTCCAATACTTAGATCAGTGCTGTTTTTGAGATCTGATTCCTCTTACAGTGTATCTTAATTCATCAGGAAAACCAATAAGAATTGAAAGGTCCATTGTCAGAACAAAAACTGATGTTAATAATACTGTAATATAGATGGAAAAAAGATGTTCTTCTATCAAAGAAAGAAAGGCAACCTAAAATGGTTAAAACCTTCATTTTCAGTTCAGACAACTTGTAACAGTGATAGATTCTGAATTAAAGGATTCTTGACCAGAATTATTCCCCCAAATCATCTTTCTTTATCACCTGTGTGTTTGTATTGACAATGAGAGTGCCTCTATGATGCTACAGCATAACTAAAAGTAAAATTCTACTGAGACCTACATCATGGTATTTTTGCATATTCTGTAGCCATATTAATTTCTGGATTAAAGTTTTGATTATTGATAGAATGTTTTATATTAGATTACAGTGACTTGGTTTAAGGGATTAGTTTCTCGAACAACTATAGTATCAGGATTAGCAGGCCAAGAATCACCTTTAAGATTATCATTATGTTTGGCAACTTTAGGATCTCATGACGAAAAATGCCCACAACTGATGTACTGAGAAGTTCTGAACTGTCCTTTTATTAAGCATCTATTATTATTATCAAGAATTATTATTATTAAGATTAAGTAATATATTAATCATAGTTGTTCTTCTTCTTCTTATTATTATTATTATTATTAAGAACAAATAACCAGCCCCTCAAACACTGAAATACTACAGCAGATAAAGACAGAGAGAACAAGTGTTTAACCCTGTAACTAGCGTCACTCACAGCTCCTTCCAGGGAAATCTTGGAGTGTCAGTCATTACCTCCCTCATCATCCTCTTCATCATTATTACCATCATCACCAGTGGTGGCTCTCCTACAGTCTCCCTATATGCTCCCTCAGAATACGGGCCAGGCAACACCTTTTATTCTGAGTTATGCATATGTGATTCATACATATGTGTAACCCTTCTGCCAGGGCAGGCTGGCAGAACAAGGGCCAGGCTCTATACCTAGGAGTTTTCAAATAATGTAGCACCACCAACCAGCTTGAGCCCCCACGCAGATTTCTGGGGAATCCTGCACTGTTCCTTGAGCACCCCAAAGGGGTAAGGCTTCCCCACTCACAAGCACAAGACTGAGTGTAGTAAACAGAACTTTTAATAGTAGTAAAACAGAATGCAAAAGGCCAAACAACAGAGATCAGCACTAATCTAGAAAAATCAATATAGAGCAACGTTCCCAACAACCCACACCGCATAACAGAACTTACAAACTTAATGACACTGATCTGGAGAATCAGTGCTAACTAGGCTCCCAACCAATCCTAGGGTACGTAGGAAGTGCCTTTCACACCAGCTGTCCACCGACGCTGTCTGCTGGTCACTCACTCCATCCTCTAGAACTGTTCCTTGGCTCCATCTGCTGTCCGCTTTCACCGTTCACTGGCTCCACCTGCTGTCTGCCGGCTCTGCCCTCTAGTTACTTAGGCCACCCAGCTTGCCGCTGGCCGCTCTCACCGTTCACTGGCTCCGCCCACTGTCTGCCGGCTCTGCCCTCCAGTCATTTGCACCACCCAACTCGCTGTTGGCCTCTATCACTTTCTGCTGGCTCCTCTTCAGTAATTTCAGCTCAGAGAGGGGGAGTTCCCTCTCTCTAGTAATCTCAGCCCCGAGAGTTTGCCACTCTCTAGTCATGGCAGCTCTTAAACATCAAGTAGCTGCAAACGCCTACTGTCCTTAACATAACAAAGGGGGCCTCCAGCCAGATCTATTGTTTGACCTGGGGGGGGGCCTGGGGTGAGACAGGAATGCCTCCAGCATTTTGCTACAAAAGGAGCTAATGCAAAACCCCACCCCTCTCACTCTTTTTCAGGCTGAAATAGCCAGTGGCCTTTCTTACAAACTCTTTTTTTAACTAATGTTTGCTTTTACTCTTTAACTAACGCAGACAGATTTGGAACAAGCAGAGGATAACATATCATAACAGACAGTATTTCATATTTCGCTTCAGTAGAATTACAGATATTGGTAGATTTGTGAGCAGATTAATCCCAAATACCATTACCCATTATGCCCTGCACCCAGTATGCTAATACCTAATTGTGCTCTTTTGTGTTCATGCTAATGCAGGACCCATGCAGATTAGTTGCCCCCCTGCAGAAGCTGTTATGCACAGCTTCTAAGCCTGCCTTACATATGCATAAGGATCCCAACCCCTTTTTCCTTATCCATACTTCCACACTCCACTGATTTACGGGTGACCCTTTTCTCATTTATTATCTCCTTGGTTCCCCTTATTCTCATTAACATATCAGTGGATTACTAGACCAATCAGATTATTACAGAATACTAGGCATCTTGGGCTATTAACTGCACTTTGTGGCATACATTCTATTCTTATTTTCCAAATATCAGCACACAATACAAAATCTTTTTAGCAGCACAAGCCCATTTTAATAAATGATTTCCTGCTGGGGCCATACATAGAATGGCAGATGCCATTTTGGAGACCAAAATGGCATTCTCTGCATAATGTGACTTTGTGTGCACCATACTTGTGAGGTCAGGGCACGCAGAGGATGCAGTACTATTTTTCTGTACAAAATGGTGTCCTCTGCACAGCACTCCCTAATATTTATGCATGACCTTGCATACACTGTGTTCCAGAACCACTAAC
This sequence comes from Podocnemis expansa, assembly GCA_007922195.1. NCBI lineage: Eukaryota > Metazoa > Chordata > Testudines > Podocnemididae > Podocnemis > Podocnemis expansa. Next base: position 18,999,210 of record ML681964.1, on the reverse strand, counting down.
ACATCTTTTACTGTAATCTTACACTTTACTGGTTCAGGGTTATCTCAGTCAGCTACTCATGCCAACTTGTTTGAGGCCTAAGGCCTCAGACAGATAAATTGAGTATCTTACAGGCCTGTGGCCTCTAGGCCCAGTGTTAATTAATACACTTTTTTTTCACCTGTATAGCCTAAAAAAACTTAATGTCTTTTATTCTTGAGTACAATTCCATACAAAGAACCAAAGGTAAAAATTGTGAAGACTATGGCTATGTCCACACTTACACAGTTAAATCGATTTAACGTATATCAGTTTAATAAAATCACTATTAAAATCATTAAATCAATTTAAGTTAAATCAATTTAACAGGTCCCCACTAGAAACTCAAATCGAAATAGCATGTCCATGGACAGGACTTGCTATTTTGATTTAGGAGAGAGGCACTATGGGAGGTGTGGCAACACGGCCCCCTAGAAGGGGCATGCCTCCACTCAATATATAGAAGAAGGAAAGCACCTGGGAAGGAGAAGGGCAAAAAGTATTAAATTGATTTAACAGTTAAATTGAAATAACATGTCCGCACTGTTGTTTCAAAATAACAATTTTGATTTAACCATCATATGGAAATAATGCTAGGTTTTATTATATCGATATGACTTTCCTTATATTGAAATGAGGGAGCTCCTCGTTCTGAAATAAGGGAACATCATGTGAACCTATCATTTTTTAAATCAAAATAACTGGCTTTATTTTGATTTAAACAGTGTGTGTGGACATACCCTATAAGACAGTGTAACTATGTAATGTTCTTTAGGGTTTGACTACATATCTCCCTCTCGCTGTGTGTGTGTGTGTGTGTGTGTGCGCGCGCGCACGCACACACACTCGAAATACCTTTTTAATTTTCATTGTTGAAGGGATTCTGCAAGGAAGAATTTAACAGGATAATAATTACTGCTTTCTTCATCATGCCCCGAAATAAAAATTATCTTATTATAGCTATGCTAATACTTCATAAATTCTATGGCCTGATCCGAAGCCTATTAAAATCAATAGAAAGACTCTTAGGCCCATTGATTTCAGTGGGAGTAAGGTACCTAAATAATGTTAAGGATTAAGCCTTAATTACTACAGTGGGCTTTAGATCAACATTACTTAGTTACTTCAGTGGCCTTTAGATCAACATTACTCAACTTCTAATGCTCAACATTATTTTGTTTTGCTGCTACTTAGCACTTTCATGCTTAATTTCTCATGGTTACCTAGTGAATTGTCATTTTTTTAAAAAAATTGTCTCACTCTTTATTCTTACATGCTATTTGATTCAATTTTTGAGATCTAGGGATGCCTGAATACCTTTGCCAAAATGTATGTTTTATATCTTAAAGCACAGAGAAGGTGAAGGAAAATGACACTGTTCATCCATACCTTTTCTGATGTAAAGGGACTGAAAGAGGTGTCGATAGTCTTCATGCCAGGATCTGACTGGAAGATCAATGGAATTTTTGCACCTTCTTACAGGAAATCTGAGTCTGGCCCTTCATCTTTAATTTACAGGAAAAAATCCAACAAGAACCAAATAACCAAAGGGTAATCACTTTTGTTGGTCAGTAAAACCAACAAAACCAGTTGCTAGGCATTAACTTATATGTCAGTAAAAGAATTTTATAATAAAACATGCATTTGTAAATATTCCTGATGCTTTAAGTTCCAGCCGTTCTACATCATGTGCCATTAAAGAATGTTATTTATCTATTTCTTTAAAAACTAAAGATGCAGAATAGATGGAATACTAAGCCCCCAGGCTGTAGTTCATTTCATCACAAATGTTCCAGATCATTCTACAAATTAGATAAATAAGAAACACCACTGAAGTGCAGCCACCTGTTTCATGGAATTTATTATGGATTAAGCAGCACACAACAGAGAGTCTAGGATAAGAGTAAAGAATACTGTTTTCATCTGAAATTTCTAGTGGAATTTGTGATAATTACTAATAGGTAGAATGAAATCAGGAGTTAAAGTATAATTTGGTGGGCCCCAGACCCTCCTGCACAGGTGGGCCCCTTTCTGACATGGGGGGGCCCTGCCATCCAGCATGGATGGGCCCCCCAATACCTGTCCCCAGAACCCCCCCTTGCCCCAATACTCCTCCACAGCCAACCCCAGACACACACAGACACACAACCCCCAGCAGCCACCCCCCCCCAAAGCCCTTACCCTGGCTATTTGCAGGCTGCCTGACCAGCTGGGAGCTGCTCTGCCCTGCAGGGGGGAGATTCCCAAACTCCCAGCCTGTGCAGCTGACTGCTGGCTGGGCTTAAGGTGGAGCACGGTTTCAGGTGGAGCCACCAGTACACAGTGTTCTGGTGCGTTCCTCTATTTTTGGGGGCCCTGGCATGCTGCCAGCCTAAAAATAGGCAGCCCCAGAACTGCATTTCAGTGTGCTCCCCCTTACTTTAACCCCTGAATGAAATCATCCAAACTGAAATATTAATAAGACCTACAAATATATCAATTTATGCAAAATGTGCCATGGTATTTTTAGGACCACAGATTAACATGATTTTTATGCCCACTTGGACAGACAGCACCTCCAACAAGCTTCTAGTCCTAGGCTGTGTCATTAGTACAAAACTGACTCAATGGGAAGAAAGCCACCTGTTGAGTAGATGATGCTCATGCTTATCTTAAGATTGCAGCTACTTTACAGAACAAAATGAATGAGACTAGTTGAGTAGGAGGACTTTGCAAATGAAAATATGTCTCAGATATTTTATCTATGTCCTCCTACAGACTCCTGACTTGAGAGACCTGTTAAATAAAGAGACAGTGCTCTCAAAACTCTCATTGCTCTATAAGTGACCTGCATAAAATGTACAGTGTGCATAAATAGCACAACACAGTTTTTATGGAAGAATTTCTTTTGCAGTAAAATAGTCAAAACATCCCATTGATGGTATCTATCTTGAAGCAGTCATAGGAATATGTGAGCGTATCAGGTGGCAAATTCTTTATGATCGAGAGTAAACATAAACAATGAACTTTGAGGCTAAAGCCATCCCAGCAAGCTCCAAATGCAGCTGGAATGGATTTAGTCAAGAAGTGACTGCACAACATTTACTAAAAGCCTCAAATAAGGGAATAATGAAAAAAATAAACCATTTCAGCAGTAAAGATATCTGCCAGCATGTTTTCTAGAGTTTGCCATCTGGGTCCTGCAGCCATCAATCAGGCCTTTTGTGTGACTCCAGCTGTTGACTTCTCTCCTTCAGAGTAGAAAGACATGAGAAAATGAAACAGAAAAATTAGAACAACAGCTGGAAGGTAAATTTCTTCCAGATATTAACTGGCTTATGATTGTTTTTGATGGTATGAAAAATTCAAGTTGGCCATATAACATGGTAAGAGGAGCAGCCAGCTGTATGTATTTTAAAATAACAGTACCATACATTAGAATTATTTTTACATTTTTTATGTTTTTCCATGTAGGGATTATCAATTTTATATTCTAATTTGGGGCCTGATCTAGCAAGTCTTTCTGCATACTGAACTGCCATTAACTAGATGTGTATTTTTTTAAGCACAAATCATGGACTCAGTGCTATACAGCTTCTTCCTTGAAGAGTTTAGAAGTCTCAAACCCCCCAGTTCTTTACACTTATGGAATATAGTCAGATTGTAAAGTGACAAGCACCCTTCATCAGGGCCAGATTTTCAAAAAGCTTAGCTCCTGTTTTGGCACCTAGGTAAGGACCAGAATTTCACAAGAGCTCTGCAGCAAATGTGCACCTAGTGTCCTAAACTCTTTGAAAAGCTGGCCACTCATTTTGGTTCCTTAAACAGGAGCTGAGTTCTTTTGAAAGTCTAGCCTTGATTATGATTGCTGAGCCCTTCTGAACATTCTGGCCATACTTAACTCTACACACATGGATGGCTTGCCCTAAAGTCACCAAGCCAGGCATCATAACTCCTTTTCCATGGATGTTGTACAGGCAAATAGAAAGACATTATCCCCACCTCGTTAATGGAAGCTAGATGCTAAGTAGTAGTATAGTAGAAACTCATTGTTGATTTGATCATTCAATCCTGCTGAGATTGACATCAGCTCTTGTCTCTAATGGGAACAGGGCCTTGAAATTATTCAGAATAAAAAAGGATTTGTACCAACTAATTCTGATTAACCAAATTACTGTAGGTGCCATTTTTCAACTGGTCATAGGTTATTATTATTTGTTGTACTGTTCTACTTAGATTTCTCCCCATCTCTGTGGCATCTGAGGTCTTATGCAGTGCCTTGCTCTAAACAGCTTATCAAGGGTGATGAGAAGAGTGCTCATCAGAAATAAAACATTATTACTATTTATGTTTTTCATTATTATTTTATTATATGCGATAAAGGTATTTTGTTTTTTATCCTTCTAAATATTTAAGCAGATTTAATGTGTTATAATTGTTCAGTACTTAACATTATCTCACTTGGTACACAAATTGATTTGCAAATGTTCACATCATACATAATATTTTGATTATATTCTCAGCTGCCAGATGGTGTGAAACAGATGAGGCTGTTACTAAGGAATTTAGACAGGTGAATGCTACATAGTGCTGTACTCTCATTGCTCCCACTGAACAACACAGATCCATTGCAGAACATCATAGACCAAAAAAGGCATACTCATCCATTCTTTGGCTATTTGCTTTAAATAATCTGAGAAAGAATGCTGTATCTGGATAACAACCATTCTAAAGTCATGAAATTGGCTTTAAATCATCTGAACAAAATAAGTTAAACCATCATTGCCAAAATGATTACTGGGAAGGCTTGAGTTTTGTGTCTGTTAAGGCTGTTTCCTCACTCTGGTACTCTGAGTGCAGAAGGTGGGGGCCCTCAACAGGCCTTAAAAGCCACTGGCCTTAAAGCCAGGTCTTAAAACTCTCCAAGGCCTCCAATTTCCTGGCCTTGGAGTGGTATTGCTGCTACCATCCAAATGCAAAAAACCTCTCGAACCCAGGAAGGAGCACTTCGGAATTCCTTCCTCTGAGGTATCTGCAATTACTTTTATTCTTCTCTCAGGAGAGTGACTGAACCCCAGCTGGGATATCAGCTGGAAATGGAACAGAATCCCCTTTAGTAGCTGGCTGTGCAGTCTGAGGCACATCCACACAAACCTCTTGCTTTTCAGGACACAGAACCAGAACTTACTTAAAAGGTAAAATCTTTAATTAAAAGGAACAGATAAGAAACACAGAGAGTTGCTTCTCTGGGATTTGACCTAGGTAGTTATAGGGTAGGAGGAAGGGGTACATGTGCTCAGCACAGAGAAGTCCAAAAACAAACCAAAACCAAAGAAATACCCTGCCCATGTCTAAGTAAACATTCCCTGTTCTACTCATGCCTAGTCAGTAACAAACTTGAGCTTATCTTTGGTAAGGATGTCGCTGGATCCTTCCTCAGGCCCCTCTGGCCTCCTGATCCTCCCAGGAGCTCTGCTGCATCCAAATAGGAACAGGCAAGGCTGCTGCTCCAATTCAAAAGGTTGTGCTTTGTTCCTATTGGCTGTCCTGGGACTCACTGACCAGAGTGTTAACCCCTTCCTCCCCAAGGATTATTACAGTGTCCATAAATTATTGGCACAAATATATCTTTTAAAAACAATGTATTGATTGTCTGTTATACCGTGAAGGTGGAATGATTGAGAAAAGTTCCCCAAGGACTAAAGATTAAACACTAAGTCACACTCTGTTGGGAGAAGTGAGAGACAGGACTACTGGAGGGCATCACCCAGCAAGGCATTGTCCAGCAGAACTGGTTGACCCACCCAGAAGGGAGTTGAGTTAATTCAAGTTATTAGATGTCTGTAGCTCCCAGTTCCTGCCAATACAGTGTAACAAGCAGTGAACTCAAAAATACCATGCAAATAATGAATGTCATTAGAGAATTTAATATAATTTAATAGCACTAAAACACTAGGTGAAGGTACTTTTATTTATGAAGGCCTAGGATTTGCATCACTGTATGAAATCCTGGCTCTGCTAATGGTAGTTTAGCCATTGATTTCAATGCACTAGAATTTCAAAGTGTAGGAACTTGCTCAGGTACATCTCCAAAATTTCTGAAAAAGAGGGAACAAAAAGCAAAATAATAATAATAATAATTAATAATAACAACAGGGATGTTACAGATACAGTCACTAAACCAGACTATGCCTCACTCCCAATCCTAACTAAATCCTACCAGCCCTTATATTTGGGGTTGGAGGGTAAGGAAGCACTACAAAGAGTTACAACTTCAAACTAATTTTAAAATATGGCAAGAGAATAAAAATTATAAACCTTTTCAAAAGGAAGACATTTAATTATTTTGAGTTTTCTTACAAAATCCTTATTCATTTTCCCTCCTATCGTTCAGAAAAGTTCTACCTTAAAAAAGAAACTCACATGACATTTCGGGTGATTGACTTAGTTTTGGTGAGGTTGTGAGGAAAGAGTCTAAATCAGGGGAAATGGTTAGACAGAATATTGTTGGGTTTTCCCTGGGACAGGAGTTATTTATACCTGCAAGGATCTTGGCTTTGGACATAAGAGTTTGTTGGGTTGCCCCTTGTTCCCCTCACCAGTATTAGCATGGACAAAAGGTGGGAAATGTGGCTGACAAACCTTCAACATGCAAGAAAAACCTTCCTCACTATTTTTAACAACAACAACAACAACAAAACTCTTACATGAGAGTGTTGTGGAAAGAAAAAGTAAAACTGTGTACCATTATTGCTGAAAGCCAGTATCGCAGCTTTTGCCCTTCCCCCAAACCCTTTATGCCTTATGCTTGGAAAGGACATAGATTGATGTCCTGATCAAAGTAATGGGACTTAATAGTATTAGGCCCTTTTATTATTAAGAGAACATGTTGTCTGCCAGTGATTTCTATCAGTAGATGTACTGATGAGTAAAAGTGAGGTTGAAGGAAGAGACCATGTTACTGAGTTACTTTGCAAGTTGAATCAAATATCTGCTTATCTTTGTCAAGTTATTTTGTGTCTGATTTGTGTTTGGAGTTTAAAAAATTAAGTGCTCAGCTTTGCTACTTAGTTCTCACTTTATTCATCGTTCCCTCCTTTTCTTGGTCTGTATTTGCATATCTATCCCTTTCCCATATAGATTATGTGTATATATATTTATATGCGCTAATATGTGACTGATAACTGCTGATGGTAGGTGGAAAAGACACAATGACAGGTCCCTCCTTCAGCACCACAGCCACAGTCACTGTCCTGGTAACTGGAAAGGCATCCTCCAGCAATGCCCTCTTCTCTTGACCACCATGCTCCCTGACTACAGTACTGTGGCTGGTTATCCACATCACTCACCCTTAAGGCCAGCCCTGCCAGGATGGGCTGCAGGGAGAATGATGCTAACCTCTACTGCCTTCCCCAGTCCCTCACCCATCCCCACTGCCTCCCCCTCTCTCCTGCTGTCTCCCTTGGCTCCCCAACCATCCCTGCTGCCTGCTCAGTCCTCTCTTCCCCTGGCCCCACCCGCCCTATCTGGCCCACCCTGGCAAAAACCTTGGAAGGGTATGTGACCCCATATGCCCTGTCCCCACACATCATCTGTGCATGCACTGACCAAACTGTCTGAGATATAATCTGCATTTCAATGCAAAAATACCATTCTTTTCTTTTTTTAATGGTTCCTTTTATACTAACAATTGGGTTTGCTGATCAATGGATGGAAATAACTTTGCCTGAATTAATATGGCCAGCATCCTGACCACCTTGCTTTTAACTTCTTTCTTCTCATTTGCCCGTCCTTTGTCTACAATCAAGAAGACTTGCACATTGGTCAGACCTACCCCTGAATCCAGTGTAGAAGTAGATATGTTAAAATAGCTCTTTTGGCAGAATCCTGCACAGTCAGGGTATGTTTACGCTGCAGATAGACATCCTTGGGTGGCCCTGCTACTCGTTGTTTCCCAGAAACCAAACCAGTCATAACTTAACTGTTTCCAAGTGGTGTCAGGAATATATCAGTAGGAACACAGTGCTTCTATCCAATAAAAGCTTGATACAAACCAGAGTGCTTCATGTAAAACTAATATTGATTAAATCAGGGGTGGGCAAACCTTTTGGCCTGAGGGCCACATCCGCCTATAGAAATTGTATGGCAGGTCATACAGTGGGGTGGGGGAAAAGGGCAGGGCTGTGTTCAGGAGCAGCTACTGCAAGATACTGCTTGGGAATGGGAGGAGCTCTGGCCAGGGCACTGCTGAGGCCATGAGGTGGAGGAAGGTGCAAGGCCAGGAAGAGGCAGTGGTTCCATACTCTGGCCAACCAGTGTGCTGCTGGGCCCATGTGATGGGGAAGGGGGCCCGAAGAAGCATCCTCCATGCTCCAGCCAGGCTGAGCTGGAGGGCCTGATGAAACATTCAGATGGGTCATATAGGGGCCATAGGCCATAGTTTACCTACTCCTGTAAGCATACACACACATATGCAATAACTTTAGGACATCCCATGTGTGTTACCTATAGCCTGAGATGATTTTGCTTGATCACCAGTTAAACTTCCATGGGCCCTCTTTCTATCTAACTGATAGGGACTGCATGCAAGGTATTTACTTTTTCCTAATCTTTTATAGTTAACTCTTACAAAGCATATGAAGTATAATGACTCCTAGTAGATCAGTGTAGTTACTCTACCAGCTCACCAGTTCTCCTAATTTTAATAACCTACTCCTTATCTCAAAACATTTATTGTATTTCTAGTCATAATAATGTGTCAGAGGCACTTAAAACCAAGGTTGCTGTTCACTCTCTTCTGTAGCTTTCTGTCCCATCCTCCCATTCTGATTAGCAAACTGCAAATATTCAGTTGTTTAACCATGCCTTACAAAGGCCTAAGATTTTCCTAACTATGTGATGTTTCTTTTCAACTGGCAATGGCTGAACACAGAAAATTACTGACTGCAGTACTGTCAAGTTTTGGGGTACACTCAGAAATGTCAAATTCAGGAGTAACAGTCCATGCCAGTGATCAGATTAGGCTCAGCCTTAAGGGCTGTGTAATTGAAACACTGAGATCCTCCCACCTTGCAAGGTCTGAGTGCCCAGCCCTCACAGTGAGGCTCAACAGCTACACTGAAATTAAACCCTTCGGCTGAGCCCTAGAAAGCCTTAGTCAGCTGCCAGAGGCCAGCTGCATTGTTAATTGTAGTGTAGACATACCTTTAGTATACTGTACTGAGCTTCCTAATGTACAGATCCATGGGCAAAATAAAAATAGCAAAGAAAATCTATGCCCTATAGTGATAGTATCAATATATTTTGCTTGAAAAAGAGAGGGTTAAAGGGTAACTTGGTTACAGTCTGTAAATATCTACATGGGGAACAAATATTTAATAATGGCCTCATTGGGAGAATAAAGAAAAGTACAGTGTGATCCAGTGGCTGGAATTTGAACCACTGCCCCCCCCCCAGGCAGAACAGGGCACCTAATGGGGGAAATCCCCATGGAGAAGCCATGCAGGGGCGGGGTGGGGAGGTTAATTTTTTGGTTTTTGCTTAACATCCCACTTCATCAGACGTTTAAAGAAATTTTTAAAATTTTGCTCCCATTCTGTAAGCTCCCTGTCTTTAAGTGTCTCACAAAGTGGGATTCTCTCCTACAAAAACTCATGCAATAAATAAATTTGTTCGTCTTTAAAAGTGCCACCAGATTCCTTGGTTGTTACGTTTTTCAGTAAGTGTCAAATTAATCAACCTTTTTAGAGAACTAAAATTTATATTTCAGTGACTTTGAAATAGTTTGTCAGTGCTTACTGATGAGAAGGCTGATCGCTCAGTCCTGTGACAAACTTAGCCTCAGCTGGTGGTTATCGTTACAGCTCCCAAAGAGATAATCAGCTAATTCATTGGATAAAGATAATGAAAAAAAACAAGGAGTCGTGTGGCACTTTAATACTAACAGATTTAACACAGTCACATGTGTTTCTAAAAATCACTTTAAATATTCCTTTTAATATTCTATATACACAGCATAGATGTGCATATTATACATACATAACATCCACATGGACATGATAATATTTATGGAATATTAGCTTCATCCAGATTTATATCTAAACATGGGAAAGTTCTTTAAATATTATTTTCTGGAATTAATTTAATTATATGCAAACTTTGTATGTATCTCCTATGTCAAAACAAGGAAAGAAGGATATATATTTGTTAGAGAATCTTAGAAATGCTCTAATGAGTAGATAAGGACTATTTGTAATTAGCATGTTAAGTGCTTGTATGCAAATAGCGTTGCAGAAGTGGTTTGAAAAGTGCTTGAAAACAGTTTGCTCTCACTCCTAAGCAGGCTAAGTATTCCCACTTGCAGTCTTATTTACATTATTAATTTGCTTAGCAAACATTTTTTTAATAGTGCAAACAGAAGGAGTGAAAGCCTTGTTTGGAGAGCTCTTGTGAAGAGCTGCTGTTTGCTGTGTAGCTCAAGCAGATGAGCAGACACAATCAGACTGAAATGTGAGTTTTTCAGGCACATAATAGACACTTGGCTTATCAAAGCCTCTTATCTGATTGGGAAAAAAAATCAAAGGTAAACTTCACAGCTCATGGAATTAAAAGACAAATGAGATGTCATAATTATCAAAGTGGCTAATTTAGAACATTAAGCTATTCACTTAGGTGACATAATTGCTTGTCACAATCACTCTTTTTCTCATTAGCCTTCTTCTTCTCAGCCCCTACATACAATGGAACATTCCTTAGCCTAGGAAACAAGTGTATGTACTGTAAGCTCTTACTAGTATTGATGTAGCCCTTGAAATTAATGCGCAAATGCACTTAATATGTTGATTGATTTAACAGATTTGATCAAGTCTCATATTTCACAATTTGATGCTTGGAATTGTTTGGATTTTGTCAGATATCTTTTAAAGCATATTTTTAAATTAAACAATTTAAAATAATTAGTTAATTATGAAGGAAGGCTTTATTAGGCCAGCATGCGGTGTGTTAATTGGTTTTGGCAGGACTATGCTGTTATCATACAATGATGTAATTTTTGTGGTTTCTTATGTTTACACAAATGTATTCTCCTAAATCATGAATGTAAAATACATATATTTTCATTATAAAAATAAAATAGCATTTCTTTATATTGTTTCCCTTTATTTTTAGATTTCAGCAAATCCAAAATATTATCCTAAATAATATTCTTCATAACAAAGTCATTTGGAGCAAGTAGTTACACTTCCCTGATAATCATATTGTTTATGAGTCAGCAAATACAGAAATTATTAAGGACAATTTCAAAGAAAGGAAATGAGTTTGGTTTGCTCTGTGTGTTTTGAGGTATGACATTGTAAATGGGCAAGGTTAAAGATTTTGGATTAAAAACATGACTCTGAGATTGATTAGGGTCCTACAGTCTTGTAAAGTTGGTAGAACATAGCTGACATGACTTATAGTTTGGTGAATTCAGAGAGATTACATTGATGTCATTCATTTGAAGAGATAGTTCATCCTGGATGCATATAGTGAAGCTGTCATCTGTATGTTTCACAAATATTCATGTGGCTAACATGTTTTGATTAAACTAACACTTAGGCACACCATTGAATGGGTCATGTGTCTGAAGAGCTATGTCATGTTAAAGTCAAAGGCTGCAGTTAAAAATAAAAAGCAGAACCCACAAAACAAAACAAGACCATATTTAAAAAAAAAAAAGCAGGATTCTTTTAAAGGTTTCCGTGAATCTTCCATCTCAGTGTTTGAGGTATATAAATACATGCAGTGCTTTATTTTCTGTTATGCATGAAGCCTAATAAAATCTATTATGTGTATGATAATACAAAACAAAGGCAACCAACATGTCATCAGATTTTTTTATTAACCCTATATGTTTTATGAATGGATTCATGCACAGTTCTGTGTGGGTATATTTGTAGGGAAATAGGTTTTATGGAACTTCCTCCCCAGAACAATAACTAGGCAGATTTCCAACCTAGCATTCATGCCAGTAATAGGGTGAAACTTCTTTATCAACAGGGTACCACACCCCTCAAGCCTTCATGGTCCTAACTGAATTGCATGTACTAGACCTCATAACTCTTTGCATTATTTTAACTTGGCGTATGGGAATAACAAATGTTTAGTGTCTCAAATATTTAGTGAAGATTCAGAGGGGTAGCCATGTTAGTCTAGTTCAGTAAAACAAACAAACAAGGAGTCCTGTAGTATTTGCCCTTTCTCTAGGAGGTGTTTTCTTCTGGTTAATATTATTAGTTGCTGCCTGTCCAGTTGAAGGGGGATGGAATAGAGCTTGTTGTATAAGGTTTTCCACTTGTTACCTGATCCCTTTTGTTAACTGCTGTAATATGGCTAGATTCTGATTTCATGTATGCCAGTGTAACTGCACTGGAATAGCTGGGGTTATGCTCGTGAACTGAGAGGAGAAATTGGCTTGTAATTTAGGAGATGAACTATATGACCTTTTAGTAGAAGTCTATATAAATGGGGCTTCATGCTGCCATTTATCCACACTCAGAGATGTCACAGGGTTCAATGGAATGCATGGAAGAGTCTTGTGACTGATGTAGTTTGATAATCATGCACCTATGGTGGCAGAACTCATCTAATTTTTCAGTTTGATAGAATGGTCTTTATTTGCTACCAACAGTCTTGTTAGCATTAGAAACAAAATGCTGACTTTGACCAACCATTCATATTGAAGAATAGCCTAACAATTTAATTGGTTAGGCATTTATTGTAGGCTGCCCATCATCAGAATTATTTATTTTGGCTTTATTTCTTGTAATACATATTAGACTATTTAAATTTGGTTTTCAGTTAGACTGGCCCAGTTTTTGGAAATACCTAGATGCTACCAATTATGGAAGCATATGTAAGCCCAAAGAATAAAGCAGGTAATTTGCTATCCACGTCTTCTTTGAATTATTGATAACGTGGTCATATGTTTGGTGTTAATTTTAGAAGTATCACCTATGATAAGCGAGAGCATAAAATATCACCCCACAAAACAGTGACTGATCATTATTGCACTTTTAACATATCCCTAAATACATACAGCACCCTCTTCTAGAGGCAGAAGTTATGTCAGAAAAGCTAAATCACTTGATTCAGGAATCAATATTTTCTTATTGTTGCAACAAACCTCTGATTCCAGGGCCTTCTCACAATAACATGGAGCAAAATGCCTCCATACATGCCCAGAGAGTTGCCTATACTGGTAGTGAGTTAGGCTGAGCAAATATTTTCATCCAAAACTCTTTTTGAGGGCAAAAATGCGTATTCAGCCAGAATAAAACTTTTCATGAATTCATGTTCGTTTCACTAAACCATTCATTTCACAACATTCAGAAACTTTAAAAAAAAAGGTTAAAATCAAAATGAATTATTTTGAATTTGTCAAAACATTTTGTTTGATATGAAACATTTTTTTTCCAACTTTTCAAAATTGCCAACTAACTGAAACATCCATTATTTACCCAGCTCTGGTAATGATACCCAAACAAAAGAAGGGAGCTATTAGAAACCTGATAGTTACTCTTAAAAAGAAAGGCAAACATTTCTTCCTTGTATGACTCTGCTAACTCACAGTTATGTATTTTATACTATGTCAGTAATAATCAACTTCTCTCATAGGACTTCTGACAAAAGGTTGACTATAGCTCTCTTTTTCTCTCTCTCTGACATCTTTGGGTGCACTCCAGACCAGCGGAGGGCTGTGTCACCCCTGCCCTGCAATATTAGGTGATTTACAATGCCTTGTTGAAGTAGCTCCCACACAGCTCATTTACAAACAGCCATCTAACATATAAGCCACACTCTGAATGCCTGAGTGCAGGTGTGTCTCTGGCTCCAAAAAACTCCTGGGGCCTGGGCCCACGCCCAGCCTCCTGGACTGGCCCTGCCCTTTGCCGTGCGGGCCGGGCCCCCTGAGCCCAATCTAGTCCCAGTTTCCTGACCAGGGACTGAGGCTGGATCCAACTCCTCGGTGGGGCCAGATGTAGTGGCCCCGAGTTCTCAGCTGTGGCCTAGCCCCACATCACCATCTGGAGTTGGGACCAGATGGGACTGCCACCACCGTTCTGGCCTAGCCCCATGTCCCTGGCTGGGGTGAGGGCCAGATGGGGCTCCTGCTGTCATGGTGGGCCAATCCCATGTCCCCAGTTGGGCTGTTGCTGTGGCAGCCTAACCCTGCATCCCAGGGTGGGGTCAGGGCCGGAACATGGGGCACTGACGCTGGGGCTGAGGGGTCATACCACCTGTGCCCAGCACCAGTGACACCCATGCCTGAGTGTAACAGTTAACAGCCATTAAAACCTGGGGTACACTGTGGCTTTTAACAGCCTTTGTTACTTCTCCAGGGTGGCCCCAACACTCCCAGTCCTGGATTTTCTACAAAAAAAATGTATGTCCTGTACTACTCAGCACTCTCCTGGAAGGTCCAAATATATTAAGTCCATTAGTTTTTCAAGAAATCATATACACACAAATTTGCCACTTTAAATTGATATATCTAGACACTTCAGTAAAACACGTTTATTAACTACAAACAGAAAGATTCTGAGTGCAATCAGTGAGGCATAAGAGTCAGAAACATTCTCTAGTGCCTAACTTAGCAAACTGTATTAGATTTAAAGACTAACAAATTTATTTATTGCATGAGCTTTCATGGGAGAAAATCCCACTTCGTCAGAACCTTTGAAGATGGGGGAATTTACAGAATGGAAGGAAAGAAATGCAGGGAAGTCATGGAAATAGGTCACACTGTAACAGCAAATCAAAACAGTTGCAAAGATTCATACACTGGTGAACACCATACAGAGGTCAAAGACCTTGTCGTAATGAGAGAAGACTCCAATGTCGCTATTAAGTCCTGAAGCAATGCAACCAAATTTACAAAAAAAAATTATCTCAGAAGCTTCTCTTTAAAGTTTTTATTTGGTATTCATCTGTCTGAGCACTGCAGTTAGCAAGTCATTAATGAAGTGATCATGAAGATTGAAATACTGAGCCACTGGTTTTAGAATGTTATGATTTCTGATGTCAGATTTATGCCCATTTATTCTTTTGCAGAGAGACCATCCTGTTTGTCCAATATATAGGACAGAGGGGCATTTCTGGCACATGGTGGCATAAATCACATTGGTGGATAAGCAGGTGAATGAGCAGGTGGATGAAGTAGCTGGTTTTATTAGGTCCTGTAATAGTGTCTTTTGTACAGACCTGTGGGCAAAGTTGACAGTGTGGTTTGTTGCAGGGATATGTGCCTGCTTTAATGGTTCTGTTGTTAGGTCTGTAGTTGCTGGTAAGTATCTGTTTAAGGTTGGGGGGCTGTCTGTAAGTGAGGAGAGATCTGTCTCCCGAGGCTTGAGAGAGCAGAGAGATCATCTTGTAGAATAGGGTGTAGATCCCTGAGGATGTGCTGTAGAGCAGTGGTTTTTAAACTTAGTCTCGGAACCCAGTACTGGGTCACGACCCCATCAGGTACTGGGGCACGGCACCCTCTGCTGCCGCCAACAAATGACTGGAACGCATTGCTCAAAGATGTAATTATTGGGGTCATGAGCATAAATGATTTTTTTCAACTGGGTCCCAGGAAAAAAGTTTGAAAACCATTGCTGCAGAGGTCTGACTTAAGAGTTGTAGGTGATGACTAGCATTCTGTTATTTTCTTTCTTGGGCTTCTCCTGTAGTAGTTGACTTCGGGGTAACCCCCTGGCTCTGCCAGTCTGTTTCTTCACTTCTGCAGCTGGGTACTTTAGTTTTAAGAATGCTTGATAGAGATGCTGAGAGTGTCTGTCTCTGTCTGAGGGTTCAGAGCAAATGTCGTTATATCTTAGGGCTTGGCTGTAGACAGTGGATCGTCTGGTGGGTTTTGGATGAAAGCTCGAGGGCTGTGGGTGACTATACCAAGTAGTAGGTTTTTGGTATAGGGTGGTGCTTATGTGTCCACCCCTAATTTGTACTGTAGTGTCCAGAAAGTGGATCTCCTGTGTGGAGTGTTCCAGACGAAGTTTAATAGTAGAGTGGAAATTGTTGAAACCTCTGTGGAAATCTTCAAGGGCAACCCTATCGTGGGTCCAGATGATGAAGAGGTCATCAATGTAGAGTAAGTAGAGGAGAGATGCTTTAGGATGAGACTTGAGGAAATGGTGTTCTAAGTGCCATAAAAATGTTAACATATTGTGGGGCCATGTGGGTACTCACAGGAGTGCTGCTGACTTGAAGCTATAAATTATCCTCAAATCTGAAATGGTTGTGGGTGAGTACAAAGTCACAAAGTTCAGCCCCGAGGTGTGCTGTGGCATCATCTGGGATGGTTCTTCTAATAGTCTGTGATCCATCCTCATGTGGAATGTTGGTGTAAAGAGTTTCTATGTCCATAGTGGCCAGGATGGTGTTTTCTGGAAGCTCACCAGTGGACTGAATTTTCCTCAGGAAGTCCATGGTGTCTCGAAGATAGCGAGGAATGTTGATAGTGTAGTGTCTGAGGAGGGAGTCCACATAGCCAGATAAACCTGCTTTAAGAATGCCAACACCTGAGATGATAGGGCATCCGGAATTTCCTTTTATATGGATTTTAGGTAGTAGATAGAATATCCCAGGTTGGGGTTCTGGCAGTATGTCTGTTGTTACTTGTTCCTGTGCTGCGTTAGGGAGTTTCTTGAGTAGGTGGTGTAGTTCCTTCTGGTATTCCTCAGGGGGGCCAGAGAAAAGTGGTTTGTAGAATGTTGTGTTGGAGAGTTGTTCATAAGCCTCCTGATCATAATTTGATTTCACGATGATGACAGCACCTCCTTTGTCAGCTTCCTTAATAATAATGTCAGAATTGTTTCTGATGCTGTGGATGGCATTGTGTTCTGCAAAGCTGAGGTTATGGTATAAAGCAGAGGTCTCAAACATGCAGCTCCTAAAGCTATTTCCTGCAGCCCGCAACAACACTATTATTATCGATACTTGCAGTATCATTGTATGTAAACCTTTCAGTGGTGCAGCCCTTGAGCTAATGTACTAATCCTTGTATGGCCCTGTACTAGTCCTCATGTGGCTCTCATGGAGATTTGAGTTTGAGACCCCTGGTGTAAGGGATGTTGTTTGTCCATGATATTAGCTTTTGCACGGTGGCAAAAACAATCAGTGTAGTAGTCTAGTCTGTTGTTCCGATCGTCAGGAGGAATCCATGAACAGTATTTCTTTTGCAGTGCTGGGAGCAAGGTATCTCTAGGTCACTGTGTAGATCATTGGCGTATTGGAAATATTCAGAGTCTGAGATGGCGAAAATAGACCTTCAGGTCACCACAGAATTTTATCTTATCTGTGGGAGTTGTGGGGCAGAAGGAAAGTCCCCAGGATAGCACAGATTCCTCTGCTGGAGTAAGCATGTAGCATGAAAGATTAACAGTGTTATTGGGTACGTTGAAGGAGCTACCCTTGTCTTTTGTGGTGCATAGTAGTTTAGACAGTTTGGTGTCTTTCTTCTTCTGTAGAAAAGTAAAGTATGTGTTGTTAATGGATTTTCTGTGTTTTGTCAAGTCCAGCCATGCAGAGGAATGTGTTGTAGGTAGGTTTTGAATAAGAGATTCCAGCGTTGAGATTCCAGTGTTTTCTATAATTGTTATTGCTGGTCTACAGCATCACATTCACTTTTGGGGGGAATCAAAGAAACCATCAGTGTGAGAGTTAGTCAATACAAAGCACGCACTGTTTAAAGGTATTGCTTACAACAGTCCTTTGTGTTTTTATAAGAATCACATTTTAGAGACAACTGTATTACTATTTAATTGGAAACATTCTTACGTACTTTGACATGTCCCTGCTTTTGTGTGGCTTAGAAGGAATGACAGGGACACTTCAGTAGCACCCCAATTGTAACCTGAAGTCAAAGAAATATGTAAATTAAGGTCCTTAATTGTCTGTATCAGTGGTTACATAATAGGGATTTTTTTTTTATTGTTCCGTCTCAGCATCATACTATAGGAAGACATATACCATAATGAGTTAAGCAGTAATCTGTGCTGGAAAAGGTAGTTGTTTTGATACACATCTCTTAGCAACTAGAAATTTAGCTCTTTGTTTATTGTGAAACATTTCAGTTTTGAAGGAAAAAAATTACATTTCTCATATTTAGTTCCTTTCTCCCCCCCTCCAACCTCATCTCCCTTTGGGATTCCAAATCAAAACAGGAAAAAAGTTGTCTCAAAATGTAAGTTCTAAAATATCTTCAGATCTGAATCAAAGCCAAACTCTTAATACCAGTAGGTTTTTGTTGTGATTTTTTAAAGGATCGTTTTCTCTGATTTACTGTACAGAACCTTTTCATAAAGAAAAAGACAGTTTGATTGTCAGAAAGTTCTTCCACTGGAGATATTATAGCAGTTTCAATTTTAGTATAACCTGGTAATTTAAAATATATTTTGTCACAACTATGAAAGCAAAGCATTTTAAAGAATGAGATATGCAATTAAGACAATCAAATATGACATTTTACAGTGAATATATGCCACTCTGTAACATATTAGGACAATGGTATCTTAGTTCACCAGATACCATTTTATTCCAAAGTTAGCCCGCAGAATGATCTTATATATTTACCTTTGCACCTGCTCATGCAGTAAACAGTCTTTAAATGAGAAACCAGTCTCTATTTGTAACAGGCATTTTAATATAAAACAACTCTATAAAATAAATGAAGACACATTTACTCGGATTAATCAAAAATAAA
The DNA here is from genome assembly GCA_007922195.1 of Podocnemis expansa. Lineage (NCBI taxonomy): Eukaryota > Metazoa > Chordata > Testudines > Podocnemididae > Podocnemis > Podocnemis expansa. The sequence goes on along the minus strand of ML681964.1, from coordinate 18,980,474 downwards.
AATGTGATTGATATCACCTAACCACAGATTTCGAGTGTTGTAGTCATTGTTTTAGTTGAAAGAAAAGAAGGAAAATATGGTGTAGAAAAGACTATGTCATGATCAAAAAACCCCAAACTCTAATACACAGAGAGTGAAAGATGAAAAATATACTGTCTAATTCTATGCTTGGTACTGAACCTACATGAGATGAGAGGAAAGGGGGGTTAAGCTTTAAATCACATTGTAGCTTCTGGATTATGGGCTAATTTGGTTCCTCACTTAAACTGGAGCTGTTCTAAGGTGCTCTTTTTGCTTATGACACAAAAGGGACAATCTGGCAGCCCAAAATAGCCAGAATGTAGAAGTGCCCCAATCACATGTCTATAGTAATGTATGATAAGGTGATGGGATAAAAACACAATGATGGCTTCACTAGTGATTCACCTTGCAAAGAGCCCAGTGTTAGAAATACCCAGTAGATTAAATTGAGCAAGTATCTGTGTTTGATTAACACAAAATTTGCAGAACTAGCTTTTGCTACTTAACAAAATAGGTTACTTTTCAATATGATCTACCAATATAAATTTTATAAATAACAATAACATTCTACTATGTAAAACTTTTCATCTGAGAATCCTGGACTGCTTTACAAGCCATAAGGGCAGATGCTAAACTGGTGTAAATTATCAAAGCTCCAGTGACATCGGTTGGACTATGACAATTTACACCAGCCAGTAATCTGCTCCTTAATCTGAACAAGCTCCATGAATTAGATTTTTTAGATTTATTTATTTACCATTTTTCTTGTCCCCATTTTACAAATGAGAAAACTGAGACACAGAGTTTAAGTGGTGTGACCAGTGACAGAGCTGGGAATAGACCCCAGAAACAGTAAGAGAGCTATGGGAAACTTTTGTACAGAAACCAGGTCTAATCTGTTAGATTTCAAATTTCATTATACAGCCAAAATTCATTTTAGGTTTACTAACTGTTTCCTGAGGTTTTCTTGCCTTTTAGTGAACACATATTAAGCTAAGAGTGAAGCCTGATTCAGTTTTCCCACATATTTATATCCAGTGTTCAAGATTAGGCTTTCTGTTGCCTCAGCAATCCTTCCAGCGAGAGCTGGCACAGCACTCTTTTCCTTTCCCACAAAACTTTTGAGATTTTTGGATATTTTTCCCATCCTGCATTGGGACAAAATGTCAAAATCTTGAAATTTTTTTACAGATTGTAAATGCTAAAAGATGTTTGATTTTTGTTTTAACTTTCAACTTTTTTTTGGTACTAGATTATCTGAAATGTTTAAATAAATCTCACATCTAATCAGAAGATTGAAATTTCTATTTGAAAGTATTAAAATGGAACATTTTAGACAATTTCAAACCTTCTTTCAATTTTTTATTAGTTGAGGAAGGGATCTAAACTGATCATGTTCTGTCGTCAGTTTAGTTTTCAGTTTTCCTAAATCTGAATTTTTAGGTGAAAAAATAATTTATTGAAAAGCTCCTTACAAGTTCAACTTGCAACCCCCATGGTCAATTATAAATGCTGCTAAAAGGTCAAGAAGGGTAGCCATGTCAACCTAGATCAAAACAAACAACGAGTTATGTGACACTTTTAAAGACTAACAAATTTATTTATCACATGAGCTTTTGTAGGTATAATCCCACTTCTTCAGATGCATGACATGGAGGCTGGAGACTGTCTGCCAACATATCTACTCAAGTGACAACATCATAGGACCTAACCAAACCAGTCACTCCATCAGGAGCTCATTTAACTGCTCATCCACCAATGTGATACATGCCATCATGTGCCAGAAATGTCCCTCTGGATTATACTTCAGTCAGGCTGGATTGTCTCTTGCACAAATTAATAAACAGACACAAACCAGATACCAAGAATGGTAACATTCAAAACTAATAGGGGAACACTTCAACTCCCTGAATATTCTGTGAAAGACTAGACAGCAGAGCCAGATTAAGGAGCACCAAGGCCCTTGGCTGCCCACCACTGTGTTGTCCCCCCCCCCCCCCAAACCTGGGGCCCTGTTCTTCTTAGAAATCCCTGATGCCCTGCAGGTGCTGTGCTGGATTGAGCAGGGCAGCAGGGCCAGATCAATGCAGGGCCTTAGGGGCTGCGGCCTCGCCCCCCTCTTTAAGCTGTGGCCTAGGGCTGCACTTCCTATGGCCCCTGCAGTGGTCCAGCCCTGCATGACAGTTACATTGCTTCAACAGAAACACTTTAATCCAAGTTCCAAAGGGGTAGCCGTCTTAGTCTAGTTCAGCAAAACAAGCAATTAGTCGTGGCACTTAAAGACTAACAAATTTATTTATCACATGAGCAGATGCTTTGATGGAGTGTGATTTTCTCCTATGAAAGTTCATGTGATAAATAAATTTGTTAGTTTTTAAGTGCCCCAGGACTCCTTACTTTAAATTCAGACTCTCAGATGAGACTGTAGGGTTAGAATTCGTATGCAGATTTGACACTATTAAATTAAGTCTGAACATAGATTTGGGATGGCTTCCTTATTACCAAAGGTGTTTTCCCTCTTTCAACATTATCACTTTCTTATCTGTTGTTCCACACTGTTTGAATCAAAGCAACTTGTTTGGTTTCCTGAAAAAGACTGAACTGACCTTTTTACTTATCCTTCTTTGCATTTATTTACTCACTTGACATGCTACAGCTTCCATTTCATGCATCTGAAGAAGTGGGATTACACCCATGAAAGCTCATGTGGTATATAAATTCATTATTCTTTAAACGTGCCATAGGACTCTTCATCTGAGATATTGCTCATACATTCTTGAAGCTTGATTGACTCCTGGATTTCCACTACTAGAAGCCAGATGCACAGCTCTGTACCAGCAGAGGTGAATGGAGCTCTTGGTCTGTCAGTCTCTTGCATGGTGGCTTTCTGCCAAAGGTGAATCACACAGAGAAGAATGAAGAGTTATAAAAGAAAGGGAAACTGGCAGCCTATAATGAAGATGGTGGTGGAAGTCACATGCATTTGCTGTTTCCTGCATTGCTAGTCTAAAAGGAGAGATCCTGCTTATGAGATACCCTGGCTTGAGTTGAAGTAATCACAGTCTCTTCTTGGGTCTTACAATGTTAAAAATGCTTTTATATTATATTTAAGAAGCTCTGAATATATAAGTTAATTAATATTTAGAAAACCAATACCTATAAATAGTCATGTGAGGCAGGTGCATAATCTGCATTCATCGTGTAGAACAGTGGTTCCCAACCTTTTTGAGTATGAGGATCCCTTTTTAATGTAAAAAAGTTTCATGGACCCCCAAATGATAATAGCTGTTATTGAGGACTGACTGCAGGCAGTGGTGCTGCAGAGGGGCAGTGGAGGACCTGGCCCCCACCTGCTGTCAAAGGGTGGGGACATATCCAGCATGTGGCTGCTCACAGCAGGCAAAAACAATTCATTTGGAGCAGAGGTGTCAAACTCAGTCAATGTGAGGGGCCACATTGGAAGGCAGGACACCTGTTTTGGTCCATGTGGCTGTAAGGACTCCCCAGCCCATTCCCCTGCCATGTTCAGAGCAGCATGGGCTCCCCTTTACCCTCCCCAACCCCACAGGTTCTCTGACACTTTCCCTTTTCCCTACCCTGTGGGCTCCCCTTTGCCACACTGGCTCTCTGACCCCTCCCACCCCTTTTCTCCTTCCCTTTCCACTTCACCTACCTCCTGGTGGCAGGCAAAAAATCAGTCTCAGTCACAGGCAGGCTAGGCTCCTGCCTCCTCCCGTCCCGGCACACTCACTGTCAGTCATTCAGAATGCTGGCCTTTGGTTAGCTGAGTCCCAACTGGCCTTTGATTGGCTTGTTCCCACGTGGGCCCCAGCCACTTTTTCCTTTTCTATTTGTGATTTGTGCAATGTGCTGTCAATCAGATTAGCATGCTAACTGACTGATAGTGAACCGTTGGGATGGGGGGCAGGGGAGGGTGGTGGCTCTTCAGAGCTGACCTAGCCTGCTGTGACTGAGAGTCTGATTGGTTGGCCAACCACAGCAGAGCTGAGCCTGGATTGAATGGAGTGCTTCCTTTGTTCCCCTGTTCTGTGACTTGGATCACATGAGTAAGTCAGAAGCATACCTAACCTTGCTGTGCCAGGAGCCTATTTTGGAAGTTTGCGGCTGCAGACAGCTTCCAGGCACAGCCCAGGCAGGAGCTCCATGGGCTGGTTCTGGCCCCTGGGCCATAAATTTGACACACCAGATTAAGAGGCTTCTTCAACATGGATCACTGGTCAGCAGTGGCTAGATGTGTTCATAGACCCCTTGCAATAACTCCACAGGTTGGGAACCACTGGTCTAGAAAATATCAGTAACAAAGAACTCTAGGTTTGTATGTTCCTGATCCTGTAAAAATGTACATGTTGCCCTCATTCTTCTGACTTGTCCCACTGGAGACAATGAACAACTCACATGGACAACTGACAGATAACCATATGAGACATTGGCTTTCCTTCAGATTTTTCCAGTCAGGACTGTAGAAGTCCTAAACAGCAATGTATAATCATATTGTTGGCATTTACACTCACTTCAGTAGAACAATGAAATATTCTCAAAAAGATCATTTGATCTCACACCTCGTTTAATAAATGATGAGAATGCAATTATCTTTTTAAAACCTCTGGGTCAGAAAATAAGAGTGTTATGTGGACACTAGATACTTGCGAAGAATTCACTTTCCAAATTGCAGTTTCTAGAGTAATATGAATTAAACTTTAAAACTAAAATAAAATACAAACCTGGTTCTAGTATTTATAGAAAAATTAGCAGTTAGCCTGAGCAGATAGCATAACATTACAGGGAGTCATCATATACCTTCTATTCTAGACAGTGTTACATGTTCTGTTCATCTAAATGCACACTACAGGAGTTAGATTTTGGAGATTTGTTTATTCTAGGCTATGGTGATGTTCTTTTTAGAGGCTGATCCTATCATCAGTAAAGTCTGCCTGAGAATCCCTCTCTCTGACCAAGACATTTTGTTCAGTGAAAATATATATCAATGCAAGCAAAAATTCATGGTGCCACAACGTTACAGGTGGCATTTGATAAAGATATGTATGATTGAGGTTAGAGATACATAGATTCAGTATGAATGGCACAGGACAGACTTTAATTTAGTTTAATAGCTATGAACATCCTACAGAAAGAGGTAATGGCACTGCCATGCTTTCATCTGACATATATATTTTCCCTTTCCAGCTGAAAGGCACCTCCAGCAAGATTCTCTGATACTATGAGGATGAGTGAAGTATTAAAAAAAAAAAAAATAAATGCTAAGGTGGGCCAGTAGCCTACTGCACTTCCATGCTGTCCTATATTGCCACCATTACATCCTTGTATAGATCCATCTGCATAGAAAGTTTCAAAGCTGTACTAAGTCAATGTTCAACTGTGAACCTTTGAAAGAATAATAATAATGTTTTGTTCAGAATTACAGTCATTTCAGAGTTATGAATAATCTCGATTCCCACAGTGCTCGTAACTCTGAGATTCTACTGTAGTGTGACAGGATACTGGAGGGGTGAGCTCCTGGTCAGCTCCCTGCCACAGTAGCATGGCTAGCAGAAGGGCAGCAGAGCAGGTAACTGGTCTAAGGTTGGTTGCTTGTAGGGTGGCAGCTGAGCAGAGACACAGACTGAGTAGCTTCCCAGGGGATTAATTAGCCCAGGAGCTGCAGCTGGCCTAGAGGCCCTATAAGGCTTATAAACCAGGCCAGAGAGTTGGGGGGTGGGAGAAAAGATGGAAGGATTGCCTGGCTCCTTGAGCCTGAGCAGCTGGGTGGGGACATTGTATGGGGATGGGTACTTAAAAACACAAGCTGTAAGTAAACCATTGGTGACTGCAAATCTGTGGGCACAACCATCCTTTATGGGCCAAGAGGGGAAAGAAGAGCAGAGTGGAGCAGCAGACTTGTCACATGTAGTAAAATTCATTCTTGTTATAAGAGGGAAAGCATGGTTTCAGACATCCAGTTGCTTCAAGGTTAAGTCCTGCACTCCAACTGCCAAATAATTACCTGCCCAGATCCACCCTTTACCTGGTAAATATGGCTTAAAAGTTTTTATTTCACTAGAGAAAAGGAAAATAATAGTTTAATGAGACTAGTGAGAGGAAAGAAGGAAAAATACATAGCCAGGGGACATAGAGGTAGCAATGAGCAAACATTCAATTGCTACAAAAATGCCAAAAGCATGTGACAAATATTTCCAGCCATCTGATCCCTGAAGGAGATTTAAATCTGTTTTGGCTGCCCCCCACACAGTCAGCTTGTCTGGTCTGTGGTGGTCTCCATGTTCCTAGCCAATAATATATTGGCTCAGCAAGTTGGAGGGTGCCAATGACCACAATTGACTGCACAGACCGGTCAGTAACCTCCAAGAATACAAAAGCTTGAAGGACAAAATGAGGTCTCCAAAACTGGATGCTAAGAATAATAGCTCACTGTTTTGTCTCAGTGCTGATTTTTAGAAGGTGATAGAAAGCTAACTTTTTCTTGCTGGTGTTTAACAAAGTGCACTCTGTTAAAATCATCAATCTACTTCATTCACAAAAGAAGAGGTAAGTAGAAAAAAAATCATTGAGTAGCAGGTGCTGTTTGTTTCCAGTTGCTAGAGAACTTGCTTATTTAAAATCTTCCTAAAATGTAAACTAAATATGCAACATCTTTGACAAACAGATACAAAAAAATTATCTTGTGAATAATTATATGATTGGTTATGTCCACATCAGATTGATCTAATCTGCAATTAAATCATTTGTATGTGCAGTTCTCATTGTTAATAACATGAGAGATGGCCAATGGCCAATTTTCCTTGCAAGAGCAAAATACTGTGTGTTGAAAAGAGGGTTTAGACCTGTGCCAATCTAACTGGAACATTGTCAAATAAAGTTTAGATGCAAGTCATCCATTCAGCTAACAATCAATGCTTATAGAAGCTTGAATGTCAGTAGCTGACAAATGTCTGTTTTATGTACATTCGGCAGTATGGGTGTGTACATGGTGTAAGCAGTGCTTCCCAGCCTGTGACCTGGGGACCAAAAGTGGCCCACATGGGATTTCAAAGTGGCCTGGAGCTATCTTCCTGCTTGCTGCTGAAATGAAGCTGCTGTCTAAGGACTTTGGCGGGATACATTGACACAGGGTTGAAAAAAATGGTGCAAACTCCTTACTGCAACCAAAGGGGTGGTAGATCAGCACTTTCCTGCCCCTGGCTATAGCAGGAAGCATGGCAAAGTGCTGCTCCTTGGGCCATAGGTGCTGGGATCCCTTCTGGGACCAGAAGGAGGGGAGCACTGATCTCTTATTCCCCTAGCTGCAGAAGGAGCCACTGCCTAGGGACCCAAGAGGAGTGCACAGGACTATAGGATGACCAAGTGGGATTTTCTCCCACGAAAGCTCATGTGAAAAATAAATCTGTTAGTCTTAAAGTGCCACAAGACTCCTCTTTTTTTCCCCTGCTTCAGCAAGGGATAAGGGAGATCAATGAGGAAGCAGCCTCCTTGCTGGACCCCTTCCATCCAGCTACAGTGGAGGTGAGTGGGGGCTGCTGGCAGAGACTAGTGGCCATTCAGGGTTGTAGATCCTTGAGCCAAGAAGGTGGGGAACCACTGCTATATAGTGAGGGCTAATCTTTCCTCCCCACTTTATAAGAAGTGAAAATTGGGGAATGAAATTATGTAGTCTGAGCTCCATAGATAGACAAAAAGACTGGCACAGAATGATATTATGATTTGGTTCTGTAGTGAAGACTTTGCAAAATTGAATGTCTACAAGTTTGAAGTGTCCATATGCATGGAGGGGCTTTAACTATTTTGTTTGTGAGACAGCTGAAGATCTTTAAGATGCTCAGTTATGTAGATATTTGGTTATATTTTTCCTTTAAAAGCCATAGCACAGTACACACAATGCATGCCTATTTTAATAAATTATATTAATGGATATCTTCATTTCACCATATTTGGCAATATTGTTTACTTTCACAGATAACATTCCTAGCTTTGTGATTATTTTGAGTGTTTATATTCAGCTGAAAACCAGCTCCAGTTCTCAAATGAATAACCTGGATTTGAAATTAAAGCAATATCTCATTGTACTAGGATGAAATGTACTAGCATTTCTGTACTGCATTGCAGGGGTGGATTACCGCATGGGCCAACGGGGCCTGGACCCAGGGGCCCACCACAATGTGGAGACCCCTCCACCCTTGCTGGCAGCACAGTACTGAGAAGGGGAATGGGCTGTGCCAGCCTGAGGCTGGGCTCTGAGCTATTGCCCTGCCCCTGAGCTGGCTGATCCATTCCCAGGGGCACGAGCCAGCCCACAGGCTGCGCATTCCCATTCTCACTCTGCCCCCAGGCATGGGGCAGCCCAGCTGCAGTCTAGCCGTGGACGCAGGACGGGCTGTACCAAGCACATTAGTTGCCCCCACTTCACCCTGGGGCTGACTGGCCAGGCTGCAGCTGACCTATGGCTTCAGCTGCCCCCCGAGCTCTGGCCTGCTGGCAGGTGGAGGCCCTAAAGTGAGGGAGGGCCCCACTGGTGGGGAGGCCCAGGGGTCATGCAGCCCCTGATTTGTCACTGCTGCTATATGTTGTCCTTTAGTCAATAATCTTTCTTCAGAGGCTGGATGTACCTTAACATGTTATAGGACACATACTAAAACGAGAGGAGGATGTAGGTGTGTCCTCTACTTACATAATTATGTACGGGTATAGGTTATACTATACACAAATGGACTAATTTTCATATTGGTTCATTTGAGTTAATATATGATCTCACATATACAATAGTCAAAAAATATAGGGTGAAATCTTGGTCCATTTTTTACTTCAGTGGGCTGACTTCATCTGTGCTGTACAAGAGTCACATGAATTATATATAATTTTTGACCACCTATGTGTCTCAAAGATCTTCTGCACTGTGATCCCAAAGCCACCAGTCATGAAGGTGAAATATTTGGTGATTAAAGCTCTAAAATGAAGGAGTCTCTGATATGATTAGAATGAAATTTCTTTATTAGGAACATACTTTTTAGAATGTTGCAAGATGGGTTATGATTAGAACTGGTTGAATTGTTAAAAATGTGCCAAGTCTGTTCAATAATTGGTTGGGTCATAATTATTCACTGTTCATGATTACATGAATGATTGCTAATTGACATGTGAACATTTTTGTGAACTGTATAAATTACGTGAATTTTAACACAAGTATTTCTTCTGAAAATCAGTTGTCATTTACTATTTCCCATTCCTTATCCATCTGTTCTAAAAAGTTTCATTCATCCAGTTTGGAAAAGGAAACAATAACATATGTGATCAATAACACATCACCAAAAGAAAGTGAACAGTTCACAAACATCTCAGAGCTGAAACTGTTCATATAAACAATTTGTAAAACACTTGCAAATAACAAAAGCTAGATGAGGAAATCTGGACTAATTCATGAACAATTCACACAAAGTCAAGAGTTTTAAATTTTCAGATAATTCAATTAATCCAAATAGCTCCAGTCAAAAGTAACCCCATTTTATGGCCACTGTACTACACCTTTGCAGTCTGCATCCTCCTTTTTATTTTCTTGTTAAAATATTGAGACACTAGAGAGTATACAAGAGAAGGAGGGAAGAGCTGAGGCAGGAATTTCCCTCTGTTAAAAAATAACAGGAAAGGGAATATGCATTTCTAAAGAAATGAAGAAGGAGGGAAACAAGACCAAGTCTGGGAGCAGTCAGAGGACATTACAATTTGTGTACTATCTGGTATACTTGTGTAGGCCTGGGACCTCCAAAACCCTGTTGATCCCATAGCTATGGTGACTTTATCTATTTATCTTTAGTAGCTCTGTAAGGTGGTGGTTTTCAACCTTTTGTGGATCACTACACACTTGGAGTGTTACAACCCTATAGGACACACCAGCTCACCCTCCCCAGGCCAAATCCAGCCATCTGCCTGGCTCTCTGTGACACACTTACTGTTGTGTGGTAACACAGTAATGTGTCCTGACACAGTGGTTGAGAAGTGCTGTTCTGAAGCATATGTATGTTTTGATTTGCTCTTTGTGAGAAACTAGTTTGGTGTTAGGAGACATCAATGTAAAATCAAGATACTCAAAGAATTGCACTGTGGCTAAATAATAATTTGGATAGCGGGACAAAGAGTTCCCATAGTGGATCAGACCAGGGTGCATCTTGTCAAGGATGCTGTCTCCTACAGTGACCAGAATGAGATTCTTTAGAAAAGTGCCAAAATCCTTGAAGCAGGCAGTTATGAAATAGTGTTTGGTCTTTCAGCCAGGAGCATTGCTCTACTGAAAAAAATTTAAGGGCACAGGGCTCGTGCTGTGCCCCCTGCATTGCCTGACTCCAGGCTCCTACCCACAACCACCAGGGGCCCCTGTGGCCTGCTCTGGGCTCCCCTCTACCACCACCAGGGGATGCTGCAGTGCACACAAGGATCTGTGATCCCCCCTGACAACAGGGGGACCCTGCAGCCCACAAAAGGCTCTGGGCTCCCCCCTTGCCATCAGGGGAGCCTGCAGCCTGTGCCATAGCCCAGTTTCTCTTGCCCCCACCAGAGGCCCCAAAGCCTGGCCAGGATGCCTGGCTCCCCTTGGGGCCCCCTTTTCACTCAGTCTCAGGCCCGGGGCCACTCCCTGGCCTAGAAAGCCACCCACTCCTACACCCAACTCCCCTTTGCCCAGTGGGGCATGGCCCCACTTACCCCACACAGGCACCACTGCCGGCCTCACTGCCTGGGCTAGAGAGGGATGGCTTTAAATTTCCCTCTCCTCTCTGGACAACATGCTGCAGGGGATATGGCTGGCAGCTCTTCCCAGTGCTCACAGGCAGGCTGTCTGCTCCTGTGCCTGTGAGGGAGCATGACTCGGGGCACTAGCCAGGACATTCAGGGTCCATGCCCCATGTGCCCAGCGCTTACCTGTATGTGGTCAAGGAGACACAGACTTTTCTTTTTACTTGCTTGTAAAGAGCTATGAATACCTGTACAATAAAATCATAATCTTCAAGTGCTTTATGAATGTTCATCAATTAAACCTTACAATAACCTTGTAAAATGGGGAATTTTCTTTCTTTTATAGATGGGTAAACTAAGGCCTAGAGGTATTAAGTGACACCTCTGTAGAGATACACTTGTAGAAGGTTGCGATTTAGTGACACTTCCTAGCATGGGAAAGTTTTGTGTGAACTGAGAGACATACCCTACATCAGATCTCACATGGCTGCTCCCAGCTGCACACCTGGGATCTCTGCTGTCTGTGTTATTAAAGTTCTATTCGTTACTCATTCAATAGTGTGGTCTTTAATGAACCTTCAAGATCATTACAACCTCAGCTTCATGCCCATAGTTTCTCCCTACAGGTGAAACTAACATAAACACTTTTTGGCCTTGTCAAAACTCTTTTTTCCCTTAGTGCATTGGCACCTTGCAATCATCCTTGAAAAGCACAGCAACAAAATTTTCTTTCCAAATAAAAAGAATCTGTTACTAATTCTTTTTAGCTTGGGAACCTCTCTCTTATGGAAAGAAAATTCCAGGTTATTGCACAGGGTGCAAGTTTGAGCTGAATTTGCCTTTAAATTAGCTTGTGGAAGATTCTTGGATAATACTAAAAATATTTACAATTAAAATGGAAACAGTGCAAACCTGAGTTGGTTTCAGTTTTATGTTACATTCCAAATGGTCAAATTAACCTACCTCCACTGTAAGACTTGCTAGGATTTGCTATTGTTGGATGAATTTGGGGCAGATTTATGAGTCAGGCTTAAAACTGTGCAAAACTATAGTCTCCCAGCACCCCTAAGCTTCAGTGCCCCGAGCCAGTGCCACACTAGCTCGCCTCTTAAGCTGGCCCTGGTAAAGCTCTGAGAAGAGAGGACTGTGAACAATCCTAATCAAAGCAAAGGAACAGCGAGCCTGAACCGTAGTGAAACGACACCAATGGATTCTTATCATTGCTAAGCAACATTTCATTTTATGCATTACCTAATGACAAATTCTGCAGTTATTTATTAAGATACAGAATTTCCAAGCATAGTTTAACTAGTATTCAGAAGTATACATATTTTACAAATCATTTAAATTTATCTAGAGCAGTGGTTACCAGCCTATGGTCCAGGGACCCCCAGGCGTCCATGGGCATCTTGCAGGGGGTCCATGGAGCCTCTCCCTATTGGGGCCAGAATCCAGCTACAGCCCTGATGCTCCCTGCCAGGGCTGCCTCTCCCTGCCCATGGCCAGATCCTGGCAGGGGAATGGGCAGGAGGCAATAGCTGCTGTGGCTCGCTTCCCCAAAGGTGCAGGCAATGGTGGTGGCAGCACTGCCGGCCGGCTGTCCCAGTGATGCAGGCCAGATTACATAAATCAGCCAAGGGGGCGGCAAGGTTGTTTTTTTTGTTAAAAAGGGGTCCCATCCTGAAGAAGGTTGCAAACCACTGATCTAGAGCATAGTACATTATAGCAAAGCCTAAAACAGATTAGACAGAAGAGTTCAAACCCTTTAAAAACACTATAAATGCATTTGATGTACTTTGTGAAGACTTTTGATTTATTGTTGTCTGTCTCACAGAGCTATTGTGAAAATCAGTTAGTTTGCGAAGCATTTTAAGGAGAAACAATGAACATCAATTTTGTACCTAGTACAAAGATTGAATGGGAAAAAGAAAGGGAAGTAAATAAAATGACATCTGGATATCCCATTTTTGGTCTTGTTGAGTTTGCAAGGGGAATTGACATTCTTAATTTATCCAAGTCTTTAGAATCAGGGAATCTTTCTGGAAATAATTCTGATAGGATTAATATGACTAAACTAAACAAAAGAACTCCGCTTGATAATCTCCATTCATTCTCCTAGCATGTCACCAAAATATGTGACTGATCCTTGTTTCAGTGTCAAATGGATTAAGCTTTGACCTGAAAATATAAAAGCAATTTAGGTTATATTCAGGAGGATTATTTTATGGTGTTTGTTTGGTGGGATGTTCATTTTTAAGTAATGTCATGTGCATCTTTAATGTGTTGATGACAAATATTGACACTAGACTGTACTTTAATACTGTCAGATTTTTAATTTCAGAAAGTGTAAACGTTGCCAAGTTTTGAAGGTCTGAACCAAGGATACTGACATAATTTTCAAAGGCATGGGTAATACCTCAGCACCTCCCCTTGATATAAAACCCAGGAGTTTGACACAAGCAAACCTCTCCATAATCCATTTCATGCATAACAATTCTATCAGACATCCTCACTGATTATTTGTGAATCTGCATGCTGAAATGTGTTTTGCATATGAAGATTGGGTGATGTTATTTATTGCCGATACTGTTTCACCTGTATTTAGTTCTACTGACGTGGAAAACACCACATCCAATTGTCCTTATTACAGTTCCTGTGTATTTTTTCCCAGTGCACTTGCACAGGGGGAAGATGTGAGCGTGGAGTGTACTTGACTGCCAGGCTGAATGGCTCTGTAATGTAGCTTCAGCATGGCATAAATTAAGCTGTCATTTTTTTGGCAGCAAGTGCAGAGAGGCGATTTTCCTGTACTGTAACATTTGAAACAACAATTTTCTGGCTCCAGTAGTAACTGACAGTTCTGTGTGATACATGTTCGACATTTGTGCTTCAGGGGCTGCAGCTGGAAAAAGCCTTCAGGGCAAGGTATAGTCTTTATTAGCAAATTGAGCTTGCAGTTGCATAACATGACCATTTCCTAACTCTTTCCAAGGAGGCTGTCACTCACATTAACATGAAAAATTATATTTAAAATTTACTAGGTGTCATCAAGATATTTAATTTTCTTATGTCCAGAACATTATTTTTTTTTTATAATGACTCAAATATGTTCATTGGGAAAATGGTGTATTCATGGTTTATTCTTATAGAGAGGTGGCCACTAGGGTTTGACTGATGTGTCTTAAGATGATGGTTTGAGGGGTGGCTAGGTTAAAAAATGATCTTGGTATTCCTGGTCGGATTCAACCTGGTGAAGTAAGATGTCAGTGAAGTGGTGACAGTATTGGAAGAGAAGCAAACTGTCCTTTCCTGGTATGTCATAAACAAATGGCCATGAACATCTTTGAAGGAAACTTCACCTGTTTGTCTAACCAGATGTAAGGAGCGTGGAGCAGACAAGTTCATCTCAAAGAAAGTGAGGGGAAATGAATTAAAATACCTTTACTAAACCTGTCAATTTTTCAGACAACCTCCATTTCAGAATCTGAATAAATGACTCCACTACCCTTTAAGAAACCCAGGAACAAATTCTGCTCCCAGTTATGCTGGTGAAGTCAACAGAGTTATGTCAGATTTACGCTTGTACAGCGAAAGCAGAAATTGACTCAAAGTCTGCAATGTTACAGTGATCTTACATTGCTAAAAGATTCCTTGAATATGCTCCTTTCACCTTTAGATATTTCAGCATTTGCAAATACCTTTAATGCCTCCAAGTTGACTTACTTCAATTCATTTCTAATTGGTCCCCCTGGCAACCTCTATTAGCATTCACTTCATTCAAAGTACTACTGTCAGTCAGTCCTCGTTGTCCGTTCTAAATGTTCAGGTCATAATGTGCTCATTCTGAAGTCATTCCTTTGGTGTCTAGTTCATTCTGGTGTTGACTTTCAGATCCTGCTGTTAACTTTGAGACTCTGTTGAATTTGGGCTTCTTACCTATGTATATTTTTATATTCACCAATTGCACGTTTTCTCATGGAGTTCCTGGCTGACGTTCTCAAAGTCTCTTAAAAGACTTGGATGCCCAGTTCCCATAAAAAAATAATGGTAGTTGAGCTTCCAACTGCTGCTTTGTAAAATCTCAGCTGCAGTGGGTTTGTTGAATCAAAGGCTCTAGAGTTTTTCCCCCTCAGCTAATGAGCTCAGTTTCTGAAGCTGCTGTTTCTGAAGAACAGAAATGAACTACTCTAATTTTTCAAGCAAAATCTGAATATGCTGCTGCCTTGGGAAGTTTGTCATCATTAATATTCTCAACTAGCTGTGTGTTGAGTATTAGGCGTGTTTTTATGAATTGGCTCCTAACTTTTATTGTAGCTGCACTCAGGCTCATCGATATAATTGAGGGTCTGTCAATGCTTCTTTACACACCCATAGTTTAAGAAGCTTAAAACTGCCATAAAAATCTCCTTTGATTAAAACTTGGCAAATATGATCTGAGTACAGCTGTATGGGGGGGGGGGTTCTGAGGAGGGGCCTTTCATTTGGTTATCTCTGAGTGTTTAAAAAAGGACTTAAATTTAAGTAGATGACTTATAGCACTCAGAATAATAATAATTTGTAAAGTGCTTTTAGGTCCATCCCCACCCCCAAAGCACTCAGGACTTGAGGTATTGCATCAGTAGCCAAAATATAATACAATAAAAAAGGGAGAGAATAACAACTTCTAAAAACCAAATTGGCTGAGTGTTTAGATCATAATGTGGACTAATAATTTATCCAGATTTGCACAAAAATAAAAATTTAAACCTATATGAAAATAGCATTATTTAGGGATTAATTTTCAGTGTGGCATATTTGTGGCTTCCTGTGAAATACCTGTACAAAAAAAGAATCCCAAAACAAAAACAAATAACAACAGCAACAAAAAACAAGATAGAAGCTAAATCAAGTGCATCCTGATCAATTGACCAATCTTTTAGATGTGAAGAACCAGCTTGCTGCCTCCCTGAACTGTGTCCAGGAGATCTCAGGGACTGGAGCCAGTCCATGCACTGGCCATTGAGAGAAACTGCCCAAAAATATTTTGGGAGGTGTATGGAGTCTCAAACTTTGAGAACTCCTTTGGAAAAAAGGATGGTCCACTGGATGTTCTGTTAATTTGCTACTGTGCGTTAATCAATCAAAAATCTGCTTTCATGCTGATGAAATGACTTGATAGAAGTCTGCAGAATTATTCCAAGTGAGCACTCTTCGCTGAATTTGGCCTTTTGGCTTTCATGCACGTGCTACAGCTTAACTTCCCACACACTATTTTGATAATTTACTGTAGTATTTCTCTGCTGATAGCCAAAAGCAGATGTCCTCAAACTTTGTATCCCATTTCCCAATTATTCCAGTCAATACCCTCTCTCCAAGTAGGGCTGAGGGAGGGTCCCTGGTCAGGGCTGGAGCTGCGACTGGGATCAAGGTCATGTTCAATAGGCTGCAGTCATGGCTGTGGGTCAAGGCTGGAAGTGAGGCTACAGAAGCTAGGGCCAAAGCTGGGAATGGGACTGCAACAGGCCCCAGCAGCCATGACCCGGTGCCAAGGTCAAGTCAGGGGCTAAGCACCAAGGCCACAGTTGAGCCAGGAGCCGGGGAGGAGACTGGAGCCGAGCCCAGAGCAGAGCTCAGGGCAGATCCTGGCTGGGTGATGCTCCCTCCTCACAGGAACCCCTCCCTATTCACACATACCTAAATATTCCCTCATACCCCAGTAGGGAGGTGTGATCCACAGTTTGGGAACCCCTACCCTAAAGCTCTTGCACCAAACTGTCTTCTGGCATAGGAAATGTGTCAGTGAAACAAGGATCTGGGAAAGAATGTCACTCCACTCTGCCATTTCTCAGTTGGCATGTAAACCCCTAGGGACCATATACAGCTGGCACAGGTTAGAGTAGCTCCCAAGATGTTCTAATGTATGTCAGGCTTGTGAATTCAAGCACCATAACTAACTCTCTGATAGTCCCCTATCTTTCATCTATTTAACAGTGTCTTGCTGCAGAAAAGAATCTGGTGCAAAAGCTTTTGTGCCTTATATTCTAATACAGTGGGGACCTGTTAACGCATGGGTGTTGGGGGACAAGCTGTGGCGACCGCACGTTAAACAGACTGCGTGTAAATGGGACCAATGTTCCCCCTAAGCTCTGCATGTGTGCGCACAGCAACAAGCACTCACCGGCACACAAATCAGCCCTGGCAGCGCAGAGCCGGCAGCCAGGGACCCTAGCCAGCCCAAAGACACAGTCTTCCGGCTGGCAGGCTGAGGGAATCCAGATCTGTCCCCATCTGCTTCTGGATGAGCTGGGAAGATTCCTCCGCAGGGGCCATCCGGATCCACCTCCCCCCCCGCGGCTTGCAGTTGTGGTGGAAGTTCCTCTGCTTGTCCGGCAGCAGCTGGGGACAGATCCAGATTCCCCCGTCCTGCCGGTGGTGGTGCAAAGCTTCTGCCACCCCTGGCAGGCTGCTGGGATCCAGATCCATCCCCATCTGCCGCCAGACAAGTGGAGGAGCTTCTGCCGCACTGGCAAGCCGTGGGGGGGGGGAGCGGATCCAGATGGCCCCCATGGCGGAAGCTTCCCAGCTCATCCAGAAGCAGCTGGGGACGGATCCAGATCCCTTCAGCCTGCCAGTGGTGGCGAGGGTTACCAGATGTCAGGGAAAAGGAGGACACGTTCTCCTTTTTACTTTCACATCCTCCATCCAGCGAGCATTTTAAAAATAAATGATTTTGTGTGGTTTTTTACATACAGGGGTTCAAGTATGCTGGAACGCTCAAAAAGCACCCTATTAAGGCTCACTCCATGTGTTTCCTGCCCCAGCCAACTTCTGCTTGCAGGCACTGTGCGTTACTGAGTCCTGTGTGTTAACTTGCTGGCTTCAGGGGACGTGACCGGAGCGCACGTTAACCAGATCCGCACGCAAACTGGTCATCCGTTAATGGGTCCCCACTGTATAATTAAATGTCTGTTTCTAATAAATGGAAATTCATTCTGCAGTCCAAGAGTTTAAATAATATTCAGAGATGGTTATTATGAAGTTTTGGTACTATATGAAAGAATATACAATAGCACTATGTGTAAAATGAAAAGCAGGGCAGTTGTGACTATATCTCAGGGATCTGACCACTTCTGCTTTTCTCTCCATTTAAATTCTCACCTCTGACTAAATAGGTGAAAGAATGCAGTGATGTCTGGAAGATACAGCATGAATTTTGGGCAAAAATGAAAGGTAGGAGTTTTTTCATGAAAAAATTGCTTTTCCAGTAAGTTGATAAATAAGACTTAACTTTCCCTCCCCCTAAAAAAAAGGGAAATCTCCAAATTTGGCATTATCTTCATCTCTAATCCAGCGACCAAAAAAAAAAGGATTCCTGAATCTTCTAGTACTCAAACATCTGGGCCTGAAGAAATACAGAACAAGACTTTCAACCTGGAGGTATTTTGTGTCACACCTCTTCTGAATTCTGTTGCTACTTTTTGGATGATTCATAATCCATAGTGATCTACAGTGTTCATGCTGTCTCACAGCATCCTTCTGACTACTGGTTTTACTGGAAGGCAGTTATATTGTAGAAGTCCCATTTTTCTTTCTCTCTGGGCATGTCTACACCGATGGTGGCAAATTTGCTGTCATCAGACTGATTTTTCTAGATTGACTGAGTGGTGATCTGGAATCAACTTAATAAAACCACCCCCTCAAGCAGCATAGCACTGTATCGACAGGAACGCATTTCCCAATGGCGTAGTACAGTGAATATGGTACACTAAAGGGAAGTTACAAAGTCAACAGGAGTTAAGCAAGCCATTCTGTGTAACTTGCATAAGTCCTGTCGACTGCTGCCAAATTTTGCCAGCAGCGTGGATCAGTCCATAGTCTTCCAGAATCATAGAC
The DNA here is from genome assembly GCA_007922195.1 of Podocnemis expansa. Classification (NCBI taxonomy): domain Eukaryota; kingdom Metazoa; phylum Chordata; order Testudines; family Podocnemididae; genus Podocnemis; species Podocnemis expansa. Next base: position 18,961,826 of record ML681964.1, on the reverse strand, counting down.
AGCTATCCCCTGTCATTCTGTCATTTTCTTGTCATTCACTTCAAGTAGAGGACAGCGTAGGATAAGGATGTATTTCTGCATGACTTGTCCTTAGCCCTTTAGTTGAATAGAATTAGATTATGGCATCCCCTGATGCATACTCAAAAACAGGTTGATCCTGCATAGTTTGAGTGTTATATTTCATGCCACTTTCTAGTTCTTTATGTTATTCAGATAGACCAAAGCACTACACTATTCATAAATGAAGCACAAGTTAAACTCAAAAAACAGTACAAAATTTGGGTATATACTTCAGAAAACAGCTTTGAGGGTGGTGATGGGGAAGTCTAACCAGTAAATGTTTCATTCTACCAACATAAACTTTGTATTCCAGCACATTCCTATAGGTCTGCATAAACAAAATAATATGATATCCAAAATAATATTTATTCTGATCTTTAAATATCATACCCTGTCCACCACATTTATCATGTCAAATTAAGCTTCTGAGGCAAGAAGTTTTAATATGAACTTATTTAGTGCCAGGTCTTCTGCCTTTTCTAAATGGCTTCAAATCTTAGCTAACGTAGCTCCACAAGTCTTATTTGCCCATTCAATGTAATTGAGAATTCCATTATTTTTACTGTTCTTTCTACATATCCACAACTGTTTCAAAGAATACTGTTTTTTTTTAATAGCTGAATTGCTTGTTGTCTGCTATTTTGCTGCATCCGATCAACCCTGGTGGGTTTCAGTATTACCCTGCTCTGTCAATGTTAATGCAGTATCAAATGATAAAGATGCCCTTTGCCAGGAAACATTGCTAGCCCTTAATAATAAACAATTTATGCACCTCAGATTACTGCTATATATGAGCAGGTTTAGGCAACCCCTGAAGAGAACTTGAACATTTTCATTACCAGGCAGGAGTAGTGAGAAAGCAATTCACCAAGCCCTAGTGTTGGCAATCACCCATATTTTCTGCTATGAGTAAATAACTTCAATTGATTTAATCATAAAAGAATAACAGGAAAACTACATTGATTTCCAAATCCCTAATGTGAACACCAGAATATATTGACCAAGTTGCACGTAAGAATGTTGTATCCATTTATATGAACTGAAGAAATGTCAATATTTGATCATTGCTCTAACAAAAAGAATATGACAATTTTGACTCATCTCAGAACGGACTGAAGGAGCATTATGCAGTACTATGGTTCAATCTAGAGTATAAGTGATAGTACAGTGTACTATTCATAAGGTTAAAAAGAGAAAAATCCATAATTTCTGGCATATGGCTCACCTATTAATTGTAATAGGCTATTCACAATCCCATAGTACTTGTAATAATATAGCAGATCTTGTTTTTTTATTAAAGAAATCAAACAGAGCTGTAGCACGTTTATTTGTTATTCCTATAAATGTAGTCACTGCCAGTACAAATGTTCAGCACTAGGTAAACCCTTAAGTGCAGAAACAACCTATTAAGAAGAAAGCTCCTTTTTAAAAGCTGTCTTTATATTTTACTGATGGAGCTGCTGAAACCATGGTGCTTCTGCTGACAGTAAACTCTAAAATGTTCATTATTTTCAGTGAAGAATTTGGAATGATAAGTTGTTCAGCTAGAGGAACTGTGGTCATCTTTAAAAAGAAAAACACAGCCAGAAATAATTGAACTATATCATATGTTTTGTTTGTTATTATGCCAGATTGATAATATCTGCACTACATCTGCTGTTAAAGAATTAATTTCTAAAATGGATATGCAAACTTTTTCATAATGTGTGTCTATCTTGAGAGATAGATTGTCTCAAGAGCTACTGCCCTTCCCATCTGCAATCAGATAACAAACCTCAGGAAATTACACCAATTGCTAGCAAGACAAAGTAATAGCTTGAATGTACTGAATGTATTTTAAGCTGTATTCAATGCAGCATTGCAACTGAAAACCAGAAGAGTCACAGAGCCATGACCAGTGAGCTTTTAGCACATCAGTCTGAGAACTGATGATTTCAAAACACAAATGGAGATATAAAATCCTGCCACATTCAGATAAATGAGAGTTTTGTCACTGATTTCAGTGAGGCTATACTGTCACCCAGGGAATCCATCTTGGTTGTTTTAGGTCATATGTGTAAGTCCTGAAGCAGAAAAAGATGAAATATGATGTTTATCATTGTAAATCTTTTCCCATAAACCATATTTTGTAAACAATTCACTACTGAGGACTTGTCTTTACTATGCAGCTCCATCCATGCAAGATATGCTAGTTAGATTACATAAATAACATAACTAAAACTGATAGGGCCTGCCCAAGTGTTTTTAGCACTCTATGTAAACTATGACTGATGCCCCTCTCCCCACTTATTCGCTATAGAGAAAAATGATAACATAATATACTTTTAAATAGAGAAAAGAAATCACTTTTTTTTCTATTTGGCACCCTGTAAAGCCTGGTGCCTATACATGACTGCCTAATTTGCTTAGGTGCTCGGGCTGGCTCTGAAAGTCAATGTACCTTACATGAATTTAGTCACTCTGTCTTCACTATGTGGTATTGAGATACATTGTGCACCTCATTACACTGGATTTCTGGAGTCAACAGAAGAGCTCTGTCCTATCAACTCTCAGTTATGCCACTGCATTGATGGCTGCAGTGCCAATTTAGCACCATAGTGAAGACAAGCTCTGAATAAAATAGTTATAAACCAAGAGCTTCCTTTTTATTTTGCTAGTTAAAAATACAAATTATAAATGGGGTTTTCCTTCTTTTCTATAGTCAACAGAACTGAAGTCCTGTCTTTGGCCCAGAACACTTTTAGGATTGTGCCAGAAGATCCTAGCTGATATCTCTGATCTTAATTCTGATGAAAATTCAACAACTTCAGGTCAATGTTTTTTCTGACATTGTTGGACTTATTGTGGCTTTCCCATCCACTAGCGTTCTACCAAAGCAAATTGAAGAGAACCCTGAGAACCCCAGGACAAGAGTTGGTTCACAATGTCATCAAAACCCACATCTTCTTTTATGGATCCTGTAAAGAAATGCTCGTGCAGAATTAGAGTCAACATCCTACGGTACAATCCATAACTTGCTAAAAGGGGACGGACCAGTCTGAAGAGCTAGAATATGATGATTTTGAAGTAATATGAAACCACCCTTGTGGAAGGTTACTAAAAAGCAGTGAAAAGTGGTAAGGAAAATAGCTACTTAAGCTGTCTAAGGGAAGAAAAGAAAAGGTAAGTGTTCTGAAAAAATACTATTGTAACATTCTGTCAAATTAACTGGTTCTATCTGAGTCATATCATCAAAAAGCAACTCAGCCCAGACAAGAGCCTGATCCAAAACCTATTGACATTAATCGAAAGATTCCCATTCACTTCAGTGGCTTTGAATTCGGCTCTGAAAGTACTTTGCTTGCATGGAAATGTACTGCAACATAAAACAGGAATCTTGAAACCTAACATAGAATCTCAGGACATGTCTATAGTGAGGGTGGGCTTGTAATTCAGTCTTAGTCTGTCAGATTACAGGAAGAGAAGGAGAATGGTCACACCAATTTACTTGCTTAGGGTCTCATGTCCCAATTGCTCACATTACTTCCTGAAATGCATTGCACTGTATACTAGGTGCAGGGGCTTGTGGAGAAGCGGGCATCCTCTGCTCATTCCTCCTCCCCTCTTCCCTAAAGAAAAAAAAGTCAGGAAAAGCTTTCCTTGATGTATCTCTGCTGCAGACAGGACAGACAGGGACAGTGCTTCATTCGGTGAGAAGAATTAACTGAAAACTTGCATCAGGGAAGGATCTATGTGTGAGGTCTCAAACTCAAATCACCATGAGGACTAGTACATTAGCTCAAGGCAGGGCCGTCCCTAGGGGGGTGCGGGACCCTGGGCAACTCACCCTCTGCGGGGCCCCACCATCATCCCCCAGCACTGGTGGGTGGGGCTGGCTGGCCGGCCCAGGGGAGGGGCAGACCCCTGTGCTGTTCCCCCATGTGTCTGGGACCTGTCGAGCGGCCAAAAGGGCAGTACAGTGTGGTGCTGCCGGTCTGCCGCCCCCCGCCCAGGCGTGCTGTTCTGGGCTCTGTACCCTGTGCTGGTGCAGCAGGGAGGAGGCAGGAGGCAGCACAGCCGAGGAAGGGGGGTATAGCGATAGCAGCTCCACACTGCCTCCTGCTGCTCCGGCACAGAGCCCAGAGCAGCACACGTGGTAGGGAGTGGGGGGTGGCCGGACCAGCAGCCCTGAACCAGGCCGCCCTTTTGGCTGAGTCGCCTGGTCCTGGGCATGGGGGGGGGGGGCAACAGTGCAACACCATGGGGCCCCCTAAAGCATGGGGCCCTGGCCAGCTGCCCTGGTCGCCCTACCCTAAGTACAGCCCTGGCCAAGGGCCACACCACTGAAACCTTTTCATACAACAGTATTGCAAATATCGGTAAAGTTAGTGTCATTATGGGCCACAAGAAATGGCTTTAGGGGCCACATGAGGCCCGCGGGCTGTGTGTTTGAGACCCCTGATCTATGTTGTCATGGTAAAGGTCCAGGAAAAATGGGTTGAGCTCGTCTCTGGCTAAGTGGACCTAAATTAGAATTGTAGATTCTGACCTCAGTGCTATGCCACTTGCAGGGGTGGTGATAGCAAATCAAATTACAGTACCATTTTTTTCATATTTTACTGTTCTGACAGTTTCAAGAGGGGTAGCTGTGTTAGTCTGCATACAGCAAAAATAATGAGAGCCCTGGGGCACCTTAAAGGCTAACAGATTTCTTTGGGCATAAGCTTTTGTGGGTTCCAACCCACTTCATCAGATGTCCCTGACAAAGATGCATCTGACGAAGTGGGTTGGAGCCCACAAAAGAAAAAGAAATCTGTTAGTCTTTAAGGTGCCACAGAACTCTCATCGTTTTTATTGTGACAGTGGAGACAGAAGCTGCAAAAAATCGAGGTAAGCAGCCAGGGCTGAACTTAAGGTGGGTGAGAGGGGTGATCGGCTCAGGCCCCGCAGTTCTGTGGGCCCCGCACTGTCATGCTGTGAGCAAAGTCCCTACAGCCATGCTGCTCCCTTCTCCCACCTTGCTGCAATTCCTCCGTGGGGGTGGGGAGGGCTAGCTGTTCCTCTGTGAGGGTGGGGAGGGCTAGCCCAGAGGCAGGGTGGGAAAGTGGAGCCCAACCCATCGGCCAGACCACTCTGCCCACGGGTGCGCAAGGGCTGGCTCAGGGGAGGGGTGGGAGCATGGGGCTCGGCTTCTGGGCCAGCCCATCCCTCCCAGTGCGGCATTATGTTGACTTTCACTGTCAGTGTAGATCAGCCCATAGAAATGTAGGTCTGGAAGGGACCTTAATAAATCTTCAGGTCCAGACCCCAGCGCTGAGATAGCACCAAGTAAGCCCATCCCTGACAGATATTTTTTTCCATCCTGGTCTTAAAAATCTCCAATAATGGATATCCTACAACCTTCTTAGGAAGTCTGTTCCAGAGTTTTGTAGTTAGAAAGATTTTCCTTATATTTAACCTAAATCTCCCTTTCTTTAGACTAGGACTATTCCTTCTTGGCCTACCTTCATGGAAACAGAGAACTATAGATCAAAGTCCTCTTTATAGCAGCCCTTAACATATTTGAAGACATATTAGGTTCCCCTTCAGTCTTTTTCCTCAAAACTAAACATGCCCATGTTTTTTTTCCCTCATAGATCATGTTTTCTAAATGGTTTGTCATTTTTGTTGCTTTGCTATGAATTCTCTCCAGTTTCTCCACATCTTCTCTTAAGTACAACGCGCAGAATTGGACAAGTACTCTAGCCAAGGCATTGCCAGTGCTGAGTAGAGTGGAGCAATTACCTCCCATGCATTACTACATCACAAAATGATAGCCTTTTTTGCAACTGCATCTCTTGGTTGACTCATATTCAATTTGTGACCTATTATAATCTATAGACCTTTTCAGAAGTACTATCACTTGCCCATTTATTCCACATTTTGTAGTTGTGCATTTGATTTTTCTCTCCTAAGTTTAGTACTGTGAATTTGACTTTATTGATTTTTATATTGTTGATTTGACACAAGTTCACCAGTTTGTCAAGGTCATTTTGAATTCCAATGATGCTCTTCAAAATGCTTGCCAACGCGCATCATTTTGGTGTCATGTTTTGCAGGACTAGGGTTCTCTTGTAACTGGCCAATTACAAGCTATCGCTGGTCAAAACTTTAGTTACAAAGAATGTTGATTATGAATTTATATAATGCATCCCTTTTTATTAGAAAATTGTGCACAATAAAATCCCTATTTCAGAGAATGTATTTGTTGTTCCCCAACATTTTGACTTCTTGGTTGTTCAGAAACTATTTCCTTTGAATATTTGATATCTGGTTCTGTGGTTGTGATTGGTCACCCAAGTCACAGGGTGTTGTTTCTTGTTTATTGGATAACAAAGTTTTTAAACAGGAGAGTAATAAATGGTAGATAGCGAACTTTCATTCTGCATGTTGGGCAGAATGTTTATTCTTGTTAAAATGCATAAGACTTCTGCGATTCATAAACTTGTTCACAAATGTCTGGCAACCATTGTAATACTTGTGAATAGTCAAGAATACAAGAGTGAACCAAAACCAACTGCACACTACACATATACTATTCAAACAGCAATGCTGTTGGAGATGGGATGGAGAGGCAAACAGCTCATTACAGCCCTGTAACACTTGGCTTTGCCATGTGGATCGTGTAATGTTTGAGCAACTGGTCAACCCGTTGTGGGCAACATCCATTCTCTCTTCCTCCCATTCTCTGCTGAGAATTATTGTGGTTATTTAACCTGCACTGCGCAAGAGGCTGTGGCCTGATAATATGCTGTGTTACTTTTAACACATTAGATACAGTACTGAAGGGTTAAAAAACTAGGAAAACCAGATTATCAGTAATAGTGCTAAATGGCAAATATTTCTTATATGTAGTACTGCTTCACTTAATATTTTATGTATAGGCATTTTATAGCAATACATAATTATGTCATTAATCCTGATGTCAAATTCATAAATTATAACCCATGCCAGCTGTACTAACATGTCATCTCTAGACCTTGAAATTGAAAGGAGTATGTAATTGATTATAGCTACCTATTGCAAGTGCATTAATAGTGTGATGTTAAAATTCTTTTGCATTACCATTGTGCTATTTTTTGCAATCCAAAGTCCATAAACAGTCCTTGATCTCTCTTATCTGATTGTTTCACATGAATTATACAATCCAACCTCCACTTGAGATCTTTTCAGAAATTCCCTCTGATTTATCAGATTTATCATAGTTAGAGCAATACCAGATCCAGGCCAGGGACCACTTGTTCTTTTGGAAGAGCAATATTCATATATACACATTTGGATTTTTAAAAAAGAGTTAATGGAATTTAAATGAAAGATAATTCTTTAGCTTCCTCATTTAAATTGCACTGTAGAATGATGAGGTATGGGAAGCACATAGCAGGAGTTTAAACATCCTTGATATTCAAGCCTAAAATAAATGTAAGCGTAGTCCCTTTGTTGCTTTTTGAACTACTACTTGAGTTCTCACCTAGTGTCAATGCCAGAGAGTACCCAACATTTTAAGTTATAGTTCTTTCTACAATAAAGTGTTAGATGTGTCTGAGATGTAAATAATACATGTTGGAGTGTGCTTAGTAGGCATAGGCCTGCATCAGAAGTGGCGCGGAGGCACTCCATTCCACAGTGAGCTCCACCTCTCAGAAGGTTGCAGCATGTACTCTGTCAGGTTTTGGAGGTGTACTTTATAGTTATAATGCTCTAAACAGAAACTACCACCTCTGACCAACATCCTCATTAGTGTCTGCATTTTGTGGCTTGGAGCTGATACTGCTAATACTTTCTGTTACAAATATATTGTCTGCTTATTTTCTGTTATGGCATGAAAGCTAGATTTTTAAAGTTTTTCCCTTGGTTTCCAGGCTTTAAACATGTGCTCCAGTATGAAAGTGGGAGTTATGTTTTGTTATCTACACAGGATCTTTGATAACAGTATTTATATAGTAACTTTGTTCAAATGATGGTTCAATGATTATACGTACCCATTTATATAAGGATCATTTCTCACTCAACTGAAATGAAGTCACATCTGGGGTGAAACTCAACAGCTCTTTAACGTAATAGTGTGCAGCAACAGTTTATCTCATGAAGTGAGAGTGAATACCATATCCAGTTGAAATTTGCTGAGAAAATTTAGTCACCGAAGATATTATCTAATTACCAAAGTTGAAATTTGGGCAGGTCATTGGGATTAATACCCTGCTGTTATGAAAACTATCATGGATTCTTTAATGGTTACAACTGGTTGGGACTATGGAGTTATAGATCATTTGAAAGACCACTGAGCCTCAACAGCACAATGACCCATCACCAACTCCAAGCCAGGACATTAATTCGATATTTACTCAGAGGGAAGAGTGCCACCTACTGAATCACCAGTTCCTCTTATTTCTTTCAAAGTCCATTGCTTTCATAAAGAAAACAAAAAACCCAAAAAATAAAAACAGAAATTTTCTATCTGATTTTTGTGGTACATTACACCAATATTCCAAACTTCATATGGAAGAAAACCCATGCAATTAGAATTTGTACCCTGGTAGAAACGAATACTGTACCCAACTCTACGCAAACTACATTTTAAGATTTTTTTCCCCCGACTACTGCTTTGAATAGCTTCTGATTCAGTGGGTATTAATGTGATTCTGATATTTCAGAATGCTTTTCAAGTGACTTGTCTGAGAAAGGTGTAGTGCAAATGTAGATTGATTGACTGTATACCCGACATGAATTCAAAGTTTTGAGAAACAAGTCTATTTACATGGCAGTGCCAAGTAACTACCATATATTTTGCTAAATAAAAGCAATAAAGAACCCTAAAAAATGGTGATGCTAATTTTTATGTTTGCTGCACCGTTTTAGCACCCTCATAAACCTGTAGTAGCTTTAACAGAAATATGGTCTGAAGTGGCATATTTTATTCCCCTGTGTTAAAATAGAAAAGACCAAACAAGTAGAATATGGAAAGTCTTGAAAGACTTTTTTGCACTAGATCTTGCTGAAATATTATTAATATATTGCACACCTTTTTATCTGATTATTTTGGTGGCTGGTGCATGGCACATTTATTATTTGGATTCCAGCTGTGGAACCGCCGAAGCAGACTGCTGAAAGGATACATTACTATCTCTGAACCAGGCTTTCAGCAATCACATGCTGTGGCTTTTTCCAACGACGAGTTTGCTTTCAACTAAAAAAAAAAAAAAAAAAAGCTTGTTTGATCTTTAGATGCTACTTTTTTGGAATGACATGGGCTATGGTGGCAGATACAATGAGGGGCAGAAAAGACTTTAATCTGGAGTAGAGTTATTTTTCTGATTTCACTGTATAAATTAAGAGCCACATGGTACCCTTCAACAGCCCCTTTAATGACTTTTCTACAGGGGCCAGAGGGCTCACTGAAGTTTGCCTTGTAGAATTTTCCAGATGGGTCCCTCAGGGGGAGTCTGAGGTATGGTCTTCAACCCCTTGTGATCCTATAGCTCCATAGGGAAGGGCATCTCCCACACTGTCCAGATGGGTTGCCTCCCAACATCACAGCCAGGTTTCTTCTTTTCCCTGGCAGCATGACTCCCTTAAAAACAAGACTGCCACTGACAGGCCCAGCTGCCTACTCTCCTTTTCTTCATGCCAGGGGTGTAGGCAGCCCCTGTTTTCTGCCTGGGCCCTTGAATCTCCAGCATGGGCTTAGCCAGTCCCTGCTTCTGCGCACGTGACTGGAAGCTACCTGATGATGCTCCAGTTGCCTACCAACTGGAGTGTCAGGAGGCGAGAAGGGGAAAGGCAACCTGGCCCCTTCCACGCAAAAGCTGCAGCAGCTGCCAGGGACCAGAGCTATAGGCAGCGAGTAGCCAGCCACTGCTCATGGCCATGACTGCCCACTGCTGACAATCCATGGTCCTGGCAGCAAAACTCACGCTGCTGCTGGGCACTGTGGTGGGCAGGCCTGCTGGCCAAATGGGTAGGCTTGACCCACTCAGGCCCACCTGTAGCTGTACTCCTATTTTGTACGTCTGATGAAGTGGGATTGTGTGCCCATGGAACCTTATGTGATAAATAAATTTGTTTGTCTTTAAAAATGCCGCAGGACTCCATGTTTGTTTTGCTGAAATAATTAACATGGCTGCCCCTCTGGAACCACCCTCCTTTGTGAGGGACAGGATAGGAAGAAGCATGCTGGGATCCAGTATAAGTTATACTAGTATAAGTACTTCTTATACTGATAAACAAACAAGGAGTCTTGTGGCACTTAAAGACTAAAAGATTTATTTATGACTACACGTTCTTTGAGAAGGACTTTCACTAGCATACCTATGTATGTCAGCAATGTGTAACTCAACCACTATGTACGTCACCTTTGAATTTGGCCCTGCGTGCAATTATCTGCATAGTGGCTGATGTCTGTTGTTAGTATTCAGCCTTTAGAGTAATTATTTGCTGTTACTCATTTTCTGAGAAATGTAATGCAACTAGGACTTGTAATTCTCTACCAATGGTAGCAAGATGGAAGTTGGTCTACTCTACAACTTTTACCATTTGGCACAAGTGGCAAACTGCTTTCTGGGCTTGGCCACACTTACAAGTATACTGATACAATTATACTGCTGGAATTAACTTCCACACTAGACATCATACCAGTATAATTGTACTGGTAAAAAATAAATATCCCTAACTTAAATAGAGAAACCGATACAAAACTTATGTGTACACTGGACCTTAATTGTTTTATCTATAGACAAGGCCTGCAATGGAAATACAGTATTAGAGGAAGGGGGGTGCACTCAGAAGACAATATCAAATTCAAAACAGAAAAAAGAAGTGTATGCAAAATTAATGAGTGGCGTTCAAAAACAACATCAGTCTAAAGAAGCAGTCTTCGGAAGACTTGTTATTGTAGATGGTAGGCTATTGAACAGCATCCTTCTTATATGAGTCATTTTAACTACATTTACGCTAAGTGAAAAACCAAAAAAGAAAAAAAAACAGCTTAGAAAGTTAAAAGGGCAGATTTTTCACTTCAGCAGTCGTAATCATGAGTAACTGTAAATGTAAGATAATTTGCACAGATAATCATCCTTTGGGAAAAAAGTACTGGTTTGAGTAAACATGATTTGAAAATGCTTTCCTTCACTTTTCTTCTCTTATCCATTCAGTCCTCTGATACAGACGATATAATTTAGTTGCCATAGTACATGGCTTGGCTAGCAGAGTTATTTATTTTAAAATAACTCAGACTGAGTATGGGTTCTTTAAGCTAGAAGGAGATTGTCTGCATCATTTGTTGTTTACTCATTTAAGCTTCTTTCCCACCCTCACGCTGTCTTCCTAAGTTGCAAAAATTCATTCACAGCAGGGGAACTTAATGGCTTTACCTGTCTTTAATTTATGCAGCATTTTCAAATTGTGCCATCCTTGCAGGTGTGACCAATCTTTTGTTGAGGCTTTATTTTATTTTTTTAATTCTGACCTACCTGCTTGAATCTGTCAAGAGCCTATTTGTATGCACACAGCTAATGTGCTAGAAATAAAAGCCACAACTCGTCAAATAAACTCCCTGCACCTGTATGAGGCAGTTAAATTGTTCCATCTACCATTATTCTCTGAGATCAAAGGGCCCTCCTGTGAGGGGCTCCAAAGAAATAAAGGAAATGATAGACCTACTTGTCCTTGAGCTTAAAAAAAAAAAAAAAAAAAAAAAAAAAAAAAAAGTGGACTAGTTCAACTACCTGAAGGAGCTTTTGTTTGGCATGGGCACATAAACGCATTCTTTCACATCAAGAACCAAGAGGAAGAAATTCATTCACTCCTTATTATGGTGACGTAGCTGTTGCATTCATGTGTTTTTAACCTTGAATAATTTTTGTCCTCTAAAGCTCCAAACAGGTTTTATCCTGTCCACAGGTCAGTTTTGTTACAAAGGCCAATTAGTGGTGCTACCTTAGCCTGCAGCAAAAAGCCAAGTAATGGTGGGGCAAGCCCCATCGAGAGGTGATGAATAGCCTGTAGAGCTATAATTTGAGAGGGTGGGGGAAGGGGTGCTTTGAAGCATTTACCTTACATGGAACTCCATTGTCACTGCAGGCTGTTTGATCTTAAAATAATTTACTTAATGATCTCACCATGGGAGCAATTGGCAGAGAAAGATTAGGTTGTAAGGGTCTAATGGACATGGGAAAACTTAAAATTACTCCAAGGAAGGTATGTACAGGACTAAGATTTTTCTGTGTGGATTCATGATTGAAATAGGCAAAAGCTATTCTGATGCTGACTTTGCATGTGTTGGCAGAGGAACCAAGAAGAAATTCTGTGTTGAATGAATGCTTGAGAATATTTTAATACCGTTTTAATCCTCAGGCTTTGTTCAAAGAACAGAAAGATTTTTGTTTTATAATAGGTTGAATCTAGAATCCTTAAAAAACAAACAGTGAAACCATTTACATCAGTTTATTGTTGAAAGCACATGATTAGCAAAATATTTTACTTTAGATGAACAATGAAGAAGTCTGAGGCAGAGGTTTGGGTATGGGTAGGGTTGCCAGATACCAAAGCATGGAAAGGAGGACAGGGAAGTATGAAAAGGAAGACATTGGAGGATTTATGGAGAAAATGTAATATTAATGTAATATTCTTCTGGTTTTAGGGGGCCCTGTAATGCTTCCCCCTCAAAATAGGGTGTTCTGGGGCATTTCAGCATACTTCAACTGCTGTAAGTAAAAAGCCAAACAAAATCATGTATTTTTAAAACGCCTGCTGGACAGAGGACGTGAAGGTAAAAAGGAGGAGATGTCCTCCTTTTGCCTGACATCTAGTAACCTTTGGTATGGGGCAAAGAATAGCATGACTCCCTTCACTCAGCCAAGGTTACTATAAAGTAAGAATTATTAGATGATTTTATAATCACAGGAGAAGCGTGACACATTTTGTGGACATAGAATTTAGAATATACAGTATTCTAGATACACCACTATTACATTAGTTACTGCTATGTGTTTTAATTTCTTGCAAATAACAGTTGTGGCCTTATACTAGTTTTCCATTCAGTTGCATGCCCAATGCCTCAGATATGATATAAATGTTAATTAGGTGAAAGGAAGAATTGTACGGATATCAATAGTAAATGCTATGTAATTATTTATTATGTCTTCATCAGCACACACCTTCATTATAAAATGAAAAAGGTTAGAGATTGTGCATGAGACACACTGTATGTATCACATGGATACTGCAAGCCTTTTCTACTGTATAATAAATGTGTGTATACATACAAAGATGTAGAAATGATTTTACCATTATCACCATTAAAATAGAGGGACAAGGCAGATGAGGTAATTTTTTATCATACCAACTTTTGCTGGTGACAGAGACAAGTCTTCAAGCTACACCAGATTAAAATACACAATCATCTACACTTCAGATATAACTGCTGCTTGACTTAAACTTGTGACTAGTGTTTCTAGAGCCAAAGCAAGGGGAATATATTCAGATTGAAGGTGTGCAATTTATGGCCCAGAATCAGAAAGCAAGCATATCTAAGAGTGATATCTCTCAGGACTCATATATTTATCTTTATAAAATAACTTATCATTAGAATTGATTCAATTTTTGTAGAAATTTTGAAAACAAACTATTTTTTGAAAAATATCTCACAAATTTTGTTTTTGTATTTTCCCTTTCTCACCACTCTCCTTTTCCAAAGACAACTTAGAAAATGGAAAAGAAAGCAAAAAGGAGAGAAAAGGAGACATAAAAAAATAATGAAAAATTTAGAACTGAAATAAGTTCACACTGAAAACTGAATAATATTTTTCTGGGCATTTTGCAAGTTTTTTTTTTTTTTTTTTTTTTTTTTACAGAAAGAACAATTGCCAATGAAAGCTTTTATTTAGGTGAAAACATCACTTTCTATTAAAATTTTTTTATAGGAAACTCATACAGCTGTATGTATATTTGACAGAAAGATAAACATGAGCCAAATTATCTTGTGCTTTATAGCCATTTTGAACTGCTCTGCTAATATAACTGGCCCCTGATGATGTAAATACTCCTACATTATGCCTGCTCTCTGTTGGAGGCATTGCAGAGAAAGGGTGGCATAGCTAGAGCAAAGGGGCATTTCCCAGCCCCATGCCAGTCCTGGCCTGTGCTGCTGAATGAAATCTTTTGTATATCTTACAAGGGGCAGCATGGCAATTTTCTCACACATCAGGACTGAGGCCAGGCCTCAGTCCTGATCTAGAAGGTATTTCTTTCAGGGACAACAGGGTTAATTCAGGTTCCATAATCCATTAAACTCTTCTTCTCTCTTCTGAATGTTCCAATTAGTATAAGGCATCTTGATGAGTTTGTGATATGGGAGCTAGAGCCAAGACCCACCAAAGTCATCTCATATTGGGGCCACCAAACATCTAATAGATGGCAAGCTTTCAGTCCCATCTGAGCAGCCCCAGACTCATACTAGTGGCCTGTTCATCAAAGAATTGTAACTCACTCCTCAGAGGATTTCACTCTCTCAGTAAGTGCGGCTCTTAAATGTACCTGGTGCAAATTTTGAAAATCTCTACATTAAAAGAACATTAAGGATGAAAACCTAAGCACTCTGAGGTTTGAAAATGCCCAGATTAAGGTTTCTTGTGCAACTTTATTTCTGACCTTTTTGTGCAAATGTATTATGCTACATCCTGTAATTAATTACATGATCACAAACTACCTTTTCCTATATGGGCTGTCACCAAGGCATGAACCCAGACATTCAGATCCACAGAACTAACCTCTTCTGCTTCAGCTAAAGTAGATTGTTATCCTCTGTCTAGAGAAAGCATGGCACTCTGAGCTGGCAGGTCACTCACCTGTGCATGACACTGCAGTGAAGTGATGGGAGTCAGTATTTCTTGATTGCATTTGTGGGTTACAGACAGCAAAGTCAACACATACATTTGGCACTTTCAATCTGAAAGGCAGTGTAACCAAATGGAGATTTGACATTTCATAAGAAATGGCAATTTTCTTCTGAGCTCTACTTTAAGTAACTTTCTACAACATCTCAGTTCCAGTTCACTGTCGCTGGGGTATTCGGGTTTCCGTTGAGACACTGGTACATGCTTGTTCTGGATACAACATGGGAAGTGCGGTGTAAAAACCTAAAATAGACAGGTAGACCTCTAATCACCATTAAAATTAATGGCAGTTGCCAGAAGGAGCACACTGATAAAGGGGACACAAAAACATGAAGTTTACATATATTCTCCTCCCCCTCACATTTTCCCAGGTTTTTGCCATTCTGAGAAGCTTGGGAACATTTGGTTAAGTTTCTGTACCCTGTACTTTGCTAGTTGAGTGTTCTGGGATGTCCTGCACACTCAGGCGCTCCTACTGAAGAGGTCTCAAGGGATATGTCTACACTAGGGGCTTAGGTTGATTTAGGGAGGCTTAAGTTGATTTAAGCAGAGCTCTGGGCACATTTAGAAATTATTAAGTTGACTTAAGGGCTTCCTTAAGTCGACTTAATAACTCTCACTCTTTAAGCCTGTAAAATTCCTTGCATAACTAGAGGTGACTTTTTAAGCTGCCGGTACACATCAAGGGAAAACCAACTGCAAATTGCTTACACCCCCAAACTCCCAGGACTTCTGGGGTTGGCTTCCAGGAGTGGCACGGCTAGTTCATACTTGCTGCAATCCACTCCCGGAAGGGCAAACTGACAGTGATGAATTTGCCGCTGTCAGTATAAACATACCCAAAGTCAACTTAGGCATTAAGTTGACTTACTGCAATGTGGCTAGCTAAGTCGGCTTAAAAAGCCCTGTGTAATAATATGTGCCTGCTTAAGTCTACTTAGTAAAGTCGACTTAAGAAAAAACATTTTTTATCAGGACGCTTTCTTAAGTTGACTTAACAACTTTGTTAAGTTGACTTAAGAGAAGTGTGGACTCACTAAATTGAATTAATAAAGTTGACTTAACAGTTCAGACATACTCAGGGAGTGCAGAATTAAAATAACCAACAGTGGGGGTCAGCGCCATAAAGACTAAGGAACCCTGTTTTGGTGACACTGGACATGAAGCCTTTGTGCTGAAGTGTCAGCTGGTGGTGGTGCTATTTCCAGCTACCCTTAAAGAGTTTAAGTGGTAGTAGGAGGACCCCAAAAGCTCCCTTACAGAGTTTGTGCCACCATGAAATAGAGTTTAGTGAGGCAAAGAGAAAGTAGAACCCTCAGAAGGATCAGAAAATATTTAGGTAAACATGATATGAAACAAAGTTATGATTTTCCTATCAGTATTTAAATCCTTCCCTTTGATATGCACATGCACACACCCGTGTGTGTGTGTGTGTGTGTGTGTGTGTGTGTGTGTGTGTGTGTGGTAAATTAAAAAGGGTACTGTCCAGGTATGCATACTACACTGTTGCTATGCCAGGGCATTCTAAGGACTCAAGGGGAACCACAAGCATGAAGATGGAGAATTTTGGGGGTGTTGTCCATCATTTTTCTATTTTATTCTCCCTTTTCATTCTCATTTTATGGTAATGCCTTTATTCTGTTGTGATGTAGCTTTATATTAAATGAGACAAAAATTAACCATAAAATTTGTTGAATAATATAAATAACTGTTTAAAAAGATGAGGAAAAGGTAATGAATAAAACTTCATTGCAGATAACAAATAAATAAAACTGTATCCTTAAAATCTCTGCTATAACTCCACTTAGTGCTGAATGGAAAGTTCAAGGAGTTGAACCAGGCATCAAAGAATTAGGAACACATTCTTTGGACAATGAGTACTTTTACCAACCTTAACTAGCTTTCTGTCCTCCTGCAGAAGATCCAGTGCGGAAAGAGAAGTCTTCAAATACACTGGGGATGTAGGTGTCAAGTAGCACTTAACCACAACACAAAGAGGATTCACACACCTCCCAGTTCACTAACACAGCAGACACCATACATTCATTCATACTGAAGGAAAGAAGAGAAGAAAGGAAGAGAGAGATGAAAAAGAATCAGGTCAAGGTCAAGCTACTCACCCACTCCAACCCGCCCAGTTCTCCTCCCCAGAATTCAGTTTGCCTGCTCTGTCAGACTTATTCACACTGAACCTGGAATCTGTCCTGTCCTCCATAAGACATAATATCCATCCATGTAGCTCTCAAATCTGAAACAATTCAATTTATATTAAGAATCTAGTGTTTGTTTCATAGGCTAGTATCTCAGCCACGCAAATGCGCCATCGCTGACATTTGATGTGATTCTGCCCTCTTGGTGCTATATTACTAGCACCCTGAATTGTCACTGAAGTTCATTTTCACAAGATTACACAACCTGCCCCACTCCACAAAGAAATTAATTGAAATGCTGAAGGATAGTAAATTGAAAGAAGGCTCCAGATATTTTGAAGTAAGATTGTAGAACTTACAAGGAGAGACCAAATTCATTGTATTCACAGAAGATTGCCTCATCTTTTTGCCATCACCAAGATCAAACTGAATCATATGAGCATTAGAAAAAGGGTGTCCTAAATGCGTACATGTGAGTTTTAGACACTTCTCCTAGTTGCTGATCTGCTGGGGAATTAGTAATTTCTGGGCTTAGTGTCTCTGCCAGTCTCTTTCATATCATATTTTTAGTGTCTCTAAGGATGTTTTTGTTTAGGCAGCAGCTATAGACATCTGAATGATTCATGAGACAAAGTGAGCCACTAATTCAAGTATCTACATGACTGGTTTGGCATGCCATAGGACCTACTTGTATAAATTATTCTGAGAATGATACACTCTTGGTTATCTTCACCACAGATTTTTGCCTAGGTGAGATTTGTTTTGAGTATCACAGCTTCTCCCCCTATCTTTTCAATTTCCACTTAGTTGGATTCTTTTTCCTCTAATTTTATGTTTATATAACCCCATATGAAAACTAAGATATACAAGTAAATTGTTATCAATTTCATACTGTGCATACTATTAATGTGTCCTTTTTAACATTTGTGTTTTCATCAGAGGTAGGTGGTGATAGCATATGTATCTTCTTGAGGACACATAATTTTGCAGTCTTTTGGCATACTTGGAGTCAAACTTGGTTTGTTTTGTAAATCTCTTCTGAAACTTAAAAAAAAAAGTCAAACCATATCTAAAGTCTTAGGCCAATGTTTTCAAGTTTTATTGCCTGAAGTTAGATGCCTATATTCATATTTAGGCATTGTAGCAAGGTGCAACCCAGACCAGAGCTCTTGCACTCCCCCTGCTGGCCAGGGAAGGGCATGGACCCAGTGGGGGCTAGGAACCAAAGGGGCTGGGATGGAGGAAGGGAGGACTATTTAAGGGGCCGGACCAAACGACCACAGAGAGAAGGAGATGGAGGTGCGTCAGATGGAAAGTAGATTTTCTTGACCAGGAGGAGTGGGGGTGTGACCAGAGCCTCGATGACCCCACCAACCCTGCCCAGGGTGAGGACCTGGAGGAGTTATCTTTGGCGGAAGAGCTGCCAGGGGGAGGAGACGAGTAGGGCCCGCAGGACCTGGATGAGCTGCCCTCTGCAGAGGATGTGGCTGACCCAGGGCCGCCCAATACCTGCCTCCTGGAGGAGCTACCGCTGGCTGAAAATACAGCAGGTGGTCCGGACCCACCTGCGGTGAAGGCTGAAGGCCTGACTGGCATACCGCTGGGAAGGTACCTGGGGGTTTGGTAGGGAGGATGGAGGAAGTAGCCCAGGGGAGGGGTGTGGACAGCCCCACAGGGCTAGTGCGTTTCGGCAGGCACACCACTAGCTATTGGGTGGCCTGTGACCACCCATTAGGGCCCTGGGCTGAGACGCAGTGGAGTGGGTGGGCCTGCGTCTCCCTCCCCTCGACCCTTACTGCTACAAACCCCAACACTGAACCTTGCCCCCTGAAGCCCTGATTGCCTTGGCTGCCTCACCCGGCTGTGGGCTAGAAGGCAGGGTCCAGGTGTGCTGCGGGTGCCCTGTGGCCGGGACCATGGATGGCCACCCTCCGACGGCCAAAGCGGCCCGCCCGGTAGGCGACCCAATTTACAGCACCTATATTGACACAATAAGATGCCTGTCTTGGCTTATCTTTCTTACATACCTATCTTTGGCACACAAATTTGAAATTTTATCTTGTGTGTACTGTACTGTATTATGCTATACTTACTATAAGTTAGGTTTATAAGAAATTCCAGTTTGTATTATGTACTGTATTATTTGCTAAATACATTAAATAATATCTCTTTATATAATAAATTCATACACAGGCATAAAGGGGTACAGATTAGGAGTTATAGTTAACTATACATTTTATAACTTCTAATTATTTATTTTCTCAACATTAACATTGCAATTAATACTATTTTCACAACATACCCTTATTTAATATTAGGATCATTTGTTTGCTTTGGAGCCTGTAAATTTCATCATCTGGAACTCTCTCTCTCCCTTTGATTGAGCCCACTGTAATGTATATGAAAATACTTAGCCCAGGAGTACACCTAAAAAGTAAGGTTGACCCAGCTGTTACTCAAGGGTGTGCAAAATCCACACCCCTGAGAAATGTAGTGAAGCTGATCTAATCCCCAGTGTAGAAAGCTCTAGGAAGCTGTGCTGCTGTAGTGGTGTAAATGTAGGTATAACCTCAGTTTATATTTATCAACTTTAGCAGTAAAGAACTAGAACTTAGACTTTCACATCTACTTAGTACACCTAGTTAATCACCACTTAAATTCTTGGCATTAGTTGAATGTTTCCCATTTGTAACAGTGGGGTCTGTCCCTTTACAGGCCAGGGGTCAGTCACCCTTGTTTGATGACAGAGTCCCTATGAACAGATGTTAGGGCCTGATGGAGGAAATTACAGATTCATATAGAGTGCAAAAAGAGCATAGCTAAGGAAGAGCTACATAAAGCCCAGTAAAAAAAGCAAGGAGTCTTGTGGCACTTAAAGACTAACAGGTTTATTTATCATATGAGCTTTCCATGGCTACCCTTGGCTTAGAGTAGGTAAGAAAGGCTCAGAGTCCCTGCAACCTGCTTTGGTTAAGGGAATAGATTTGTTTTGGTATAATATGTTGGAAGTCTTTTGTTTAAACAATAAAACTGTGCCCTGAAAGAAGTGCCTGAATAGGCTTTCAGTGTACTTTTAATTGTTCCTGGGCAGGAGGGGAGACTGGCCTGTAGCTCTATTTCCAAAGGAATAGCTGTCTTAGCCTAGTCCAGCAAAAAAAAAAAAAAACCCAAGGAGTTGTGTGGCACTTAAAATCTGTTAGTCTTTAAGTGCCACAGGATTCCTTGGTTTTTTTGCTGTAGCTCTATGCCGCTATGTGGAAATTGTGCTGTTATCTTGATTGAAATACAGTCATTTCCAATCACTTCATTACCATTAAATCTCTTTTCTGGGGGATATTCCAGTAAAGCATTCATCATGATTCAGTATGCTTCAGAGAAGTATACATGCATGTGTGTAAAATAATTACCTTTCTGTAGCACTGGTGGCTATAGTAGCATGTGCAATGGAATTTTTATACAGTAAAATATGAAAATATTCCTATAACAATTTGTTGAGAATTGTAGCACTCCTATGATTTGCAGAAGGGTCTTGAAGTTGGCAGGAGTTTGTGTAGTTATCAGAAAGGTGCTTTTTGCTGTCATTGTGAAAATCTGCCCATATTTGTTCAAATTATGAACTTCTGAAAAATCTCAGTTTGCAATGCTCAGTTCAGGCTTCTTTGAGTTTGACATTTAAATTCTTTAGAAATTAGAAATTTGGTACACTCCGTGCATGCTCCCTTCCCTTTCAACTCAACCTGCTGGCCAGACAGTAACACCCCAAAGAACAACCAACCAGGGGTGCAGGAGCTGGACAGGACTTTCCCTGCCATTGTCAAAAGTCAGGGGTCAGTCTGGCACTGGACATATGAACTGAACAAGGAGACTGTCTCTCCTGTGCTCTCAATGCTCTTGCACACCCAGCACAAAGAGAAAATGCAGAAGCGTAAGGAGCTGGGCTAGGGGAAAACTGGGATACAGTAATGGGGAGTGGAGGAGAGACCTTGCCAAGGAGCCAAAGAGGTAAGACTGGGGACTGAGATGATTTGTTGAGGGATGCTGATGGGAAGAAAGGCTGAGGGAGGGAACTGGCATAAAGAGCTGGGTTTGGAGGTGGAGAGTGGGACTGAAGTAAGAACAAGCTGAAAGGGCCAGAGACAGAAAGGGTCAGACTTTAGGGAATGGATGGAAGTGCCTGTAAATAGAAGCAGGATTCCTGAGACTCATTATTCTTCTGCTGTCAACAAATAAATGTGAAATCAATTGGTAAGGTGTGTCTCATCCTCCTCTAATGCTGGTCCACACAGAGGATGACAACCTATTATTGGTATCAGTTATTCTTCTTTGAGTGCTTGCTCTTGTTGATTCCAAGTAGCTGTGTGCATGCCCCATGCACAGTTTGCTGGAAAGTTTTGACCCTGATAGTAGTACCGTTAGGGTCTGTTCTGATTCTCCCTGGAGTGGCACCTCCATGGAATTCTGTGCAGGGTCCTGCCAACGTTCTGCCTCTCCAGTTCCTTCTTACTGCTCATGATTGTCACTGGATCTTCACTCCAACTTTGCAAGTCTAGATATTGTTCTCCTAGGAGTACCTGTAGAATAGTTGTATATAGTTGTTAATTAACTAGAATAGTTAGTATCTTCCCCTTCCCTGCTGTGGATGGGGCATGGCTGGATTCAAGTTCTGCGAGTCCTGTAGGAAGCCTATGCCTGGAGACGACCCTCGCTCATCCTGCTTGAAGTATTTAAGGAAGTCTCAGCAGCTGAATCACTGCAAGACTTGTAAGAGCTTCCGATCAAGCACTCAAAAGGAAAAGAGCCAGACAGGGGCATTGCTGCCCTAAAAAAAGGAATACACCCGGGGGGGCCCAGTCCAGGAGCCAGATTGTCCTCCTGCTGACAGCCTGACTCAGATCTGGCCTCTGCCACTGTCAGCCAGCGGCAGGCAGCCTGGACCAAATCTGGCTCCTGCTGCTGCTGGCCAGTGGCAGGTGGCCTGGCCCCAAACTGGCTGCTGTCGCTACCAGCCAGTGGCAGGTGACCCAGCCCAGTGTGGCCACTGGGCCACGCTGCCTGGGTCTGAGGAGCAGAGGGAGCTTTCTGCCTGCCCGGCTACCTACATGATAATGAGACGCGCGCGCGCACACAAGTACAGCAACACTACTTACCTGTTGCTAGTCCAGGACTGGGAGGGGGAGTCACTCCCTTGCAAGCAGCATCTGCCTGCAAAGGGATTTAAAGTTCCCTCTCTGCTGCTGCCCTGGCCTGCCTGGCAGAGCGCACATTCCAGGGTGGGATGGCAACTGAACTCTGGAAGGCAGACTCACTGCGTCTGCTTGGCAAAAATTAGTTGGGGCTGGGCCTGAGGCTCAGGGGGGCTGACACCTCCTGGGCCCCACATCAGTGATACCCTGGAGCTAGAGACTTAAGTTACATTTAATGGAGTCAGCCCTCTGCTCTATGAAGCAGAGCATAGTGGATCAGACACTTTCTACCTCTGCCTCAGTGCAGAGTGCACTGGCATCAGTGAGGGAAGCAGCATCAAAGCAAGACTTTTTGCAGATGGACTCCTGGCACCACCATACTTCCCCAGCACCAGAGGGCTCAACACTTGGAGAGGTGCAGCACCATTCTCACTACCTGATGCTGAGCACAAAATAGAGGAGAACAGAGAGGGGTCACTCGCCAGCACCAGCTACATCAGTGTACAAATGCTCGAGCAAGGTGTGACCCATATCAGGCCACCTAAGCCCTGCATCTGCAGTGACAGCACCATTGACGCTAGCCTCCCCCCCTCCCATGCCCTGGTGAGGGGTTCATCAAATCTGGGTCCAGTGGACCCCATAAAGACAAGAGGAGGAGTTACAGCTAACCTTGATGCCTGAAATGTGAGGTGGTAAAAGAGTTCCTCAAAGTTATGAACTCTTAGCTCCCACCAAAGCAGGACCTGGAACTAGTGCCAAAAAAGACCATGGTGCCACTGAAGGTATGATGGCATGGTTGTTCTCTCCATGGTGCTACTCTCTGGCTCGTGGCAATACTGCGTCCCCATGGTCACCAGGTGCATCACTGGCGAGGATTGGGGCCAGATCAGTAGCTTGGCCCTGCATTCCCGGCCCGGATCAGGACCAGATCTGGCTGTTGCCATCATAGTGGCCCAGCCCCACAGCCCTGGCTGGGTTCATGCCAGATTTTCAGTCCAGCCCCAACCCTGGCTAGGGATGCGGGTCTGGGCCGCCATGGAAGCTGTAGCTGAATCAGGCCCCAATTCTGGCCAGGCATGTGGGGCTGGGTTGTCACGGTGGCCCAGCCCCATGGCCCTGGCCAGGGATGGGACACTGGCACTGGGACTGAGGGCTTCTGCCCCTATACTCAGCACCAGCAATGCCTCTGCCTCAGACTCAGAGTTCTATTTTTTGAGGAGGAGCCAGCACTGACCTAGAAAGCACCCGAGGGCAGAGATCGCATACCCATCCATACCATGGCCCTCATACCATCAGGCCCAAAGACGCCAGTCCAGCAGATCATATTCGCTTGCCACAGATGTCAGATCCCAACCAGCTGACTCATCTGGAAGCTTACAGCATGGCACCTTAGAAGGCTCCAAGCATGACACTGGGTCTGACACTGCCTGGGACCCCAGCACTAAGGACAAGAATCCAGCAGCATGTGGCCCTTCTGATGCCAAGGATCAGAAGACATCCACAGCTCCAAATATCCTACTCCTCCTCATCTCTTGATGCTGTGTTAGGAGCAGTCCCAGTGCAGATACTGGAATACAGCAGGGCACACCAGGAGCTACTCTGCAGGGTGGCCTAGAACAGTGGTTGTCAAACTTAGGGTTGGGACCCATTACTGGGTCACAGACCCTCAAACATTGGGTCATGGCACCCCTTGCTGTCACTGCCAAAGACTGGAATGCATTGCTCAAAGATGTAATTATTGGGTTGTGGCCATAAATTATTTTTTTTCAACTGGGTCCTGAGGAAAAAAGTTTGAATACCACTGGCCTAGAATATGGTCCTCCAGGTTGAGGAAACTCTGGAGGGAACAGGTTCAATGGTAGGTGTGTTGGCCTTTGAAAACCCCTCCAGAGTGGCTCTGATGCTAATTAAGAGCAAAAGAGGGACCACAAAGTTTCTGTGGCAAACACTTGCCTCTACACCTCCTATTACAAAGAAGCTAAGAAATACTTCATTCCCTTGAAAGACCACCAGCATTTCTATACCTGCCTTCCTCCAGGGTCCCCTGTGGAGGCAGCTGCTAATGAGCATGAGGGGCAAGGTCATTGGGTCCCATGCCAAAGGCTAAGAAAGCCAAGAAGTTGGAGCTTAGCTTAAACTTCAGATTGCAAACCAACAGGCCATCCTCACTTGGTATGCCTTCGGTTGCTAGTAATCCATGGGGCAATTCAGGAAATCAGACTACCAGACTCCAGGGCAGAATTCACTGCCATGTTGAGGGAGGATAATGTTGTGACACAGACACTGCTCCAACCAGTCTTAGATGAAGCAGACATGGCAGGTCAGATAATGGCCTCTGGGTTGGCTATGAGTAGGAGTTCCTGGTTGCAAGCCTCAGGGCTCCTGCGTGAGGTCCAGTTAATGATCCATGACTTACCATGTGAGGATCTGGCAGCCTTCTCCTTCCAACCAGATTCCAAGCTTCCCAGCTTGATGGACTCAGACCACCCTGAAATCTCTTGGCTAACACACAGTGGCACACCAGAGAAAACATATTAAGCTGAAACTACGCAATTGTTCTACCAAACCAACCAAGACGGGACCCCAGCAAGAGCTGGGGCAGAACCAATAGACACATACCCTCACAAGCCTCTAACCAGGGCTCTGGGCAAATAAGGCAGTCCTTGGGGTGCAAACAAAACTTTTGAGGTTGTGCCAAGGATAGCACCCTAATCAACATTTTTGGCTCCACCTTCCCCCTTTTTATTTTCTCACCTTCGAACACACTTCTGTCATGTGTGGTGCTAAATCACATCAGACAAATAGGGCCTATGCACAGTAAGACTGGGATACTTTCTCCAATTTTCTTCTTCTCCAATCTTCCATCTCTCACTGTCCCTGATTCTATTTAGTGACCTCTTTCACTAGCAACTTCAGCAGGTGCAGGCATGACTAAGTGTTGGAGCATTGGGACCTAAAAGGAAAGGAATTCTGCTCCCATTATTTCCTAACCCTGAAAACCAGGGGTGGGCTTCATCCCAGTCTCAACCTGCAGAACCTCAATAGATTCATGAAGAAGCTGAAATACTTCATGGTCTCTTTAGCCACTAACATTGCTTCTCTGGATGCAGGTGATTAGTATTCCACGGTCACTTTGAAAGAAGCATATTTTCATGTTAGCAATCTTCCTGGGTCACAGGAAACTTTAGTGGTTTGTAGTCCATCAGACCCATTATCAGTTCAAGGTCCTGCCCTTTGGCCTGTCTGCAGCCTCTCACATGGTCACCATATGCATGGTCAGTGCATTCCTAAGGAGGAGAGTACGGATGCATTCCTATCTTGGTGACTGGTTAGTAAAAGGGTGCATCAGGGAATAGGTGTAAGTAAAGGTGAGACTAAGGCAGGGATAGACATCCCCTGGCACATGTGCCAACAGTGGCACCTGAGCCCATTCAGAGCGGAACACAGCACCATCTGCAGTACCACAGAAATTGCTACTTCTGTCACCAAAAGCCACTCTGGGTGGCTTCCTAGAAGTGCAGCTGGGACACATGGGGTTCCCCCATGCCTATGCCTACCAGTCACGCAGAAGAAAGCTGGCTTGAGTGGCTCCTCTCTGTAGTGTGATGTTCCCACAAAGGACCCACTCTGGACAGCTTCTTCCTGCAGCATACCTAGAAACCCCTGAAAGGAGTCTCTTGTTTTCATGGCATGCCTGGGGACCCCCATCCCCAGGCACATTGACAAGATGAGCCACTCTGGGTGACTTCTTTCAGTGGTGTGCCTGGGAAGTGGTCCCACTCCAGCCATGACCACTGCTGAATTTTCAGGCAGCTGCTGCATTTTTTCAGCTGAGGGTGCCACTGGGGAGGAAGGACCAGCACAGGGGTCGGAAAAGGTTGCCAACCCCTGGACTAAGATCTGCCTTCAAGAGGTTGGGCCTTGTGATCAATGAACAGAAATCACCACTTACACCCATCCGCAAGATAGAATTCACTAGAACAGTGGTGGATTCATACTTGGCCAAAGTGTCCCTCCCAGAGGCCTGGTTTGTGTTTTTTTGTTTTTGTTTTTGTTTTGTTTTGTTTTTTGTTTTTTGTTTTTTGTTTTTTACTCTTTGGCATATTATAACAGAAAGCACTTTCCCGAGACCTCAGCATGCAATTGCCTAACGTTGTTAGAACAAATGGCAGAACGTACTTATGTCGTTCAGCATGTGAGACTGCATCTCCAGCCCCTATACCATGGCTGGCTTCAGTTTACTGCACAGCACAGGATAACACAGACAAAAAGGTCTCTGAAAAATCAGTCAATGCACACCTCAGATTGCCAGACTGGCACCCAACATTGATGAATCTTTTTGACATCAATGTCTCAGTGCCTCAGTTCCCCATCAGTAAACTGGGGATAAAAATACCACCTAACTTCAAAATGGTATTGTGACAACAAATTCATTAGCATTTTTGAAATATTCGTGTTTTACAGTGAGAAACAGAAAAACCCATAATTTTTTTTTTTGTTTTCAAATCAGGGTTTGAATGCTGTACAGTATACAAGGCACATTGCTCCACATTTAATAATGTTCCAGAGGGGCAGCTGTGTTAGTCTAGTAAAACAAAAAAAGCGAGTGGTCTTGTCGCACTTAAATACTAAGAGATTTATCGCATGAGCTTTCATGGGAGAAAATCCTACTTCGTCAGATGCTTTGAAGAGGGGGAACTTACAGAATTGGATGAAAATAAATGCAGGGGAGTGTAAGACATGGGATCAGGTCATACTGCAACAGCAAATCAGAGCATTTGTAAAGATTCAAACTCTAGGAAACAGCACACAGACTTCAAAGAGAAACAGCAGGAATTCAAATAATATGCAGATTAGATTGTGTGAAAGCAGGGCTGAATCATGACTATGGATTCTTTTCACATTATACCAGGTAATTTAACTTCACCCTCCCTCTGTGCTGTTTCCTAGAGTTTGAATCCTTACAAATGCTCTGATTTGCTGTTGCAGTATGACCTGATCCCATGTCTTACACTCCCCTGCATTTATTTTCATCCAATTCTGTAAGTTCCCCCTCTTCAAAGCATCTGACAAAGTGGGATTTTCTCCCATGAAAGCTCATGCGATTAATAAATCTGTTAGTCTCTAAGTGCCACAAGACTCCTTGTGCTGCTTTTTTTTTTTTTTTTTTACATTTAATAATGAGGATAAACAACTTATTGAATAACTGTTGAAGGGAGCAACATCCATCTTCTGCTCTGCAAGAGGCTTGTGGAAAAAATATGTGCATGTGTAATTAAAGACTGTATCATAACAGATGTACATAAAGGGCCTGAATTAAGGTTGCACAGGCAACCTCAATTCTGGTATTTTGTAACTTTTGAGTACTGGACTCTGCGACATAAATATTCCTTTAGGGTACTTTTTGCATCTAATGTATGTTTAGTGTATGTGTATGTACATATTAACACACAGACCTCTAACTTCAGCACAAATAATACCACTGTTGATTA
Source organism: Podocnemis expansa (assembly GCA_007922195.1). Taxonomy (NCBI): domain Eukaryota; kingdom Metazoa; phylum Chordata; order Testudines; family Podocnemididae; genus Podocnemis; species Podocnemis expansa. The sequence goes on along the minus strand of ML681964.1, from coordinate 18,934,035 downwards.
AAAAAAAAAAAAAAAATAGAATCCTATTAATAGGATTTTTTCTTATCTCTGTGATGCTTTTAGGAAATGTCAGTCTAAGAGGGGTTTTAATTTCTGCTCTGGCATTGTGAATCTGATGTCATTAGATACAGAGGAACCTTATTGATCTAGCATTTACGCCCGATACATTTCTGCTTTTAGCATAATTAAACAATAGAGGTACATACCAAAGCTCTTGTTTGAATAATGCAACATCAATATTTTACATTGTGGGCTCTACTTCAATTTTTCCTCTGCACTGTGAGCACTTGACAAGAAGGCAGACGTTGCTTGCTACGGCTTTGTCAATTGTTATATTTTCCTCTTTTCCAGAAGATGTAGGTGTTTGGGGGAAAAAAGCACAGGATGACAATTATTTCACAATGTGCAAACACAGGTCACCCCTGATGTCCTCATCCTTTGACATCATGAAGCTAGTAATATATTTGTGTCTGTTTTAAAAGCTTTCAGTACTTTACTATTTGTGTAGGTAATGCTTTACTCACCAACAGTATGTGGCCATGTCTTGGATGGAATTTGGTAGCTATTTAACAGAGCATGGCGGCCCTCGATAGCATTTTATGACAGGAAATACAGAATACAATATTCAGTTAAAATTTTCAGGAGAAAATATAAGTAGAATGTAATTTCCTCTGTTGGAATTTAACCAGTACATCAGGGCTCTTGTAAAAGGCACTTTCAGACCTCCAGTGACAACTAGTACTCAGTATGTGGGTTTTACACTTGTTTTTCCTGTCACATCAGGATCAGCTATTTTGTACAGTTAGCAGAAGCAGTTCTACTGATGCTTCTGTAATAGCCCTTTCTCTTAGCCCCTTGTCTAATCATGTGGCATCCTTTCATGAGTTATCAGTTATTCCATTACCTCAGATGTCAGAGGTTCATACACTGGTTCAAAAGATTCAAACCCTGCTGATGTGCCATGTGGGTGTCAGTACGATGACACATGATGGAATTTCTGGTTTTCTAACATTTGTTTTCTTAAAAATCTAAGAAATTACCAACAAAAATTGTAAAAGGGTAAGGTTGCAAAGTTACTCTAAACTTTGGAAATTGTGTAAAAATGCATATTTAGCTAAAGCAAACATAAAATGCTAGATTCTTTGAAAAATCTGTCAATACATACCTTAGATTGGCACCCAAAATTGATTGTTTTTACATCAATGCCTGTGTGCCTCAGTCTACCCATCAGTAAAATGGGAATAATAAAACCACCACCTCACTTAACAAGAATGTTGTGACAAAGTCATTAATATTTGAAGTATTGACACTTTACAGTGACCAACAGAAAAACCTATGAGAAAATAATTTTGTATTCAACTCAGCATCTGAAAATAAGTTAAAAATATTATAAGTAAAATGAGTAAAAAAAGTAAGAAAAATAAGTATTTGAAAATAAATAAGGTACATTGTCCCACACATTTAATAATAGGGATAAACATTGTATTGAATAATTGTACAAGGGAGCAGCATCTATCTTGTGCTCTGAATGGGGTTTTGTGGAAAAAACATTTCTTGGGATAAAAACATTTCTTGTGGTAAAAATATATGCCCATGAATTTTAAAGCCTGTATCGTAACATATCAGCAAAAAGGGGCTGAATTAAGGTTGTCTATCTGTAATCATGCTACCTTCTTTCTGTGTTGATTTCCCCAAACTGAGCATGTGCAGCTGAGATTTGTTTCATTGGACTGGGAAAGTGGTTGCCACATTACCTGCATTTTGCACTGGTTTCTTTCTTTCTTGATTGAAGACATTCAGTTTAGAACTGATCCTTTCACTCATGTCATCTGTTGCTGCTTTGGTTTCACAGTCAGCCTAAAGAAAACCAAAGTACCAACCTGTGCTGGTAGAGGCATATGTCTACCCAGTTAAATAGATCAACAATGCCCCCACAAATCTGTAGAGAAGTTTTACTACCGAGGATGTATGCTGTCACTGAATGCCATGGTTTATGAGATTATCCATCACATAGCAATGGCTAGCTCTGCATTTCAAATGCTGTCACAGCAGCACCTATGGAATGATAGGGGAATTAAAGCACACATTAAGCTAAACTCCTATTGGCCATTTGTGTTCGTAACATTAGGAAACTTGATCAGTTTCATATACGCTGTCTTCAGTCCATTTGCAAGGTCAAAATGGTGAGTTGAAATTTCCAGTATCAAAATCCTCAATCATTGTCGGGTGTGTGACATTCAAAGTATGATTATAAAAGCTCAGGTATGTTGATGTGCACACCTCATTTGCATGGCCAACTCAAGAACACCATGGCCATATTTTGTGGTCAACTGACACATGGCACCTGGTCTCAAAGTGACCAGCACAAATGATAAATCCCCACTGAAGTCAGACTTGAAACACATCAGATTGAGCCTAGTAACCAGGAGGCAATAGCCAACAACAGAGGAAGGTGGTGACAGATTTGTTGTTTTACCATCAACCGCTCTGAAGAAAAGAGCATTAACAGCTTTTGTGAAAAATGTGAACAAAGCAATGCAAGGCAACAGTTTGCAATGGTCATGGACAATCTCATCGGTCTCAGAGGTAACCATTTTTACTGTTCTCACAGAGGTCTGTGTTCACCTATAGTATTTGCTGAGTCCTTGTACCTCAGTGATCAACAAGAGAATTCATCCATCATTATCATCACCACACTTCTATGGTCTTCATCCTCTGTGCTTACTGACAAAGAAGTGCTGAGGACTAGATGCTGGTCTGATGCACTGCAGCTGGTGTTGTCTTTGGAATATTAGACTTGTGGCATGGTAAATATCTAGCAGCAGATAAGAGGAACAGCTTCAGGTTCATCCTGGGTATGGACAGAAAAAGGAGCCTCCTCCAAAACAAGAGCTCCTGCATAGCCCACTCTGTCAGTCAGTCACAGTCATTCACACCAGCTGCTGCATCCTGACTCTTTTTCAGTTCAGGCTAGTCTTGTCGTCTTTGAGCAATCCCAGCATGCACATACCTGCCATATAGGTGGAATCTATGTTAATATTAATATATAAAAGTACACCACCTGTTGAGTAATAAAAAAAAATCATTAGATCATTAGCCAGCATCCATTGAAATCAATAGATCTGACCATTAGTGCCATTGCAAAGGACTAGAATCATTTCTCAGATCTTGAAGACTCCTCTTGAAAACTATTACTCTTCCTTTAAAAACCTAATTAATAACAACTGTATACTGTGGTAATCCCTCCAGACCCTGCTGTAGCATTGTAATATTTTGGTCTACTTCTATAGAACTTTGTACAAAGGTGACTGGTATTGCTTACACAGGAATGAGAGAATAGGACAGGGCCACCTTAATGGTGGTTGTTTTAGAAAGCTTAAAAATAAATCAGCTGGAAAAAACTGAGAATTGAAAATGAAGTGTATATAGTATTGGTGCAAATCAGATCTGGTTTAAGTGTGTACAACTCCATTTAGGTGTATGTATTTAATATGGCATTTGCAGTGATTCACTTGTACTTTTTGAGGCAAAGTAGCTACTAATTTGCAACTGAATAATGGTACTAGTGCTTCAGATAGTCATCATTGTGATTGTTGGTAATGAAGAGCTAAGGTTCAAATTCTGCCTTCAGATACAAATAAACAAGTCCTGATGACATCAACAGGAACTATTTATACAAAAATCCAGGGGCAGAATTTAGCCAAAATGTTTAATTTTATGATTTGAAGACAAAAAATAAATATAGTCTTTTAACAGGATTTTTAATATGTATTACAGTTTAATGTGAAACCAATAAGTGCCATATAATTTGAAAAAATTGTACTGACTTTTTAGGAATATTCACTGAATGTTGTGCAAACCACTGAAGTTCCCCATGTCACTTCTTAGAACTAACTAGTCTTTGTTTTAGACAACCTTTATATTCACTTTGGTCCATCTCATCTGTTTCTGTATTTCCTCTGCTTTCTTACATTTCTCCAGCAGATGGTGCAATAGTTATAGATTAGCTTTCAGGCAAGTGGTGTTCATAGGGGGTTTTTTTGGTATTTTTATTAGATGACCTTTATATTAATTTTGCTCCATTTTGTCTGTCTGTCCGTGATTGTATTCCCTGTGCTTTCTCACTTTTCTTCACCAGATGGCAAAATGGTTATACGTTAGGTTTCAGGCAAGTCGTGTTCATAGGTTTTGCTTTGATAAGTCTTGATTTGATCTACTTTCAGTCATGATTGAAAAATAATATAAAAACAAGGTTTTTTGTGTGTGTTTTATTTTAGAACTGATGACATTAAAACCAGTGGACTAAAATGGAGAAAACAAGCATGCAAGTAATTCAGAGTGGTCAGAATTCTTGTGTGAAGCATTTTAAGCACTAGGAATGCATTTGTTGTTTTGGCTGACAAGTGTAGCATGTTTACTGTGTGCAATAGACAGTAAAATATATGTAAATATAAAGTATAGGTAAATGTAATTTGTCACATCTATCTGTCTGTCTAAAGAACTCATCTGAAAAATATTTATATAGAACACTAGAGAATGTATTTGAATATTATCAGTTTCATTGTGAAAGCCTTTTGCATTATATGTGCAGAAAGCCTTGAAGGTAAATGCCAAATCTTTTGAAACTTAGAATAAAAATATTTAAATACTTTTCAATTTATTAAAGTGTTTTAACACCACTCATATTATCAGATAATTGAATTGCTTCAGATTGATCTTAGTGCTTTACATACAACCAGCTTTTAAAATCCTACAGGAAGGGTCAAAGACCAGGAAATGCTCTCACTTTAATTCTCATTTTCAGCTGAATTGGCCATGGCAACTGCAATAAGAATGCAAGTTTGAATTTCATTATGTTCTAGAAACCTTTAACTTTGCATCATAATGACTCATGTTGTAACAGAAGCAAGTTGCAGACATTTTTGCTGTGGCATACTTAAATTCATAAGGTAATAAAGTTTCATTTTAACATAGGTAGTTACTTTCAAAAGCTAAAACAAAAATATCATTCATTTGATCATTACTAAATGTATCCCTTTACATTTTACCTGTAAAATACTCTGTGTTTGGTGACAGGTTAAATGTATACTATACACAGGGAGCCAACATTTATCTTTGTAATACCGCAGCAGCCTTGGCAGTTTTAACAGCATTGTTATTATTTTAAGCCATCTCCATTGTCTTCTAAACACCATAATTAGAAGCTGAAAACTTACAGCAACCAAACTCAATAAGCTCTCATTATGAACAAAATATATTACTGTTGCTCAACAAGTGACCCTCTGTAGCCCAACATGATAAAGCAGTCCTTTCAAAGGCAAAGTCCCATTACTACAATGGGAGTTTTGCTTGAGCGAGGACTTCAGCACTGGGCCCATTGGGGCAATGTCCGTTAGTCACTTCAATTTCTTTAGCTACAATTATTCTCTCATTGGTTTTTGTATTTGACTTTTAGTTGTGGTGGTAGGCGTGGTGATTTATTTTCCTGTGGAACAACAGCAGTTGAGCATCTCCTCAGATAAGACTGTTGTCTTGCAACCACTTTGAGTGATAGATTACTAAATAAATAGCTATGCTTAGAAATGGAATGATTTAAATGGGTAAGCCCATATATTCTCTGTCTATATACTCTGAGACTGTGTAAACCATGGAGCAAAATGGAGCAGTTCTGCATCCAAAGGAGGCACTAACTAATGCAATAAAACTGTCAAGACACTCATATCAGTGATGCTATTTATAGATTATCATTTCCAAATGTTCATTTGATAGAGTTCTTATTGCATTTGCCTTTTAATTTTCTTTATATACTGCCAGAGAAGTGCTAAAGACTAAATTGTTCTGCAAAATATTACAGAATTGCATCACAGCTGCTGTCCTTGCTGTTCCTGCCATAGTTGCCAATAGTCTTGGTTTGACTGGGATAATCCTAGGTTTCTGCAAACAGTCCCAAGTAACTTAATATTTCTTTAAGGACAAAAGAAAGCAAGAGAGACAGAACTTAGTTTTACTGAGGAAATTTTGTAAACAAGCTCTGTGCCTTCTGCACCTGGCTGAGGTTCTTGGTAGGGATGTTGTGTTGGCAGCAAAAGACAGCTTCGGTGGGGTTCTGAGAGATAAAAATGGAGGTGTCATGTCAAAATATTCCCTTTGTCAGAATGTTGCTTGGCTGCCATTTTAACTTCTGACAATATGATCCATAGTTAAGCATTTGATGGGTGTGGGGAGCCCATCAAAACATGCCCAGAACAAGCTTGTTGCTAAATTTGTTTGTATTACCATAATGCCTGGGATCCACAACCATGGACCAGGATCCCATTGTGCTGGGGAGTGTAAAAACACAGAACAAAAAGAGTCACCACCCCTTAAAGATGCCAGAGTGGTGTTGGGGGAGAGAGTGCAGACCATTAAACCTTCTCTGAAGAAGATGGCTGCATGTATGTGGTGTGTAGTGAAGTTGTTTGGGGAAAAGCTAGACTTCAGCGGCTTGTAGCTGCTTACCTGTCCCATAAATTAGTAAGGCCTAGAGATTTGAAATATTCCTATCCAGTGAGCTGGGACTAACCAGGCCAAAAGACTTCCTCCCTCCCCATGAAGGAATATTGCTGAAATGAATCTGGGGGTTCATAGTGGATCACAAGCTAAATGAGTTGACAATGTCACATTGCTACAAAAAAAGCAAACACCATCCTGGGGTGAGTGAGCAGGAATGTGGTAAGCATGACATATGAAGTAATTGTATCACTTCTACTCTGTACTAATTAGGCCTCAACTAAAGTACTGTGTCCAATTCTGGGTGCCACGGTTCAGGAGGATGTGGACACATTGGGGAAAATCCAGAGAAGAGCAACAGAATTGAATAACTATCTATAAAACATGACCTATGAGGGATGATTTTAAATACTGGGTTTGTTTAGAAGAGAAGACTAAGGGGGGGGGGTACATAACAGTTTTCAAGTTGTTAAACGGAGGAGTGGGGAAAATTGTTCCCATTAACCTCTGAGGATAAGGACAAGAGGTAATTTCCTTAAATGGCAGCAAGAGCCTAGGTTGGACATTGGGAAAAATTTCCGAATTGTCAAGGTAGTTAAGCACTGGAATAAACTGCATAAGAAGGTTGTAGAATCTCTATCATTGGAAACTGTTAAAAGCAGGTTGGACGGTCACCTGTCAGGGATGGTCTAGATGCTTGATTGGAGGAGACAGGACTAGATGACCTCTGGAGTTCCATTCTAGTCCTAGAGTTCTATGATATACTTCTACAGCTGGAGTCAGAGATACTGGTGCTAGAGTCTCCCTTAATGTTATGGAGAGATGGCTGCTAGCAAAGCATCCATTTGTAAGAGCCTCAGAGCGCTGGAATACCTTTCCTCTCCTAGCCTGAAGTAGTTCAGGGTTGGGTTTGGTTTGGTTTGGCTTTTTTTTTTTTTTTTTTCTGCTGTTTAAAAATTCCCCATACCCGGGGGGGGGGAGGTGCATTTGTTTCCCTGGTCTTTAATGAGAATGGTTTGCAGACCAATAGGAGGTTGAAATGTTTTACATGAACAGCTGTTTAGCTTAAAAAAAAAAAAAAAAAAAAAAAAAAAAAAAGTTGGTGAAACTTTGTATTTGCTTTTATAATTTTAGAGAACTGGCAGGGGTCTCAGAACTTTATATGGTCACTTTTTGTTATACATTGAAATGATAAATATTAACATAATTTAAAATTACCATGATGTGGACATGCTGCCACTTTGCAGACTTACTGAAAGAGGACCACAAACCTTCAAAGATCTTTGGGCTGATTTGGTCTACTTGTAATAAAGCATGAACCCACATGTTGTTCAAAAACATCTCTACTGATTGAAAATAGAACAGAAAGGGAAAGAATATATTTGATGCTCGTAGCTTTCTTTTATTTATTCTTAGAAGATTCCAAGGCAGAACAATGAAGCAACCCCAAAGAGTGCCTTAAAGGATGAAACTGAGAGCCACCATATCCACCTGGAATTTCCTTTTGAGGAACAATAATTATAGGTAGCCAATAGCAGTGTTCATTTATTAGCAATCATTCTCCAATAACATTGTTTTCATTCTCAAGTGCTGAGAAGAAAAAATGTTTAGAGACTCAAAGGAGAAAATACATTTGATAAACTGATAATGTTCATGAGCCTCATGATGTATTCATTCAGAACTTGGAACTTCCTTTGAAGTCACTAGGAGTGTGTGTGGTATCTGCCTATTGGTTTTGGTACTTATAAAGTCCCAATTAGTATAATATGTGAGAACCTTTCAAGTATTTGAATATTACAATACAAAACAATACTAATCTTGCTGTCTTTCCTCCTTTCCAGCATTAAGAGAAATAGCATAACTACTTTATGGCTGCTTTTATGTTGGTGAGTGTAAAGGAGTGTGATGTACATGGAAATAATTCAGTGAGGAAGAACAAAGTCAAAGCAAGGAGTTTTTCTGTTCATTCTGTGAATAGTGACTTCTGCCATCCTTTCTACCATTTGCAGGACTGAATTCCATGTCTTAGGTCCAGCACTGTTCTCACAATCCTCGTCATGGAGATTGATGGTTTCCTTATTCCAGTGAAGGGAGTGTAGCTCTCACAGCAGGCTGTGCTCACCCCTCCCTCCAAGATCTGTGTGATGAGACCCATAAATTTTAAGGATGCCTTTCAATATAAAAGTACATAGGTGTAGGAGAAGTAAACATTGAAGGTAAAACTGCAGGCCCTTCAATTTTTCAAACAACAATCAGTATCACTGTACAAAGGCACAGGAAAAGTGCACACTGACTCTGCTCACCTGGAGGAGGGAGGGATAGGAGTATAAAACAAGCTTTTCTTTAACTACAACGGCACTCTTTTTTACAGCAGCACCCGCTCAGAAGCACAGAATGCTGAGGCTGATAATCATCTTTCAGCTTAGTTATTGCATGCGGTTTTTCACATTCATTCAGTTTCCTTCATACTGCTCTTAGTAAGGTAACTCCCTTAACAATAAAAGCTTTTATGGCAGCCCATTACACTGGAGAACTAGCCACTCCTCGTTTTTTATTGGCTTCTTGGAATATTTATAGCAGTCTTTGTTCTCTCAGCAGTCTTATGCATCTGGGCGTGTATAGCTATTTTTTATGTATTGTTTATTATTGGCACTGAAACCAGCATTTCCCCTACCTCTTTATTGTTTAGTACTTGAGTATTAACTGCTAGATAACTTTTAGGCTAAGTTGCCTGACATAAAATTTTATATGCCACCATGACACATCTTCCTGATAAACAGGTTGCACTACACAGATAGGTGGAGTGATAGTTAGCTCCTTACCAACAAAGCAGAGAATTCCTTTGGCCAAAATGAACAGATTAAATTTCCAGTTTAAATCTTTCATAGAAAAGACACAGTACAATAAACTGGCCTCCTTATGCAGATCAGCCCAGTATTCATCAAAGCTATCATGATAACAGTATGGGCATCTTACAGCCAAAAAGATTCCAAAATATTTTAGCCAACATACATAATAGAGATGAACCCAAATTGGGACTCTGGATATGAACACCTCTAACATTTACTTTTAAAATTATTTTATTTATTGTAATTATTTTAATCTTGTGTGCTTTCATTCACAAAGGCCATGTTCCTGCATTCATGATTTACACAAAACTCCTGTTTGAAGTCATTGGGAGTTTTGAGTGTACAAGGACTTTAGGAAAGCATTATATTTTTTGTTACCTTTTCAGTATGTTGAAAGGAAAACTCAAGCCTAAGAGAAGCAGGAAGCATCAGTGGGGAACAATGCCTTCTTCCACTTCCTGCTTGCTAGGAAACAGCGTTCTTTCTCCACAGATAAGGATTTAACCACACAACTAGGAGCATTGGTCACTTTGACTGAATTAATGCCACTTACCACAGATTGAAGGGGAAGGTAGTTTTCAGGTGTGCAACATATGGCTGCCAACTTCCTCAGGTGCCAGGAGCCCTGTGCTCTGCCATTTCAAGGCCTTGAGCCTGATCTTCAAAGCCATTCTCAGGCAGTACCTGGCTACATCTGTGACCTCACTCCTGTTCATGATCTGCCAAGACAGCTGGGTTCTTTTGGCACAGTGCAGCTCAAAAGATCAAGGATGAAGCGTATGAGAGCTTAATGTGTTGATGGAGCCCAGCTGCAGGAGGGCTTTTCAGATGTTTCACTTTGAGACCTTTCCCAACATAACAAGAGTGGGAGTGATGATGAACACATTAATAAAAACTGAATATCATAGTGAAAACTCCTTGTAAACAGGAGAGAGACTTAATGAGTTGAAGGCTAGGTCTAGCCTAAAAAGTTTGGCCAGCCCAGCTATCTCACTCAGGGGTGTGAAAAATCTTGCACTCCCAAGTGATGTATTTCAGCCAGCCTAACCACTCATGTAGACAGCAATAGGTCAGAAGAAGAATTCTTCATCTGATAAAGCTACCATCTTTTGGGGAGCTAGATTACTTTTGCCAATGGTGAACCCATCCCATTGCCATAAACACTGTTGTGTTTCAAGTATAGGCAAGCCCAAAGTCCTCTAGATGCACTGATATGCTGATATATTTTATCTGGAAAGCTCTTAGGTACTAACATGGTGGGAATTAAACCCTAAGGAAAATAGATAGTTGGCCCCTGGAGCAATGAGAGAGCTGATACAGACTTGCTGTTGACTTCCTGAAGACATGGAAGGTAAAAAACAAACAAAAAGACCTCTGTTTTCTTTGGAAACAAGTATGTAAATTAAATACTAGATGCTTCAGTGGTTGCTCCTCCCTTCCAAAAGAATTTTTTTTTTTAGAAATTCAGAACACTTCCCATGATTTAAGTATAGCCTAAAAGTGAGAGTTACTGTAAAGCATTTACAATGAGACTGTAAATATTTGCATACCATTGTAGAGTTATACCTCATAAGTCTTAGAAAACAATAGTAAAATACTATTTTCCCCTGCAAATATTTTTAATTTTCATACTACCAGTGTATTTCTGGATTGAGCTGGAACACCCAGACATGTTTAGATACAGCATGATTGGGCTAGTTTGAATTAATATCCTTGGGTGTTGAAAGGGGGGGGAGTCAAAGAATACATTAAAAGTCAAAGCCACAAAAAAGTCAGAATGCATTACACTTCCCAAGTTTAAAATGCAAAGTATTCATATGATTTGTTTTCTTGTAAACAGCAATCATGTATAAAATAGAAACAAACTATAAAAATAATTAAAGAAAAGCCCATGAATTTGAAATCCCAGGAACTTTGATGTTGTGGAACACTGTTGGGCAGCTTCAGATTTGCAAGCTCTTTATCTCAGCTGAAAGGTAAAATTAGCAGCTTTCACAAACCCCCAGGAAGCTCTTGTGTCAATGCTGTACTCTGGAGACCACTGTTTGATTCCAGTGCCCCTGGTTTAGATGAGCACTGCAATCAGGAATATTAAAAGTGAGTTTTTAATGGTGTTGCATGAAACAGTGACACTACTTACAAACAAAGAAACTGAATGAGGACCCTATTTTGGAAATGCTTATGGTAGAATAACAGTATTACACATACCAAATGATGTAGCTGAATTCAGCAGCATAAAAGCCATAAAAATCAAACATTGAAGGTGGAAATCTGAGTAAAGAGAATGAAGTAATAAATATTTCTAAGTAAGATGCTAGAGAGCTTACTGAATACTTAATTCTTAATATTGCAAAAAGTAGTGGAATAAAATTGTCCCTAAAAAGAACTTGCAAGCTCAAAGCTTCTCCTCTTGCATACAATATTCTATTAGGTTTTTTTATTTTGTTTTAAGATCGTCTAGGAGGTATTATTTTAATTTGGACAGCAAACTGCATCACTGTTCTTTATACTACCTGTAATACACATATCAAAATATCCAATTTTACTTCATTCTTTTAACTTACTTTCTTGAAAGTTGCTAACAACACAAATTCAGGGGAGACATGATGTTTCATAATGCAGAGAGCAGATTCTGGTCTCATTTGCACTGATGTGCATCCAAAATGACTTCACTGATCTGTTGCTATCATGTTGTGGCTACTGTTCATAAGTTTTTGGTTTTTTTTAAAAAACACATTCAGCACATTTGCAAGTATTTTGGTAAACCTGTCAAAAAATAGGTTAGAATAATTACGGTGTGGTATCAGGTGAAAGCACCCAGAGTAATATAATGTAAAAGTTCATTAAGAGAAGTAAAATAGCCTTCCTGCTACACTATAGGGTTTATGAGAATATCCCTAGATGATTCATTAGTTTTAAACTGACATGAAAATCAATTAATTTTAATGGGGAATAACAGATTATGTGTTTAATAATTCATCTAATTTCCTGAGGCACAGTGAATTAGACAATGCAATGTAAATCTAATAACAGTTGTGACCACATAATTTGACTGTCAAGAGGAAAGCTTAGTGAAATGATCAAGAATGAAACAGAGAGAAAAACATTAATTGTGTGTAAACTGAGTGACAGTTCCGTTTAACCCTAAAAGGCTGTGAGTTCAGTGTAATTATTTGTACTCAGTCTCCCTTTAAAAATCATCCCACTATTTTTAATGATGTATTTACATTAATTGGACAAATTAATAAATAACATAAAATAACTTTCCTACACTTTTAATTTAGAGGTAATTTTCAGTTGCTAGATACTTTACAGAACACACAAAACTATGTGAAAAATTGTTTTATAGTCTGCATTAATTAAACAATAATAACCCCCCAGATCAGGCATTTCCTGGTTGTTAATGACCAGCTGGAGGAGTGGAGGACCTAAAGCAGAGCAGAGGGCCTTTAACCTGGCTGGTCATTAACGTTCGGGAAATGCCCGACATAGAGGTCATTGTTGATGTTTTTCTAAATCATAATTGTTATGTTTTTCCATACATAAAGAGCAAGCATCTACTTTCAGTCTGAATGACTTTTATTTTTGATTAAGAGAAGCAAGCCACAAACCAGGAAAGAACAAAAGTAAAGTCACACAAAAGAACGTCCTGTGCATCTCCTCTGTAGCATCCTGCATTACTGCCTCACAAAATGGTAGCAGCAAATAGGAGGCCATTAGAAATGTTAAGGTACAGTACACAAAAACAAGATCATTGCAGTTACTAGATTTGTATCATACACCACACAACATTAAAAGCATTAAGAAAAATAAAGTGATTACCTTTGTATATATTAAAATATATATACATTGAAGTACATGTTGCCATGGATACAGGGTCTTATCCTCACAAAATAAGGACAGTATATTAACCAATAGGAATACAAGACTTCAATCTTTGTGTTGGTGAGGTAATTACTAAAATAACCAAGAGAAATGTTACAAAAAGCCTAAAGTGCTTTCCTCTTACAACCACTTATAGAAGAATCAGCAAATTCTCAGATGGTTTTTAAAATTCTATGTAAAATGTATCCAGAGCAAGTTAAGCACACATATTTTTGGGATCACCCTACTACACACATCTTCCCATTTCCTATCTTTCTAAGGTTAGTTAATTTTAGAGCTGAGCCTGAATTGGTACACTGAATTTAAAGACCCTGAACTTAGGAAGCAATTGAAGCAGAGGACATCAGCTTGCAGTTCTAGATCGAAACAAGTTGTCGGTGTCCACATCCAGGGTTGAAGTTTCTTTTTTGAATATTTCCTACTGCTGACACACCATTTCTGATTTGCTCTGGTTTACTCTCATTTTCATTCCGAGTTTGCTCCATCTTTTGTCCACTTCATTCTTCAGGACCACATTACCTGCAGGCTGCTGCCAGTGCTGGTGGTCTACACCAGTAGCTACCTCTGCATTACTTTCTGCTCTGAGAGAGAGAAGCCACAGCAATATCTGCCTCCCATTGTTGATGCAGGAATAGAGAGGAAAGGGAGTTTTAAATGCAAGGTTCCTACTGCTTTTTCACAAAAGGATAACAAAGGCGTCTTGAACATGGTCCGCTCTGGTGCCCACTGTTACCTTACTGCACATGACCCTTGATATTTTGCTTTGAGGTTGGCTCTACTCTGTCAGTTTTATTCAAGGAAGAAGGTGGTTAGGTATGGAGTGCAAGAGGTGCAGATGTAGGCTGGGGAAGGTAAAAGAGATGAATTGACATAAGGGTCAGAAAGAAGAGCAATATGAATGAGTGAGGATAGTGGCATTTACTTGCTAACCTCTCTGCATGTTTCCCTGTGATCCTTCTTTCTTCCCATGTCACAAAGCACATGAGAGAGATGGAAGACCTGAATACTACCTCCCTGAAAATACCAATGGTAAGTAGAATGCTATGCTAGAGAGCAGTATCAGAAAAACCTAGAGGAACCATTTTCCATCAGAGAATGCTTTTCCACTGACATCAAAAATGCTTCACAAAGCTGTGTTGATTTTGCTGAAATTTTGTTTGGGAGAAAACCATTTAAAAAAAAAAAAAAAAGCAAACAAGGAGTCCTGTTGCACTTAGACTATCACATTTATTTTTTGCATGAGCTTGCATGGGAGAAAATCCCACTTCATGCTTCAAAGTGTCTGAAGTGGGATTTTCTCTCATGGAAGCTCATGCAAAAAATATTTTTTAGTCTTTAAGTGCCACAGGACTCCTTGTTTGTTTGTTTTACTGAAGTAGACTAATATGGCTACCTCTTTGGATCATAACAAAAAAAGTTCTGACAATGTCAAAACATCACATTTTAACAATGAAAAATTTTGATTTTCTATCTTGTAATGTTTAACTGCCTGCACGTAGGGTCATTTGTAATGATGGATCTGGGGTTTGCAAGTTGTTGTTTTATTCCTCTTTATGTTTGTTCTATATGTGGAATAACATTATTTAAAGGGAAGAGAGTTATTTTACCCTGATAATGTCACACGTGAGCAGAGGATATTTGGGAAATATAAAATACTTCACATATATAGGCCACAAATCCAAAATGAAGGGTGACCATGGGAAAAAGGCAAAATATGACCCTTAATGTTGTGGCACTATGGGCACGTCTACACAGACTGTTTTATTTCAAAATCGGTCCTTTCGAAAGGACCGATTTCAAAATAAAACCCTTATTTCAAAAGGGCTCCTTTCGAAATAAGGGAAACCGCGGGATCGGAAAGACCGTTATTTCAAAATGGATGTTTCAAAATAACGCCAATGGATCCACTGTTTCGAACCGTTGTTTTAAAACAACAGTGTTGTTTCAAAACAACGGGTCTAATGCCATTATTTCGAAACATCCGTTTTGAAATAACGGTCGTTTCGAGGGGGGTTAGGTTTTACTTTTTCAGGACGACGATCCTTATTTCGAAAGGATGAGGTCCGTCCTTTTGAAATAAGGGAACGTCGTGTAGACCAAATCATTTTTATTTCGAAATAACGAGTGTTATTTCGAAATAAAAGTGCTGTGTAGACGTGCCCTATATGTTTCATCATGCTAGAAAGTGACATTGAAAGATGCAGATAAACTGGATAAAACAGCTGAAAGTCCTTAGGGAATTTTAAATTTGTTGTTTTTTAACATCACCATTTAAATGCATCCTTTGCAACAGGCTTACAGCAAATAAGGAAGATTTATTCACAGCCATGTATACAACTAAATGTAAAGAATTGCATGAGGTCAGTTTCCACAGATTTCTATTGATTCTTCTAGTTAATAAAGAGTTAAAGGATGAAGAGAGTTTTTAAAAAATACAAGTGATCTGAAGGTGCTAGAAAGGAAAAAAAAATAGTACTAAGTGGTCATGTGGCTAGTGCCATTCATCTTGGTAGTGACTATCTGTCAAAAGTGGCAAGAGCCCCTGTTAACAGCCCTGACCTGTGCTGTAATGAAGGGAGAGTGCACAGCAAAGTGTCCATTATCAGGCAGTTGGGAGCAGTAAATTGGTGCAGTTTGCCTCAATCTTGCAGCAAGTTGAGATGTAACATAGGTGGGGATCAGCAAGAGGCAATTTTATCCTATGATCGTTTTTGTCAGATCACATCAGAGTGGGAACTTAGTCAGATTCAGGCTTTCAATTAAACAAGTCCCCGCACTAAGTGACCACTCCCAGGAATGCTTTCTCTGGTCCTTATAGAATAATCATGTAAATACACCTGCTGATATTTGGACAAGAAGCAGTCATGGAGAGCAAGGTAAATAACACACACAGATGACAGTCATGTACAATCAATCACATCTTGCACCCACTCAGTGAGGCTAACAGCATGCAATAAAAATAGGCCACCTATGTTACTGATACAGTACACTGCTGTGTTTACACACAGTTCTAACTAGAACAAACTCTATTTAATATTGTTTGGTTTCTTATAACCAAATAAAAGTCCACAAATCTTCACTCTTATTAAAATGAATTAGCCAGTTCCAAAGCCACTTTCCCAAATTCTAACCACAAAAATTTATGTAGCATCCAGTGTCTGATTCAGATGCACAAAGACAAGGGCAGTAAGTTAAGTCTAAAACTACTGTAGCAACTTTAACCTTTGAAAGCACTCAGTAAATTGCAGTAGGAAGCAGAAGACAAGAGTACTTGTCTTAGCTTCTGTTCATCTTTTTCCCCAATAAAGAGCCTATAGTCCAGGGGTCTCAAACTCAAATCACCATGAGGGCTGCACGAGGACTAGTAGAGGGATACATAAGGACCAGTATGTTACCCCGAGGGCTGCACCACTGAAACTTTTTCATACAATATTGGTAACAATAGCATCATTGCAGGCCGCAGGAAGTAGTTTTAGGGGCCGCATGTTTGAGACACCTGCTATAGTCTCACCATTCTTCCCCAACCCTGACTCACTATCCCGCCTAGGAATCAAGCCAGGTTTCCTAATCATCCACCAGGGGCATCACTGTCCTGGGGAATGACCCAGGGCACAGGCACAGGCCCCGCCTCCAGCCAGGCCTGGGCGGGGAGCTGCAGCCACAGGGTCGCCTGGCCTTTGAAGGGGCTAGAAGTGGCCACCGCTGCCGTGGACAGCTGGGCCCCGGATCCCTGGCTGGGGACAGGGCCGGGAGCAGCAGCCGCGGCCGCAGGCAGCTGGGCCCCAGATCTCCGGCCCGATCCAGCCAGAGACTGGGAGAGGCAAGGCCCTGCCAGGACCTGGGGCACTGGTGCCAGCATTCGGAGCATGGGCCCCGTGTGCCAGGGCCCAGCGGCTCCCCTGCCATCCATAGTGTAAGTCCACTTCCTCTCCTCAAATATATATTTTCACACACCTAACTTCTGCCACCCACTTCATCAGTCCCCTCTCCAGTAATGAAAATTACTTGTCTTCCCACTGCTGGTTCCAAACCACATGCAATGTTCCCTCTAAGCCGGTGATGCAGCTGAGCAACTTATGGATGCAGCTGAGCAAGTTCCTGGGCCCGGATCGGGCCCCTGAGCCACTGCCCATCAGCTCCCCAAGTGCATCTGTAACTTGCTCAGTTGCATCACCAGCTTAGAGAGAGAACATTGTACAGATGTCTTTTTGTTCAAACTTTACTAAATTAATAAAACCACAGTATTTTAGTTTAACATTTTTATTAAACAAATATGAAGCAATGATGCTGCCTATCAAGCCTCCTCTACACCTCAGTTTTTGACTCCTGTCTTTGTCACATTTCCAGAATGCATATACAGAGTCTAGGTCAGCCTTGAATCCAGCACTTAGATATGACTTGATGCGCATTAGCATGTCTAGATGAGAAACATCCAACCTGTTATGAGGCTCTGTCTTAATATTATTCATTAGACTGAAGCCTCATTCAGCATCTGCACTAGATGCTTGAAACGTACCACATATATCAACCAACTGGGCCAGGAATGGGAACTTATCTTCTGTCAGTGTATAGGTGACAAACATCTAAGAATGTGTTCAGTGTACCAGCCATTACCTTTTCCAGAACAACAAACATTTTGGTTGTCTGTAATTTCAGCTCGCCTTTAGAAGATGTGAAAATACATAAAGAAAATTTGTAAGAAATTACACTGATAAGAGCTGATGATCACAGATAGCCAATACAATTCTATTATTTTTTTAGAGATTCCTAATGAATGTGCCAATTCTGACTAGATCTCACTCACAGAGCTAAAAGAAGTCACCCTGATTCAGGCCTATATATTACTTGAGCTAATGTTAATTAAGGTCAATGACAGTTTTTCCACTTTACTGAAAAACTTAGATCAGGCTGCCTTCTCTCTCTGCTACAATCCCCATCTACAAGTTTTGTGTTGTTCTTGTCTGCAAGCTTTGAACTTTCCTTTACCAGCTTGCAACTGAAAACAGAGCTGTGCTAAAAATACATGGAGGGGACACCTCCTTCTAAAGCCATTGTTTACGGCACTTGGTAAAGATATCAAAATGGGAGGACACATGTAGTTTGCCTATAATGTATTGTCAGGGCCATTCACTTGAATGTGAGCACAGGTGGGGTGTGCCTCTTGGATACCACAGAGCCAAGCATGTGTGAATACCTAGTATAGTGAAAAAACAACAAGGAGTTGTGTGGCACTTTAAGACTAACAGATTCATTATTTGCATGAGCTTTCGTGGGAGAAGATCCCACTTCCTCAGATGCTTCGAAGATGGGTGAACTTACAGAAAGGAATGAAACTAAATGCAAAGGGGTGTAAAACATAGGATCAGGTCATACACCCCCTTGCATTTAGTTTCATTCCTTTCTGTAAGTTCACCCATCTTCGAAGCATCTGATGAAGTGGGATCTTCTCCCATGAAAGCTCATGCAAATAATAAATCTGTTAGTCTTAAAGTGCCACACAACTCCTTGTTGTTTTTTCACTGGACTGGACTAGACTAACACGGCTATCCCTTTTAAAATTGACTAGTATAGTGAGCCATTGAGAGATCCTGGGATGGAAAGTGCTATAGAAATGCTGGGTGTTAATAAAGTAACATAAGGGTCTATACAGTTTTCTGTGTTTATTCTGCATCTTGGGTGGAATGTGTGTGTTGTGTCTACCTAGCCCACTGTTTCCCAACCACTGTGTCACAGCACACAGGTGTGTCACAAATTTTTTTGAAAAACTACTCAGCGCTCTGGATTGGCTCATTGGCTCATGAAAATATATGGCTTCATTCGGAAACTACATGGCAGTGTGCCTCAAATGAATTAAAGGTAGCAAGGAGTGCCATGGCAGAGAAAACGTTGGGAACCACTGACCTATGGGGCAGCAACGACTTGAAAGGGAAACAAGACGTTTCCTTACACATCAACCCTCCCCTCTCCCCCCCCCCCACGTGCCATGAGCTTATCCTGGGCTTCTAATCTGCTCCCAGCCCGGGAGCCCCCAACCCAGCTCCGCTCCCCGCTTCTGCTGCCCACCAGCCCCGACCCCTGCTGCTCCCCGCTTCTTCTGCTCCTTGCCAGCCCCAACCCCAGCTTCTCCGCTCCCCGCTTCTTCTGCTCCCCGCCAGCCCCGGCCCCAGCGTCTCCAGTCCCAGCTTCTGCTCCCTGCCAGCCCCGACCCCGGTTCCTCTCCTCCCAGCTTCTTTTGCCTGCCGCTCCCCGCCGCTCCCGGCTTCTGCTCCCTGCCAGCCCCAACCCCAGCTCCTCTCCTCCCGGCTTCTGCTGCCCGCTGCTCCCCGCCAGCCCCGGCCCTGGCTCCTCTGCTCCCCACCAGCCCCAACCCCAGCTCTGCGCTGGGGTCAGTGCTTGCTGCACCAGTGAGTGGAGGCAACTGCGCCACCGCGCACTGGCGCAGCTTACAGGGAACATTGACCACATGTCAGGTTGGTAACTGCCAACAAAGGAAGATAACATCTGGAGAACAGTATAATGAGACAGGAATTTGTTTTAGTCTGAATAACCTGCAAGGAACTGAATAACAAGCACTTAAAGGCTTTATCAGATGAGCTTTCATGGGAGAAAATCCCACTTTGTCAGATGCTTTGAAGATGGTGGAGTTTATAGAATGGGAGCAAAATAAATTCAGGGAAGTGTAAGTCATGGGATCAGGTCAGACCATAAAAGCAAATCAAAGCAGTTGTTAGGATTCAAACACTGGGAAATGGCATATAGAGGAAGGTGAGGTCAAATCATCTGTGTAATGGGAAAAGAATCCAGAGTCATAATTTAATCCTGCTTTCACACAATCAGTTCCGCATATCAGTTCCAGTTCTGCTGGTTCTCTTTGAAGTCTTGATATGTTGCCTATCTGCTTCAGCACAGTTATTAACAATCAATCAACAGAGTGATTAGGAAGACTGAAGTGCTCAGCTACTGGTTGTTGAATGTTGAGATTTCTGACATTTTTGTGCCCATATATTATTTGTGTAGGACAGTCTCTGCACAAAAGAATAAATGGGCACAAATCTGACATCAGAAATCACAACATTCTAAAACCAGGGGGTCAGCATTTCAATTTTTGAGATTACTCCATTAATGATTTGCTATTTGCTGTGCTCAGGCAGATGAATACCAGATCAAGGCTTCAAAGAGAAGCTGCTGATACTGAATTTATTTGTAAATTCAGTTGCATTGCTTCAGAACTTAATTGTAACATTGGATTTTTCTCTCATTACAACAGATAATTTGACCTCATCTTCCTCTGTATGCTGTTCCCCAGTGTTTGAATCTTCACAGCTCTTTTGATTTGCTGTCACAGTATGACCTGTTCCCATGACTTACACTTCCCTGCGTTTATTTTGCTCCCATTCTGTAAGTTTCCCCATCTTTAAAATGTTTGATGAAGTGGGATTTTCTTCCACAAAAGCTCATGCAATAAATACATTTTAGTCTTTAAGTGCCACAGGACTTATTTCTTTGCGTAGCAATTGTCCTGTTTGTCCAATGTATAAGGTGTGGGTGCATTTCTGGCACATAATGGCATAAATCAAACTAGTGGATGAGCAGGTGAATGAGCCTTTGATGGAGTAGCTGGCTTGATTACCTCCTATGATGGTGTCTTTTGTGCAGATATGTGGGCAGAGTTGGCAACATGATTTATTGCAGGGGTATGCCTGCTTTAATGTTTCTGTTGTTAAATCTGCAGTTGCTAATGAGTATCTCTACACAGCACTTTTATTTCAAAATAACCCTGGTTGTTTTGAAATAAAAGAAATTAGGTCTATGTGATGTTTTCTTATTTCGAAAGGATGAATCCCGTCCTTTCGAAATAAGAAGCATTGTTTCAAAACAGGTTAAACCCCAATTTTTTTGAAACAGCTGTTATTTCGAAATGGTTATTTCGAAATAAGGCCATTTAGACATGTTGTTTCGAACAACACCATTGTTTTGAAACAACTATTTCGAAACAACAGGTCCAAATGGCCTTATTTCGAAATAACCATTTCAAAATAACAGCCGTTTGGATTGCAGGCTTTCCCTTAATTTGAATTAATATTTGCTTAATTCAAATTAACTTATTTCGAAATAAGGACTTTATTTTGAAATACTTATTTTGAAATAATGATGTATGTGTAGACATAGCCTTTAAGGTTAGGGGGCTGTCTGTAGGCAAGGAGAGGTCTGTCTCCCAAGGCTTGAGAGAGTGAGGGATCATCTTTTAGAATAGGCTGTAGATCCTTAATGATGTGTTTGTAGAGGTTTGACTTGGGGGTGTTATGTGATAACCAGTGGCATTCTGTTATTTTCTTTCTTGGGCTTCTCCTGTAGTAGTTAACAACTGGAACTGATATGCAGATTTGATAAAGCAGGAAAGAAGGGAAGTGTGAAAGCAAGACTAAATCATGACTATGGATTCTTTTCCTATTACAACAGGTGATTTGACCTCACCTTCCTATATCTGCCATTTCCCAGTGTTTGAACCTTAACAACTGCTTTGATTTGCTGTTACAGTCTGACCTGATCCTATCACTTACAATTCCCTGCATTTATTTGGCTCCTATTCTTTAAGTTCCCCCCTCTTCAAAGTGTCTGACGAATTTAGATTTTCTCCCACAAAAGCTCATGTAATAAATAAATTTGTTAGTCTTTGAAGTGTCACAGGACTCCTTGCTTGTTTTGCAGAACTAGACTAACACGGCTACCTTTGGAACTTAGTCTGAATAGCAACATTCCCTAGGGCTCACTCTGACACTTTCCCCTATGGGAGAGTCCTAAAGAATTAACTGGAGAGTGACCTTTCTACAGACATTTTAAACCACCCTATTGATTTCTATAGTAAGTATCCATTCAATAATCTATATGTAAATTGCACAGGATACCTTTAAAATTCTAGAGCAGCAGTTCCCAACCTTTCACTACGAATTATATGATGATGTACTGTTTTTTCCAAAGGACCCTGCCTCATTTAATGCACTGAGTGCGTGCACAAGAGGACAACAGAGTGAAGGCAGATTACTGGTTTAAGATTTCCTAATTTTGGACTGCTTGATTTAACAACCAAAACATTGTGTTTTTCTATGTAAGAGTATTCTAGAGTCATTGCTACTGAATTTTGTTGAATTCCCTGACTGCAGGCCCTGCCATAAAAGGCTTCTGCCAGGCCTGTAAGCAAACATGAAGCAGACATGGGGTAGAAAAGAGCACCTAGCTCAGCAGTCTTCTCACTGATGTGGACTTGTTTCAGAAAGATCAGGTGCTTGAAACTGTTTTTTTAGAGGTGAATGAGAGGAGGATGGCAGTGTTGTGCACTCACCAGTAGTTGAAGTTTGGAGGAGCACCTTTGTGATTGAATCTGCCCCCTTCTGAGCTGGTAATAGCAGAGATGGGAGGTGCAGGGGGGCTTTTAAAGTAAATAAGAGGCAGAAAGCCAGGGAGAAATGCGAAGGTGTTGCTGCCCTAAAAAACTGGTTGGGATCTGGCCCCACGTCCTGATCAAGCTCCAGCCACTGAAGGCCAGTGGCAGGAGGCCTGGGTGGACCCTATCCAGCCCCAGCTGCTGCCAGACAGCAGCAGGTGGTCCCAGCCCAGATCCGGCTCCATCTCCATTGGCGGTCCCAGCACGGCTCTGGTTCCTGCCACTGCCAGCCAGCAGGGACCCCCTGCTGACTCAGGGCAGTGCCAGCCAGCCCAGATACAGGGCATGAGCTCCGCGGGCCCTGTGGCAGAGATGCCCCTGGAGAAACGTGCTCCTGATACAAGGTGGGAGCCAGGTGGAGTTCTGGTGTGCGCCATTCTATTTTCTCCTCTGTCAATCTAATAGGTTCCAGAGTGGTCGCCATGTTAGTCTATTTCAGCAAAAGGAGAAGAAAAAAACCCAAAAAAACTAAACAATAAAGTTGCTAGTCTTTAAAAGTGCTACAGGATTCTATGTTTGTTTTAATCTTTAATAGAATATAGATATGTCAATGGCAGGAAATGCATGGAGTTGCATGAATAGTATATGGAAAGCATGAACACCTTTGTAGGAAGAACCCTTGAAATACTTGGGTACAAGGGAACAGGTAGAGGAAAAAATTTCAGTATTGCCAACCCCAAGCTTTCAAAAAAATTATGAGATTTTTAAATAAAAACAACATATGTTACTGTCTTGTTCTTTGTCTTCTGGTTTTTAAGCCTTTATGATTTATGTTTTCAAGCTATTTTCTACCAGCTGAGAATGTCCTGTAATCAAATGGCTTCAGGAGCTGATGCTTTGGAAAAAACAAAACAACCCCCCCCCCCAAATATTGTGAGATAAAAGCCACAGGAATTGGCAACACTTGTTTTATCCTTAAATCTGAATTTCGTGGTTCTCAGTGGTTTCAGGAAGAAGACATTTTCAAACATATCAGACATAAAACAGATGCCTTTTACCTTTTCATTTGTGTTTTAAAATGATGCCATATTTGTAAATGATCACAAATATTTATATTTAAACCTCAGCTTTTGTCTTCCAAACCTATTTTTGTTCATACTTAGTCCTGTAATGAAGTTATTATGTGGAATTTATGACATCACATTCAGTCCATGGCAAAAGAAGATGATGTTTCCAACCAAATGGATTAAGGTGACTTCACTGCAGGATTCGGGATGCCAGAGAAACTGAGTTGTAAGGAAAAGGCATTTACTTCAGACACAAATATCTGAAACCACTTCAAAGAGAACCAATGAAATTACAGGCCAACTGCCTTTCATAGAAAAAGTTTTTGTTTTGTTTTTTTAAATGTTTTCCAGTACAGAAGTTTCTCTTATCAGTTGAAAAAGGTTTATTGATTTAACTTTTTATATCAGTATTTTTAAAAGTGACAAAAAGCAGGAAAAAAAGGGCCATTTAAAGGATTACTTTAAGGTAAAGCCAGAATCTACTTGAGTTTTATACATTAGAGTAAATAATTCATTCAGGAGTTTTTTTTGTGCAGTGGAAGAATCCTGATTGGCTGATGACGTGAGGTGAAAATAAAATTTTCTCGCTCCTGGTGGAGTATTCCAATCTAACAGTTCCAACAGAAGTGATTCCCTCCGTACTCCCCACAAAAGTACAAACCAAAAAAGGGAGAGGTTTTTAAAAATTGTTAATGCATGCCATCCCATAATAACAATAGTTTGCACTTACATACTATCTGTCATCTGAACATCTCAAAAGTTTTACCAGAATGCATGAAAATTAGCTTCCCACTGGTCCTAGAAAATAAAGATCAGAGTGGATATGATCTACATTTTTTAAAAAATTTTGTACACAAGCATTTGCACACATTTATTGCAACACTTTCAGACATGGATACATAAGTATGGATTTAGTAGGAAATTAACTTTAGGCGCCCACATTTAAACATTATATCCTGAATTTTTGTGAATTTGCATGCATACAATACCAGTTGTATGTGCAAATGCTGTTCATACTTATATACATCCACACAGTGTCTCTTTTCATGTCTCTTTCGCCATGGCAAAGTTATGGTCTAATACCACAGATGATGGCCACAGCGGTCAGACTGCCTCTTCCCTGGAAAGTGAGTGAGTAGTGAAGTGTCAGCTGTGGTAGCTTTATACCATTATGGATTATTCCATGTCAGGAGGCCCTTTAGACTAGGTTTCTGGCTGTTTCACTATCTGAGTGGACTTGAGAATTGGGCCCCCTATTTTCTTATCCTATGCCTCCTTCTCCTTTTCTTCTCCCTGGTTATGTATCCCATATTGACACATTGCCTATTTCCAATGGACCTACTTAGAAAAAAATTACCACAAAAAGAAGGTAATCCCCCTCCCCCCATCCACATTTTGCATCAATTTCCAAAAGTTATTGCTGTCTTAAGATCGTTACTAATGGGTCTAAATACCCCTTTCACTAGTAACTTATTAGCATTTAAAGGAAGAAGGACCTTTTCCACACACTGTAGCTTGAGATGGAGAAATGCATCTTTCAGAACTGGAACCCAAGAACACAAATGCTTAAATCATCACTGCTTATACAGCAAGTAAAAAGTCATACTGGACAGGCTGATTGCAATCTGCTATCACTAATGTCATTGCATTTCACCACAATTTATGGATTAAAGAAACACCTGACAATGAGGGACTATTTTTACTACTTGTCTTTGGATATATAAAGAGTAGGGAATTATAATGGTATGTAGTTGACTGATACATAAATACAAGTTTAATTTTGTGAAGATCTGGAGAGTTTGGGTTGTTGATTTTTCTTTTTAGCCTCAACATTGTGTAAATCAGCTTGAGACTGAATTAAACAGGTGGCATACCACCTGTACAAGATGATTAACGGTGCTTATACAATAATTTATGTGAAAATGTTATCGAACCCTGATAACATCACATCTGTTACTCCTGTAGTACTCACTGTTGTGCAATATAATTTTAATCAGTGTATTAGCTGTTTGAAAATACAAGTCTTATGTTATTGATTTATCTTCCATAAGTATTGGTTTGATATGAAATGTCTTTTAGTGCCTGTGTAGCCTTCACATTTTAATTATCTTATTTGCCCATATTTTGTTTACATGAACAAAAAAAATCCTCCATGCTTACATTGTTACCAGGTAATTCAACTTGTGCCATAAACAGTTCAAATATTAATCAGGAAAAAACACCTTAGGATAATTTTGATATGTAAAAATGAGGAAATAAACTGAATGTTCTGCAAGTATTTGTTAGGCTTGAAGCTTATTTTACATAGAACTGTTTTTTAAATTTATGTTACACACACAAATGCATGTTTTGTGAAGTCAAAGAACCAGATTCTCATATCACACTTGGGTAAATCAAGAGAAACTCAGTTGAAATCAATGGATTTACACAAGTACAAAACTGATGTGAGTTCAGAATCAAGCTCAAGTCAAAAGGCTAGTCTAATCATCTTATGTGGTCATTTACATATGTGCAAAAATCAGTGCTAAATGAGTATAAAACAGCATGCTTGCATGAGCAAATGGGAGAATATTGATTTGACAACATCCTACACCTCCTTCGCACAGGTGTAAAAGACAAGGAACAATATAATGGAGAATCAAGCTCATTGACCTGAAAAAAATGTGCATTTGTGAGAAATGTTATCAAATCAGTGTTCTCTGCTCACACCATGGTTGCATTTTAGATTCCTTTTGCACAGTGTAAATGATCATATGAGATGCAGTGAAGGATCAGACATGTAACGTAGAATCTGAAATAACTAAACCCGTGATTTTTCGGACTGCTTCCTGCTTAATGGCTTTTAAGTATACCAGGGGTATGCCTGTTTTATTCTTCCCTAAAGAATTTCAGTTTACTGTTTACAAATAATTTTGCAATGTACAAAGCCTACCCATAACATACTTCATGTTTAACTTGGTAATTAAACACATTGATATATCACACTAAGGGAACTGCTAGAAGCCATGCATTTTGATATCTTTCCCTGGCCATTTTTTTGTGGCCAAAAATGACTGTTTGCAACTGTGTGTGTTTTTAATCATCTTTAGGTAAAGCTGTTGTAACATGGAGGTTAAATAACAGGCACTGCGGGTAAGCTGCTTTATAAAAGGTGCAGAATATTCTGTTCAAGTTCACAAAGAATCTTCCTGGTTAACAGAGGAACCATAGATAATTTTCTTAACTCATGAGTCACACATGAAGAATATCATCATTACATTATCAGTTGTTGTAAATGCATAACCAACAACAAATGATTATATAAATTTGGTTTAATTATATGTACTTATTACATTCCTGTACTGTAGAAATGAGGTTGTTTTACACTCCTTGTTATTTCTCTTTCCAAACAGTACTAGCATTATAAATCTTTTAAAAAATTCATACAATTACCCGTGTGCGGAATAGTTCTGAGTGCATGAAAAATGGAAACTTAAAAGAAGCATGTATTGTATGTATATTATATTAACATATGTGTGTTGTTCCTTGGGCAGTTCATTCACTACAGTGAATAAGAACCACATTTTCCAGCCAAGATCAGACTTATCAGACTGTAATTTAAGAAGAGGTTAAATAAAATTCAGAAAAATCATCATCATACTAGTAGGAATAATAATAATGTAATGATGCTGTCTTTTCTTCTTTCATAAAAAACAAATATTTGGGGAAGACACCACTCTGAACAAGAATACATGTCATCAAATGGTGCTTTGCGAACATGTATTTAAGATGATATTTTCTAAGGCACAAAAGAGATATAAAAACAATAGGAATTGGTCAACTGTCCTTTATGGCTTTGAAAACTGCCTCTTTAGTTTAAATTCCACTCACTGGCTATGTCTACACTTACAAAATTAATTCAAAGTTGTTAATTTGAAATAACTACAGTACTTTGAATTTAAATCCAAGTTATTATTTTGAATTAGCACTACTGTGAAATTAATATTTTGAATTAGGAGTCCAGTGAAGACTCTCTAATTCAAACTAAAGTGGGCTTTATTAATTTGAAGCAGAGAGTCTTCACTAGACTCTCTAATTTGAAATAGGGAAATGCAGGCAAAAGAATAGGGAAATTAGTTTGAATTAAGCATATTCCATGGCTTAAAATGTCTTAATTCAAACTAATAACTTCAAAGTAAGTGATGCTTTGAAGTTAAAGACTGTTTTATTATATCAAATTAGCAGTTCCTTATTTCAAATTAAGGAACTGCTTAATTTGATATAATAAAATGCCTCCTTGGCCAGGGACAACCCTCCTAAATTTCCAGGCTCCCTTCCTGCAGGTCCAGGTCCCCCTTCATCCACCCCAGCTACTGCCCCCCAAATGTCTGCCTCCCACCCCAGCTAATGACCCCACATGCCTACCCCTCACCCCAGCTACTGCTTCCCCCACACCTACCCCCCCAGCTATTGCCCCCCATGTCCTCCTCTCAGCCCCCATCCCAACCCTCTTCTTCCTACCCCACCTCTATGCACTTCCCCCACTGGCTGCCCCAACCCCCCAAACCCCATTGCTCTCACCACTGAGGTGGCCAAGGAGCTGGGCCTGTGGGAAGGAGTCTGCAGGCAGCACTGGCTGGCCAGTGAGAGAGGGCCCGGGCCCAGGCCTGAGACTGGGTCAGGGCCATGCATGCTGCTGGGCCCATCAGGAAGGGGTGGGGTTGCCACAGGCCCCGGGAAAGGAAGGGAGGGTTGGCCGGGCTCGCTCCATCCCCCTTCTTCAGCCAGTCCTATGGGAATGTGCTGGAATGCTTCATTCCACCCCATTCTTTCTATTTTTAGGGGGCTCTGGAGTGCAGCATTCCAGGACATTCCCCTATTTTTAGGGGCCCTGGTATGCTGTCCCTAAAAATGGGGGGGCCCGGAACACTGTTCCAGGGCATTCCAGCTAACTTTAACCCCTGGCCAGGGAATAAGTTATTTCAAATTAAGCCTCCTTAACTTGAAATAATATGTAAGCGTAGACATAGCCAATGAGTAAACATGTTGAGCTTGATTCTCTTTCCTCTTACAGCAGCATAGAAGAGGAATTATTCCACTGAATGACAGTTATGCTGATGTAAAACATATCAGAATCCAGCTTGTGATTGTTAAAACATTATTGAATGCGCCACATTATTGAGATGTTAATCTAATATAAATACTTCACTAAAATATCTTATGACTGCACATCTACCACTAGAACAATTTCATAACCAATATAAGCTTAAAAAGATAAAAGTGATTGCAGTTGAAATGAAACTCAAAAGACTTATTACACAGTGTGGGTAACATTACAATAATGTGTAGCAATTTCTTAACCCCATTTTACTTGTACATTTTAAAATCCATTTCACTACATAGATAATTATCATTGCTTTACCTTGCTTTAAGCAAGCTTTAAATTTTATGATTACAGGACAGTATCACACCTGTAACCTGCTACAGTTAGCTAAGCTCTTCACATTCTTTCTTTGCCAGTGCCTATCTTGTTTTCCTGGGGGAAAATAGGAGATTATGCTGTGGAAGACAACACATGTTATGACAAACATAATCCTATTATCATAATGGAAATAATACTATTACAAAGGAACAAACAACAAATGGTGCATGAAACCATCAGAAAATTAGAATTCTATTTGCAGCTCCCAAAGGACCTAATACCAGACCCACAGATGAAGTGCGATAGTTTCTCAGATAGACAAAAGCTTCTTGAAATAAGTTCTCTTCCAGGGACATTTAATAGTTCCTGCAAAGGATTTACAGTTGACACAAGAAAAAGGCAAAAGGAAAAATCTAGACTATTTTCCTACATTCAGTTTTAAAAAATTGTTTCTGTAGACACAGGAACTACTACATATGGAAGATTTCAGAGTTTTGTTTTTGTTGAAAAACATCTGTCTTTATTCAAGCAGAAAAAATCTGACCCATCTTTATTTTGAAGAATCTGCTTTTTTTCCCCATTACTGTCATAGCCTTGCTAAAATCTGTATCAAGAAAGATTTCTTTAAAGCAAACGATGTTGAGGTTTAGAAAGTGATACCTTAAAATGTTAGCAGGTGAATTTCAATCCACTGCAGAGGACCCTATACTCCACTTAAATGTTTTTTAAGAACTTAAGTGGAGCTTAAGTGGTGCATATGGCCTCCTGCAGGTCCTTGCAGTGGGCTGAATTTCAGTCTTTGTGAGTATGCAATCAGTCTGTCCACATGCCTCTTTCAAGTGCTTTTTTTTCTCCTTTTAATCTTCCAGCAGATGTATGACCTATTCTTCCTGTCCTGCTTTCATCTAATATTACAACAGGATTTTCCCCCCTCTGACAGGGAAACTAAACACATGTCCACTAAAGATTTTCAGTACATCTTTGATTAAAACCATTTGGCAGTCTACAGATATACCGATTTAGTGTAACTGGTTACACAGATAAAGTGACCTCCGCCCCTTTCCTTTTGAAGTCTACCTTCACCTGTCACAATCTTAAAAGCCATTATTATTAAGTATTCAAAAATCTTATATTGGATTTGTGTGTAAAATTATATGGTTCTGATATACAGGGCGCACTTTACAAACCTTGTTTCACTAAGATGTTTTGTACAAAAAAGATGGTCCATTGCTCTAAAACAATCAGAATATTATTTAATTGTTTTCTTTTTATGGTCCTGTTGTTAAATAACCAGAGTCTCATCTACACACACTGCTCTGATGGTTTATCTTACTCCCACCTGAAGGCCTCTTTACACCACCAGAGTGGTATAAAGGGGTCTTAATGTAAATTTGCCCCTTCAAGCAGGTCATAACTACGGCAGGGCAAATACAGCAAAGCCCCAGGTGCTAAATTCCAAGGCAGGAAAGCGCCCCCCAAGAGGACCCTGCTGGCTGATGGAAAATGTGCCCTGCTGGTGGACCCTGCTGGCTGGCAGGAAAAGCACCCCGCTGGGGGACCCTGCTGGCTGGCAGGAAAAGCACCCCGCTGGGGGACCCTGCTGGCTGGCAGGAAAAGTGGCCACTTGGGGGCCCTGCCGGCCGGTGGGAAAAGCAGCCTGCAGATGAAGTCACCCAGCCAGGGGCTCCCAGCAGGAGCAAAGTCTGGCTCTGGCTTCTTGCCACTGGCTGGGCCAGATTGGGCCCCATGCTGGGGGGGGGTGAGGGTGCGTCTGGGGCTGCTTGCCCCGGGCAGCAACATTTCTAGTTACAGCCCTGCCTTCAAGCTTGTCAAAGCAGACACAGAACTACTCCTGGTATATGTGCCTTAGTTTTTCGGTCTCAGTATGTTTTACATCCAAGGCACGGGTAGTGATGGTAGCTCAGTGTTCTTACTGTAGTTCCATATCTGGTACCACACTACTATTTTCTGTCACTACTTCTCTGTATTCACCTCCTATTCACAGTGGAACAAACAGCATGACAATCAGTTAGGAGCTTTTCAAGTACCCAATTGCTGCAATGGAATGGCTCCCAGTACTATTAAAATTCTAGCCTAGCCCACATTTGATATGGGGAGTCTAGTACTTCTTAATAAGATAAATGAAAGAATCCATTGAAAAAATACATAACATATATTTTCTGTCTACAATTGAGCCTATGTAGTTAGCTGGCCTCTGGACCCTTGGATTTTATGTCTGTCCCATCACTTTCCAAGCTGTAATTCACTCGTTGTCTTTCAGCACTATGCTAACATGAATAAGCCTTTTTATGACACAAAATCCTCTGACTACTGTGAACAAGTATATTTGATCGCTCATAACTGTTCTCCTTTGTTATGCCAAGAGTATAATGCCCATTGTACCAACATTGATTGAATTAATTGACATTTGTGTTTAATAGCAAACATATATTGCCATCTTTTAAAAAACAATCACCATCTCCTTTGTAAGCTATGCCTTTTAACAAAAGCACATAATAAAAACTGCACATTTAAAACCATTCTCCCAAACAGTATTCAGTCCCTAGATCAGCTATACAACTGGCATCATTTCACCTGTGAGAGATGGTGGAAATTGCACTCTATGATGTAAATCAGGGGTCTCAAGCTCAAATCACCACAAGGACTGCATTAGGATTACTGTACTACGTTAGCCCAAGGGTCACACCGCACATGAGGACTAGTATGGTAGCCCAAGGACCACACCACTGAAACCTCTTCATGCAATGATATTGCAAGTATTGATAGTGACAGTGTCATTGCAGGCCAAAAGAAATAACTTTAGGGGCTGCATGCAGCCCTTGAGCCGAGTATCAGACCCCTGATGTAAATGGTTTGCAATGTCTTATGTGACTAAATAGCATAGTCAGAGATTTGCATAATCTTTGGCAGTTATTGCAGATATGTGTGCTTGGTTGGGAGCTGCTTGCTTCCTACCAGCTCTTTTCTCTTCAAGCTATAGGAGCCAGCTCCTGTCATGGACTCTGATGCCCTGATGGGCCACTTATTATGATTGCTTGCCAAGGTTTCCCATTGGTCAGGAGCAATACCAAATTCCTTTATATCTCACTTATATGTGTCTTTATAGTGAAGCTTATGAGGCTTTTTTGTTGTTCTTCCCTCTGATAGCTCCCATATAGTATGTCCTTATGTATGTGCAGTTTTCAACCTTCTCATATAGCCCAGCCCAGCTAGAAGGCTCATCTTTGGATGAGTTGGGCTGTCATACATGGTACATTTGCCCTTTAAAGAACTTCTGTGTTGGTAACTTCATCTTGCCATTTGATGTTGCATATACAGCGTAAGTGGAAACTGTTTATCCTTTTCCTCTGGCAAGTGTAAATTGTCCATTTTCCCCCTCTATACATGAGAATCCTGAGAATGCAAGTTTGGTACATTGGCATTTTGGTCTTTATGCTAAGCCTTGAGTTGTTGAACTTTTAGTTAGTCTATTAAAGGTGTTGGCAGCCTATGATCATTCAGTGCTTTATCCAGTAAGAGATTGGTAGTCACTGCAGAACCTAAATAGACGAACTTTTGGACTACTTCTAGCTGATTTGCATTTAAGGATCTTTTGGGACCTCCTGGTCTTATACAACCATTTTCTTAATGCTGATGGTGAGAGCAAATGCCCAACAAGCATTTCAAAGGCAGTTCATGAGTTCTTGTAGTAGATCATCATCATGGACTAAAAGGACAGTGTTATCAGTGAAGTTCGCTGATTAGCACCTTTTTTACTTTGGTCTTTGCCTTATGTTGTGAGAGACTGAAGAGTTTCCCATCTGATCTTATATGGATATACAATCTATCTTTCCTGTCTTTAAATACACAGTTCTAGAATATTGAGAAGATTTCAAAGCATGTATGTGCAAGAACATATCCTTGGTTCACTCCACCTTTCATCACAAAACTGTCCAAAGTAGATCCATCAGGTTGGATATTTGAAATAAATGTATAAGACTTAACAAGGCTGATGGACATCCCAGCTCTTTTACTACTGCAAATAGAGGTGCTCTGCTGATTGTGTTAAATGTTTTGATTAGATCCACAAAGGCAATGAACAGTGGTCAGTTTTGCTCTCTGACTTTTATTGAAGTTGATGCGGAGAAAATATCTATAGTTGATCTTCCACCATTGAATCTGCGGGTGATTCAGTATAGGCACAATTTGCCAGCTGTTCTAGGCACTCTATGACAGTGGTTTTCAAACTTTCTTTCTCAGGACCCAGTTGAAAAAAAATAATTTATGCCCATCACCCTATAATTACATCTTTGAGCAATGCATTCCAGTCTTTTGGCAGCAGCAGCAGGGGGCACCACAACCCAGTGCCTCAGGGTCCATGACCCAGTATTGGGTCTTGACCCTAAATTTGAAAACCACTGATCTAAGGTAACTTTTGTAAAAGGTTTTCCTGCTACATTCAGTAAAGAGTTACTTCTGTAGTTTTTAGAGTCTCCCTTTTCTCCTTTGTTTTTATATAGTGATGATGTTTACGTCACACATATCTTGTGGCACCTCACCTCCTTCTGGCATCTATGTAGCAACTGGTAGAGATATAGAAGTAGGCTGGCTTTCTTTTCTGCACTTAAGAATTTCTGCTGGGATGCCATCTTTTCCAGGACCGTTGCCACTTCATAAGAAATCAATGGCCTTGCTTAGCTTATCCACAGTGGCCTCTATGTCAAGCTTTGGCCTGAGCTGTAGAGTATTTGATCCAGTCATTTACTGTTGATGCTCCTGTCTTGTGCATACAGCTCTGAATAATCTTTGACCCAATGTGGCACCTGCTTATTTTTATCTGTAGTAATTTAACCAGTTAACAGGGGCAATCTTATTGACAATGAGGCTTACAGCTTCAGGCTAGCATGCATGACTTTGAGATTTCCTATATCTGAAGCTGTCTGTATCTCTTCATAGAGTTTGAGTTGGAAATAGTTTGCACAGCATCTACTTGCTTGTTGTGCCATGGCTTTTGCATGTCAAAGTCTCATGGTGGTGCTCTCTGTTGCCTTCTTATGGTGTTTGAGAAAGGCTGTGTTCTTAGTGTTAATAGAAAGAAACATTCCATTTCATTTTCTTTAAACCAATTCTTTTTTGATGATTTCTTTCCTCCAAATGTACCCAAAGCTGTTTCATGGATTGTTCTTTTTAGATCATCCCAAAATTCCTCTACTTTCCCTGGAAGAGACTCCCCATGCATGCTGACTTCAAAAGTCTTCACAAAGTCCTGACATTTCCTCTGTTTTTATGTTAGTGGCATTGATTTTTGGGCTTGTTTTGAAGTTTGCCTCTATATAGTCTTTTAGCTGTAATCATTACTTTTTACTAATGATGAAAGAGTGGTTGGTGTCAAAATCAGAACTATGAAACCTGTAAGTATTCTGCACTAAGAATAGGGAGACCTAGATAACTTGGAGCATTGGGCCAAACAAAATCTCATTAGGTTCAACAAGGCCAAGTGCAAAGTCCTGCACTTAAGATGAAAATATCCCATGTACTGCTACAGCCTGGGGATTGACCGGTTAAGTAGCGGCATGCTAGAAAAGGACCGGGGGTTATGGTGGACAGGAAGCTCGGTATGAATCAACAGTGTGCTTTGTTGCCAGAAAGTCCAACGGCACATTGGGCTGCATCAATAGGAGCAGATCGAAGGTTGTGCTTATTCCCCTCTATTCAGCACTGGTGAGGCTGCATCTGGAATACTGTGTCCTGTTTTGGTCTCTCCACTACAGAAGGGATGTGGACAAATTAGAAAGAGTCCAGCAGAGGGCAACAAAAATTATTAGAGAGTTGGGGCACATGACTTATCAGGAGAGACTGAAGGAAGTTGGCATATTTAGTCTGCAGAAGAGAAGACTGGGGTGGGGGGGGGGTTGATAACTACCTTCAGCTACTTGAAGCAGTGCTCCAAAGAGGAAGGAGCTAAGCTGTTCTCAGTAATAACAGAGGACAGAACAAGGAGCAATGGTTTCAAGTTGCAGCTGTGGTGGTCGAGGGTGGCTATTAGGTAAAACTTTCTCACTAGGAGGGTGGTGAAGCATTGGTTTGGGTTATGAAGGGACGTGGTGGAATTTCCATCTTTGTAAACTTTTAAGACCTGGTTGGATCAAACCCTGTCTAGGATGATTTAGTGGGAGTGGTTCTGCTTTTAGCAGGGGGTTGGACTAAATGATCTTATAAGGTCCCATCCAGCTGTAATACTCTATGATTCTATCATCTCTTTTTAAATTTCTTTGGTCTATGCTACGGGCTAATTCCTTGAACCCTATTCAGGTTGCACTAAAGGGGCAGATAAGAATTCCCTGGGTTACAGTGACACAAAGCTGATGTAGTTGGCTCCTATCAGGCATTAGAATTTGCAGTTGCCCCTCCCCAGCATGCAGGCATCTGATGCACAGAGTTAAGCTACAGTAGAGCTGTCTGATTGACTAAGTAAGTCAGCAAGTCTATGTTTAAGCAGAACAGCAACAACTGATCTCTGGCCACTCAATGCACACACCAGCAACTGCAGTTACTCCTGGGCTTGCCTTGCTCCAACCCTGAACTGCCCAAAACACACTAGCCTGGCTCACAGCCCTGCTCGGTTCTTAACTCTGGCTCTGACTCTTGGCTTTGGCTCTTTGTTCCTGAGTCTGATCCCTGGGGTACTTTTTCAAAGTTATCCAGAGCTTTAAGACATCTTGTAACTCTTCTTCCTCAGCAAGAGATATTGCAGCTACTAAACTGTGCATCAACTCATTGACTCTCCAGTTTTCTCACCTATAGTCACTTTCTAGCATCATCAACCCAAGAGTGTTGGGGATCCATCATTCAGGGGATACAAAGAGTGCTGACCTCTTTGTTCCATCAGTGATGGATAAAAAGTTGCCTTTCTGCTTCTCTTGATAGTCCACAAAGTTCATTGTCTTTGTCTCAGGAGTCAGGATAACCTCCTTAGGATGTCCTCCAGGGGGCTAATGTCATGCTGTTTCCTCATCATCAGAAATAATCGATGTTACCTCAGATGCAAATGAACTGCCTACTGGCCCTGACACCATCATGCTTAATTTACATTGGAGGCAAGGGAAACAGGCAAATTTTCTTAGGGCAAAATTGTTTATCAGTTCTACCTCAACTTTGATATATTTTGGGAACGTATTGCCAGAACCCATACATCAGTGGTTTTCAACCTTTTGCAGGTCATAACACACTTGGTGGCATATTGCAACTCTACAGGACATACCAAACCACCTTCACCAGTCCAAATGCAGCCATCTCTCCAGCTCTCCATGACATACTTACCACTGTGTGGTGACACAATAATGTGTTTCAACACAATGGTTAAGAACCACTGCCATCCATAATGCTTTTACAATCCATTCATCCACACATCATGCAATAATACTAATGACCAGTGCATCACCAGGTTTCATGTTTCATTTGCTATGACACACAACACTATAGATAAATATCATGACAGGGAAATTTTAGGTGTAGTGAGTTCATCAAGCGTAACAATAGTTGCTGACCCAGAATAATGCACCACCTGTGGATTTCTGTGTCAGACTCCCTGACTTCAGCTCTGACCTTTGGAGCTCTTCCTCTCATCTGAGCTCACGCACTGTCATTACCAATATTTGCGATATTGTTGTATGAAAAGGTTTCTGTGGTGTGACCCTCGGGATAACATACTAGTACTCATGCGCCCCTCATGGTGATTTGAGTTTGATACCCCTGCACTTGATTTTATCTACTTTCTCCTCTGACCACTAGACATGACTCCCTATGTTCCAGTTTGTTACAGTTCTATCCATTTCTTTGCCACTCAGGACTGCTCCAAGTTACTACAGGTGGCCATTTTGACTCCTAATAGGCCCAAGATCACCTGAGCTGAGTATAAAATCTGCATTCTTTGGAGATCTGCCATCTCTGAGGCAATCAAACATCTGAGGAGATCTGACCTTTGTGAAAAATGATAGCATATCAGGAAATTAAAGGTTAAGCATATTCTCTGTGCCTCAAGAACCTAAAGTGAGGTAGTTTCAAACAGCCTTCACTTTGTACATGTGCAAAACCTGCGCGCACAAAAAAATTAAGTGCACACAAAAAGTTCACTAGTGCTAATATTAGTGCTCACAAAGAAATGTTTTTGTGCACACAAAGAAATTGTTTGCGCACACAGTCTACGAGTAATTAGAGGGAACATTGTGCAAAACCCATATTTTAGTGCGCTTAATTGGTCTCTTAGCTACCTGATTGCTATATGCAAATGTGACTTTCTGTGAATATATATGGGGGGGGGGCATTTCTACTGCACTCAACACAGTATCTGAACATTGCATCAGGGGTGTAGCTGGCACCTGGCACACGGGGCACATGCCTCCAGTCTTGGCATCAGTGCCCCAAATGCCTGGGGTGCTCCCACCTCTCCCAGCCCCAGCCCCAGCCCTGGCTGGGTATCCAGGTTGGGGGCAGGCCGGCTGCAGTGGCACCTCCCTCTCCTGGCCAAGGAGCCGGGGCCGGGCTGGCCATGGTGCCACCTGCCTCTCTGGGCAAGGCTGCCTGCAGCAGCCACCGTCTCACACAGCTCCGGCCCCAGCTGGGGATCCGGGGCTATGCTGGCAGCGTCAGGAGCCCGGGGCCAGGGCATGGGGCCAGGGTTCAGGGGGCTGAGCCCAGGCCCCAGGTCTTTCCCCAAGGCAATGACACTCCTGCATTGCATAAAGCAATAGTTGTATTCCCTTGTACAGGTGGCAAAACTGAGGTTCAGGGAGGTGAGTCATCTCTGAAAATTAGGTCATACGTAAGTTGCTAATGCTTCTATTCTATGCTATTCTATTCTATAGATTCTTATATCACACTAAATTATGAGGCCTAACTGTATAAATGAACACACAACAATGCTCTATCAGACTGGAAATAGTTCCCAGCTACCTGAAAACTATTTGTGGTTGTTGTGAAGTTAAAATTAGTTGCCTTATTATTTTAAGAAATATGTAATGTACAAGAGTGCTAGTAGAAGATTGGTGCTCACTTTTTGGTCCCAGTCACATAATACAAGTCAGTATTTGCTGATCTAATGTTTACTGTTACATTTTTCCCTTTAAAATTATAAAATGTAAATAAAATATATCAGTCAAAGTCAACAGTAAATTAGTATAGCTAATTAACAGTACAAATAGCAGTGTTGCCAAAATCTTGTGATTTCCTTGTCAGTCAGTCAGTCTTTTTCTGAAAGCTCCAACTGCATGAATCAGGTGATTATGTCAATGTCTCAGCTTTCATTAAAAAAAACCCAACAACTAAGGTTCTACCTCTTATTGTGAAAAAATGTGAATGAAGTGTACCCTAAATGCTGAAAAAACAGATGACAAATTAAAAAGCATCCAAAATAATTTTTAAAAAATCTCATGATTTTTAAGCCAACTTCATGATTTTGGGGGGTCTGATCATGATTTTAAAGACATAAGATTGGCAGAGCTGAACTTGAGATGGCTAGAATAGAGGTTAGGGTAGACAACTAAAGCCTCTGGCAGATAGGAAGATAGATTACTATTCCCCTTATTGGATGTATATATATTTACTGGCAACTACTGTTTTTGCATCTTATTGGCTTTCTGGTCACATGGTTTTATGTTCTTACCAGTCGTTTCTGCAAATGCCCTGTTTGAAATAGATCTACCACCTGAAGTCTGTCTTTGTTGCTCCTGGTCCTTTTCATCATCGCTACCTAAACTAAACAAACAAAAAGTCTGATGGCACTTTTAAAGACTAGCACATTTACTTATTACATGAGCTTCCATGGGAGAAAATCCCACTTCACCAGACCCTTGAAGATGGGGAACTAACTTACTTTCTGTAAGTTCCCCATCTTCCCCCATCTTCAAAGGTCTGCTGAAGTGGGATTTTCTCCTAGGAAAGCTCATACGATAAACAAATGTGTTAGTTTTTAAAAGTGCCACTGGATTCCTTGTTGGTTTTGCTGAACTAGACTAACATGGCTACTTCCTTAGTAGCGAAGTTATTTCTGTCAACAAAAGACCACACCAGTAAAAGTCTGGATATTCTCAAGAAAGAGAGAGCTAACGTCACCCATGGGTTTACTAAGATGTCTTCTGTTCCACCTACATGGTGGTTCTGGTGTGTTGCAGATGCTATTTCTGTTACCCAAGGTAGATTGTCCAGCCATTTTCCAGCTGAAATCTAACATTGACTCCCACTTACAATGAGGGTAGTGTTTGGCATTCTTGTCACAGTATTTGTTGGTTTTTTGTGGTTTCTTGATGTATAAATACTTCAGGCTTAATTGTCCTTGATTCAAGAAGCTTGCTAGAGGTTAACGCTAAGGCTTTTGTCCTTTAGCCTATAAGCACCTGAACTGGTTAACCTAATAAAGCATTGTCTGATGTATTGCAAAGTAGTGAGAATGCTAAACTTGAATCCTTCCCAGGACTTTTAATAATTTTATCAAGTTCTTGCTATTTTTACTGATTTTTCTGCTAGTTATTTTGGCTATACATAAGAAAGACTTGATTTGGTGTGATTGAACTGATACAGCAAAGAGCCTCTGCTTTAAGCTGTATCTTAGACTGATCTGCTGGCTATGTTAGAAAACCACACAGATGGCTTTAAAATCTCTTTTTGTGTCCATACTTCTTCCCCAGCACCCCTAAAGTTAATTGAAGTTTGAAAGGTCCCAAGGATCTGGTCCACTGTGTTGTACTTAATTTGAACTAAATGGTTTTCGTGATTATCAAGTACCTCAGCTTCACTATGGCCATTAGTCACCCACAAAAGCTTTATTTGCTCGTATTTCTCCACCATGATCATTAGCCTTTAATTAGTGCCACTTAAATCTACCAGCAATGCCACAAAGATATACTTAGGAGTGAAATGCTTGATTCTGAATATGAGTCACTGGTGGGAACTTGCCTGAAAACCTTCCAGCTCTCTGACAGAAAATAGAGAGGACACTCAGGGAAGGAGCAGTATCACAGGTTTCTCTTACAGGGATGACTATTTTATAAAACTGTTAAACTCACCTGTGACTTCTCACCATAGTATTATCAGAGGACAATGAGGTCTACATGTATCCTGCTTCCCCAACATTCTCAAAGAAACATTAACTGCTGTATGGATTTTTAGTTTGAGATTCCCTTGTGAGTACAAAATAGTACGCTGCCTAGACTGAGTGGCCTTTGGCTGTCTCTGCTCAGCTCACTCTTTGACTCCAAACTAGCAGCACCCCAACTATGCAGTTTTAACAATGAATTCTCAGGAACAGGGTGATCACAGTTCACAGTAAAAATGTCATGTAGTTACCATAATCAGAGAATCATTAAGTATATTCTGTGAGTTAAAGCACTCTCCTTTGTCTGGTAGTTGAAACTTTCAAAGTTTTCTGCTGAATAACAATAGCACAAATGCCAGGTGGCCCCTTCAGCCCACTTTTCTAGATCATGTGGTTTTGGTAAGCAGTCTTGGACTATGGGGGACAGGAAGAAGAGACTTTTTGAGGACCTGGAGAGAGACCGGGGTTTAAGACATGAAGATGGGGCACTGGCTTTGTGTTCTTAAGAAGAAAGTAGTTGTCTGGGTACAGTTTGTTACCACCTTGTTCAAGGAGATAGGACTCCAGGGGCAGGGGGAGACTTTGTAAACAGACAAATCAACCTTGAAGTTCCTTCCAGCAATAGTGCATCAGGCTGAGGTGGTTTAAGGTCTGTAAGTTTCATAGCCAAAGCTTTGTAAGTGGATGATGTGTCCAGCATCACATCTGAACACCTGTATCTGCCCTAGCTCAATGGATCAGATAACCATTTTGCAGCTGAGTGACCTGGAGGTGGCCTTCCAGTGTGAGATTGAGAGAGACCTGAACCCACAACCTTCAGAATGGTAGCTGATCCACTTAGTGTGAGAAACTATCTGATGCTACACCAACAATTGTTGAGCCAACTGAGAAACTTACTTTGAAGGGCCCAGCTACTGCTCAGCAAAGGGGCAATGATACTGTATATTTGAATTACAGAACCATTTTGATTACTTGTACAGCTACTGGTCTGGGACACTTGGCCTATTTTGAAAAATAATATCATTTCCTATGTCCTAATGACATATTCAGCACATTTTAAAATATACACCTCAGTCTTGCACTAGGTTCTGCTAGAGAGACTCCTTTGCCTGAAGAGGGTCCTGCTGCTTTTAAAGGGACTCCATGGGGCCACAGAGCTCTGTGCAAGTGTATCTCATGCACAAATGAGGCCAGGTTTTGCACTGTGTTAAATGTATTTAATATCTTATAAAATTGGTTGGATCAGTATTTGCAACATAACCTATTACAGATTGGGGCAGATTCTGTATGGTATCTGCATTCTTTTTGGGGCAAGAGAGTGGGAGGAAACAGTCAGGAGTTGGTCTGCACCAGTCCCAAGCCTTGCATATGGTCCTTTGCGAGCCAGAAGGCAACTGAGGCTCAGCAGAGCTCCAGACAGACACAGCTCCAACCTGCATTTAGTGGGTTGGTGCAGTAGCTTACTCTACTGGCTTTATACTAACTGAGACTTTTCTTCTGGTGAGTAATTCTCAGTTGGCTAGCTACAGCCAGGATCTAGCAGACACTGCATAGCATCACAGAAGATCAAGATTGCGCAGGGCCTCAAGACATCATTCAGTCCAATATAATGTTTTAAGCAGGACCAACCCCAACTAATCATAGACACCAGAGTTCAAGACACTCTTGTGACTCATTTATTCTAGTACTGCTGAATAGCACATTGGATTTGGGACTCATAACAGCTGAGTTTTGTTCTTAACTGGTCTGCTGTGAAACTTAGACAAGTCACTTCACTGCCCTGTGCCTCAGTTTCTCCATCTGTGAAATGGGGGAAATAATATTTGCTTCCTTTGTAAAGAGCTTTGAGACCCACTGGTGAACAGCACTATACCAGAGCTTCATATTTTTATGTGATATACAAAATGTAATGGTGGAAAGAAAAAAATTATAAGCCACGGTTCCCAAATCTGAGTGTCTAAATTTAGGCTCCTAAAGTGATATTTAGCCACCTAAATACAATCAGTTTTTAGAACTGTGAAGCATCAACAAATCTTGTTGAAGCTGAAGTGAGCTGCATTGGCCCCATGTCTTTGAAAGTGAAGCCACTTATAATTAGATGTCTAAACGTGGATTTACAACCTAACTTTTGGCACCAAGATTTTAATATTTGGGCCATATATTTTTGTGTAGTCATCTTCATATTTTGATTTCCAAAATAATCATAACCAAATAAAACTTCCAAGCAAACATCATTCTATCAGTAATATTTAGGTGACAGTACCATATCTCAGAGACACAAGGAGTTAATACAGTATAATTTTCTTTGTAAAACTGAAGGCAGTGCATCTTTTTTGTAGGCCATGGCAGGCTATGTGACACCATGTAATTTTTGAGGTATTTTATACTTTGCAAGGAAAACAATAACAATACCTAGTGTCTTTTAAAGTCCATTTTTGCTGCCAAAAACATCCATTTGCTTTGTCATGATTACAGCTGTAAATCTTATAGTGAAGGCATTTAATGATGACTACAAAGATTCCTTTATTTTACCTTGCAGAGAGAGACACTGTAGAACTTTACTGAGCATTCCCATCTGCATCTCAAGGAAATCAAAGAACACTGTGTGGTGTATTTACCCATATATCTGTTACAGGTATAGCCCCAATAAAAGACAACAGGTTCCAGATAAGCACTAAGCTGCCATATTAGTTAAACTGTCTCCAAACCTGTCTGTCTTCCAAACACTGATTATATAGTAAATTGGCCTCCTTACGTGGCCTTACAACAATTAGACTGAGTACAAGAAGCCTTTGCACCACCACCTTACCTCTTAGTTCTAGGGTGCACAGGCTTTCCCAAGGAAAGAGGGGCAATGGGCAGGTCAGAGCTTCCCTCTGGCTGTCAGAGTTGGCTGAATACAGATTGTACCATTCTCAGGCATTGGGGAGAAGACATGCATATTGAGGAGCTTCTCTAGTTCCACTGGGACAAAGTGATTCTACACCAATTCCTGCAAGGAGCAGGGGTTAAATTAAGCCCATCAAAATTAAAGAGAGAGACTGGGCTAAAACTAATAATGATTTTCAAAATTCAGCTTCTCTCTTGTTTAAGCACTGCAAATGTGACATGAACCTTGAAAGGCACAGTCGCAGCTGCTTAGATTAGAAAAGCTAAAATAAATGGGCATATTTTTAGAAAGTCGGTTTTTGATGAGTGATTTAGTTATTTTAATTAAATGAGAACTTCAATCTCAACTGTGAGTCGCCCCTTCAGTCAGAAAATAATGGGGAGACTTTGTATAGGGTGTAAATTTCTATGGCAAGCTGAGTAGGAATCAGTGTCACATAGTTTGAGATGAAACTAGGTTTAGAGAACATTTTCCCTACATTCTGCTTCCTCCACTCGAGGCCATGGGTGGTAAACCACAGTTTGTCTGGAAGTGTGTTAACTGTGGTTTTAGAAAATACTATAGAGAAGTTCAAATATTGGGAATCCTGTTCTTAATTCTGAGAATTTGCCAGCATACGGGCACATACATAACATTAACCCACCATCTGTGCACTAAGTATGAGTAAGTAGGTTTTTCATAAAAACAAACAAGGAGTCCTATGGCACGTAAAGACTGAAGAATTTATTTATTGTATGAGCTTTCATGGGAGAAAATCCCACTTCGTCAGATGCTTTGAAGATGGAGGAACTTACAGAATGGGAAGAAATAAATGCAGGGATGTGTAAGCCATAGGGGAGATAAAACCCACAACTTATCAACCTGCAGGCAGGGTGTAGGACAGCTTCAGAGCCACTATTCAGTCTCTTGGGTTAGAGCAGAAGACTGGCTCCACTAGGCAGGGATTTATGCTCACTGGGTCAGCACAATCAGACCCAATGACCCTATTTATTCTTCAGCTACAGTGCTGTTCTGTGTGGAATGAGCTCAGCTAAATGCAGAAAATGTCTTCTTTTGTGGGCTGCGCACTCACTCCACAGTCACCAGATCTTCTGGAGGAAAATCACAGCAGTCCTGCTGTATTGTGTCTCTACTGTGGTACTTACAATGATGGGAGAACTCCACTTCCTTCAATCATTCTACCAGCTCATCTAATATACAGAGATCTTTCTTTCTTTCTCTGTTTCCACCTGCTGAGAAGGATACACCTATTTCCTGATTCTATTTAACTAATTTTAATGCTTGCTTTTCTGAGGCATTGCACAATTTAATGCAATCCTCTACTACTGCATATGCTAGGCATTATTACAGTTACATTGTAGTGAGCTACCTTTTTATACTGTTTTCTTATTGATGGGTATTGCAAACCATTCTTTCACAGCTATAAAAGAGATAATCAATTGAACAGAAATATATTTCATCTGTTTGAAAAACAAGATAAAAGAGCACATCATAGTCTACGTTCAGTCTTTGAAGTGATAGAATATATGAATTGAACGTTCACGGAATATAACTCTTTGAACTACAAGATTACAAATGTAAAGGCCACTCTCTTTAATGCTACACTATACAATAGTCAAGGCCAGTGCTAGACAAGGCCAGATTTTCAAAGGTATTTAGATGCTTAAAGGTGCAGATAGGCACTTAGTGGGTTTTCAGAAGTGCCTTAAACACATAACATACATTGATTTTAATTGTAAGTAGGCATTTAACTCACTTAGGTGTTTTTATAAATCCCATTAAACACTATCTGTATCCTGAGATGTCTAATTGCCTTTGAAAATC
The DNA here is from genome assembly GCA_007922195.1 of Podocnemis expansa. Classification (NCBI taxonomy): domain Eukaryota; kingdom Metazoa; phylum Chordata; order Testudines; family Podocnemididae; genus Podocnemis; species Podocnemis expansa. The sequence continues at coordinate 18,889,159 of ML681964.1, read as the reverse complement.
TGCCATTTGGTGCTATAGCTGCTGCTACCTTGGGATGCAGACCACACTTAGGGTATGTCTATACTGATGATGGTAAATTTTCCACAGTCAGCTCAGTGTTCTGGGAGCAGTTTGTAACGAGTCTGAACTCACTGTGCCACTCCTAGAAGTCGGCCCCGGAAATCCTGGGGGTCAGGGGCACAGGGGAAAGTTGACCTAAAGGGATTTGCAGTCAGCTGTTCCCTGATGTGTACCGGTGGCTTACAAAGTCACCACAAGTTACACAAGGAATTTTATGTTCCTTGCATAACTGGCAGTCGACTGCTGCCAAAAAGCCTTTTAGTGTAGACTTTGGCTTACAGAGCAAACACCGTTTCATATGTAAACTGCTCCGGATGATGAAAGGGGTGACATGGCTAGATTCATGCCTAAAAATTAGGCATTCTCAGGGCCTTCTGAGTATTCTCCCCCTAACTCTGACAGACTTAAAGTAATTCCAAGCCTCCTTCACATTCACATACCTGAGTTCTTCAGTCCAGTAAACTAACCTAATTAATTCCCTTAATTTTCTTGTGAAATCCTTATCTGCAAACCTATTTTTATTTATCCTTCCATTTAGTTAAAACTAAATTAACTCTTGATCACTTGAACCAATTTGACCTCTAAAGCCCATTCTTCTATAAGTTCTTTTATAAGTTCCTCGATACTACTCTAGTAGAAAGAGAGAGCATGAGGCCTGGTATGAGAGATCAGTTCTGGATTCGGTTCTGTTCACTATTTTCATCAATGATTTAGATGATGGCACAGAGAGTACACTTATAAAGTTTGCAGATGATGTCAAGCTGGAAGTGGTTGCAAGTGCTTTAGAGGATAAGACCACCATTCAAAATGACATGGATGAAATGTTCTGAGGTAAATAGGATGAAATTCAATAAGGACAAGTGCAATGTACTCCAGTTAGGAAAGAACAATCAGTTGCACACATACAAAATAAGCAATGATTGCTTAGGAAGGAGTACCACGAAAAGGGATCTGGATGTCATAGGGGACACAAGCCAAAAGTGAATCAACAGTGTAACTATGTTGCAAAAAGAGCAAACATCATTCTGGCATGTATTAACAGAAGTATTGTAAGAAAGATACAGAAAGTAATTCTGCTCTATGCCATGCTGATTAGGCTTCAACTGGAGTATTGTGTCTAATTCTGGGTGCTTCCTTTCAGGAAAGATGTGGACAAATTAGAGAAAGTCCAGAGAAAGATAACAAGAATGGTTAAAAGTCTGGAATACTTGATTTATGAGGGAAGATTGAAAGAACTGGGTTTGTTTAGTCTGGAAAAAATGAGATTGAGAGGGAACATGATAAGAGTTTTCGGGTACCTAAAAAGTTGTTCCAAGGACAAGGGAGAAAAATTATTCTCTTTAACTGCTCATGATAGAAAAAGAAGCAATGATCTTAAATTACAGCAAGGGAGGTTTAAGTTGGACATTAGGAAATAATTCATAACTGTCAGGGTCATTAACCACTGGAATAAGTTGCCTAGGCAGGCTGTGGAATATCCATCATTGGAAGTTTTACGAGCAGGTTAGACAAACATCTGTCGGTAATGGTTTAAGAGAATACTTGGTCATGGCATGAGTGTAGGGGACTGAACTTGATGACCTCCCAAGGTCCCTTTCAGTTCTATGATTCTATGAAGCCTAAGGCCTGAACTAAAGTAGTAGGCCCTGTTGATATAAAACAAAGTTAGCAAACATTGAGCTATGAGTAGAAGTTAGGTCATTACAAATTAAGGAAGTATGGGTTAGATGCATGGACTGTAAGGTGGATAGAAAACTGGCTAGAACAACGGTTTCAGCGTGTAGGAATCAATGGCTCCATGTCAAGTTGGCAAGCAGTAACGAGTGGTGTGCCCCAGGGGTCCGTCCTGGGGCCAGTTCTGTTCAATGTTTTCATTAATGATCTGGATGATGGGATAGATTGCACACTTAGTAAGTTTGCAGATGATACCAAACTGGGGGGGAACGGTAGACACCCTAGAGGGCAGGGACAGGATTCAGGGAGACCTAGACAAATTGGAGCAGTGGGCCAAGAGGAATCTCATGAGGTTCAACAAGGACAAGTGTAAAATCCTGCACTTGGGATGAAAAAACCCCATGTACTGCTACAGGCTGGGGAGTGATCAGCTAAATAGCAGCACTGGAGAAAAGGACCTGGGAGTCATGGTGGATGGGAAGCTGGATATGAGTCAGCAGTGTGCTCTTGCTGCAAAAAAAGGCCAATGGCATACTGGGCTGCATCAGAAGAAGTGTTGCCAGCAGATCGAGGGATGTGATCATTCCCCTCTATTCTGTACTAGTGAAGCCACATCTGGAATACTGTGTCCAGTTTTGGGCTCCCCACTACAAAAAGGACATGGACAAATTAGAGAGAGTCCAGAGGAGGGCAACCAAAATGATCAAAGGGCTGGAGCACAAGCCCTATGAAGAAAGACTGAAGGAACTAGGCTTATTTAGCCTGCAGAAGAGAAGATTGAGGGGGGATTTGATAGCAACCTTCAACTACTTGAAGGGTTGCTCCAAGTAGGAGGGAGCTCAACTGTTCTCGGTAGTAACAGAGGGCAGAACGAGAAGCAATGGTTTCAAGTTACAGCTGGGGCGGTCCAGGCTGGATATTAGGAAAAACTTCCTTACTAGGCGAGTGGTGAAGCATTGGAATAAGCTGCCTAGGGAGGTGGTGGAATCTCCATCTCTGGAGGTGTTCAAGTCCCAGCTGGACAAAACACTGACTGGGATGATCTAATGGGAGTGGTCCTGCTTTTTTTGGCAGGGGGTTGGACTAGATGACCTCGTGAGGTCCCTTCCAACCCTATGATTCTATGAAAGTGGACGCTCGCTTGCAGGTTCAGCTGATACATGAACTTGGCAAGAACAGGACCGGCACTGCAAAAATACAAGCACTCTTAGGTACTAAATATTCATGTAAACATATTCCAGAAGGGTAATAGTAGAACACTCCAAAATAAGAGTATAGTATAAACACACTCCCTGAAGATAATGACCTCTCCTAAAGATAAGGTAAAGATCAGAAGGTGACGGATTGATATGTTTTTAATCAAACTGACATGTACAAGGTAAAGGGTGGTAACTGACCACATTACAGGGCCAATACTTAACTTGTTTCTATCAAAGGAGTCACAGAGGGTGTGTATTTGTCTGGCCTGGGGGGGAATAGAAAGTCTTCCTATTCAATGAGCTGGTCGATCTTCACAGGCATACATGTATTGAGTGTACTTGTAGCAGGTCTCAGGTCTCAGTATCGTACTTTGTGGACAATAAACCCAGCCTAATGCCTTCATTGCTGAACCAAGTCTGTGGTCATTTTGGGCAGTTTGACTGATATCTGCTGTACTGGCTACTTGTCCAGAGCTAGTATAGTACACACAGACACCCCAGATGCAGTCAGCCACTGCTGACACTTACCAATACAAACTGTAAAATGGCATCACCTGTTGTTGGTTTGATGACTGTTTGGTAAAAAAATCTATTGGATATCACATCCTGGAATATAAAGTCCTTAAGAGGTTTCTATCCATACCCAACATGCATTATCCCAGCGACGCCTCTGTTACCTTTCTTCTTCAAAGCACGAGCACTGCTAGACTAGAAAAAGATCCGGGACTTGGTGCACTGACATTCAGGGCTCGCGTGCTGTCCCTGTAGCTGCTGCTGTGGCCAGTCCGGCAGTAGACTTGAGGCTCAGGCACTGGGACTCAGGGCTCAAGCCCCATAAGCCCAGTGCCAGCAACACCCCTGCCCCAAAGTGATTTTGATTCAGATTCTGTTTTATCCATTCCGTTACTTCTAACTTCTATGCAGTCTATCTAATCACTAATAGAAGATGCGACTCCACCACCTTTCCTTTATTTCTGCCTTGCCTGACAAGCATATACTCTTCAATACCTGTATTTCACACATAGCTACTATTTCACCACATTTCCCTCACCCCTATAGCTGGCTTCACTTCCTGCACCAGTAATTCTAGTTCTTCCATTTTCTTACCCAGACTACTTGAATTGCTGTACAGACATCATAGTCACTTTTGCTTGGCCCACACCGGATTTTTTCAGCAGATTAGGTACAGACATTTTATTGCTAGTGCCACCTATCTGACTGTTACTCTCCTTGGTACTGGCACTATCTTTCCTCTTCTTGTCCATTCGGCTATACTTTGTTCTTTTGTCCATTGCTGTATCCTCTTTTACGTGATTTTCTGTCTGCTTAATACAAGAATCAGGCCTTCCTCTCCCAAATTCCTGGTTTAAAGCTCTTATAGTAAATTGTGTCAGTCTCCATCCTAGAATTCTATTACCCTCCCTGCTCTAGTGGAGCCTACCCCATAAGAATGTTTTTTTGTCTATGAATGCCTGCATGTCCTCTGCCCTCCTGTGGCTGAATATCCTAAAGCCCTATTAGAGCACTACTGCCTAAGCTATCTGTTGATCATCATAATCTTGTTTTACATTTGTTCTCCTCCTCTAGGAAACGGTGTAATTCCACTGAAATCACCTAAACCTCCATTTGTTTAAGCATCTTCCCCTGCCTTGCCTAGTCTTTATTCAGGCATCCTGTGAGAATCTAGCTATATCTTTTGTTCTTACTTGAAAGATAATCAGTGGATTTTTTCTTGCTCTTATTAGAATTCTCTTCACCTCAAGTTCATATCCAGTAGCTGAGTTCCTAGCACAGATGAACTCTGGTGACATGCCTGTCTGTTCTTCTTAAAAGGGAATCCCAGACCTATAGACTTGCCTCTTGCTAGTGTTGGTTAGACTTTCAGGCCATTTTCCTTCTGTTCTTTTGGGCTGCAATCATATTGTCTTCTGTGAGTGATCCTCCATTGTCCTGTGGCTTCAAAAGCTGGGTATCTTCAATGTCTCTTTCCATTTCCTTGTAGAGCTAAGCTTGCCTTCCCAACTTCTGTTACACTCTGGTTCTCCCCTATGTTTTTGAATTCACTTAACCTGTTTCTCAGCTCCGTTTCTCTTTTTGTAGCCAGTCTTTTCTTCTGCCTTGTCCTCATCATCACATGCTTTCCACCAGTCGCTTACTTCATCCTGCAGCCTGCTATCAGAATTTTCTTGTAAATCATGTACCTGCAAGTCTTGACTTTCCCCTTATCATCTAAATTTGTATTCTCTTTAAAAAAATAACAAATTAGTTTAACAGGATCTAATTTCCATAAACCAAGATTGATTGGCATTAATGATACACCTTCAATTCTTTATTAATCTAGTCCCCGTGTGAGATGCTCCATTATGTTGCCTAGGACTGATCTCATGCTGACAGTCCTACAACTAGCCAGGTCATCCATTTACCCTTTTAAAATATTGGCATAACATTAGCTTTCTTCAAGTCTTCCAGACTTCTCCAGTGTTCCAAGACTTATTGAAAAGCAACATTATTGGTGAAGTAATCCCTTCAGTCAACTCTTTTCAACCTCTTAGATATAAGTTATGTGGACCTCCTAATTTTAAAATGTAGTGGAATGGAAAGAGAGTTATCAATGATTGCTGCATGTGGCTTTGTTCCAGACTCTTCCAACTGTTCTTTTAACAGGTTAGCAGCTTGAGTTCAACTGAAGGCTTCCATACAATTTTAACTTAGACTACTAACACCCTGAGTGAAAAGTCAAGTTGCCATGTATTCAGTGCTATTGTAGCTAACTCAAGCCCACTATCTCATATAAAGAAAACACTTTCTACTATTTGCAGTGAAGATATATCTCTACCATTGACAAGTACTGAGTTTAGCTACTTTAATACCCAAGCTCTGTGTCACTAGCTCACAGACTCTACAGTCAAAAGGGACCAAAATGATCATCTAGTCTGACCTCCTGCACAATGCAAGCCACAAAACCTCACCCACCTACTCCTGCAATAAACATCTAACTTATGACTAAGTTATTAAAGTCCTCAAATCAGCGTTTAATGACTTTAAGGTACAGAGAATCCAACAACAATTGAATCATGCCACATGCTACAGAGGAAGTGAGAAAAACCTCAGAGCTTTTACCAATCTGCCCTGAGGGAGAATTCCTTCCCAAACCCAATATGGCAATCAGTTTAGCTATTACCACATGTGCAATTTCCTGTTTTGAAACCTATGACAGTAAGTTTATTCTGTTTTTATTCCATTTAACAGATAAGGTTGTTACAGATAATATGAATTAGAACTCTCTTGAGTGTGTCTGGATGTGACTATACAATAGCAAATTGAAATAGCAAATTCACAAAGATTACTATAGTTTATACTGTAGGCTATACTAAGGTGTTCACAAAATTGTCCTTAAGCTTTCTTTTCCTTTCTTCCACTTTGTTGTCCAACTCTTTTAAATTGCCATTAAGCATTCTTCTCAATGTAATATTAATGTTCCTCATCCTGCAAACCACAGGTGTTGCTGCCATTGGGCTTGCAAGGCACAGGCCCCTCATCTCTTTGGCACAGCCTTGGATCTGGCTCCAGCTGTCTGCCACTTGCTGGCAATGGCTGGGGCCAGATTGGGCTCACCCAGGCTGCCTGCCAGTGCCTGCCACTTGCTGACAGTGGCAGGGATGGATCCAGCTCTGGGCTGCTTGCTGGCAGCGGCAGAAGCTGGCTCTGAGCCGCCTGCCACTTGCCAGCAGTCAGAGCCAGCTCCAGGCCGCTTGCCAACAGTGGCAGGGGCCAGCTCCAGATCTGGGCCACTTGCCGACAATGGCAGGGGCCGGATACAGTTCTGAGCTGCTTCCTGGCAGCGGTAGGATCCTGCTCCAAGCCACTTGCTGGCGGTGGCTGGGGCTGGATCAGGCCCAGGGTGGGGTAGGCAATGGGTCCTGGGCCTGGGCCCCAACCCTTTTTTGGAGACAGCAAGGCCCCTGCTTTACACACATGATTAACTTTATTTATGGAAGCAGTCCACTGAAGCCAGTATAAAGTTAAGCACACACATTGTTTGCAAGACCAGTGCCAATACTGATGAAGTCTTTGACTGCTGAGACCAGTAATGGATTCAAGTTGTGTAGGAATCCTTCCTCCACTCCAGTTTCTGGGCCAAAGTGGGCTACGCTGCATCTCAGTGTAGCCAAGTGACTTTCAAAACACTTATGAATATTCATAGAAGTCAAATTGTGCCCACAAATCTGCACCCCATATCACCAAAACTTTTAACAAGTGAAGGGATAACAACCTCAGCCCCTAATGTATGATATGCCAGTGTGCTGCCATCCCTCAAATGTGTGGCTAGTCTCATGTAATCCAGAAAGAATAAGGACTTAGCCAAATATTTCAGTTCTTCATGTTCCACTGGTTCTTTAAAACAATGTTGTACCTATTTTGGAAGTGTGTTTTAGAAGTGATAAGGAATATTCTCCCATTGCTCTGTATACAAAGCTTCTGTTGATTTCAGTGGAAATTGCAAATATGAAATAAGAGGAGAGACTGCTCGATTCTCAGTTGTGGCCTTATCAGAGATTCATAAGCAAAATGGAGCATTGAGTGGAGTTATTTATGACACTTCCTGGACATTATTTCCATAGACAGACTCCCAGTTTGGGGGCTTATTCAATGGCCCATCTCAGCTCTCATGTTCACCATACCCTGACTCTCTGTTGGAGGAATAGCTTATGTAAGTCTCTCAAAGATCATATGCATTAGATCGCTGTCACTCATAGACTGAAGTTGTAAGTCCCAATTTCCCTAGTGATAGAATGATTCTTTTTAGACACCCATTTTGATTCACAGATAAGCCAAGATGCAACAGCCTACTTCAGCATCCATTTTAAGAACTACACAGAGAGTATTTCTATAATAAAATATTCTGCATTTCACAATGCACTAAATGTACTATGATGATTCAGCAACCCTAGTAAATATTCCCATTCATTAAACTAGTCAAAAATTATTGTTAAAAAGTCATGATAAATTAACTTGGATTTGGATCATTTTCTTAAAAGAATGTACAACATTTGTTTCTTGAATGGATGTCATTTATCTCACTACGAGAGGAGAGAAGATGAGTGCTTTTCTTTTACCTCTTAAAACTGTGCTTCATTGTGTCACACATGCTCTAATGTGGGTAACAGAGTTTTCTGTTCAACATTTGGACAAACTTTTTGCCATGCACAACAAGAGCATTATAACCAGAAAGTGATTGTCATAGTATTGCCAACCCCAAGCATTCAAAAGTGTTAAAAATCCATGTGAGCCTATGTAAACACACACTATAGTATACCATACATGCTACCGTATATACTCTATCCATCTATCTATTGCAAGTCTGGTGGCTTGTGATATGTTCATAAAGCCCTGAAGTTGTGATTTTTTTTCTCATTTATTATTATTATTATTATTATTATTATTATTTATTTTATTTTATTTTATTTTATTTTATTAAAATCTCATGACTCCAGGATCACAAACCCCAGACTGCAATTCACAGTACTACTATTATCATGGCATGTCCCTGCTACAAGGTCTAACTGCTGCCAGACAGGAATGACTTTAAGATAATAGCATTACTGATGATTAGCAGAACTAGCAGTAGCACTTCCATCAAACACCTTGCCATAGGGCTTGTTGTGCTGGATATTAGACTGATGTGGCAGATCAATGTCCACCATAGATAGTATATTTTACTTGTTCCTTATCTTTTGAGGGTGGAGGAAGAGAATCCCCCACATTGCTACACAGGAAGTAGGATTTGCCAGATTGTGGGGCAGTCTGGAGGTCATTGCAGAGATTAACATCCCCATTTTACAAATGGGAAAGCTGAAGCACAGAGTGGTTAAATGAGTTGCCCAAGGTCACGCAGTAATTGAGAAGAGATGATGATAGAACCAGGTGTCCTGATTTCCAGTTTTGTGTCTTATTCAACTGTCTGCACAGTAACAGTTTATCAGAAGGTTGGTTTTACCAGGACCTTTGTAATACTTATGGAAGGCATTTATGTATACAAAATTATGGAAGATCTAATCATTTTGTATTATTTCAGTTCCTAGAAAGTTCACATACCATGAGAAGACAGATATGTTATTTTAGCTCATAAATATTTCCCTGAGGCTAAGAAAAGTTAGTGAAAAAAGTACAACTAAGAATATCAAAGTATTTGGGTTTAGTTGCATTCCTATGAAATCTGGATTCATAGCTATAACAAAAAGCAGCTTTGCTTTTGCACATACAGTGGCACTAATACTTAACCATGAAGCCAAGAGTGATTTGAAAAGCTTTTAGACCTGCCAAGACCTGAGATCTTGCTTTTACTTCGCTTGTGTGTGTGTCTGTTTCCGTGTCCACTCATGCAGAAGCAACTCAGAGCCCTGAACTCAGGTCTTGGGTAACAAAAGAATTGATATTCTCCTGGGAATGCTGCTAGATTGAAATACATGTATTTGTAATTGTACAATTTACCTTCTGCCAGTGATTTGTTCTGTTCTGAATTGCATTTAATTTTATTTTTTTTAAATATCAATTCTCCTTTAAAAGAAATGTAATATGATTGATTTTTATTAGCTATGGACTTAATATAATATGAGATTTTTTTAATGCTTGGATCTACATTTATAATATGATACTCTAACTCATCTAATGATATACAATTGCATCCTACCACTAGGCCATATGGGATGTCTGTGACTATATTGTGGCAACCTGTGGTGTAGTGATTAAAAAAAATAAGTGTATAAACTAACCTAAACTAAACCCCATAGTTCCCAGATGAGAAGCTGGTACCTCAACTATCCTGCTGCATCTGACAAAGTGGGTTGCAGCCCATGAAAGCTTATGCCCAAAGAATTTGTTAGTCTTTAAGGTGCCACAGAACTTTTGTGTATATACTGCTGGTGGCAACCAGTGTGGTGTCTGAGAAGGTATCCATTTTATCTATATTTTTTCCAGAGTAGAATAACACCTCTTTTTTTTGTGCATATACAAATGTGAAAGATTTGCCTTCCATGTTGAAATTAGTGAAAACCAAGAAATACAAAGAAAACATAATATTCAACCCAGTGCCATTCTAAGTGTCTCAGAAATCTATGGCAGGTTAACATTGCTGTGTACTTTGTGGACTCTTCCTTGGCTGCTAATGTTGAGGGAGATTATGAGTGCTCTTAAAAAGAAGAGCAGGCCCTTTTATTTACTGCAAGTCCTGCAATGCAGTGGGTTAAAAATGTAGATCTAGCCTTAACGTTCAATTTCATGGGTGAAACCCTGGCCTCACACTGAAGTCACAAAGTGTGTTACCAATGACTTGAATGGGGAGATGATTTCACCAAAGGCTTTCTGACTGTAAATGAAACTACTATTATCTGAAGATACTTATTAATTTACTTTTATTTTCTAAATAAACAGTAAAGACCAATACAAAATCCCTCAGAGCAATGTTTGGGACCAGTCACAGCTGAATGCCACAAATCCTTCATGGACCTTCTGATGGATAGCTTAAATAATGTGATTAAGATTTTTAGGCAGCAGACCAAGTCATATGCTGACAGGTTAAGTTGCCAAATTTCCATTTTAAAATCAAAGACTTGTTTTTATATATTTTGACTTGGTAAGGTGTGTTTGAGTAAGCACACATATCCAGAAGAGTATGTTTATCTTTCAAGAAATAATCACACATCTCGCTTGAAACTGAACAAAGATGGCTTTAAAAAAAAAAAACAAAAAACCTAAGGTGCAAAAAAAGTTTGCAGGCTGAGACCTGATCTGTCAGGTTCTGCCTGAAATCAGTTTTCCCAACAAACTTATGAATTCCTGAAGAAATGAGTTTGATGGAAACACTGACACCATTTAATTGTTCCACGACTTCATGTAGCTGCTATAACAATGAATATATGAAAGTTCTTGCTCATTTTCAAGGACAAGACACTTTTTAAAAATAAAGATTATTTATACAAAGAATTGGTTTGGGTTTGTTTGTTTTTACTAGTACATTAATGACATCACATCATATGGTACCTACATTGATATATAGGTGCAAAAATTACATTAGAAATATACAAAAGGTTAATTAAGCTATAGTACATTAACATGGAGAGAGTTTTAAAATCTTAAAGCAAACATCTGCATCTAGTTAACTTCTTGTTTTGTTAGGTTTTTCAAGGTGCGTACTATATATCTTTGCTTGGATACACTAGGCATATCATCTAAGATTACTTTGTACATTTCTAAAACAAGCATGAAATAACTGTCAATCTTAGGTCCAGTGCAGTCTTTGTGGCACTCTTTATAAGGACATATCATATATTGAGGTGTGTGTGTTATATTTTTAGTCATAGGTCTGTATTTGTGCCATGGAAGTATATATTAGGACATCTATGAATACAAACACCACCACCACCACAATATTTGGACAATTATGAAATGGTAAAAAAGTTTATTCATGAGACAGATCACATATTCTTATTTGCTCAGAAAATTAGGTGGTATGCAAATTAATGCTGAGTTGCAGTAGATTTCCAAGGTAAGTACTTATGACATTTATAAGAATGCAAAATGAGTTCATTATGATTAGTGTTATTCCAAGGAATACCAAATGAATTAATAATGCTGGAATGTTTAAAATGAAGAGTTACCAAGGTTTGTGATATAACTAATTTTTTAATTAGAAATACTGTAAGCTAAGAGTCTCTGTAGGAAGAAAGCAGAATTCAATCTCTGTGGCACAGATTTCAAGGTGGAGTAAAGCAAACTGTGTGCTGGCCTCAGAGGTTTTAATTTTAAACAAATGTATTGTATACAGTGTTACAGTCCTTTAAAAATACTATCAGCATTTTAATTAACAAGGTCCAAATGAAGAGGCAGTTTATAAACAGGTTTGCCTACACTGAAATCTCATATTAAAGATCTTTGGCTCTCTTTTTCTCATTGCAGTTTACTGTGTGCCTCCAATCTATATCTTTACAATAAGTTGCTTATAGAAAAATGGAGAAATAGCCAGCCCTGAGGCTCTTTTAGCATGCTACCCAGAATTATACTATTATGTGGAAGACATTCTGTACATAGTTGAAAAGAAACTGAAATATAATAACCCAACTGCATCTGAGTAAGTTATTGCTTCACAACTGCTAAAGATAACCTGTATTGCACTTGTTGTAATATTTATGTGCATAGATGTAATATATTGCAACAATTCGTATCTATTATAGAGATGAACGCATAAATGGGTTTAATCAGACATGTAATTATTTTTATGCCTGCAATTCAAAAATATGCATAAATGAATTTATGGTTATTTGGCAATCACTGGGAATAGTGTTTATAAATGTTGAAACAGCTGTTGGCAAATATATGTGCAAAAGCAAGGAAAACAGCTTTTAACACCTACTACTCAAGTTAGCAATAAAGGAACTATTGTCCCATATTTAGTACCTTACAGCCAGACTCTGAGCTCACATACACCTATGTAAATTCAAAACAACTTCACTGAAATCAGTCTCATTACCCTGAATTTATTAGAGTGTATGCAAAATCAGAATTTGATCCCTTATCTTTGAATAGTTGTTTCATCATCCTTGGTATAATCTATAATTATGAACATATCTCTAGGGTATTGAGAGCATATTTTATCAAATGAGATTTACTATCCATTTCTCTGTCTTAACCCTTTCAGTTTAATTTCATAGTTGAGGGTGATCATTTTGGCCATGATTCAGCAAAGCACTTAAACCTCTGTTTCAAATTAATTGCTTGCTTATGTATTTTGCTGAACAGCAGTAGATTTAAGTATGTGCTTAAAATTAAGCATATCCTTACATGCTTTGCTGAAGCAGTGTCATTATGCAGCATTGCTTACACATTCTTATTTCCTCTGTGTAAATTAGAGCATCTCACAAATAACAGAACACATTCCTATAAAATCATGGGTGATGATGATAATGATACATATAGATGGATAAGTATGTGAATCCTGGCATTTGTCTGAATTTCTCACAGATGACTGTCTGCTGGTTTGTTATATCATTTGTAAAGTTTGTAACAAATAACACTAATCCTATGAATACAAGATAAGACTATTCCACACAATAAATTGCTTTTCAGTCCATTATGTATACATAATCCAGAAACATGTAATTTGAGATGTTTTTTATTGCACTTTTAGATTTTAATTCAGTAATTTTGACTTGACAAGAACTGATAACAACAGCAACTGAAATGTTCTGTAAACTAATGTGTTAAATATTATCTGAAGGAAATGCTCTGTTAGGCTATATTTTGCATTTTTAAAATCCTACATTGAGCAGGTATTTTGCATTGAACTGTCCAGATGTAAAGCACTTTGTGTTATACTAGTAAGGCAGCAAACAACAGAAAACTTCTCTTTGCTGAATGTGTGAGCCTTGAATTAAAAGTTATGTTTCACTTTCCATTTTATTTCCAATCTTTAAAGTATAACTACCAGCTTACATTGTGTCCTCTGCAGATTTAAGTCTCTAGTATCCGACTCTCTCAAATGATGGGTTTCTCTTTAATTCATGTATTGTATGCTGTTCTAGAGATCAGTAACATTTCCAATCAGTTATACATTGGCAGTCCTTTTTTGGAGCATGCTCTTTTAAAACCTTACTGTCAAACACACACACAGCCCTTAAAAGCTGCTGCTAAACCTCTTTGAAAACCATAGAGTGCCCTCTGTTGATCAAAAATGCTATACATATTTCTTCATGCATAAAGTCTTCCAACAGCAAATCTTAACAGCTTCATTTTCTCTAAACATCAGTAACAAAACCAAAAAGAAAATCTTACAAAAGTCAAAATAATCTTTTAAAAATTAATGTATGCTATTTTTATACAGACTTTGTAAAATAAAAAGGATGACTACAAATGGCTTAATAGATTGCTTTTATATATCCATGCACATAATACTGATTAGATAAATACATGCCTGTGTGTGTATTATATGGATTCATTAATTATTATAATGTGAAATAGTATTTAAAAGAATATGTAGAAAATTTGATATGAGAAGTAGTGGTAAATATTCTTGAACCAAACTGGTTATAGAAACTGTTTTGTATATTGATGATTACTTAATCCTCAGGCTCAGGAAAAATATTAAAACAGGTGAGTGTGCTTTTCGTTTCTGTGTTGTCTTTGCATGACATGGAAAAATGGATATCCTAGTTTGCAGGGCTCTCTTTCAAATAAGTTCCAGTGAGACTCGATAAAAGTAAATTTTATTGCAACTTTTCAGCAAAAATTCAGCAATGGTATGTCTCACAGTTTGTTCAGTCTTTGTCCTTTTTTGTCTCTCTTCAGTGTGTATGCTGAGTTAAAAAACATTGTCACTGTTTCAAGTTGTTTCATGTTAGCTGATGTATGATGCCAACCCTGAAAATTATTACTCTACATAAAATATTTCCTGTAGAAATACATAAGTTTCCATAACATTGTTGTTGAATGGTAATGCCAAAATAAATATAAATTTAAAAACAAACATGAAGAAAAATTAAACCAAAAATCCCTCAACTGTTTAAGAAACTTGGATAAATAAGTTTATTTATTTTATTGATAAACAAAGTTTGCAAGTTTAGAGTTGCATAGAGTTGATCATGTTCTAGAAGTAATCATTCTGTTTTATTTTATGGTACGTTAAGATCCATTACCTATTTTACAGTCCTTTTTGAATGATAAAAGAATGGAAAAACAAGAGTACTCATGTAGTTTGTTTTCTTTATACTATATTATGGCCTGGATATAGCAAGTGTTACAGAATTCTGTTTAGAAACAAGCACTATGCTGAAGGTCTGTGCCTTCAGAAATAAAATATTAAGCATAAAATATGTGTACTAGAAACATCCCAAATCAGCATTAAGGTCTTGGCATGTATAAACAATGGGATAATTTTGTAATATTGTTTCCTGATATACAGCATCTTGGAATTTAAAGAAGGAAAAAAAAAATAGAAACTCAGTTATTTAAAGATCTTGCCCCCATACTTGCTTTGCATTTATTCTCCAAATAAGGTTTTTTCTAATGCTATAATTAAAAACATATATTCATGAAACTGATGTTTTATTAAATTGAAAAGATGGTAATATGTAATCTCTTTATGTACATTCATCATATCATTTTTGTGTGCAACCTTGCTTTTGTCAGGTGCATAGATTAAAGCATTTTCAGCTCTGAATTTAAATATTTCATACAGGCTTCTGTGAAAAAAGGAAAAAATACAAGGAAACAAAAATGTTTCCTGAAATTAACAACATTTATTAATTCATATTTATACTTCTTTGAAACATGTTACTTAACAATTTTTTATTGCCTTAAACATCTTTGGCAAACCTATTCCTGTGCTATTCAATTTTTCTTAATGTTATAAAGATTTTAGTAGTATGCAACCAAAAAAGATTAATAGCATTAATATTTATTACCAATATTGAAATACAACTCTAAAACTAATGGAAAATTTCACATAATATTATAGTACTTGAATGAAAAGAAAAATGTGTTTGAAGTAGATGTTTCAAATCAAATTGTCTTTTGTGTTTACAGAAATAATTCATATAATTGCTTTTGGAAAATAAACAGAAAAAATCGCTATGGACATGCTTCTAACTGCAAAACAACCCCATGACAACAAATACTCTAGGCTAGTTAGTAATTTTGTTATCCTTATGTTTTAAACCTGGTACAAACTGGCCACCAGAGGGCACTCAGTTTTTGTTATTTTGTGACTTGTGTTAAACAGTATATGTGTTTTAGGCCTGTGTTGATTTACAGCGAGTATTCTTATCTTTCAGTACATTCTTCTTTCAAAGATAAGAATAGCATGTTTTGTCATTGAACAGAATAAAACTTCGCTGATTTAAGATTTTAAGAAAAATCAAAAGTTAGTAAACTCCAACTTTTCTCTTCTTTCATCATCATAAATTCATTGCATTCACAAACATAGTATCGTGTGCTGTCTGATGCATATGATACATTTAAAGATACTAATCAGCCAGATCTGCCTGGGGTGGCAGATGTATGTTGTATGGGTCCTGCAATGACTGCTGAATTTGAATCCCACTGGGCCACACAGATCTGGTTAGTTGGGATTTTTTAAAGGCACTACGTGCTGACCCAGTAAACACTAGGAATAATATTTTTCTAGACATTTATTTACTGATGGCTGATTTTTAATTACATAAACAGAAGTTAACACAGGGATGTACTGGATTGTATTCTCCAAGCCCCACAGTGCATGCCGGCATCATGCATTGCTGTAGTCCCCCTTTCTAGAGTCTTTCTGTTCTTGTAGCATAGTGAATTGAGTTACTCAAGCAGAAGCCAACTTTACATGGGACTAAATTAAACCCTGCTTCTTCATTTATGCTATCTTTATTTACAATTTGCAGGATTTTATCCCAGGAGGCTGGCTCTAAATTTAGTAAATAGAAGGCTAAATTGTAATAGGCTGCTATGAAAATGAACAAGGCAAGAGGCACAACCTTCCTCTCCTTCCATATTCACCCCTCACCCCACCCTATACCCATTCATGGGGGTCAGTCACAATTGCAGTCCTTGTGCTCCAGGAGAGATGGTGGTGTAATCCCAGCATGATTTAAGTCAATAGGAGTTTTGCCATTCAATGGGGTCAGGATTTCATCCAACAAAGTTCCAGCTGGGTCTTGTAGCTTCTGCATGGACTGCAATGGCCAGCTGAATATATGTTGTCCCTGTGATGACAGGGAACAATTTCCGAGATCTGTCTGTAGATTCTGAAGAAAAGCACTGGGTAAGTTCAAAAACCTGTGTCTCTCCCCAACCAAAGTTGGTCCAATAAAAGATATTACCTTGCCCATCCTGTCTCTCTTCCAACCCTGTGATTCTATTCTATTCTATTCTATTTCAGATATTTCTTTCACTACTTATGGTTATGCTCCACCCAGCAAGTCAGCCCAGAAGGAAGACCATCTTGCTTCAACTCTCCATTTGGCATTAGGCTTGGAGATGCAGTGTCCCTAAACATCTCATGAGAGCGTGCAGCTGTGTTTTGGATTTCATTTCAAGTTCACAAGGATTCCTTCAACTAGCAGCTTTGTCTCAGTTTGATCTCTGTTCTCCTCATTAAAAAGCCAACTCTTCATTGAGTTAGGGACAAAACAAGAAAAAAGGGGGGAGGGGCAATCTACCAGGGCAGCACTGGAAGAAGATACCCTGTAAAAGTAGCTTTGGGAAAGAGTGAAAGATAATATCAAATGATTAGTCTTCAGGTATAATCTTCATGTCTCTTTCCCCCTTGTCTGGCTATGGGATTTTAAAAAGGTACAGATACCATTTGTAATTGTGTCTGTTAAAGTAAGGATTTAATAAGAGAGCCTTGGCATTTGTTTCTTTGCAAAACTGACAACCTGCAATGATCAGAGTGGAATTACCCAACTCCATGCCCTGCCACCCATAAGTATAGCATTGCATCTTTGTTTAGTGGCATTACCAGGAAAGGGAAGGTCATCTTCCCACAAACACTAGCTATTGATCACTGTTGGAGGAAGTATTCTGAGTTAGATGGACCAATCATTTGAGCTGATATGCAAATATTGTAATCCTATTTGAAACTAGGAGTGAAAAGTTAAAAAAAAAATACTATCAGGTCCAATAAGTGGAAGCATACATTACGATATTAATACTGAATCTATCCCAGTAACAAAATGATTTAAGTTACAAACCAAAAATATTCCCAATTAGTCAGCCAGCTTGCTATCCATGGAAAATGTAAATTATGGATGGGTGATGAGATCTTATGTATGTAGCTGTAATACAGCCCAGAATTTTTAGCTAGAGCATTAGTAATAAATAATGCCTCTGAGTGTACATGCTGTGAAATTGCTTTCTGTTGTGAATACATCTCTTCATTATCTGCAGGTGCCTTAGTGAGAACATAGGCACAGTTAATCACTCTCAAAATGGGGAAATTGGAAAGAATTCCTTGGTTTACTGATGGGGCCTGGTTGAAATCTCAGTGAATCTAGACAATGTGTGATACTCAGAAATTTAGTGGGATACCTGAACACAGAATGGGTATGTCATAGATCTGAATGATGTACCTCCACTCCAACCTCCTTTCTTTCCTGCTACCCTTTGGAAAAGACCCATCATTAATACAGAAAGGATGTATGGGCAGGGAAATGTTTTACTTTATCTTATGATCCATCTACTTAGGAAGTAGGTCAAAGAAATCAAAAAGGGCCCTTTTATCTAGGTGGGGTACAATACTCAGCCATCAGACTCATTTTTAAGCATGCAATCCTTGGAAAATGGAGATTCTCTAGCTGTTTACAGAAGAGATACAGGACAAGCAACAAACACTATATGTTCCAGCGTGCTGCTCTTTCACTGATCCTTGACAATGATGTGCTTGGACCGCCTCACAGGGCAAGTAGTTAACTTTGCTTCCATGTCCCCTGATGCTTTGGTGTCTTCACAAAATCAAACAAAAGGTTCAATTAGCACCACTGGTGTTTGTGTTTTGTGATCTGTTGGTCATCTCTGCATCTCTTAGCACACTGTTTCGCCTCCTCAAACTAGTCACCTGAACATCAAGTAGAAGTTAGTGACAATCAACTCTTCTTCGGAGCATTCCATATTTAGTGAATATAAGGTTATAGGAATGTGTGTCTGACGTACTGAGAAATAGTGTATACCCATGTATAGGTATATTTTTTTCTCTGTCTGTAGTTCTCTAATTCTTTCACTTCATTGCCTCTGTCTGTAGTACCATATAATCTTACTTCACTGTCTGACCCTCGCTCTCTCATCTTGTCTGCTTTTTAAAAATTGTATAAGTAGTGGATATTGCATTACCTCATAATAATCTGTGCTCATTCAGAGCCAGACAGAGCAAATTTGATAGTTTCAGGTGGGCAGTGATGCTTATACCAGTTTTTTAGAGAAGAGTTTGCTGTAGTTTTTTGCTTGGGACAAATTGTATTTTTTAACACAGTTGCTGCCATTTCTAGGATCCCTCCTCTACTGAAACAGCCAAGATTCCTGTGCACCATATTTCATAAGAGACCAGACAAACTTTATGTAATGTATTTATGGTACGTTTTTCACCACTGTTATCAGAGAAATGGCATATTGGGCAAAAGGAGAAATATGGTGAGGTGGTAAAGCACCTGAGAAAGATTCCTATTCTATTCCAGGCTCTGAAGCAAACGTCTTAATTGTTTGTGCTTCCCCTTCTCAGGTGGTAAAATGATAATAAATAACATAATACATACCTACCCCATAAAGTGTTCAGGCTTAATTTCATGATACTTCAATGTGTGAAAAATGCTCTGAGATCCTTGGTTAGCATGAGAGAAATAAAAATTATTATACAAGAAAGCGTTTCCTTTTTCTTTTTTGTACAATAACTGGCAATCATACTATTCCACAAAATAAGTTTATATTCACTTGTACTTTAAAAATAATGGAAACTACTGAATCTTCTGCAGTTAAGATTACTCTTCATTTGCAAAATTCACAAGCATTCAGTCCACATGCATAGTAGAAAACCATTTGACAAATTTATGGCAGTTACACACTGAAAAATTATTTAATTTATCTTCCACACCATTATTGTTCTTCACTGAAAACACTTCTGTCAACAATGTGCATTAGTATCGCTCATGTCTTTCTATATGATAATAGAGAAAAACAAAATAAAGTCTTTGCATTCTCAATACCCCAAACTGTAATCTTGTCAGATATCTTTCTGAGGACAGGTCTACACTGCTCACCATTTTTGGCAACAGTCAAATGGAGATAGGCAATTTACTTAATTTGCATCCCTTCATCTCAGTGCCCCTCTAGTTGCCAAGGTGGTCTTAACGGAATGGTTTCCCAGTCGGGTCTTCACAGTGGCAATTTTGCTGCTGTCAGTGACCACTAGCTCTAAGTAGCATTGGACTGGTGCAGTAGTTGGGCTGCAGCTTTTTCCCCATTAGCCAGTGTTAGACTAATCCTCCAGTAGCCACTACTACAGTCAAAATGCCATCCAGCACAACTGGAGTAGTACAGAAGGTACTGTGTTTTGGCGGAGCTGTAAAATCAAAATTATAATTATTTCTGGTCAATTAAAAAATTCCAGTGACGTTTTTTACAAGTCAAGGAATATTAGCTTTGGTGTCCTGGCCAAATTCTTGCTTGGGTGTATTATCTTCTGCCTATTTCCATTACACACCTTGTTTCAGTGAGGTACAGCAATGCTTACTTGGAGCCTATCTCTATTTACCCTCACTTTTTAAGGCATCTTCAGATTGCCTGAGTAGAGTAAAGTGTGCTTAGTTTAAATAAGAAACAGGGTCTATATGTTTTAAAGTGTGATGAAATATTGTTATACAGTTAAATAATTGCCACCATCAATCAAGGGGTAGCCACACTTTGGTGATGAACACAGCCATTTAAATATATATGAGGGAGCTGTTAGTGGCAGCTCTAAAATTAAGTTAGCACTGAGAATGGACCTTACAGCAGGACGGTCATTCTATTATTTTTGAATTATTAAGTGCTTTTTGGACTCAAAATTTAATATTCTCAATCTTCAGGTGACAATTTTACATGGCATTTTCAAGAAAGTCCACTCAAATTCTTCTTTGGAAAAGATCAGAAAATATCACCACTTCTTATATTTTACTCTTGGTTGCATAACCTCTTTTTTCATTTCTTTATAATTTGGGATTACAAAAGCATCCACACCCAAGAAGAAAACTATATTAACACAAAGAGTCAATCTCAAGTACTTTAGGGCAGTGTTTTTCAACCTTTTGTGGATCATAATACACCTGGCAGCATGTCACAACCCTATCGGACACACCAGCCCACTCTCCTAGGCCAAATCCAGCCATCTCCCCAGCTCTCCATGACACACTTACTGCTGCATGACAATAAAGTAATGAGTCCTGACACCAGGGGCATTGCTACCCTGAAAAACTGGTTGGGGCATGAGCCTGGGCCCCACCCCCCCGCCACCTAGCCCTGGGCCTGGGGCTCAGTTTGGCTCTTGCTGCTACTTGTCAGTGGGAGGCAGCCTAGACAGGCCCAGTCCGGCCCCAGCTGCTGCCTGCTGGCCAGCAGCAAACAGCTCAGGCTTGGATCCAGCTACTACTGTTTGTTACTGGCCAGCAAGCAGCGGCTGGAGCTGGATTGGGCCCGCCGGGGCCACCAGCCACTGGCTGGCAGCAGCAGGTGGCCTGGGCTCAGATCCAGCTCCTGCCACTGCTGGCCGGCAGCAGGCTGCTCCAACGGGCCTGAGTTGGCTCCAGCCACTGCCAGGGCTGGGCCAGAGATGTGGCGGGTCTGCAGCCCCTCAAGCCCTATGGTAGCAATGTCACTGCCTGACACAGTGGTTAAGAACCACTGCTGTAGGGAACAGGCATCACTGAGATTTTGCAATTTTTCCAAAAGTAAGCGTTATAAACCTAGGAGACTTTGAGTTAATGTGAAACCTAAATGAAATCCAAAGGTGGCAATATAGTTAAAGTGGCCAATCACCCTTAACTTTGCGACACATGTGGTGACATTAGAAGTGGGTTTAAAAAAGACTTAGCTAAAGTCATGGAGGAACAGTCCATCAATGACTATTAATCAAGATAGCTAGCGATGGAACCCCATACTTCGGGTGTCCCTAAACCTCCATGTGCCAGAAGCAAGGCCTAGACAACAGGGGATGGATCATTTGAAATGGTCCTGTTCTGTTCATACCTTCTGAAGTATCTCATATTGGCCAGAAAAAGGAAATTGGACTACATGAAACACTGATATAAATAAGTGTGTCTGTTGTCATGTTCATGCAATAATGATTAATCCATTTTAGTATTTGTGATCCCAGATTAGATGGATCATATTTTGAAAGGCACGTTCCTCCACCCCACTCCACAGTGTCACTACGGGGCTGAGTTAAGGTTATTTGAGTACTTCAGCTGTGTATTTCCATATTTTATCACGTTTAGATTTCATTTAAGTTTCAACTTAACTGTGAATTTTGGGGTTTTAATACTTGGTTTTGGGAAAACTACAACATTCCTTTTATCTTTAAATTATTGATACATACTCTTAATCCTAAAGACATCTTAACATAGAAATTTTTTGTCAGAGATGTATATAATTCTAGTACGTGCAATCAGATCATAACAAAGAATTTTTAAATCATTTTTAGATCTATTTGAATGAAAGTTGCTATCTAAATGCAGAGTGGCCAAAAATATATGGATGAAAACACTTATTAGTTGTCCTGCTTTTAATAAAATTGGATTTTCTTGCTGAGCTCATGTCTCCCATCAAAGCATATGGCCTCTAACTTCTAAGCATAAAAAGTTTATGCATCAAAAGGAGGAAAATCTTTAAAATATATCCTATGCTTCCGAATGCTTGAGACGGATATGAGATGCTACATGTGATGAGATATGATATTGACACACATGCATTATAATGCAGTCTTGATGAACCTTCCACTGTGTGGCAAGGAGGGTCCTACATTTCAGAATTAAACCATTTAACATAAAAATGAAAGAGAGATCTCTGGAGAGATTGAGCGGAGGAAGAAGGGAGGAATTTCCATTTGTTTTCTCAACCCTGATTGTCTCACATTTGTTTTGTTGTGTTCAATAAGATTACTAGTTCCCGGTCAACTAATGAGAGAGATTAAACAACAATCAAAACATAGTTGTCTAAGGATGAAGCTCAGCTGATCAGTTCCACTCTACCTGTCTGACAAATTGGTGTGTGGTGCAGAGATGATATAGTCCAACTTCACCACCCACTCCTGCTGTAGCCCCCATTTGAGGGCTAGAAAGAGGTGTGGCTAGGAGAACAGGTTTCTAGGATGCTCTCATCCACACTGGAGCCAGTTTGGCTGCTGGCTGTGTCCATGAACAAGTAAGCACAAGGGTCCTGCCCTGAATCCAGCTCAGCCACATCTGAGGATCTGGCATTAGAGTTAGGAACAGAAAATCATAGCTAGAAATAATTGTATAATTTTTTACTACACTTGAAGTTTAGAAACAACCATTCCGATTACTGTGCCAGTAACATTCTTGCAAATTCTTGTAATCTAAACCTTGGTATTTGAAATACATAGTATTGTGACAAAGTGCGAATCGTCCAGTGTCACTTTAGATAGAACTGTGGGTTTGGATAACAAAAGGGTAGATTATTCCAACACTCATGGTGTGTTTGTATGTGCTTTCTAAAAAACTGCCTTTGTTTTTTGCTCTCGCTTTGTGGTTTATTGTTTTTATTCTTGTGTTTCTGCTTTGCACATGTGGGCCAGTTTACTAAAAAGAAAATGGCCACGTTGACGGTGTATGCAAATGAGGTGCCATTCACTTGCATTAGAACAACATTTGCCAACTTCAGAATAGTTATTTGCTTTTGTTCCTATTTTATGGAGGGTTGTGATAGTTGGTAAAAATGTAAATTCAAAGGTGCAGATAGCAGAAAAAGAGAATAGGCTTTCAAACCTTTCTACATTCCTGAAATATCCTGTGTACCTATGTTTCTGCATTATTAGGTTCTAGTTTTCCTTTATGGCCTGTGAAGGGAACTTAAAACAAAAACAAAAGTTATTATGAAATGTTGAAAGGTTTGAGTTCACTGGTTTACTCATGCCAAAATCAAGTGAATATCAATCAGCATTAATGCATACCAAGTTTTTAGAGTTTTTACAATGCTGGCAATAGTCTATACTATTGTGTTGTTATTGCTGTCTCACCTAGTATTGCTAGACAAGTGCACTGTATTGTTGTAAATGAAATACAATTAAGGGGTTCACTTTTTTCTTCTATACTCCACAATTTCCCACTTTCTTCTAATCTATTTAAATTCCACATTACTGCTGCTTCTGCTACGTCAGATGTCTTCTGCTATGCTGAGAAACAATTCAGAAAAATCACATCTCTTCCCAGCATGCAAAGTATTCTGGCTTCTGAAGTGTATTTTCAGAGGATCTGTAGATAGGTGACCAGCAGAAGTGTCAAAATGCATTCAAAATCAGTAAAACAAAGAGTGAAGTAGAGTGGAAGTAGGTGGTGTAGAGAAGCATCAATTTTGGTGGGGGGGACAAGGGAGGGGAGACCGTGAAGTGAAGAAAAGTAATGGAATAAAGAGGGAATTACTGAAAGGAAAATCCAGAACAAAGGGTTTGGTTCTTTGTTGTCTTGAATCTTGTATAGTTATGCAGACATCACTATGTGTGATGATAATCAGTCATTCTGACTGGGTGGTCTTATACCCCTTTGCACAGCTCCAACTGACTGCAAGGGAGCAGAGACTTGGGCCCACAGACTGCCTGGAATGAGGGAGAGCGTGATGATGGGCAAGCAAAAAGGAGTCAGCATATATCACAGATTTTGAAATAGAGCATAATCGCATTCTCAAGGGCCATTTTCAATAAGAATTTTGCAGAGACTAAAATTTGCTTATCATGAGTATGAACTTCCTCTGAGGGAAAAAAAGGAGGATGAGACAATAGTTTGCATTCTTGCTATGGAGTTTTATCAGTTCTGATGCAGAATATCTCTGTTCTCTGGTACCCTTCAGGAGACTGAAGGACTTAAATTATGCTTAGCCAGGGATGATAGTGCCTTATCTGACTTGGGTGCCTAGATTCAGTGTGTCTTGGTTTCTTGACCCTTGGGTCAAGAGCCTTGGGTACTGTTTGCTCATATGCAGGAATCTATTGAGGTTGTTTCAATCTCCTAGGATTGCATCATCTTCCAAATTTATCAGATGAATTACAGGTTCCTTTTTTCTGTGTTAGAATGAAGAACTATTTTGTTCTGAGATTAGAGGGTTCTCCTTCCTCATCCTGTAATTCTGAGGTGGAGGCAACATATAGAATTTAGCTGAAAACTGCTAGCGGGTCTCTTCTTGCTCTGATTTCCCTGTCTCCAATGAACTTCTGGAGAAGAATTATCTGAGGAAGGTGAGGGCATCAATTCTTTTCTAATTTTATTTTTAAATATATATTTCCTTTTTTTCTGCTTTAAGGGAAGGGGAAAGAAAAGACAAAAAGAAATGCATCTCAATATTGTTGACCTCCCGTTCAGAAGACGAGAAGGTCAGAAAGAATATCAGCGACCTTCTCTTAATGTGGATGTGTTGTTTCTTAATTAAGGATTTTTGCTGCTCTGAAGTTTGGGAGATTTACCCTGGTACCCTGAAGCTCAGCCTGGTATTTATGAAGAAGCTGAGAGGGCTCAGGAAGACACATGAGGTGAAGCTGTATTAGCATTGAAGATGAGATGTGGCAGCTGAAATGGATCATCTTTGTAGAATCCCAGCTTCTTTGCCTACAGCTAAAAGGGATTTGGTAGCAGTGGAGGGAGGCATCCTTGCAAGAGCTGACAACCCTAAGAAACTGATTAGAACTTTGTAAGAAAAGTAAAATTACACTGCTGGACACCATCTTCTTTTCCCCCTTCCAGAATAATGGTAGAAAATCACTTTTATAATAAAACATATATCTATATCTGTCTCCAGGTGTCACATAAGGAACAGAGCTGGCCAAATACAGAGAGTTCTTCCATGCAAAAACAATGAGAGTCTCTGGCACCTTAAAGACTAACAGTTAGTCTTTAAGGAGCTCAGGACTCTTATTGTTTTTGCCATACACAAACTAACACAGCTACCCCTCTGGAAACTGTAATTGTGCTTGAAGAGCATTACATTGATGCAAACTAAGAATCTTTTAGTCCCCATCTGTAGTATCTACACAGGGGAGTTACAGTGCCACTCTCTGCTGCATACTGCTACTTGGACCCCCATAGTCCAAACTGTGGGGCAATGTAGATAAACCCAGGTCTCTACTGGTTGCCTTCCCATCTCTACCAAATACAAGAGAACCCCATCAGAAAAGACTGCCTGCTAAGCACTCAGCTTGAGAACAGAGTTTTGGTTCACCTTTCCTGGGATCAGAGCACAGAGTACTTAAAAGTGTTGCTTGCAGAACAATTTCTCTACTTCGCTTATTTTGAAGAATTATTCACTTCTTAGTAGGACTTCCTAGTTTTAAATAGGTAAAACTACTAAATGGAATTTGCTTGTGCAGATCTTTCATGGAGCAAAGACGAACATACACTAAGAGCCAGCATGTGTTTTCAGATCTCTGTGTTTTATTGTTTCAGTCTGTATGTCAACTAGTCATGTGAATTATGGCCCTTAGGAGGTGCATATCTTCTTTAAAATACCTATTGAAGTTTCTTGCATTATTTAAGTCTGATGATTAGTAACGTTAATGAAAAACTAAAAATAATAGGCTATAGGGTCCTCTGGGTTATTGCTTACCCTCAATACTAGATCATTTCCTGCATTTTGTAAAAATGAAACTAACCCCAAAAAGTATGTGTATGCTATGCACCATCCAGGAAGCTTGATACACAACATATGCTGATTCCTCATGAAGAATCCTGATAAGAAGAGTAGGTCAGCCAGTTGGATACCAAATGTCTTAGTGGGAGAGATGAGAACTCCATCTACATCCTGAAAACTTCAGAGGAGTTTATGTATTGACTACTCCTTGAAAATACAGAAATGGCATAATGGCTGCCAGGTTTTCACCCTCCCCCAACCAAGAAGGCCTAGTTCAAACCTCCCTTTCTCAACCCCTAGCATCCTAATTATATCAATACAGAGCTATGTCTATCAAATGAGCCTTTTACTTTGTGCTCATCACAGGGAGATCCTAACACATATACTGTGCCTGTGTGCTACCCAAATCAACAGTAAATGCAAAAGGAATGCATAAAAACCCACCACTATGAGTGGCTGTCTACAAGTGTAGAAGAACCCAGGAGCCCCATTTTCATCCACTATCACAATTGTAAATGATATGCCTAGGTAATCACTGTAACTGCAAACACAGTTACATGTTCCCATCACATGTCTCAAGGAGCAACTCATTAAAATAAACGATTGTGTTCGCCATCCATTAACACATAGCGCGGCTGCCAATTACTCCTTAATATGATCAAGGCGCCCTATAACACTTTGGTACAGAGAAAAGCACAAATGTGCATTATATGAAATGGCAGCAGGCTTTACACAAATGGAGCTGTGGTCAAACTCCTCCACAGAATTTAGAAGGCAGTTCAATATTTTAATTTTAGATTGATAATATGTTGCCTGGATACTAAACTGAAGGAATTCTAGGTGATTAAGTCTACATTTTATTACTTTAAAATCTCCCACAGTCTGACTTCTTGGACCACAAACTTTCCTGGTGATCTTCCCAATTCATAAAATCTTTTCACCTAAACTGTTTTCATTTAAAGGCACCTCTAATATATTGCATTCTTGTGGCATACCATTAGGATTGATTTATGGAAAACAGCTTGGTTTTCTTATAGTTGAATTAACAAGCACAAGCCAAGCAAGCCATCCCATAAAAAATAAATTTACTATGGGAACTGCACATTAAAAGTTAAATAATGACTTGATTTTGAAGCTTAAATGGAAATATTTTCTTTTCTGCCAACTATTCCAAAACAATCTGTGAATGACTGAATTATTTTTGCTTTGAAAATGTTGGGGTTTTTTTCACTGAAAGTCATAGTCATTTTGGCAAAACATACAGTTTTATTTTATATACTCTGACTTGCATCATCATCACAATATCATCTTCTCACAGCAAAAATGGAGAGGTATAACCTTGGCAGAAGAATGCAGTGATTTTTTTCCCACTTGGAATCTTGAGAGGTTATACACAGATATCTATATTTTTGGCATATATACACACAGATGTAATATTTAGGAGTGACAGATCATTAGTGAGCTCCAGATCATTCAAATCTGGAGGCAACAAGATTTTAATCCCAAATCAGACCAATCAGTTTATTTCTTTTTATTTGAGTTAGAGTATCCATCCCTAACAAGGAGACTTGTGACATAACCAATCTGGCTCTTATAGATTGCTCACAGCGCCAGATTTAGGCACATGCCAAGTAAGCCATGACTTAGGGCCTCACATTATGAGGAAACTCTAAATATGTCGGAGGTAACTAAGAAGATTTATCATAAGGTATTTGTTAATGCAAAGAAGGCTTTTTGTAAGATGAATGTTTTACTTAGTTGTTTTTTGTTGCATCTTTTCTTATGTATATATACAAATATAACGGTTTATCATTTATTTTTCATTACCCTTTTCCTTATAGTGTAATACATTTTTTTCCTCTTTATTTTTCATGGTATGTGGCCTCTGAATCTTGATATAGCTTGGGGTCTCAGCATGACTTAATCTGGCCATGATTGCTTAAAACCGTTTGTGTTGCTGAAACCTGTGCAAGTTCTTACTTCGCACAGAGGTCCAATGTAGTTCCCTTCGAGAAATGAAAAGGAATCCCTTTGCCTGCATTTAGAATTCTCACTCTTGCTTATGACAGGAAATAGTTTGCATTCATTAAGAGGGTACATTATTTGGTTGTACTGCTAACTAATGCTACAACCCTTGTTAGCAAAAAGCTGCTGCAAAATCTGAGTTTTGCAGGACACCCACTACACCCTGTCGGCTAACAGAGGCCCTCCTTATCTCTCAAGCATCTATCAACTTGGGTGCCTCCTAATGCTCCAGAGAGAGCTGACGGAATGAGCAGAGACAGATATTAGTTAAACAAACTGCTATTTAGGGCAAGGGAATTGGAAAAGGAACCTTATAACTACCTCAGTATAGTATTAACAGTGAAACTCAAGCATAGCACAACTATAGCAAATCACTAAATTACAAATAAAATTAGGCATGAGATTTAACCATTCCCCTTTTGCACTCTTATAGCCTTCCCCAATTTCCACAGTGGCCCAGACACTCTTGGGTAAGCTCCCACTGGAGGTAAGACCTCTCACAAGTTCCTGGGGCTCTGCCACCTTCCAGGCTCACAGTGAGATCAAACCATCGCCCAAGAGGTAAGTACCTGTCACAAGCGCTATGGAGACCTGCTCTCCACACACTGCCCTTATTGAACACTCACAGTTTCTCTTCGCTTGATAGCAATGATAGACAACCCAGCAGGATCCCCCAGTGAGTCTCCTCCCACCCAGCACGAAGGACTTGGCTCATCGTCTTCAAGCCTCTGGTTGCCCAGGGGTCCTTTTTCTAAAGTCCTTTCATCCCAATTTCAAGGTCCATTTGCAGAGCCTACCTTGAACAGTAAAAGATCCAAGGCTCTGAACTTCGATGTCTTCCACGCCACACCTGTCCACTTCAGAGCCTGCCAGGAGATCTCAGCCCAAGGTCAGAACTCCTGATTCAGAAGAACCAGGGGTTCAGTCGAACACAAGTCCTTGAGTCTCCGAGGCTCTTTTTCCAATCACTCCCAAAGCAGGAGTTCATCTATAACAAGCAGGGGGTTTCTTCTGGAAGGCAGTGGCCTAACAGGGCCTCCCTCAAGCTAAGGTGCCACAGGATCAGCCCTCACGGCTTCCTCACACAATGCAGAGATGGCGCAGCAAGCCCCATGTCCTCAGAGGACTCCCCATTTATTCCCCAGGCCCTTACCAATCAGGGCACTCTATTTTCATGCCGAAAACCACTCTCCCTTTAGTTACATGGGGAACATTCTGGAGAGACTGGACCCGAGCCACCAGCAGCTGCACACGGCCCTAGTGTCTCAGCGTGCCATCGGCTGTTGCCATGTAGACTCTGAGAGTCTGGGCCACTGCCCTTCAACAGTCAGGAATTGCTCAGCAGTTCCTCAGCAACTCACACCTACTGCTGGAGTGTAGCACACCTAAGTATAATCTTCCCAGTATAACAGACCAAATAACACTTGAACACCAATTATTACAAAGTGGACATCAGGATATGCCAGCATTCTTACAGAATCACTGAAAACAAGACAATAATCCCAACACCCTCCCAGTCCCTAGTTGCTTATGTTTCCCCTTCTCCCCCACCTCCCACCTTTTCTTTACCTTACATATACATCTCAGGATGGATTCTCTGGCTGGTGCAGAGGTGCTAATTAGCATATTCAGGGCAGATTCACTTCCAAGGAATGCTTGTCCCTGCCTCCGCCAGGTAACAATCAGGGAAGGACATCATTAATTTTTGTTATGAGCACTTCACTGGCAGAGACTGCGGAAGGAACATGCTGAATCAGAATATCCTGTGGTCACATTGGGAATGTCCTAAAGGTCAATCTCACCTAGAGTTGCCCACTAGTTCCCCTATTAAAAGGGGAGGGTACAGTTAGCTTGTACTTATGACTGACTTTCTATATTCATAGATTCAAAGACTTTAAAGACAGAAGGGACCCTCAACCTATAATTGGTGCTAGCTGCTCTGAACACTGATTGCTGGAAACCAATGTAAACAAGGGGTAAATCTGATCCATAGATCTTATTCCAAGGAAAAGCAAGCAAAAAATACTTCTGGGCAGTGGACTCAGCCAGCAGAAGAATAGCTATCCTGATGTAAGGCAGGCTTAGAAGCTGTGCCTAACAGCTTCTGAGGGGGGGGGGCAACTGATCTGAATGGGTTTAGTATTTGCATGAGCACAAAGAATAGATTAGCATAAATACACTGTGCGTGCAGGGCAATATAGGTAATGATATTTGGGGTTAATCTGATCACAAGGCTGTCAATATCTGTAATTCTACTGAAGGGAAATATGAAATACTGTCTTTGGTGATATAAAGTTTTTATTAAGTAAATGTTTGAAACAGGTACAAGTGATCACAGTGATGTATAAAACAAGTGCGCTCAGGTATCCAGGTTTAGAGTACAGATCATTTGCTAGGGAAGAGGTAGTTGAGTGAACAGAAATCACAACAAGAACATGATCTACAATACCCTGGAAGAACAAAATAGATTGTACACTTGGGTATAAGAGTCTGGCAATTTCAGGAGAACATCTTAACGTGGGGGGAATACAAGTAACAGTGGTAAACAAGGCACATATGATGTTATGAGTAAGTTATCCTGAAATACATAGGAGGTAATATGAGTTATATGTGCTGTAGAGATTATTCAGTGTCATAAAAGAGGAGTCCGTGGAGCTCTCTGTTGGTAGAAGTGGAGGAGGATTAGTTTACGCTTCTTGGTACTGTCTGTGGTCGGTGAGGTGTTCTATGTAAATGTCCCGGGACCATCTAATGGTGTCGGATACCATGAGGCGACACATCAGCTGGGAGTAGCGCTGTCCAACCCCGCAGGCCCGCAGCACGTCCTCATTGGCAGGATCCCAGGAGCCTAGGGCACCGACGATCAGGGCGTAGGTCTGGATCTGGTAGCCCTTGGACCTCAAGGAGTCCACCAGCGGGGCGTATTTATCCACCTTTCGAGCCCGGGCCTCTAGGAAGGCTGAGGACCGGTTCTCGAAGGGGACCGTGATGTCAACCATGGTGATTTTCTTCTGGTCTTTGTTGGTGATGACGACATCAGGTCTCAGCAAGCTGTCTGTGCCGGGGATGGTATGGTTGACTGCGACCTCCCCAAGGTGAGGCGGGATTGCCTTGACTAGCCGGTTCTGGATCGCATTGTGTCTAAGCTGCCAGGCTCTGGAGTGGGGTTTGCAGCTGCAGAGGACGTGGGGCAGGGTCTTGTTGGAGTGACCGCACTTCCTGCAGCATTTGTCCCGGTGACTGTGGCAGATGGCTCCATTCAGGGGAACGCAGTTGAGGCGGGCCCGGTGGATGAACCTCCTGTCAGCAAAGCGAGTGAAGCTGCCATCTTGGAGGAAATGATTGCTAGCAGCCCACTTGCTGGATAGCTCGAAGACCTTGCCCTGTCAGGCTTCTTTTTTGAGGTCAGCTATGTAGAGTGCGTGGACAGCAGCTTTCAAGATCCTTTCCAGCATGCCTCTACCCTTGGGAGTGACGATAGAGCTGCCTTCGGTCCTGATGCTCAGTACCACAACGGAGAGCTCCTGGTTCTCCTCGCACCACGACCACCGGCAGCCGATACATTTCCCCAGGCGGCGTGTGGCGATCCGGGCCCGGGTCCAGAGGGAAGCGATGTTGCCCTGGTCTTGGCTGAATTCGCCTTCCAGGGAGCTGCTGAGTTAGGTGGCGATGTCTGCGCTGGAGGGTGGTCTCTTCAGTCGCTTTGTGGTGACCTCATGGAGGGAGTTTCTCGCGATGTTCCTGACGGTGGGGTCTGGGCAGGTCAGCAAGCGGAAGGTGTGGGTGATGGTGGCGATGTCGCAGAGATCCCCCATGCGGGGGACGTTAGCACCTCCCTGCTTGTGGCCAATGTAGATTAGCTCATTGCTGGCTCTCACAGGGAGGAACAGCCACTTTTTCACAAGCCGGCGGATGGTGCTGTCAGCTTTGTTCAGGGGAACTTTTGCGACCGCTGAGCCTCGCAGAACGAATGCGATGTGGGGAATCAGGAAGGTGTTCAAGGTGTTGATCTTTGCCAGGGTGCCAGGAGGGAGGAGTCGATCTTAGCAGCATCTTGCGGGATCGAATGGATGGTATCATCAGGGGTCTGTTGAACGCGGAACCCCGTCGGTGTCCCCAGGTGCTGGTATGCTTGTCCTTCTTCAAGGCAGATGATGGGCTCACCCTGGATCAGAAATGGAGTGGGTGACTGTCTTTGGTGATATACTACTCTCTGATTGTTCCAAATCTGTTTGAGTTAGGTAAAGAGTAAAAGCTACCCTTAGCTAAAAAGAGATTTGTAAGATAGGCCAGTGCCTATTTCAGCCTAGAAAAAAGAGACAGGGGTGGGGTTTACATAGCTATACTTCTGGAGCTATGCTTGAGGCATTTTGCTTCACTGTCAAATGGTAGCTATGGCTGGGCTTCTTTTGAGGCCTGTCTTTGTTATTTTAATGGAAGTAGCTGTTTGTAGTTATTTGAGGTTTAAGAGCTGAAATCACTGTGAGAGGTGAACTCTCTCTCTCTCTCTCTCTCTCTCTGAGCTGAAATCACTAAAGAGGAGCAGCAGATGCAGTGATCAATGGGTGGAGCCAGTGGATGGTGAGAATGGCTAGTGGTGAGCTGTGTGGTATGAGTGACCAGTGGGTGGAGCCAGTAGATGGTGAGAGTGGCCAGCAGTGAGCTAGATGGTGTGAGTAACTGGTGGGTAGAGCCAAAGCATGGTGCTAGTTGATGGGGTGAGTGACCAGTGGTTGGTGCCGGCAGACAGCTGGTGTGAAAGACACTCCCTACATACCCTAGGGTTGGTTGGGAGCCTAGTTAGTACTGATTCTCCATATCAGTGCTGATTTTGCTAGTGAGTTTACATTTGCTGTTATGATATGTGGGATCATGTTGGAAGCCTGATTAGCACTGATTCCCCAGATCAGTGAGGGTTTTGCCATTAAGTCTTGTATGTTCTGTTATGTGGTGTGGGTTGTTGGGAACCTTGCTCTGTACTGATTTTCTAGATCAATGCTGATTTCTGTTATTTGGCCTTTTACATTCTGTTTTTACTACTATTAAAAGTTTTGTATGCAACTCTCAGACTCTTGCTTGCAAGCAAGGAAGCATTACCCATTCAGGGTGCCCAGGGAATAGTGCACAACTTCCCAGAAGACTGGGTGGGGGCTCAAGCCTGTTGGTGCTGTAACATACTTGGAAACCCCTAGATATAGAACCCGGCCCTTGTTCTGTGAGGCTGCCCTGGCAGAAGAGTTACACTTATTTAAAAGGAAAGAAAGAAAGAAAGAAAGAAAAAGAAATGATACAGGATATAAAAGAACTTTTTTTAAAAGTATATAAGTAGTATGTCCATGCAGAGTACTGACTATTCAATTTAGTTAATATGTTAAAGTATTTGATGGTAGTTTTCCAGTAACTGATCATAGGTGCTAATTATAATTTTAAAGGAAAAGTGTAACTGCAAAAAAGACAAATCTCTTGCCTCTTATCCAGCCTATGAGCCATGGTACAGTAGATACAATTTACTGCATGTGCTATGTGAAGTTTCATGATTGAGCTATAAAAATGATGGCATAAAGGTAAAGATATTTAACAGCTTACTTTCTAGCTTTTCAACTAGGTTAATTGTATTTTTATACGCAAGTATCCTTTTTATAATCACCAATGACTCAGTGTTTATTCTCTGAGCAATTAATGGCAAATGAATGCAGAAAAATGTTACATAAAACAGTGTATGTCAGCATTTGTAACGTATACTGGATGTCAGCCTCAAAAAAATTTTCTCTCATGGTTTTCTTCTATCTGTAAAACATATTTCATTGACAGAAAGTATAAATGGCTTTTCCGTAATGCCTAAGAATAGGTATGTGATTCATTTACCAGATAAGAAGTCGGAGGTTGTGATGGTGAGTCTGTGACACGCAATGTCAAACTTGCTGAAATACACCTCCAGTATGATGAATGGGGCCAAGTAAATGATATGGCATAGCCTGGAGCATGCAGGACTGGTTGATAGGGGAGTGCTTCTGCATGGTCAGGGCTTAGACCTATGATGTTTTGGTAGGGGAGGCTGGGTCCTCCCACTCAATCAGGATCCAACCCAGAGACCTCTGAGGGCTATTGGTGCGCTGACAGTCAGAGATGCTCCAGGTGTCCCTCCCTGGGCCCCTTCCTATCACCTCCCTGCCATTGCCCAAGGTCGCAGTCTGTGATAAGTCATCACAGGGACTGTCTGCTCATTCCAACATATGTTCTGGTAGCTGTGTGAAGCGAAGTTATTCGCTTTTCTTCATGGATGGCACCTGCCTCCTCTGGTGTTATGGCTCAACCTCCTGTCCTGGGCCCAGCTCAGACCAGGGGCTTTCCCTTGTTGGAAGTTATCCAAACCAAAAATAGAGGCAATCAGTCAAGTTCAGAATTCATATGAGTGATTTCCTTCAGGTAAGGAACTCTGGAGTGTTACTTGAACAACTCTGCTCTCTTACCTTATGGATCACCAAGTGAGCTGCTCCCCTGCCCTTTAACTCCTCTTCCAGGTGGCATATTTGTTACATATGCTGAGGCATAATGCTGGCAGAACTCAGAGTATTTCATTAACCACTGGCTGGTCAGTATGGGGTTTGTACACCCTACCACAGAAAGACATTACTAACTAAAGGAACAGATATGATTTGCCTGGAACGCTGGCTTCAAACATACAAAAAATCTAAATCATAGGGTTGGAAGAAACTTCATAAGGTCATCTTGTCCAATGCCATGCTAAAAGCGGGACCACGCCCACTGAATCATCCCAGACAGGGTGTTTTTTTAACCAGGCCTTAAATGTTTTGAAAGATGGAGATTCCACCACTTCCCTACATAACCCATTCCAATGCTTCACCACCTTCCAAGTGAGAAGGTTTTTCCTAATATCCAACCTCAACCTCCCCAGCTGAAGCTTGAAACCATTGCTCCTTGTTCTGTCCACTGTTACTACAGAGAACAGCCTAACTCCCTCATCCTCGGAGCACCCCTTCAAGTAGTTGAAGGTTGCAATCAAATCATAGAATCATACGGTTGGAAGGGACCTCATAGGTCATCTAGTCCAACCCCCTGCCAGAGGCAGGACCACTCCCACTAAACCATCCCAGTCATGGTTTTGTCCAGCCGGGCCTTAAACACCTCCAAAGATGGAGACTCCACCACCTCCCTTGGGAGCTCATTCCAAGGCTTCACCACTCTCCTAGTAAAAAAGTTTTTTCTAATATCCAGCCTCGACCTCCCTAACCACAACTTGAGACCATTGCTCCTCGTTCTGTCCTCTGTTATTACGGAGAACAGTCAAGCTCCATCTTCCTTAGAACATCCCTTCAAGTAGCTGAAGTTTGCTATCAAATCCCCCCTCAATCTTCTCTTCTGCAGACTAAATAAGCCTAATGCTTTCAGTCTTTCCTCATAGGGCTTGTGCTCCAGCCCTTTAATCATTTTGGTTGCCCTCCTCTGAACTCTCTCTAGCATGTCCCTGTCCTTTTTGTAGTGGGGAGCCCAAAACTGAACACAGTATTCTAGATGTGGCCTCACCAGTGCAGAAGAGAGGGGAATGATGACATCCCTTGATCTGCTGGTAATACTTCTTTTGATGCAGCCCAGTATGCCATTGGCCTTTTTGGCAGCAAGAGCACACTGCTGACTCATATCTAGCTTCCCATCCACCATGACCCCCAGGTCCTTTTCTACACTGCTGCTACTTAGCTGAATGTTTCCCAGCCTGTAGCGATGCATGGGGTTTTTTCATCCCACGTGCAGGATTTTACACTTGTCCTTATTGAACCTCATAAGATTTCTATTGGCCCACTGTTCCAATTTATCTAGGTCTCCCTGAATCCTGTCCTTGCCCTCCAACGTGTCTACTGGTCCCCCCAGCTTGGTGTCATCTGCAAACTTACTAAGTGTGCAATCTATTCCATCATCCAGATCATTGATGAAAATGTTGAACAGAACCGGCCACAGGACTGACCCCTGGGGCACCCCACTCGTGACTGCCTGCCAGCTAGACATTTAACCATTGATTCCTACACGCTGAAACCATTGATCTAGCCAGTTTTCTATCCACCTTATAGTCCACCTATCCAACCCATACTTCCTTAATTTGCCAATGAGAATGCTGTGGGAAACTGTATCAAAAGCCTTGCTAAATTCAAGGTATATCACATCAATGGTTCTTCCTGCATCCAGAAAACCAGTCATCTGATCATAGAAGGAGATGAGATTGGTCAGGCATGATTTACCCTTGGTAAATCCATGCTGACTGTTCCTGATCACTTTATTTTCCTCTAAGTGTTTGAGGATGGATTCCTTGAGAATCTGCTCCATAATTTTTCCAGGGATTGAGGTGAGGCTGACTGGTCTGTAATTCCCCGGATCCTCCTTTTTCCCTATCTTGAAAATAGGCACTACATTTGCTTTTTTCCAATCCTCTGGCACCTCCCCCGTTCTCCATGAGTTTTGAAAGATAACGGCCAGCGGTGCTGCTATCTCATCGGCCAATTCCCTTAGCACTCTTGGATGCAGTTCGTCCAGCCCCATGGACTTGTGAACATCCAGCTTCTTTAAGCAGTCCCTAACCTGACCTTCCATCACCAAGGGCCTGTCTTCTTCTCTCTCATCTGCCACACCCATGGTAGTGGGCTGGGAGCTGACCCCGCCCGTGAAAACTGAATCCCTCCTCAGTCTTCTTTCTGCAGACTAAATAAGCCTAGTTCGTTTAGTGTCTCCCCATAAGTCATGTGTCCCAACCCCCTAATCATTTTTGTTGCCCTCTGCTGGACCCTTTCCACATCCTTTCTGTAGCGTGGCGCCCAAAACTGGACACAGTATTCCAGATGCAGCCTCACCAGCAATGAATAGAGGGGAATAATCACATCCCTCAATCTGCTGGCAACACTCCTACTGATGCAGCCCAATATGCCATTGGTCTTTTTGGCAACAAAAGCACGTTGTTGACTCATATCCAGCTTCCCATCCACTGTAAACCCCAGGTCCTTTTCTACAGCAGTGCTACTTAACCAATTGGTCCCTGGCCTGTAGTAGTACATGGGGTTTTTCCATTCTAAGTGAAGGATTTTGCATTTGTCCTTGTTGAACCTCATTAGATTGTGTTTGGCCTAAAGCTCCAATTTGTCTAGGTCTCCCTGAATTGCATCCCTGCCCTCCAGCATGTTTACCATTCCCCCCAGCTTAGTGTTGTCTGTGAATTTACAAAGCGTACAGTGTATCCTATGATTCAGCTCATTAATGAAGATGTTGAACAGAACCGGCCCCACGACTGACCCCTTGGGCACTTCACTAGTTAGTGATTGCCAACTAGACATTGAGCCATTGATTCCTACCCTCTGAGTTTGATGATCTAGCCAGCTTTCTATCCACCTTACATTTCCTTAATCCAAACCATACTTCTTTAACTTGCTGACAAGAATGCAGTGGAAAACCAAATCAAAAGCTTTGCTAAAGTTGAGGTATATCACATCAACAGCTATTCCTGCATCCACATATTGCATCATCTCATCATTGAAGATGATGAGGTTGGTCAGGCATGATTTGCCGTTGGTGAATCCATGCTGACCGTTCCTGCTCATTTTATTTTCCTCCAAGTGTTTCAGAATGGCTTCTTTGACGACTGCTCCATGATTTTTCCAGGGATTGAGGTGAGGCTGATTGATCTGTAGTTCCCTGGGTCCTCCTTTTTCCCTTTCTTGAACATAGGGGCTTTGTCTACACACACATCATTATTTTGAAATAAGGATTTTGAAATGAGTTATTTTGAAATAAAGTCCTTCTTTTGAAATAAGTTAATTTGAATTAACAAAATGTTAATTCGAATTAAGGGAAAGCCTGCTATTGAAACAGCTGTTATTTCGAAATGGTTATTTCGAAATAAAGTCATTTGGACATGTTGTTTCGAAACAGTTGTTTCGAAACAATGGTGCTGTTTCGAAACAACATGTCCAAATGGCCTTGTTTCAAAATAACCATTTCGAAATAACACCTGTTTTGAAACAATTGGGGTTTAACCTGTTTTGAAACAGCAATTCTTATTTCGAAAAGACGGGATCTGTGCTTTCGAAATAAGAAAACATCATGTGGACCAAATATCTTTTATTTCAAAATAACCACTGTTATTTTGAAATAAATTGCTGTGTAGACATACCCAGGCAATATATTTGCCTTTTTCCAATCATCCGGGACCTCCTCCATTTGCCATGAGTTTTCAGAGATAATGCCTACTGACTCTACAATCCTATCGGCCAACTCTCTCAGCACCCTCAGATGCAGTTCATCCAGCCCCATAGACTTGTGCACTTGAAACTTCTCTGAGTAGTCCCTAACCTGACTTTCCATCACCAAAGACTGCTCTCCCTCTCTCTATTCTGTGCTACCCAATGTAGTAGCCTGGGAGATGACCCTGTCTGTGAAGACAGAGGTGAAAAAAGCATTGAGCACTTCAGCCTTTTCTGCCTCATCTGCCATGAGGATACCTGCTCCATTCAGCAAGGGACCTACACCATCGCTGATCCTCTTCTTGTTACTGACACACTTGTAGAACCCCTTCCTGTTATCCTTCACATCCCTTACTAGCTGCAACTCCAATTGCCCTTTGGCCTTTCTGATTTTATCCCTGCAGGGCCGACCAATATCTTTATATGCCTCCCTAGTCAAAGCACTCATCTCAAAGGGTTAAACTTCAGTAACAGTTAATGCTGTAACTGGAACAAGGGACAAAGAAGCTTCTGATGATTTCATATGCAGGCTGTGTGCTGGACAGGCTGGGTTTCCTGGACAACAGAATACAGTGCAGGCTTTGAACATATATTTTTTAAAATGAAAAATAGACTGATTTGGGAAAGCTGACATAAGATGCTATGGGGAGAGGGATGTTTATTCTACCATCTTCTTCCCTGTGCTTGTCTTGGTAGGGTTTCTCCTCAGGGGGTCTGTCCTCTTTGTGGGTTACAAGTCAGTATCAGCACTATAGCCTAAAGGTGTTTTATCTGGTCAAACTGAGCTCTCAGTTTTACATCAACAGCTGTCAGTCATATAAGGAGGATCTAATCTTACAAGCTGAGATGTAAGGGAAACCCTTCCTCCCCAAGTATCAGTTCCCCAGAACCCTGAAAGCTGTATTGTTGATAGAGGGTTGCAATGGCAGGCTCTGGCCCTGGAGGAAAATTCAGTGACTTCATTACTGTCCATTATCTCTGTTTGCCCCCTGAACTGTAAGAGGCAGATTTTATTTCTCTGTCTTTCAAGTATTTACTTAAGACAGCTGGAAAATAGCAAGCAGATTCTCTTCTTCCTCCCTTATTTTTTTTATTACAGTCTGTCTGACTAAGTCTCCTTGACATATGCACTGCACATAAGACAATAACTATTTAACAAAGCATTTTTTCCTGGTAAGGGCCAGTTTGCCAAAACTTATTTAATATTGATAGGAACTGAGTCACAGAGCTCCTTTAATTACTGAATCTAGCTGTGAATCAAAAAACAAAAAATTTGCAGTAAGGCAATTTTTTTGTGACATAAATATAATTTACTCTTAATTCTTCCTTAGTTTATTTGCAGTTAGGACCATATAGTGAAAAAATGGGCTTGAATCATGACTCAGGAATGTGTTGCAAGTAATTTCCTTACAGGACCATGGAGAGTGCATTTATTAGCCCAGAGAGAAATATGTCTGTTTTGGAGTATAATTCAAATAAGTGTTTACAGACAAAAAACAAAAACAAAAAAGTTAAACTGAATGTAAGGCCAAAATACTCATCAAAGACATAAGGGAAAATTCCCTTAAGAGAATGCAGTATTTATCTCAGCCTACTGACATTCCATCCTGCACTCTGGCAACTCCTTGCCGGTAAGATATTTTTCTGATGGAGGTTTCAATAAGGACTTTAGTTTGTACAGTCTTTCACTATGGATATCCTAAAATAAGAGTTCTCAAATGTTTCTATACTGTGGACTACATCTTAGCAGAGAGATGGTCTCACAATCTGCTTTTCCTCCAATTCATAACTTCGAGGGCACTCTTCTCTCATTGCGATTGTGTGCTACCTCCCCTTTTCATTCACAATTGCAGTACATCCCTGTGTCAACTACAGCAGTTCTTTACATGGCATAATATTAGGAAAGTGTTTAATGTATTTTTATTTGTGTCTAATGTGTTTTTAGTAGGTGAAAGCAAGGAAAGTTAGCTCAGAGTAGTTTGCCAGCTCTCTTCAGCAGAATTCAGTTTGAATACCTCTGTCATAAATCTTTTAAGATATGTAGCTGCACAGGAAGATGGACACTAGTCTATGGCTATGATTTTATACAAACATTTATGTGTTAAATAAACTAAGAACATGATTCTGTTATCTCTACTTATACTGTGTAACATATTACTTTGCAAAAGTCCCTTTGGTTTCAGTGGAGATATTTTGACTTAAATGGGACTAATCAAAGATTATAAGACTATTCATTTTGTGTACTGGTATATAATGTGGCTCTAAATTTCATGATTGCATCTGAAAACCTTTATACTTTAGAGCATTTGTCCCAAACAGTTACCCCTATATGCTTATTTTGGTGAAGAGATGTGAAAGCCTCTTTTTTCCAGTATAATCTCAAAGACGGGAGTAGTATGATGTTGGGAATAGCAGCACCTCCTGTTTTTCAGTGGGTGATAATACAAGGACAAACTCTGCAGAGCCAAATTAAATTTAATTAAAAATTTAATTAAAAGAAAATGGCGCTAGTTGTTACCAAGACCTAAAGCTGAAAACAAATTTAGTTTTTTGCAAAAGCTGATTTGAGTTATAAAGAGTCACCAAATCACCAGAAAAGATTAGCAACAAATGACATAATTTTTCCCCTCTTCAGATCTCCCAAATACCTTGTCTGGTCTTGTTGCTAACATTTCAGAAAAATTCTATCTTGACAGAAGATCAGACTTATACAGTTTCAGGCAGATGTCTTGGCAAAGTTAGGATGGGTACAGGACAAAATCAGGCCTTTAAATAAAAGGTTGACTTCAACTTTTACTATTGAGAGACTTAAGTTTATCCACAAATACAGCCTTTAAAATCCATGTAGGTTTAATGAATCAAGAAGCATTCTTTTAGAATATTTCATGATTTTTTTTTCAAAAATTATACCATTATAAATCTAAACTCTCAAACAAAAAAAGAATTCTGGCCATCACAATCAATCCCATCAGAAGGTGTCAATTAGGAAATAATCTCTGTATAGAAAAAATTTATTCTGAAAAAAAAAAAATTACAGCCCAAAAATTAAATGAATGAAAAAATGATCATCCTGTAAGAAAATAAACCTGCTCATATGTGTAATATATGTAGATACAAAGAGCAAAGAGTGTGTGTTTATATATAGATTTGATTTATATATATACATACACTGTCTGTGTATCTATGTGTTATACATACGAATAAAGTTATTTTTTGACAGATTGGCAATTTTTCCATTCACTTAATTTTTGGAATGCAATTTTTTTCAGAATAGGTTTCTTTTATCAAATAAGTTTATAGGGTTTTTTTTTCTTTAAAGAAAACAGCACAGGGCATGACAGGTGTTTAGTTACAGGTTATTATTAATGTAAGGATGAAGATTTGAAATTGGAGTCTAAGAGCAGCTGCTGAAAAGATGTTTTTTATAAAGAGAGAAAGCAAACAACTAAATTGTACTAGAAAACAACAGATTTGAACAAGTTCCAAAAGAATACCTGAAATTCCAGATCCTTTTCTCAGGACTTCAGCAAAAAGCCTTTTGTAGTTGTTGTCAGTAAAGAAATGCTATACAGCTTGAACAAATCAAACACTTTCCATTCAAGACTGCCTCAGAGGAATGGAGCTAACTAAAAAGATTAGATGGAATCTGATTTTTAGACCACAAGTTCATCCTTAACAGGATTCCTTTTAATAGCAAATGCTATTTAATATTATTGATGTGGGCGTTACAGTACCCCACAGCATGTCACCTCCTCAAGGAGCTCTATAATTCCTTTAGTCAGATGACTGTAAAGAAATCTGCTCCCTCTTTGATAACTGACCCAGAGGGCATTTACTGAGTTCAGAGAGATGGGAAAGATAATTTTTTCCTCCATAAAGGCAGACTCTACACAGAATAGAAAGCACGAAGTAGCTCACTTTTTCTTTCTTTCTTTCTTCAACCTGAGGATTGATTGAATATGTGCATACAAGCATAATCTTTCTTTTCAGGACTATTGACTTAGCTTTATTAAGGTGCATTTTAGTAGTATGCAACTGTGAGCAACTGCAAAAGATTAACCCTTTCTGTGGTCAACAGTAAAACTGTTCCTGCTGTATCTGAAATGGCTCCATGAAAAAGCGAGAACTAAAACCCACTGTAAGCTGCCTAGTATACTGGCACTGAATTTAGTGAACAGACAGAATTTCAAGTGAACATGATAATGCATTTGGATACAACATCCACATTGCCCATAACAAAACACACGACCAAGTCTAAAGAAAAGGAAGTGACTTTACAAAAACTCATTTATGTATCTTTTTTCCTCTCTCTTGACCACTGGATGCTGTTGTAGGCCCTGGTCCATTCAGGCAAAAACTTAACATTAACAACAAAGGTGAAGAAACATAAGTCAGAATAGAGAAAAAACAGAGTAAAGATGAATTTATTTATTTATTTATAGACGTATCTGGGTGGGCAGACATTCAGCATAAGGTATTTAAGGAATTAGCTGAAGCAGTATTTGAACTATTAATGATTATTTTCAAGAACTCATGGATGACTGGAGAACAGCAAAGTACCTATCTTTAAAAAGGGACACAAAGAGGTCTCAGGATTTATAGACCAGTTAGCATAACTTTAGCTCGTGAATGTATACTGGCAGGAGTGTCACAGCCACTGGGCACAGGGGATGGGCCGAGCAGTGCCCCAAGTCACCCTGGGAAGCTGGGGCCAGTGGGCGATTTTATATCTCCTACCCTCCTGTCCCCCCATGCACATAGCCCAGGGCAGAACAGGGAGGGAGATCTGAACCAGCCACAGCCAGCGTGTGGAGGCTCCCCCACTACAGCACTGCTAAATTCCAGACGTGGGTGGGGTGTCTTGGGACCTGGAAGTGGGGTCAGCACTAGGGAGCTGAAAGGAGCAGTGAAGGGCTGGGCAGGAACCCCAGGAGCAGTGCTGGAGTAGCAGTGGATCTCAGGATCAGTGGCAGGGAGCAAAGAGTCCTGGAGCAGTGCCAGAGTGGTGCTGAGGTTGG
The DNA here is from genome assembly GCA_007922195.1 of Podocnemis expansa. Classification (NCBI taxonomy): domain Eukaryota; kingdom Metazoa; phylum Chordata; order Testudines; family Podocnemididae; genus Podocnemis; species Podocnemis expansa. The sequence continues at coordinate 18,845,587 of ML681964.1, read as the reverse complement.
GCAGGGGTCACCCCGGGAGTGGCTGGGAGGCCAGATGGGTGAGAGCTGCTCAGGAATGGCAGGGGGCCGAGACCAGCACCAGTCATGCAGAGCCTGGGTCTGGGACTGGGGCCCTGGAGGAAACACAGAGGCCAGGTGCCCTGGGAGTGTTGCCCCAGGAGTGACAAGGGGGTAGGAGTGGCAGGGGGGACCCTGGAGCAAGAATGGCACAGAGGTGGGGGCATAGCAGGGGGATTCTTGGACCACCCTAGGAGTGGAGCCTGGCAGAGTGCTGTGCCCTGGGTCACTTTTTTTTTTTTTTTGGAGTGACACTCCTGGATATTGGAAGGAATTATTAAATAATCAATTTGTAAGCACTGCTGAAAAGGATCTGGGAGTTATAGTGAGTCACAAATTGAACAATGTGATGCATCTGTTAAAAAAGTTTATCTCGTTGTGCTGTGTATTAACAGGAATGTTGTATGAAGGGCATAAGAGATAATTGCCCTATTCTAACCACTACTGGTGAGGTCTCATCTGGAGTACTGTGTCCAGTTCTGGGTGCAACACTTATGGAAAGATGTGGATAAACTGTAGAGAACAAAAGAGAACAACCAAAATTATAAAAACGTAAAACAACAACAACAACAACAAAACCCGAACCTGATCTGTGAGGAAAGGCTAAAAATAATAAGGTATGTTAAGTGTTGAGAAAAGACTGGGTGAGGATCTGTTAAGTCTTCAAATACATTAAGGATTGTTACAAAGAAGAAAGTTATCAACTGTTCTTGATGTCCACTGAAAGTAGAACAAGAAGCAATGGGCTTAATCTGCAGCAAGGAAGATTTAAGATAGTTATCAGTGAAAATGGTCTAGCTATGAAGATAATTAAGCTCTGGAAGAAGGCCCTGTATTTACAGACTCCCCTTCTCAGCTCTTGCTTAGAGGGCTGTGTAGCAGAGGGGAGCTGTTAGGCAGCTGCAGAGAGGCAGCTAGGCGCCCGCACTCCCCCTACTGGCCAGAGGAGACCCGGCAGAGCAGCCGGGGCCGGAACCAAAGGGAAGGGCACCGGGAGCAGGAGGACTATAAAAGGGAGCGGACCAGGCAGCCATGGTGGGAGCCTAGAGAGGGGTAGCTATCACCCCTGGCAGACCTCCCTCCCCTGGGAGTAAAGGAGGCTAACTGGTGCTCAGACTCTACCTGAGAAGAGTTGGGGGGATGAACCTTGGGCAACTTCACCCCTGGAGAAAACTCCTCCAGGGGAGGACCTTGATGAGCTTCCCTCTGCAGAGAGCCTGAGCCCTGTGGACCAGCCTGATGCCGGGGAGGACCTGGAGGAGCTCCCCTCTGCTGGGGAGGACAGTGAGCCTGCCTTTCCAGACTCGTGTGACCTGGAGAAGCTGCCGTTGGCCGAGGAGGCTGAGTTCCCAGCCTTGCCTCCTGAAGATAGTGAGGGCCTGATGGGGATGCCCTGGGGATCCTATGTGGTGGATCACGAGGACAGTGTGCCCCAGGCCTCAGCGGGCAAGGAAAGGAAGTGTCCCAGGGACAATTGTAAGTCAGTGCGTTTCGGCGGGAGCCCCACTGACACAGTGGCCTTCCGTGTGGCCTTCTGCGTGTTTGTTTGCCTTACCCCAGCCGGGGTTGAAGGCCTGACCTTACTGACTGTTTGTTTGCCTCGCCCTGATGAGGCAAGGACCTGACAACAGGCTGTCTTCCAAACTCTTAGAATCAAAACAACTTGCTTACTTTGTTGAGCTAGGCTAGCAGACTACACCTCTGGAACTGTTTGAATTGATCTTGTGATCCACCCTTCCTTGTATGTATATGTATGGCTAACATGGGACTTTCCATTGTATGCTTCTGATGAAGTGAGATTGTGCCCATGAAAGCTCATGCAATAAATAAATTTGTTAGCCCTTTAAAGACCTACAGGACTCCTTTTTTATTTTGCTAATACTACATGTTCCCCAGATGCAATCCATGTTCTATTTTCAGTCTTCATTTTTTTTTATTTGTACATATGTAGCATTTTCCTCTGTACTTTGCAAGTGCAGTCATTTTGAGTACACCCATTTTGTGCTTATTATCTAAAACTCATTGGGGCAGTGGTTTTCATATAGCTTTAAAATGCCTTTTAATTATTTTTAAATGGCATTTTATCTTACAAATGTGAAAATTTTAATGGAGATGCTTATATTTGCAATTTTCCAGTAGCTACAAAAAAAGTAGGAAGACAATCTTAGCTATGAAACTTCAGAAAACTGCAATGCTTTGCTTTTTTATTGTCCTCCCATCTCCATTCCTTAAATATCTTTTTAATCTCCAACCTCTGTGTCACTTTTACTGTTTTTTCTTTCTAGTGGCCCTCTTTATGGTTTGCTATTGAGGTCACCATTTTGTCATCAATTCAAAGTTGCTACTGTAGCTACACATGGCCCCATATTCATCCTGCATTACAAAAAAAAAATGTTTTATCAATCACCTGTTTAATTTTTTTCATAGGCAATGGAGTACTGACATGGCATTTTTAATTCTATCCTGCTACTCTGTCACTTTGTGCTGTTACCATCTGCCATCTGTTAGATTAATCTAGGAGATTCACCCTTTCTCATTTCAGAAGTTGATCACTGCCCTTCTGAATTAGAGAAGTGAAAACCAATTCACAAAGTGTCATAACAAGGAAGAAGGTTTGGTTTATATTAATAAACCACAATATTTAACAAAGATAAGTAAAACATGACACCCCCATCCTGTACATTTCCCTCTACACACATGCATACTTCCTTAATTAATCATCTTGCATGCTGTTCTGGATTTGCCACCTGTTAGTGAGAATGGGGAGGCTCCATATTTTCTTGCCACTGGACCCAAAAAACTAATCCAACCCTCTCTTTACCTAGTAATCAAAAATATTTCCACAGGATTGCCATGCACAAGAGGTAAACCCCCAAAACTTGATATACTTAAAATAATAAAATTTAAATAATGTTGGCTCTGTTTTGTTACATTGCTCCCTTTAGGGACAAACTTCCTCACCTCCAATTTGTGTGAGACTATTTCAGTTTGAACATGTGGTCTGGGCCTTTCTATATCTGCTAAAAGGGGATCTACTGACTTCTCTTATCTCCTACAGCAAGAAAACTCATTATACATAACCTTCTACATTCTATTTCCTTCTTCTGCTTCCCTCTGTACCTCATGTTCCCATGCCTCACAGTCTCTTGCCCCCACTCTTTTCTCACAGTCCATGCAACCTCATATTCCTTTGATCCTACCTTCCTCCCCCTTATTCCCCTTCTCATCAAGTCTCACGTCCTTACCAACAACACACATTCCCTTTAAGCACCTTGTCGTGCTAGGCCCTGAAAGGCTGAGCAGCTTTGCACATACATGGGCCAAATCTGACTTTTAAAGATATATAATAGGAAAATACAATGGTAGTGAGGATAATTCCTTAAAGTAGATAAGAGCTTGAATATGCAAGTGCATTGTTGGTAGTTATTTTATGTTGTTTACATGTATCTTGTTAGAGGTTAGCAATGTAGATAAACTGCTTTCCTGTCTATTACTATTGTTCTGTTTGCTTACAACGGAATATTAACATCTAGATGGACTTTCGGTGTAATAATATAAACTGTCTGTCTTTTGACTGTGCTAATACAACTAATTAGCTATGTGGGCATATGAGATGAAGGTTTTAATTCAAAGGACAGTATACATTACTACTCTCCACTCAAGAAAGTATCTACAAACTGTCATGAGAGCTTAAATGGTTATTGCTGACTGTATTGTGGGGGGGGGGAACCCCCACTCAGTAAAAGTCGAGCGTAGCTTTCATCAAAGGCCACATGAGGAAATTACTATCAAGTGCTCACCTTGTTTCAAGTATAAAGGAACCTTTAAGATTAATCCTTTTCATTTCAAATCTGTCCAAGCTTCTTGGGGAAAGTTTGGATCACAGGATTGAGGGCCCAGCACCAGCCCAGGATCACCCTGCTAATTCTCATGGGCAAGACAAAACTAACTCTGTACATTGACCATTTAGTCTTCAGTTCTCTGGACTGGATTTCTAACAAATGAAGCTGTGAAATAAAGGACTGAAACCCATCCTCTTGGACTCCAGAAAAACTGTATAAGCCACAGATCTACTAGAAACCTGATATACATGGACCTTTTAATTCATTTGTATGTATCTGATTGCTTTAATCCTTTAACAGTTCTCTTATAGTTTGTTTCTTCTCTTTTATACTCAACCTTTGATTTTACTAAAGGATTGGCTGGCAGCATGATATTTTGGGTTGGATACAAACATATGTTAATTTGGTAATATGGCTGACCCTTTGGATAAAGAGCACAAAGTTTTAAGGAACTTAACTCTTTACTAGACCCAGTGGATGATTGGGAGCCAGAGACTGAAATGCAGTAAAGGGGGCTGAGTATTTTTTGTTTTAGCTTCTTGATAAAAAATATGTAGATCAGAATCATTGTTTGTGGCTGTTAGTGCCACCTAGCAGTCCTGGGAGAATTGCCTCTCCTTTTGCAGCCTGCCCTGACTTTGGCATTTTCAGATGGCCACCTGAGACATGAGGATGGGCAACACACCAAAATGCCACTTATGCCTTGAAAATCAACGCCACAGTCAACAATAGGGAAATGTAAAAATTCACTTTACAAGTTGCACAAACAATCCCATCACTGGCCCCTGAGACATATTTACCAATCTCAAGATATACATCATACAAATATATTAATATGTATTTAAAACTACATTAAAAGAACATGATGACACTTGCTGAAATTCTGTGCCCTCTGTTCTACAGGAAGTCATACTAAATCATCAGTGTGGATTAAAACTCTATGACTCTTTGTGACACATAATTGGCTGCTTCTATTTCTATAGGTTTATTTTAATTAGGACTGCATAATTTTGAGCTGAAACTACTTGCTTCTTTACCTATGAGAGTTAAGAATAAATTGTTTCAGAGCAATGATAAAGGCAGTCATTCAACTTCTAGTCATTCAATATTGTTAGGGCATGTGAACACTAAATCACAGCACGTAAAATGCTGCTTGAGCTACTTCTCACAAGTGTATTTAGAGTGTCCAGGAAGTGAATAACAGTAGACAGCATTGGTGGAAACTGGATTCATTAAAAGTAGCTTTAAAGGAGCATTACTATTTTCTTTTCTAGCAGCCTTCATCTTTTTTAAAATTAGGATCAAGATCCATGGTTATACAATTGGTTGACTTCATTTTAAATAAAAAATCAAATCTTTAGATATTCATTGGAGTCCCAGTATTTCCAACCCTGGCATTGTTTACAGCTAGGACTTCAGTACTGTATCTATTTATAGATGAATTTTCTCTTATTAGTATCTATTTGTACATTCATGGGCTATGTGTTTAGGATTTGAAAGAAATTAATTATACATTAAAGATTTAAAATATTTTCTTAAAAACAAAAGAAATAATTTATTAATATTGTGTTCATGTCTATGCTTTGAAATTGTTACAGATTTTATTACTGCTTTATTCCAGAGATTAATTTAAAAAAAGACAGCATAAATATTTTTCATTTCAGATTGTGGCGCATTGATTTCAATCACTTCTAAAACACTATGTGCACTGTATGTGACACAGAAATATAGAAAGATGGTAAATTCCCTGATGACAATGCACATAGTTTTCTGTATATATTGTTCTTATACAGGCATATTAAAAAGAGTTACTGTTACGCTGTCAAACAATGCCATAAAGAGCACCATAGTCTAAGAGATGACTTTGCCATTGTGTTTCAAGGCCCACATGTTTTCAGTTATATTATTTACGTGCTAAAGACTGTGTGACTCCCATGTTATGCCTTGGCATGCATCTAGCTAAGAGCCCAATCCTCCATTGAGTGTTCTCAACTTCCATTAAGGTTGTATTGACTTTAATGGGGGTTGAAGGTACTTGTCTCATTCCAGGATTGAGTACTAAGTAAACTAAATTGCACATTTAATTGTGAGCCATATAATATAGTGTCATTTTAGATCTCATATAGTATGGTTTTAGTTAGAGAGCTCCTCTGTGTAAAATGTTTGCTAGAAAAATGGTAGGGTTTGCAATGATGATGTGGTTTTAAAAAAAAAAAAAAGGTTGTTCCAAGTTCTGAGCTGAGCTGATCTTGGATGTATTAATTGCCTTCTATAAGATGCTGCACACCTTCTTTGTACTGCAGAATTTAATAGAACAAGGTAAACTTTTTTATAAAAACATTTATAGAATAGTATGACTTTATTTTTCTGGAATGGATAGGTTTCATTTTAAACAGTAACACTTTTTTAGTCCTCACTCACTTAAAACATTCACACACTTCTTGAAAGAGTTATTACTTTCAAACAGCCTAATTCAGGAGTTCCATATCTATAAATGGAGGGCATAAAATAGGGACAATATACACCATTTGTGTGTGAGAGTGCATGTGTACAGAAATACACACAAAGTAGTACTTTGCAAATAAGCAGAAGCCAAGGATCTGTGCAGTGAAGACAAACATTTTATCATAGAACTCTGGGTAGATTCATGGATGATCTTTCCCCCATGAGCTTTTCAAGCTCCATCAATTCTTGGACAAGATGATAGCTGTAGACAGCATGACTGCATTATGTGACCCCTCTTATGGGAATAATGGAGCGTGAAGAAGGGGCAGCACTAAGTAATTGCAAGTTTCTATGCAGATGTCATTGGCTGCAGGAGACATGCTGGATAGAGTGGTTGTGCTTAAATTTCTGTCTTTTCTTCCTGGCCATTCTTCCATTTCTCATGACCATGCAGAATATTCTGGAAGAAGAAAAATGACAGCTATGTGGACATCACGAATAGCTTGTCTTTCTCCTGTGTGCAGTCCCATTCTGGCATTTTCCAAGTCTTTGCTTCCCATTACTTCACACAGAAGAGTCAGAGATGTATAAGGGCCTTTGGCATCAGTTGATTGGACTCTAAGGCAGGATGATAATGTTAACATTTATATTGGAATCTAATGCCTAAACAAGACTAAGTTTGGAGGTTAAACCTTTGTTCAAGACCTACTTAACTGTATATAAACAGCTCAAGTCCTGAAATAACACAGTAAAAGACTATGTGAATCTGGTAGATGTAGGCTAATCAGTGATATGATCTCTCCAACTTTGAGGGATGATTTTTAAGGAGAATGAGCTGTCATTTTCTATGATGAGAGACTGGAGGGAATAGGCTCCTCCATTTCTCTTCAGAGCTTGATTATGACAGATTGTAGAAGGAAATAAGTGTGAGGATCAATTAAGGCCATCAACACTTTTTGCATGTTATATACAATCTGGAGCATTATGTTGACCATCTACAATATAGCCTTTCACTATTATCAGTCCTTTTGTTCAGCAGTTAACCCAGACGCTGTACAGGAGTGTTTCTCTCTGCAGACATAGTGAAGGTGTTCTCCAACCCCTCCCCATCAGAGGGGCTGAGTGGGGAGGAGGGAAAGAGCAATGCAGAATGCTGACATGCACTTGGGAGATTTAAAATGCTCCAGCTGCAGCAAAGCTTCCCACCCTCTTGCCTCTAGTCGGCCAGCACTCTTCATTCCCAGTTATTTTTCTGCTTTAAGTTATGTTCATGCTCATTATCTATGTATCTATTTTTTAGAAATAAATGTGTTATAGTTGTAAAACTGTATTTAATTTGGTTTCATGAATCATTTTCACGGGAATAAGTAACACAGAGATATTACAAACATTACACTCTGTGTATACTGGCTTTTTCCAGAACATTTTCATTAGATGTTCTGCATAAAGTAATTAATATTGTTAGGTGTTCCGTGGTCCACTAAAGGTTGAGAAAGTGCTATACAGCACTATAAATGATTAGACCAAATTTCTTAAACATTTCAGGATCTGAGAAAAATAACAAGTAAGCTCTGTCAGAACCCTAATTCTGGCACAAAAACAATTAGCTAAATTAAGCTAAGGTTGTTCAAGTGGATTTTCTGTCAAGGGAATTATTGATAATAAGGAGCTAGCTATTCACAGCTACACCAAACCAACTCACATCCTCTCCACAAAAAGATCATAATATCCATTATCCAAAGAGACTCCTGGATTCCTGAATGCCACACAAAATGATCACTTCAGTTGCCTTCTGGAAGCATCCACAATGCACATCCAATCACATAGATTGGATCACATCATAATCACACAGAAATGCAAAAACTGAACTCTGACCTTCACTAAATTAAGCTATGGTCCTTATAGACATACATATAGTGGCCCAATTTTCAAAAATACTGGCAATATGGAACTCTTACAGTGTTCAGAAAGAGATGAAAGTGCTCAGCATTTTCAAAAATCAGGCCATATAATATTATTTTCACATAGGACAGGCAGTCAGCGTTAAAAGTTGAATTGTCTTTCATCTTACTTCTCCAAAGTACTGGATCAGAACACCAGAGAAATGAGTTCCTTTTTTGCATTAAACAAGGGGTGTATGGATATGTATGTGCTTATGTGTGTGCGCACATCCACTCTCACACACTACAGGTGTATACTGTATCTATTTTATGCCCTCCATTTATAGACGTGGAGCAGCTGAATTAGTCTGTTTGAAAGTTATAACTCTTTCAAGGAGTGTGTGAGTGTTTTAAGTGAGTAAGAACTAGAAACGCTGTTTAAAATGGAAGCTGTGATTTTCATGTGATCATGTGACTTCAGGGGCCTAGGCTTCAAGAAAAGCAACAAATACAGCAAAACTTCAAAAATATTGCAATTTTAACTAATACAACACAGCCTGACCAGAATGAAGCACTGGCAGGGTGAATATTGAGGCGTGTGGATGGCGGAGTGCTTAGGAGAGAGTTGCTAAATTAGTTGTAAGTGAAGTAAAACAAAGACAATCCCGTTAAATAGAATAAACAAATAAAAACTCAAGACGTCTTTCACTATCTTTGGTATATCTCTTCTATGCCTGGTCTTCATCTTCTCAGCTTCTTTGCTTCTCAGATTCCATCTCAACCCCATCAGCAGCTCTGTCTCCACTGACCTTGTCTCCTAACCCATGACTAAAGCAATGCAATAAAGTGGGGGTGGAATTCAAGAGGGGCCGGGAAGAAGATGTACACTTCCTGCCGGTAGTCTCAGAACAGAATTATAGGTTCTTCCCCCACCCGTGCTCATAGAGCAGATTAGTGCAAGCTCCATTCTTGAACTGTACTCTGCTGCTCCTGATTTGGGTCTACATAGAAGATGTGCTACTTCATAGTAACCTTACCCATTTAGTTACATTTCTAATATGAAAAAAAATAATTTTGGTTTGGGAACTGTTGGCAGGAGGTACTTTCAGGAGCATGTTTGTATCTGAGTAAGCCAAAGAAGCAAGACGAAAAAATACAGTGACAGGAATTACTTCAAAACAATTAATAAACCCTAATATATGCATAGGTGAATAAATAGGATAAACTCTGAAATTGTCCTTCATTCATGGAATTTGTATCTACATTTTACATTTTGATGGGTCAATCTGTCCATGGCCTATATAATGATTTTAGAAGACGAAAAATCATAACAACGCTATTTACAAAATTCTCTAAAATGTAACTTGACTATTTGCTTCAGACATTTTCAATAAATTAGTAAGTCAGACTAACTATGCATCTTTTTGTTTGTCATTTATAGACAATCTAATGTACTTGCAATTGTTCTCTTCCTCATCTTAGGTTTTATTTTATTCATTTTCTTTTCCACTAAACTAAGAAAAACATCTGGATTCTGAGCTCTTCACTCTATTTCTTGGGTGTGAGGGGAAACAAATATTGCCAAATCCAAAGTATATGAGCCATATACTCTCAGCTCTGAAAAATTAGCACAGCCTTGCTAGTAAAAAACAAAGCAGGAGAAGAATATAACAAAACACTATCATTATTTGGATCCCCTGAGCATACTAATACATAGTTAACCAATTTGCCATTGTTGACATTCTTATATTTCTGGAAGCTGCCACTTATGATCACAATACCTGCTTTATTTAGAGAGAAAACATTTTTGAAACAGAAAGCCTACCACTTTTATGACAGCCTTTCTTTTCTGAGGCATTTAACTAAAATCATCATAAGACAGATACTTTCTTAAACAACAGTAGAAATGCTAGAAAGAATGCAAATGAAGCATAATTTGAGGTAATACTGTGCATGATCCTTCTTTCATTGAAGTCTGTTGAAAAATTCCATATGTGTCAGTGGCTGCTGGATTGAGCCTATGGGGTGAAATTCACCCAGTTGTCAAGGGCTAGCATAAAGCATTTTGGTCCTCATATAGGCTCATTCATATAGTGGATCTGCTAGAGGGTCATGTAGCGGTGCAAGAAAAGGTCTGTGTATCAGCCCTGTGTAAGCCTGCATAGACCAGTAAGTTGCAAAGTGGACTGGGGTTAGTGCAAGGGAGGAATAACCAATCTGTTGGGCCTAATATCTAGTATTTCTGGTCTAAACGGGCTGTAACTACCATTGTAGTTTTATGGAATAGCAGCCACAGGTGGTCAGTGGGGTAATGGGGACCTTTGCAGCCTGAACCTGTACCTGGCCCTGTCTTGTGAGAGGGTAGATTTCACCACCTCAGCTGCTTTGTATTCCTTCTACACAGAGCTTAAATACATGGGCTTGATGTGGGTAGAGTGTCTATGTCAGCCACCATTTACAGATATAGTCTAGTGGGTACTACACTTAATCTCAAATGTATTATGATGCTTTGAACTGCATCCTTAGCAGCTAATGAGTTTGGGAGAAGGGTGTTCCCATAGTCCTCAAGACAGTGAATGACAGGCTGCTGTGATAATAAAGAGGTAATATTTTTAGGGTATTAATAGAAACCCCAAAGCACTAAAAAAGGGCTCAGCTGTGTCAGGGAACTATGGTAGGACATTTTGAAAGACAAATAACTTAGAAATGTTTAAAAAGATATAAATCTTCATTACAGTCTCTCCAACTGATTGATTAAAGATAATCCAAGAAAAGGATTTCTAAAACTGTTTGTCTTATGTGCTACTTCACTACTAAAATGTGCACTAAATTGAATATCATGTCCACTGTCTTCATAATTAACTAACCAAATGGGTTAATTTGACTTAAAATAACACCAGTGAAGTTTCTGTTGTTGTCAGTGGAGTGACTCTGGGTTCCATCTTGAAAGAATTTGCCCTACATTATTTAAATTCCATGTTGAACCATGTTCATTTATTGACAAATATTTAAAAGGAAAAGAAAAGATGAAATAAAGAAACATACAAACATTTGAAACCAGACTCTGTTCAGTTCTTGCAGGAGCAATTTTAAACTGAATTAACATAAGAATAAGAAACTTGTATATTATGTTGAACAGCTCTGAACAGCTCTTTATTACACACAGCTTTTTAACAATTGTCAGATGTTTAATTTCCTGTTGTTCTAACACTATCTACCTAATAAGTACATCTCTTAAATTTGACATTTAAAATATATTTCAATTAAGTTTAGCACTTTGAATTTCTTGAAAAGAGGAATTTGCTATTGTACTTCTAAAGTATAAGACAATTGGGTTTGACCTGAAAGGAAATATAAGAAATTGAATTATTGAAACCTGAGCATTAAGGTATTGGTTTCCATGGTATTTCTTCTGTATTTAATACTATCAGCATAATAATTATAAAAACAATGTGTTGTTAAATTATGGATATATAAAGATTGTTTGAATCCAAACTATATGCTGGGCATTTGGAATGTCCTTTAAGCTTAGATGAAAAGCAAAAAATACTTATTTGTTTTCTGAAGATCCATATTGCAATAGGCCACAACAGTGTGTGCCTATGTACCTCCAAATGGGATTGGGGAGGAATTCCCAAAAGTCTGAAGTCTACTATCCTACCACTACTGTTTCCAAAACTATCAGCAAAAGGCACTTCAGAATAATATAAGATTTACTTACTAGGCTTTCTAAGTGCCACCTGTTAATTAGCTGAGCTGTACTCCACCCCAGCTGCCAACGTAGGAAGCTAGAAACCTAGTCAGGAATTCAAGCTCAGATCTGTTACATGTCTGGGCAAGTTTGTATCCTTCGAAAAACATTTATTCCATCTCTTGGGTATCTACAGTTTCATTTTTAACCATAAAACATCCATGAAAAATATTTTGTACGTATGTCTACCAAAGAAACCTTAACAAATTAATACACACACACGAAAATCCTGAGCCATGGCCATCTTGCTTGACTTGAAAGGCTGAGAAGTATTTTGACAATGATATAGCAGAGCAAAACTGTAATGCAGATAATATAGAACTCCACATCTGTGAAAGCTAGACTCAGAGTTGTATCTGCTTCAAAATTGTATTAATTTGTACACAAGCCAGAAAATGTTACTAGACTGGCTATTTATGTTCTAAAACAGGGCTTTCCAAACTATGGCCTGCTGGTAGGTGGGCAGGTCTGGGAAGGGGGCTGGGGAGGTAGCAGGCAGATGGATCAGAGGTCTGGCCTGCGAGCAATTAAGTAAAAGCAGATTCAGCCCCCAGGTGAAATAGTTTGGAGACCCCTGTTCTAAAGGAAAACATATTTACCAGGGAGTACTTTCATATTTCATTTAAAAAAAAAAAAGCCTCCACTGCCTCTTGATTTCCAGCCCTCAGGGTCTCAAACTAACCTGAAAGTTCTTAATTTAAACTTACTTCTGTGTTGTAGAGATGAGGTGACTTTTCAAAGCCTTAGAGTCCTTGGTAATATCTACACCTAAAAGCTTAGTTTGGACTTGCTTAAGCAGTTCAAAGTTAGTTTGCACTAACCTCATTTTTTTAGTTGGAACTAACTTTTCATTTCAAACTAGCTGTGCTTTTTTTTAGTTGAAACTAACTTTTTACTTTGAACTAAAAGTTAGTTCCAACTAAAAAACCCACAGTTAGTTCAAACTAACCACTAGTTCAAACTTTAGTTCAAACTAGCATGACTACATTATGCTAGTTTGAACTAAAATTCAAAATAAGTTTGAACTAAGCAGTTAGTTCAAACTTACCATTTGAACTAACTAGTTCAAACTAAGCTTTTTTTAATTTTTTTTTTAGTTCAAACTAGGCAAAGCCTAGTGGAAACAGGGATCAAATTAGCCTGGATTAAGCCTCCTTAATCTGGCCTAATTTGCTAGTGTAGAGATAGCACTTGCATCCTCAGCTATAAAAGACATCACCATGGTCATCAGCAGTGTTCATTAGGTCTTTTTTTCCTCTCTTATGATCTGTATCCAAAATCTTTATTAGATGATAATTTGTTTACATGCTGAAGAAAGTAATTTAAATCCTGCTTTAACTGAACTTCTTCTCAGTAGCACATTGACTAGGGAGAAAGCCTGGTCCAGTGGTTAGGCTGCTGGCTAAAGACCATGGAGAAGAGGGTTCTACTCCTGGTTCTACCCTTGGTTTTCTGTGTTACCTAGACCGGTCACATAGGTAAGTACAGACATATGTCTATATTTTGAGTTACAGGCATATTTCCCAGCTGGAGAAGACCTACATGCACTAGATAGGGTGCTAAAAATATAGATGATAATGGGGAAGCATAGCTAAATTTGCCTTGCTTTTCTCTCTTTGTTGAGGTTGTTATAAGGCGTGTATTTATGGCACAACCATGAATCAGCATTCAAGATGTCCATATACTCTTTCACAGTCTGGACCTAAATTTTGCAGCAAGGTGCTGGCTGAATTCTGCAGCAAACTGGAAATTCTGCAGCAGTGATGAAAAGTGCTATATAAGAGCTAACTATTATTAAATAAGCAATTGAAGTAATAAGGGAATTAAATATGAAAATAAAACAGTCAGTAAATTTTACTTTGCTTCATTTGTTTTGCTACTGAAATCAGTGAATGTAATACTCCTTTCAGTGTGCCATAACATCTTTCCTTTTCCTTTCCTTTTCTTCGTTTTTGGACAGTGCATTACAGAAGTTATCTGAGGGGTGATCAAGGGGTTGGTGGCGAGCTAGCAGTTTTGACAGCTGTGGCCCTCAAGTCCTCATGTATATCACAAAATTACTTGTGGCTGGCAAACTTGAGACCACAATCTCTGAAATTATGTTGAATGCTGTATCTGTCACTGGCTATATTTGCAGCTAAACTCTGATCAGCTCTAGTTTCACCACTTCTGCTCACTCCTTTTGTTCTCAATGGGTAATTTTGTTACTGTAGACATAGGCTAAACATGGCCAGATTCCTTCAGATATCACACTGATATCAGCTTATTTAACATGTCCAGTTATGGTTGAGGAGCTACCTGTCCCTTCTTTTTGTGATGCTTTGTTCAAGCACATGGTTTGTTTAAATACAGCAAAAGTCTAGTACTTGGATTACCATCAGAGCTGAGTGAATAATCTGATTTTTCAGTTCAGTGGCTGCACTATAAAATCTCTACAAGACATTTGCTTAGTTTCACACCTGAATTTTGTTTTCATTTTTTTCATCAGTGAAACAAAATAATTCATTTTGGGTTGGACAAAACTTTTCAACCTTACTTCTCTCAGTCCTAGACTGAGTGTGTACCATGCCTGTCTCTTGTAACAAACTTCTTTAAATATTTCCAGTTGTCAATGGTCCTAAGGTACTGATATAGAAGCCAGGGATCTGTGGTGTATAGAAAAATCTCAGCCATGCCCCCTTCACTGGCAGCTTGGGGTAAGAGGAGGAGTTAGTACAGGATCCTCTGTGCTACCAAAGGATTGCCCTTCGATGCGATGATGATGATCATCTTTTTATGGTTGGTTAGGTCACCTTTAGTGAGAGAATCCACCATAATGATGCTAAGCATCTGCAGATCACAAGATTCACCACATGCTCTGCCCTGGCACACTCCTCTTCCGGTTTGTTGAGCAAGGAGAGAGCAGGTGCTCTAAAGCCACTTACGGTCTCTATGCCACACAAGAGTTCCTCTCTGTTAGAAGGCATCCTTAATCACACACAAAGTAACCAGAGAAAGAGCCAAAGATCTGACCCCTAATCTGCATCAACTCATGTTGAAACATTATTTAAAATGATATTTGTCAAATATATAAAGAAATTAATATACTTTTAACTTTTGTTTAGAGATTGCTCTTTTTGGCATCCTTTATATTCCATTACATAATATAAAAGAATACCAAAATGTAAAAGATCTCTTCAGTTGCATAGAAATAACATACTGTTGCAGCATTTATCTATTTTTCATTGCAAACATGTATTTCAGCAGGAAACCACATCAGATAAATTAGGATTTCCTGTTCAGTTTCAGAGTAGCAGAAAGCCATTTAAGTGTTATCTATCATTATGGAGATACAGCTTTGACATAAAACCCTTTAGTAGTACTTCATTGGAAGGCTAAATTGTCTGGGCTACATGGTGTCAAATTAGTTCTGTCCACGTCTGTGGATTGCTTACAGCAACATGTAGCTACTGGAACTAACAACGTACAATCAATTGTGGTGTAAGAAAGCTGTCTTTGATACCAGGCAGCTGTGCTTGTGCTCTAATATAAAAAAATATGTACATACAGTCATAAATTCAGGTGCTCTTGTTACTCACATGGAGATCTGTTCTTGGTCATGCTCTTTTTCCAAGCAAAAGAGCTCTCTCATTTCTTAATAACAACATCTTATAGCATCACATATTTCCAAAGAGCATCAGAAAGTAATGTCCTTTTCTCTCTCACACAATAACTAAGACTTGAAGAATAGAAAAAATGTTATGATTCATAATTTGATTTTTAACACTATGTGGGTGAATTACAGCAATCTGTGCTAAATTCTTTATAAAACAGAAAGCATTTCTCATGCCTCTAGTGTAGGTCAATTGCAAATCACAGGGATGGAGGAGGGAAGGGAGCAGGTGATATGTCCAGTATGAAATGGCATTGTCATTTTCTTAACTGATTTTTTGACAGCTTTTCACTGAATCTGTTTTTATTCTTAAATTTTAAGTAGTCACTGAGACCTGCCACAAGATACAACAAGGAACAGTGGAAACTGAGTACAAAACAAGAACAAAGATAAATAGGAGGTTTCCACCGAGGTTTAATTTTTACTACAAAGATCAATTAAGTTTAAACGATATGTTATATGTTATAATGACTAGGTGTTTTTAATGCATGAGGCCCCATCTATGAGGACAGAGGTATTTTCTAACTTGTCATTCTTGGATATCTTCCATTTACCTTCAGTTCTTGACTTCCATGTAAAGATATGAAATGTGTCTCTTTCAGTTCTACTCTGTGGAACACACAGTAAGAGGCCTCAAAAAGAGTAGATTAACTTTTCTACAGTTTAATTTTTTGAAATAGTGTGAACATTAAAGTAAAATCTGCAATACATTTATATCAGAATGTCATTTATTTCTACTACAACTTTTCTGAGATACGGTAACCAGAACTGAACATACTACTTCAATTGGGGAAGTACTATTCATTTATATAGATGCCATCAGATTTTTGAAAGCTTTCTCCATCCCATTCTTTATGCACCCTAACATTGTTTAATTTTTTGTCTGCCATTGTGTACTGATCTGATATTTTCACTGAATAATCCACAATCACATCTAGCATCTTTGATTCTGGCTTCTTCTAACTTTTGAGTCCTTGACTTTGCAAATTTAATGTTACAAATGCCTAAAGTAATTAATAATTATACAAAATTCAGTAAATTCAAAATTCATTTTTGGTATGGATCATTGGGGCACTCGATTACTTAAACTCTTTCAGTGCTGTGAATTGATAATTTACTCCTAGATAACTGTTACAACTGTCTAATTAGTTTTTAATCCTGATAGTCCCTATAATCAAAACCACTTACCAGCCTCCTGGCAGAATTTTATCTGATCAACATAGAATTCTAAAGGATTGGTGAGGCCCAGTTTTCACTCAGAGAGGCTAGAGACAAAGCAGAACAATTTATCAAGTGAATTTAGATGAAAACTCTATTTTTAATCATTTTAGCTAATTTACCAGTTCCTGAATTTTTTTAACAGTTCAGCAATTTCATTTGTACATTCCTTCAAAATTCTTGGATAAATGCCATCCATTCCTAATATGTAGTATTGACGCAGCTGTGGTAAGTCCCTGAATATTAGAGCAAGGTGGGTGAAGTAATCTTTTGTTGGCCTAACTTCTGTTTGTGATGAAGAAAACCTGAAGAGTTCCAGGTAAGCCTGAAAGCTTGTCTCTCTCACAAACAGAAGTTGGTCCAATAAAAGATTATCTCACCCATCTTGTTTGTCTATTCATTCCTACTGACTTATTGCAGTTTAAATGGTCAATTTATTCCAACTCCACTTCTTTTGCTACTTTAATCACTGGCAGTGCCTTATCTTTATCTGTAAAAAGTAGCTCTTGGGAAGATGTTTCCCTCTTTGTCCCATTTGTAGTGCCTATTTTCAAGAAAGGGAAAAAGGAGGATCCGGGGAATTATAGACCAGTCAGCCTCACCTCAATCCTTGGAAAAATTATGGAGCAGATTCTCAAAGAATCCATCCTCAAACACTTAGAGGAAAATAAAGTGATCACGAACAGTCAGCATGGATTTACCAAGGGTAAATCATGCCTGACCAATCTCATCTCCTTCTATGATCAAATGACTGGTTTTCTGGATGCAGGAAGAACCGTTGATGTGATATACCTTGATTTTAGCAAGGCTTTTGATACAGTTTCCCACAGCATTCTCATTGGCAAATTAAGGAAGTATGGGTTGGATAGGTGGACTATAAGGTGGATAGAAAACTGGCTAGATCAACGGTTTCAGCGTGTAGGAATCAATGGTTCCATGTCTAGCTGGCAACCAGTCACGAGTGGTGTGCCCCAGGGGTCGGTCCTGGGGCCGGTTCTGTTCAACATTTTCATCAATGATCTGACTGATGGAATAGACTGCATTCGCAGTAAGTTTGCAGATGACACCAAGCTGGGGGGACCAGTAGACACGTTGGAGGGCAAGGACAGGATTCAGGGAGACCTAGATAAATTGGAACAGTGGGCCAATAGAAATCTTATGAGGTTCAATAAGGACAAGTGTAAAATCCTGCACGTGGGACAAAAAAACCCCATGCACTGCTACAGACTGGGAAACATTCAGCTAAGTAGCAGCAGTGTAGAAAACGACCTGGGGGTCATGGTGGATGGGAAGCTAGACATGAGTCAGCAGTGTGCTCTTGCTGCCAAAAAGGCCAATGGCATACTGGGCTGCATCAAAAGAAGTATTACCAGCAGATCAAGGGATGTCATCATTCCCCTCTATTCTGCACTGGTAAGGCCACATCTAGAATACTGTGTCCAGTTTTGGGCTCCCCACTACAAAAAGGACAGGGACATGCTAGAGAGAGTTCAGAGGAGGGCAACCAAAATGATTAAAGGGCTGGAGCACAAGCCCTATGAGGAAAGACTGAAAGCATTAGGCTTACTTAGTCTGCAGAAGAGAAGATTGAGGGGGGATTTGATAGCAACCTTCAACTACTTGAAGGGATGCTCTAAGGAAGATGGAGCTCGACTGTTCTCGGTAATAACCGAGGACAGAACGAGGAGCAATGGTATCAAGTTGTGGTTAGGGAGGTCGAGGCTGGATATTAGAAAAAACTTTTTTTACTAGGAGAGTGGTGAAGCCTTGGAATGAGCTGCCGAGGGAGGTGGTGAAATCTCCATCTTTGGAGGTGTTTAAGGCCCCGCTGGACAAAACCATGACTGGGATGGTTTAGTGGGAGTGGTCCTGCCTCTGGCAGGGGGTTGGACTAGATGACCTATGAGGTCCCTTCCAACCCTATGAGTCTATGTGGTGAAGACTGCAAAGAAGTTAAATAGATTCTTCTTTCGCATCACTGTTCTTTACTTCAGAAGAGCCTAACAGATCCATTGACTCTTGCAGGCTGCTAATCGCATGTGTATATTGAAAAGAAGTATTTGTCTTTGGATATTTTCATCTCAAATTCCATCATAGACATCTCTGTTCCTATCAAAGAATTTAGCTGGCACAGTTTATGCCCCTGAATATTTTTATGGATACTTTTTTTATTTGATGTAATAGAGTGGGAGCTTCCCCTGCTCAAGTGAGCTTTTTCATCTCTCTCAATTTGCGGTGACCCCTGTTGGTGGTTTCAGTTTCACAGTCCTCCTGTCAACTCACACAGACAGCCTGTGGACTTTCAACAAAACTAAACCCTTTCTGAGGTAAACAGTTAAATGGAGGCCTACTGCAACACCATTCGGTTTTTAAGCAGTTTCTCAGTCTTCACACAGTCCCAACCCTGGTATCATGCCATAGTTTCAGGGCTTCCTCCCTGGAGACAATGGTTTCACCCTCTCTGGGTGCTTTTGGCCCCTGCTTTCCAGATGGGCACTAACAGTGCAGGTCCCCTTCTTGGGGTGTATCAAAGTCCAATATTCTGGTCACTTCCCCGATGGCTAATGGCAGAGGTGAGGGTCCCAGGCCCACCACAGGGTATACAGCAAATCCCAGCTGTTTCTGCCAGCAACTGCTTGCGCATGGCTCTGCAGTTCCCATCAGCCAGCCAGCCAGTCAGTCAGAAGCACCACTGAACTCCTCTGGCTCCAGGAAGTAACTGACTGTCCTCAGGTATTGCAGCTCCTTTTACATGGCCCTCCTGGGTCCTGATTGACAGTTCCCTGCAGCCCATCTCTGAATGGCTGCGTCTCTTGTAGTTTCTTTAGGCCACTGGGTGGGTTTTTCTACTGTGCCTCTTCTGGAATAGGTATGATAGACGGACATCCCTTCACATTTGAATAGAATCTTTAACCAACCATTTTTCTGCTCTCTTTTCCGCTTGTTTCTTGGCTTCAGAATATACAGCATTGTAGCATATCATGCTTACATATTGATTCCAAACTGATTTTAAGGACTTTAGTTTCTTAACCTTTGTCTTCAGTTTCATTTCTAAAACAGGGCGTTCTTTTATTTAGAATATCTTTTAAAATTAGGATCACTTTTACTTATCTTTTATTATCATAAGGCTAGTCTTATTTAATCACTCATTTGCAATTGTGTCTTATACCAAACATTCTTTGTTTTTTAAGGCTAAGTCCCTTGTGCACCAGCAAAGCCAGATATTCCTAGAAACATTTATTTATGGTGTCAAGAATGTGATTCTCCAAATTGCATCCTGAATAGCCATTTGGTCAATTAAATCTGAGTAGTTGAAATTAGCCATTTATTACTATTTTACTAGAGTTTGTGTACTCTTTGATGACCCTGAATGTTGCACATGCTCTATCACTGTCCTTTATCCAGAGGACAGTATTAAATTGACATTCTTATGAACTGGTATTTGTATCCAGCTAGATTACCTGGCTTCATCCTTTCCAGTCAGAAATGTTATTTCAATAAAATTATATAGCGTTTTTAAAGAAAGAACAAGAGAGATGAGAGCACATATTTAAGATTGCAGCTGAATGAATCTATTTCATTTCTTTGCCTCTCTTCTAAAGCTCAGTGATGTAAATTCCATCTTGCGTTCTCTTTTCAAACCCTGCAGCTGAGAACCTGAAACTTCCAGAAGGTACCTCTCATCGTCCTCCCATGAAGACCATTATGATTACTGAGAGCTCAGTCAGTATCTCCCCCTGCTGCTCACTGCTGACTTCTCAGCTCCCTATTTTGGAGTGCAGCCTGTTCTACTGTGAGCTGGTAAAACAGTCATTAGCCATTTGCAGGTACAGTCTGCTTTTTCCTCTCATCCTCTTGGCTTACAGGGTGAAGGCACAGATTATTAAAGGTTTTGTTATGGGTTTGGCTAACCTCACTGATGCGTGTGGGTATAACAGCAGCCTTTCTTTCAGGATAAGTGTAAAAAGCAATTGAGCTCTTCATGGAACCAGATAGCTGAAACAACAGGAGCGTCTACCTGAAACACAGGCATTTAGAAAGGCTTGAGTAGAAGCTGAACCAGGAGGCTTAAGGGCTTTTGCTGGGGACTATTACAACAGACATGGGAGCTAGAGTATTGTTTAGTGGAGCTGTGGCAGCAAAAAATACCAGAGAAACAGAAAAGGAGAAGAAAGGCAATGAGAGCATGGTCCTAGAAAGCTTAGAGGGACAGCTTCTTGTTCTGAGTGCTTTCTGAAAGAGGCTCAGAATTGTCTGATTTGATTCTGATTGATTGATTTGATTGGTTGTTTGATTCCTACTGTGTTTAGGGAAATAACACTTTAGGCTACTTTTGAAAATCGAACTTGCCTATCTAAAGCTGTATCTACAGTACAGATACAACTGCAGCACAGCTATGGCTTTGCAGCTGTTCCACCAGATTGCAGTAGTGCAGACACTTCCTACAGTGATTGAAGGGGTTTTACCTTTGCTGTAATTCATCCACCCTTCAGAGAGGCCGTACATAGGTTGACTTCCCCTCCCCCCCAAAATCCATCAGCCTAGTCACTTCTACAAAAAAGGTTAATCTGACTTAACTACAGTGCCTAGAGATGTGATTTTTTTTTCACATCCCTGAGTGCCATAGCCCGGTGGTTTTCAAACTTTTTTCCTCAGGACCCAGTTGAAAAGTCATTTATGCCCATGACCCAACAATTACAACTTTGAGTAACGCATTCCAGACTTGCAGCAGCAGCAGGGCATGCTGCAACCCAGTACCTGAGGGTCTGTGACCCAGCACTGGGTCCTGACCCTAAGTTTGAAAACCACTGCCATGGTCAAGTCAAGCTAAATGTTAAGGGTATCATTACTTAGGCCTTGCAATGATAAGAGAGCAACATCTAAATACCTGCACAAATTTAGACCAATGTATCTGTGTAGAGTCAAGTTCAGGAGTTTAGGGGCAGATCCAGCCAGTGAAAAGGCAATTGAATTAGAAGGAATCCACAAGGATGTATGTGGTGATTTTGCGTCAGAAAAAGAAATTTAGGAGAGAAAGGGGATTTAGATGGAAGAGTCACATTTCAGGGCAGAGAAAAGTTGAAAAATACAGAAGAGGTAAAGAAGCATAAAGTGATGGGGGAAGTCGAGATTTAGAAGCCAACGGAAGGAAAAGGAACAAAAGCTTGGAAGACTAAAACCAAAGACTAGACAGATAAGAAAGAGAGATGTAGAAATGAAATAACATGGACAACATCCAGCTGGGGGAATGGTAACCACACTGGAGGGCAAGGATAGGATTCAGGAAGACCTGGACAAACTGGAGCTTTGGGCCAAACAAAATCTCATGAGGTTCAAAAAGGAAAGGTGCAAAGTCCTACACATAGGACAGAAAAATCCCTTGTAGTGCTACAGGCTTTCAGGATGGGGACCGATCGGCTAAGTAACAGCAATAAAGAAAAGGACCTGGGGGTTATGGTGGATGGGAAGCTGGAAATGAGTCAACAATGTGCTCTTGTTGCCAAAAAGGGCAATGGCATATTGGGCTGCATTAGTAGGAGTGTTGCCAACAGATCAAGATATATGATTATTCCCCTCTATTCGGCGCTGGTGAGGCCATATTTGGAATACTGTGTCCAGTTTTGGGCTCTATGCTACAGAAAGGATGTTGACAAATTAGAAAGATTCCAGCAGAGGGCAATGAAAATGATTATGGGATTGGGGCACATGACTTAATAAGGAGAGACTGAAGGAACTAGACTTATTTAGTCTGCAGAAGAGAAGACTGAGGGGGGATTTGATAGCAACCTTCAACTACTTGAAGGAGTGCTCCAAAGAGGAGGGGGCTAGGTTGTTCTAAGTAGTAACAGAGGACAGAACAAGGAGCAATGGTTTCAAGTTGCAGCTGTGGTGGTCGAGATTGGCTATTAGATAAAACTTTCTCACTAGGAGGTTGGTGAAGCATGGGAATGGGTTACCTAGGGAGGTGGTTGAATCTCCACCTTTCAGAACATTTAAGGCCTGGTTAGACAAAACCCTGTCTGGGATGATTTAGTGGGAGTGGTCCTTCTTTTAGCAGGGGGTTGGACTAGATGACTTCCTGAGGTCCCTTCTGGTCCTATGATTCTAACTAAGGTTGTATGAGTGGGAGCAATTAAAAAAATAAAAAGAAACAGAGCCCTGGAACTATGGAATAGAGAACAGTTAAAGGGTTGGGCCTGAAAGAGAATGAGATGAATAATTTTGTTTATTCTGTCCCTGTTGTTTATTGTACAATTACCCATGTTTTCTTTAAATTCTTACAGAAGCAGATGTGGCGAGTAGAGATACAAAGTGATGTATGAGGGGGCCCACTTGGATGTAGCATGTATGGTAAGTAAAGATAAGAATCATCTTACAGAAACTATCCTTGTTTCTAGTCCCACCTTCTCTCCATTACTGTCTTCCAATGTCACTCGTCCATATCACCCAGACAGACTAGGGTGGAGCTGGCAGGGTCCACAGTATTGAATACTTGGGGTCTAATTTTAAAAGGCAGGTAGGTACCCAACAATACAGATAGAGGTCTAGTAGGAATTTCAAAAGTGCTTATGCAGGTTAGGTGAAAAATAGGGAGTTTTCATGATAATTTCCACACCCACCCAATCTTTAAAAACATGTTTTTTAGCAGTTTTAGCTCCTGGGTTTGGAACAGAATCTTGAAAACCAGCAGAAAATGATAGCTTTTGGTCAATGGTGTTATGTGCTCTTCACATGAAAATTCTTCTAAATGGCTGAGTTATAAACAGAATAATATGGGC
Source organism: Podocnemis expansa (assembly GCA_007922195.1). Lineage (NCBI taxonomy): Eukaryota > Metazoa > Chordata > Testudines > Podocnemididae > Podocnemis > Podocnemis expansa. The sequence continues at coordinate 18,821,963 of ML681964.1, read as the reverse complement.
ATTTGCACATGTGAATTAGCAATCATTCAGCACATATCGTTTCATTTTCTAAACATTCTACCTGGACAACACAGGCTCCCAAGTGCAGCTGGAAAACAGTGGTTGGGAAATTTTAAAATGGAGTTTGTGTCCGTTTTTTATTCTTGATGATGCTTAAAGAAATCGTCCAAAAAGTTTCTTTTTGTGCTGTGTTTTTCACTTTAGGGAAATCTTTAATGGCAAGCCTGATTTTTCTAGAAGACTTGTTGGAGGCCTCAAACTGATGTCGGTTGCTTTGTCTCATTCCTTAAGGGACGGGTAAACTTAAAAGACCTGTAACAAATAAGATATATCTCCAAAATACTTAAGTTTTGGGGTTAAATAGATTTTAATAAAAAAATAATGTCTTAACAGTCTGACTGTTCCCAGTACCAAAAGCGTAGCCATGTTAGTCTAGTCCAGCAAAAAAAACAAACAAGGAGCCCTGTGGCAATTACAGATTAACAGCTTTATTTTTCACATGAGCTTTTGTGGGAGAAAATCCCACTTTGTCAGATGCTTTCCCAGTAGCCTCTGCTGATGTCATAATTTCACACCTTTTCCTTAGTTTGGAGTATACGGCATTGTCAAGATCTGGATTTATAATGAAAATGACCCAACAGCCAATTTACAAAACAAAAAATTGCAACAGAAAAAAGATTTTCTTGCCTTCATTATGCATTAACAATTTTTAAAAAGGGGACCCAAGGCTCTATTATGAGAAATGCACATGGTGTATGGTGTGTTGGGGATGGGCTGTTTGAAATCAGCAGAACAGTTTAACTAGTTACAACGGCAGAAGTCATACCTGGCATGGAGGCGGGTGTTACACAGATATGATGAGACTATAGGGCAGTGTTTCCCAACTGGTGTGCTGTGGCACATAGGTGTGCCATCAGGCCTGATCAGACAGGCCACACAAAGTGGGATATTCTCCCACAAAAGCTCATGCAATAAATAAATCTCTTAGCCTTTAAGTGCCACAAGACTCCTTGCTTTCTTAAATTTTTTTTGAAAAACTCTTCGAGGAGCTCTCTATTGGTTCATGAATATTCATCAGTTCATTTGGAAAGTGCATGGTGGTGTGCCTCAAATTAATTAAAAGGTAGTAAGCTGTGCCATGGCAGAGAAAATGTTGGGAACCACGGCTATAGGGAACCATTCCCCATTTAGTAGCTGGATTTGCAACTGCTCATCCAAACTGGAGCCAGGCCCCAAGACTGGCTATTAAAGTCTCATCCAAAGAGCCCCATCATAAAGTAAACCGCACCTCCCCGGAAACCTTGAGGAGCTGCTCAGCTTCCAGATGACAGAGCCTGGCTGGGTGAGCGGGAGGCTGGGGGATTTTCTCTTATGAAAGCTCATGCGAAAAATAAGTCTGTTAGGGTATGTCCACACAGGCTTCTTATTTCAAAACAACAGAAGTTGTTTTGAAATAAGAAGCGGCATGTCCACACGATGGACCGTTATTTCGAAACCGTTAAACCTCGCATCTAATCGAAATAGCCGTTGTTTCGAAACGGGTGTTTCGAAACAACAGCGTTCGGACATGTTGTTTCAAAACAACACGTCTGAACGGCCTTGCTTCGAAATAACCATTTCGAAAGCAGGCTTTCCCTTAATTCGAATGAACAAACTGTTAATTCGAATTAACTTATTTTAAAATAACTCATTTTGAAATGGGTTAGTTTGAAATAATGATGTATGTGTGGACAATGCCTTAGTCTTTAAGTGCCATACGACTGACTCCTTGTTCTTTTAGCGCAAGGCGATGCCCACAATGCCCCCCCCAGCTGCTCCACCCACTCCTGCCTTTTAAACTGCAACTCAGATTATCCGCACAGCCGAAAACTACACATCCCGGCATGCTCCTCGCTGCGCCTCGACCAATCGGAAAGGCGAACTCACTTGCCCCAGGCCCTCTCCCACCGACTCTGCCCCCACGGGCCCAGGGAAATAGCCCCCCGCGGGCGGGTGGCGGGGCATCACTGGCCGCAGAGGGAGCGCGCCGGGGAAAGGCCGCGGTGCCCGGGCGGCTGGGGCGAAAGCGGGCTGAGGCGCGCGCGGCCCCGGAGCAGCCGCTCGTGGGGTCAGCGAGCCGGGGGTGGGCCGAGCTGCGGGGGACTCGGCGGTTGCAGCAGGGCACGCAGAACCTTCCCGCGCGCTGTCAGTCAGCCCGCGTGAGGCATTCCGCCGGCCGTCGGTTGGCTCAGTCGCTGCGCGGGCCCCGCCCACTTCTTCCTCGCCTGCTTGGCGCGCGCCGTCACTCAACCATTTGGCCGCTGGCGGCGGGGGCGCGGGCGGCTCTCGCTACCCCGGCTCGGCCCCGCCCCCTCCCTGCCTCGCCTGGCGCTGTCAAGCGGCGCGCGCGCGCGGGGCGCCGGGCGGCGGGCGAAGTCAGTGAGCCGCGGGACTCGCCCCGCCCTCTCCTTGGGTCGCGCGCCCCGCTCGGCTGCGGGGCCGTCTCGTGCCGCCTTAGCCCCGCCCCTTCGGCAGGCGCCGCCGCCTAGCTCCGGCGGAGAGGAGCGGCCGAGCGGCCGCTGGGCTCGGTTTCCTGCTCAGTGGGCGTCGATCGGGCCTGGCTCGGCCCCGCCCCTCCTCCTCCTCCTCCCCCCCCTCCGGCGGGCTCGGAGCTGTCAATCAGGCGGCGGGCTCAGGGGCAGGCGGCGGCGGCGGGCGGAGAGAGGCAGCTACGCCACAGCCCAGCGGCGGCCATTCGTGGAAAAATAGGCCGTCCCGCTCCTCCCAGCTCCGGCTGCGACCGGCCTTCTCCCCGCTGCCCCCACCCCACCCTCCGCCTCTTCCTCCTCCTCCTCCTCCTCCCCCCCAGAGCGGCGCCTCAGCGGGGCATTAATGCGGGATGAGCGGTATGTAACCCCCTCCCTCGCTCCCTCCCTCAGCCCGCTCCACCCTCCATCCCGCCCTCCCTCGTCCCCCTTTCTTCTCCCTCCATCCCGCCCTCTGCCATTCCTCCCCGGCCCTCCTTCTTTCCCCCTTTCTTCTCTGCCTTCTTCCCTGCCCACTCCGCTCTCCGTCCCTCCTCTTTTCCGCCCTCCTCCATTCCCCCTTTCTCCTGTGCGCATCCTTCCCTCCTTCATTTCTCTTTTCCTCTCCTGCACCACCCTCCTCCTGCCCCCTGAAGCATCGGCGGCCACTCAGTGGCCGCCGATGCTTCAGGGGGCAGGTGGAGGAGGAGGGTTGTGGGTGGGTTGTGTTGGTGATATTCCCCCCCTCCTGCTCTCTCTGGGAGAGGAAACCAAACCTCCCCTTTCTGGGTGTTAACTCGCCAGCCCCCAAGGGTTGGCTTTCAGACCACGTTTCTTTTTTGGACTCGCTCTTTTGTCACAATGATTTGGCTTGTGGTTTTCCCAGACAGGTAAAATCAAGGGATTGGGTACCAAAGAGGAGGTGCTACTAGATCTGTTTTTGTGCGAACAAAGGTGAATAATTAACCAGTTATGCTTTTTTTTTTTTTTTTTTTTAGAGCAAAAGAAGGAGGAAGCTATGCCCGCAGAGGGAGAGAAATCTCCCGAGGCAGAGAACAGCAACAACAATAATAAAAAAAGCAAAACTGGAGGTTCACAGGTAACACATGCAGACAAATAATGAAGTGCACACCTCTTAGTGCTTAAAATAAAATGTGTAATCAGCTCTGTTTCCTGTTTAAGGCATCTTTCTTTGGGCTGGGGGGGCGGGTCTGTGAAACATGAATGGTGATCTTCACTGCCTGGACATGTGTTTTGGGAGGATTATACTTTAAATCGATAAACACTTTGCTGTGTAGTGCAGAATTTTGTAGAAAGAACTGGATTGAGGAAGAAACTCCAGTTTTAGTTTTATTTATTGGTGATTAATGGCCTTATTTTTAAAGTGTGTGAAGATCTGAGAATATACTTCCTTGTTCAGTTCTGAATGATGTCTGTATTAAAACATTTTAAACGTTTTTGTGTTCCCTGAATAAACTGATAGTTGAGCTGTCAGAAGCCAGTCAAACCCATTCCCTTCTAAATTTGCTGCTCTTTTCTCTCTTAATGGGTAGGATTCTCAACCTTCACCACTGGCTCTGCTGGCAGCCACTTGCAGCAAAATAGGGACTCCTGGTGAGAATCAAGCAACTGGACAACAGATTATTATAGATCCAAGCCAAGGTTTGGTGCAGCTTCAAAATCAGCCACAACAGTTAGAATTAGTAACAACTCAACTTGCAGGGAATGCATGGCAGCTTGTTGCTGCTGCTCCTCCTGCTTCAAAAGAAAATAATGTTACTCAGCAAGGATCTTCTGTTGCTTCAAGCACAGGAAGTCCTTCCAGTAGCAACAATGGGAATACATCTCCTTCCAAAACCAAATCAAGCAATTCTTCTGCCACTAATCCTGGACAGTTTCAAGTAATACAAGTACAGAATCCAAGTGGTAGTGTCCAATACCAAGTGATCCCACAGATTCAGACAACAGAAGGTCAGCAACTTCAAATCAATCCTGCTAACGCTTCAGCTCTACAGGATTTGCAGGGTCAGATTCAGCTTATTCCTGCAGGGAATAATCAAGCTATCCTCACAACAGCAAATAGAACACCTTCGGGGAATATTATTGCTCAAAACCTGGGAAATCAGACGGTTCCAGTCCAGATTCGGCCTGGTGTTTCTATACCACTGCAACTGCAGACTATTCCAGGTGCTCAGGCTCAGGTTGTAACAACCTTGCCTATAAACATTGGAGGAGTAACGCTAGCATTGCCTGTTATAAATAACGTGGCGGCAGGAGGAGGTTCTGGACAAGTTGGCCAGCCTACTGATAATGCAGTTTCCAATGGGAATCAGTTAGCATCCACCCCTGTCACCACTGCTTCTGTTAATACTATGCCAGAATCTCCTTCCACTTGTACAACCACTGCCTCAACATCTCTGACTAGCAGTGATACTTTAGTAAGCTCAGCAGAGGCGGGCCAGTACACAAGCACAGCAAGCAGCAGTTCCGAGCACACGCCTGAAGAGCCTCAAACAATTGCTCCAGAATCAGAAACCCAGAGTTCCAGTCAGCTTCAGCCTAATGGACTACAAAATGTGCAGGATCAGTCAAGTTCCCTTCAACAGGTGCAAATAGTAGGTCAGCCTATTCTACAGCAAATACAGATCCAACAGCCTCAACAGCAGATAATTCAAGCCATTCCGCCACAGTCATTTCAGCTTCAGTCGGGGCAAACGATTCAGACCATCCAGCAACAGCCTTTGCAAAATGTTCAGCTTCAGGCAGTGAGTCCAACTCAGGTACTGATCAGGGCTCCAACATTAACACCATCAGGGCAGATCAGCTGGCAAACTGTGCAGGTTCAGAATCTTCAAAGCCTTTCAAATTTGCAAGTTCAAAATGCTGGGTTACCCCAGCAATTAACTATCACCCCTGTGTCTTCAAGTGGGGGTGCAACTATTGCCCAAATCGCACCAGTGGCTGTTGCTGGTACCCCAATCACACTGAATGCTGCCCAGCTTGCTTCAGTGCCTAACCTCCAAACAGTAAGTGTTGCCAGCCTGAGTGCAGCAGGTGTTCAAGTTCAAGGAGTTCCAGTTACCATTACCAGTGTTGCAGGTAAGTGTTCTGGGACATAAATTTTTAAATTTAATAGTGTTGTGCATTGAGTGTATTTGCTTATACATCTAGGTTTAACATTGTAAGAAAATAAGATTTTAAAAATAACTTTTTGGAATGGTACAGAGATGATGTATCCAATTCTCCATCAGTGGGCTTTTTCTAAACGTGGACCTTGACTTAATTGGATCAAGTGTATATCATTTGAAATGATATTTGAATACAATTTTTAGACCCACGGTGTTTGTGTGAGGGGGTGGGGGTGTATACTGGAGGTTTACTAAAGGTTTACTTCTAGGGTTTTCTGTGGCCTGAGACTCTGGAGGTAAAACTTTGTGTCTATCCAAACTTGCCATAATACTAACCATTCAGAGAACATTCTGCTCTTGATCTTATTCAGCTTTTGATCTTATGCTGATAATTGCTGTATGCCATTATGAATGATTGATGTAGTGAAGGAGGAGGCAGCAAGAGAACTAAGATAATCTTGTGGCCAGTACTCACTTCATTTGAGTATGGAATTGCTGATCACTATGCAATTTCTGTACTACCATCTACTTCGTGAACTGGTCAGGGTTTCAAAAATAGAGCATATGGCTGTAGAATGAGTAAAATGATTTGAGTTGATTTGTACATAGAGAGCAAAATTCTCATATTTTGTTTAAAAATCACTCTTACAAGTTGCTCAATGTTTAATTCTGACAGTCTTAATTTATATTGTGAAGTGCTTGTTTGACTGCTCATTTCATGGACTAGGAAGAATTGTTTTTAAATACCTTAATGCTAATACACAAGAACTTTTTTCATAAACGTTTTGAAAGTTCTGGCTATCCGCAGTTCTCTGGGGTAGGGGAGAGAGAGAGAGAGTGTGTGTGTGTGTGTGTGTGTGTGTGTGTGTGTGTGTGTGTGTGTGTGTGTGTGCGGAGAAATACAAAATTTTAAAGTTAAATTTTTATATAAAAAGTTCTTGTAAAAAAATTTTTTTTAAATAACTTCTTGTTTTAAATGACACAAGTTAGGGCTTCTTCCCCCTTTGGTGGTAAGAAGCAGAAAAATCTCCAGGGTAGAGGCTTGACACTAGAAAAGGTTTGCTGGAATAAAACAGATGCTGCTTCCACCAGCAGAAAATGGTTTGTGTTTTTTTTGTTTTGTTTTTTGTTTTGGTTTGGGGTTTTTTTTGGTTTTTTTTTTTTGTTTTGTTTTGTTTTGTTTTTGTTTTGTTGTTGTTTTTTGGGTTTGGCTAACATACCTTATACAAATTCTTTTGAGTAAAATAAGCAATTATAGTAAAAGGATTCTTTTTTTTTTTTTTTTTTTTTTTGGTAGTAAACTGCATCTGTGCTAGAGTTTTTGCCAGTATAACAGTGTGGCGGTGGTTTAAAAAAATGTATCCTAACTGACATACCATCAGAAGTTTTTAGTGTAGATCTAGCATCAGTCATTGTACATGTACATGCTTAGGAGGCTGTTTCATGCCAGATGAAATGATGTGGCTGTAGGCAGAGGGATTCTTCACTTTTTCAGTGGGGATTAGCCATTTCTAACTTCTGGCAAGCAGACCGGAAATTAGTATCACAGGAAATACAAAACTCAACCCTCCCCCCCACAGGCTTTAGCTGTCAAGAACTGGTGTGTAATGACTGCATCATATCTATGTGTTTTCACTTTCCTCTGGAATATGAAGTGCAGGCCACTTGGCTGGGATTATGTGGGTATTTCATTTAATCTGTTCTCTTTCCTTCCATTGTAGGGTCCTTGGGCACTGATGCACTTAGGTTTTGTTGCCCCTCACTTCTAGTCTGCTTGTGGCACATAATAGTATTCTTTTGGTCTGATTTCAGTTGTTGAGTTTAGCATACAGGAGCTGGTGATTGTTGTAGCTTGCAATGCATTGGAGGTCAAATTAGATGGTCTGGTGGTTCCTTCTGACATTGTGCTGTGATGAATACTCTTGAGTTACTGGAAAAACAGTAACTTTGTTTCAGTAGTGTTTCATCTCAATAATCAATATTACAATCTCGAGCTCTGATCTTTGCTGTGGTTCAAACACGTATTGCATTCTGGGATAATGGATTACATTGTTCTGCTGTACAGCTAGCTGGCCAGTTTGGACTAGAGAATTGTCTTGAAAGAGAGCTTTTGCATATTTTCTGAAGGACTCCTTAGCAGACTCTTCCTGGGAATACTGCTAGGGGAAATAGGGCAGACGAAAAAATTCTGTCTCTTGTATGCTATTATTTTGGGCCTTTATTATGTACTAGGCATAAGTGATAACTTGACTGAAAGGATAATATGGAGTCCTTTGACCATACTATTGTTCATACAGTTTACTGGATCAGGCTGTGATGTCTTCTTTCCTGAAACTGTGTCTTGCTCCCTCCACCTTCCAAGAGAAGTCAAATGACAAATGTATGGTATTAGGGAGACTTCACTCTAGATGAAGGTTCCTGCTTCTTGTCCCTTCCTCCAAAAGTATTGCTCCACATACCTAGCACACTTACTGACTGCTCTTGTGAATGAGGCTAGGTTAGTGTTGATTGACAGTCTCTTAAATAGACCTACATCTTTGCTTCAAATATTTCTTTCATAACGTGACTATTATGGGATAGAGATAAGGAATAAAAATTAACTGAGCTTAAAGTGGGGCTGTCACAAGTGGAAAAGACATAGTCAGTAGTTCATTAGGGGATTCCATATAATTCCATGATAATATGATATAGCATGTAAAAATTAGATTGGAGTTTTGGTACTTATAAACAGTATTTTATAGAAGACGCTGCTTTTTATTAGAAATGTTTTCATTTGTATAATAGAGGTGATTTATAAGCTAATAATTGTATTCCATTGTCATAGATCCATAAATACAGATGAAAAGGGAACTCATAATTGTCTTCAGGTAGTGTATTTTTTAATTTTTTATTTTATTTATTTATTTTTACAAAATACTGTCATCCTGCATCAGTAAGTTCTGTCTCTGCAGTTTGGTTTCATGTCTACACTGGGGGAGGTTGTCATACGCTGTGGGCTTCTTGCATTCCTACGTTTCACCTCCTCACCTTACCACCTGCCAGCCCTGTGTGTGCCAGTCTTCTATCCCCCTCTTTCAGGAACTCTTGTGACTTCCACCCACTTCATACATGGGGTTCCATTTCCCTCCATTTATAGCAGGAATCCTATGTGGCCCCTGTCTTCTCTTTGCTGCATGTTGGATTGTCTTAATCTTTTCTTTTTGAGGTGTTCGTGTGGCCCCCACCCATCTCTTCCTCCACACTAGAGGCTCTGTGTACCTTTTTTCAATCTCCCCTCCTATGCCAAGGATTATGTTCACGTTCACTCCTCATTACTCTTTTTGTCTGGCAGATAGACCATTCAAGGTGTCAACAGATTAAACTCTGTAGGGAGGACAGGCGGAAATGACATTGTGATATTATGTTGGAAGGTATTATTGAATGCCTTCAACCAGTTGTTTGACCTACAGATGCAGAGCTGCTTCAAGTTCTAGCTCTGCTATTCAGATAAGAGGTTTCAGGACTCTTTTGTGTTTCCCTTTCTGTTTTCCCCCAAAATCAATAGGGCTTTAGCCACTTATGTCTAGAACGCTTAATGAAATTATAGAAGTGATTGGATGTGGTGGTCAAAAGTTAACACATTGTGAAGGGACAAAGGGGAATGCTGTCAAGTTGAATGGAAGGCCCTTTGTAAGTTTGGTCAGTAAGCAGTAGCAGTGCACAGATAGTGGTTTATTAACTGTTAAAAGTGCATGGCATACTTCACTAGATAACAGTAGATCATTGTAAAATTGCTAACTTTTATTCCACTGATCTTTTAGTAATCCAATGTAGTTAGCTGTTTATGTAAATTTGTATTAATTTTATGCTGTTGATTTCACTCTTGTAAATATTTGCTTGTTAATGTTGAAATTTTAGGAATTCAAGCTTCTGGAGTTAAATTGCATTGATGTTGTCAAAATTTAAGTTTTGCCCAACATTTGTAGTGAAGACCTGTATCCTAATGTAATAGTTAACCCTGGGACATTCTAGCAGATGATACTGTGGGGTTGGTGAGGTTATCTGCTAGATACACATTCTGGCATTCCATGATTGTGATTTCCAACTGAAGTGGAAAGGTCAGATTTACATTCTGAAAGGTTATTTTCACTTAATGCTGAGTCTGTAGGTCTTGAATGGATGGTGGCTTGAAATCTTGAATTAGTTGAGTGCTTTTCTGGGAGAGTAATGTAGCTTTAGTTATTTACCCAGGGTGTGATCCTGAAGCCAGTGCAAGTTTTTCCCAACCCTGGTCTGTAGCATCTGGCTTGAAAATTGGGTGTTTCAGCTAACATAGAATCATAGTCAATTTGGGTTGAAAGTGACCTCTGGAGATCATCTAGTCCAACCCTTGCTCAAAATAGCGCTAACTCCAAATAAACCCAGTCAAGGTTTTGTCAGGCTGCACCCTGAAAATGTTTAAGGATGGAGACTCCACCACCTTCACCACCCACCTAATGAGAAAGTGTTTCCTGGGATCCAGCCTACTCCTCCACTGCTGCAACTCGAGATGATGAGCCTAGTTCTGTAATCTACTATAACTGAGAATAGTCTAGTTCCATCCACCCTAGAACCCCTTTCAGGTAGTTAAAGGCTGCTATTACCCCTCCCCACACACACCCCATTCTCCTCCTCTGCACACTTAACAGGTTAGTCCCATCACCCTCCCTTCATAAGTCATGGGCTTCAGCTCTCTAATAATTTTTGTTGCCTTCTGCTGAACTGTTTCCAATATGTCCACATCATTTCTGAAGTGTGGGAGCCCAAAACTGGACACAGTACTCCAAATGAGGCCTCATTGGTGTTGAATAGAGGGGAATAATCACCTCTCTCGATCTGCTGGCAATGCTCCTGTTAATGCCCAGTATGTCATTAGCTTTCTTGGCAAGGAGGGCACACTAGTGACTCATATCCAGCTGCTTATCCACTGTAACCCCAAGGTCATCTTCTGCAAAGTGCTGCCTAGCCAGTTGGTTCCCCCATTTGGTCCTAAATGAGGACTCTTCATTTGTCCTTTATGAAGCTCATTGGATTATTTTTGACTTGATCTTCTAATTTGTATCGGACACTCTGCATACTATCCCTGCCTTCCAATGTATCTACCACTCTCCTTAGTTGAGTGTCATCTGCAGATTTGCTGAGGGTGCAGTCCAGTCCATTCTCCAGATAAGGCAGGGAATCATCACACTCTTCCTAGCTGTTAATTAAAAGATTGGTCTTTACCTGATCTGTTTAGAATCCAGTGCTTGGTCATGGCTTTAGTTCTTAGTGAAAGGTGGACAAAAATGGATCACAGCTAGGCCGCAGCAGTTTAACATTTGGTAGTCAGATGGGGCTCCTCCATTACATTTCTGCAGTGAAGCTAGGCAGGTCTACTAAAACTCATCACCATGGCAACTAGAAACAGACATTTGTCAAGGCATGTCTTAGAGATCTGAGGATTGGAGTATTGAGGCGTACATATGATGTGCATTAGATCAGCTTGTTTCCTGGAGTATTTTACTCTGTGTATTTGAGTGGTAGTTAGAGGCCACATCTCTTATGATAGTATTACCTTATAAAATGGACTCTGGAATACCTAGACTCTAACACTTTTCGTAGTGTGTGGCGTTCCCACCACTCTACAATGGGCACAAAAAACCAGCTGGGGTGAGGGTAGCAGGTAAACCCTTTGTCATCCAGAGTCTTAACTTAGCTAGTAGGATTGTGAATTTAAAAAATTACCAATGTTAACTGATTCAGCAGTGTCTGCTTGAATTTCCAGAGAGCATGATTAAATACCCCATTCATTTGAGGCTGCTAACTGCACTCCAATTTTGATTATATTTTCAGTGGCAAAATAGTTATTTAATTGCTCATCAAAAATGTAGGAAAGCAAACTTACGAAAATCTCTTATAGTTCATTTCAGGAAGGCCTTTAACAATACCTGGTAAAGTTGAGGGGGAGGATTGGTTTTACTGTTTCCAAAGAGGTGAGTAAGAGTTGGATTTGGCATTCAGAAGTTGAGGAAATGCCATTGTAACTTGATGACTGTTCAGAAATACTGTATTTTGCAAAATTTCATTCACATGTTGTTTGCCATTAACTTTCTTGGGGAAAAAAAAAACAACCAGTACTTTGCATGTGCATAATTTGTGGTGTTAGTATATATCTAGTACAACTTCACTTTCAGTTTGTGTTATAAATATATTTATTTTTCCACCATTAGCTGTTCTGAAGTTTTAAGTATGTGACAAATGATGACAGAAAAATGAATTGTTGGGGTTTTTTTTAAGGTTCTTGCATGATGGAGACAATAAAAGCCACATGACTGAACTGATGTGCTATACTTGCAGTTTTCCTTTCACAGACACTTGATGAAGTATTTTGGAAAACACATAAATGAAATTGGTGTGCAGTAACATACATCTTGAAAACTCCACTTGCCCACCTAACTGTAGCAAGTAGTAAGCTTTCTTTTTCCCCCCCTCTATCGACTTCTGTAAAATCAAGGTTTTACACTAAATAAGATCTTCCAGCCACTACAGTTGCGAAGAACTTTCTAAACATGATATGTACCAACTGAACAAATCAACATCTGTGGACTGACTTATCCAGAACTCTGCTAGCAATTTTCCACTTTGCTCACAGGATTCTGTCATGACTAGGTTGAACTAGTAAGAAAGTGCAAAGAGGGAGGAAAAGCTCATTGGCAGGGTTTGTCTGACACACTTCAGACAGAAGAAAGCTTTATAAGCTCTAGTCATGGGTCAGAGTGCTTGTCAAGGATATGAAATGCATGGGTGCACTTCCCCCCCTTTGCCTGATGGGGAGAAATGATACGACACTTGGGTTCCCCGCATGACAGGAGTACCTCAAATTAACTGGGAGGATACACTTTGTCTAGATGCATTCCTTAAACAATTAAATAGCTTAATTTACATTTACTCATATTCATAATTTTTATATTGTTAGAAAATGGTTAATGATGCATATCTTACTAGTTAATCTTTTGATTTGTGTCAAGCCATACTTGAACAGAAATTCAAATTCGATTAAAAATACAGAAACTACACTTCCAGATTGGTTCAGTTAAATAAAATGACCTTGCATGCTGGATGTGATTTTGTGTGCTTGGGATAGACCACACTGAGAGTACCAGACTTAGGGCAGACAGTCTGTTCCCTCCCATCCGCCCCAACGCCCAAACTGGTGGTTTATTCTATAATTAGATTCACCAGTCCAGCAAGGGAGGATGAACCAGTTCTTCTCTCAGTGCCTTCCTCATCCTCCCTAGATGAGGTGGTTGGAGGCTAGGCAAATCTGCAACCCTTAGATGACTTCAGGGCTGATCAGAAGCTCTTTGAGTGGGTTGCCATAAACCTTGATATAGAGGCTGAGAAACTTAAGAGCCTACAGACTATTGGTCATTTTGACTGCAGTGGCCCTTTCCAGAGTTGCTTTTCCTTTCCCTGAATGAATATTAGAATTGGTTAGAGGACTGTGGCAGACCCCTTTTTCCTAGCCTGCCACTTCTAAACAGACCAAGAAGTAGTAGTAAGGCTCAGATAAGGGCTCTGGATATACATACTCGTACCCTTGTTTGGAGTCCTTGGAGATCTCAGCAGCTAATGAAAGAGACAGGCAGGGACAGGTGAGAATAAAAATGCCAAAGACTAGATTTATATGGCAGAAAGGTTTATTCGACAGCCAGCCTGCAACTTCATATCTCAAACCAGTAGGCATTGCTGGGGATATAATTATTTCAGCATCTTCCTACCTGAGAAGTCAAGGTAAGAATGTGCAGCCATCCTGGAGGAAGGGAAGTCAGTTGCCAGGGCCTCCCTGCAGGCAGTCTTTGATGTAGCTAGCTCAGTGATCAGGACGATAACATCAGAAGCCTTGATGAGGTGGCCCTTGTGGCTGCAGTCCTCAGACGTCTCATGAGGTCCAGCAGTCCATGCAAGGGCTCCCTTTTAAGGATGCCTCACTAATCTCAGAAGAGACTGATGCCATGCTGCAGAGCCTTAAAGATTCTAGAACCATTCTGCACTCCTTGGGCCTCTACAAACCCCTGGCCTCCAGGAAACATTTCAGGTTCAGACATCTCTGAGATTTTAGGGCCAGGCCAGATCCAAACCCTATAGAAAGAAGAGAAAAGGTACAAGTGCTGTTATGGCTAACTTTCCGCTGCCTCAGTTGGGCTCAAGCTGCTATCCAGTGAAAACAGAAAGGCCTTTTGAAGGCATGGCAGGTCAACCTTCAACATCTTTGTACAGGATCCATTCCTCTTCTTATTTTTGGGCCAGTTTTTGCCCTTCCTCCATGTATGGTCCTGTATAACAGTTTAATATCTACTCTGTACCATAGCAGTGGGATGCATCCTCCAGTTTTTCTGTTCTCTCTTTTCAACCCTTCAGTTCCCATCCCTCTTCAGGGACCTTTTCCATGAGCAATTTCTCATCCAGGAGGGGCAAGTCTCCTGTCGGTAGGACAGGCCTCGACAAATTCTAGGTGCTAGGTTGCCATGGTGCCTAAGCACTGGGGCAAGGGGCTGCCACTCTGCCAGCACACCCAGTGTGCTAGGCTCCTGCTATCAAAAAGCTGCCACAGCTCCTTTTGGCAGCCAGTGCGGCATGTGTAAGAATGTCTGTTCCCCACTGCTGAAAAAAGCCCCTGATGGCAGTTCTTTCGATGACACAAGGGGAAGAGATAGCGGCGCTCACTTCATCCAGCACTGCTGTCTCTCCCTTTCCCTCGCTCATCCCCCAGTGCTTGACCACCATAGTTCCCTCCCTGAATCCAGGAGAATGGTATACCACACTCGAGCTAAAGCATGCATATTTCCACACTTCTAACTTCTGTGAACAGGGGACATCCCTCAGATCTGTGGTGACCAATGCCACTACCAGTACATGATATTCCATTTCAGTCTCTCACCAGCACCAATGGTGTATACAAAGTGTTTGGCTGTAGTCATGGCCTTCCTCAGATAATGCTGACACTTAAGGTCTACCAAAACACTTTTTTTTTTTAAAGCTTCACTTTTACTCTGAGAACTAGCAACATTCACAAAAGCTATTCCTTTGACGAGTTTGTCAAATAATGAATGGATTTCAGAATTGTGGCACTTCTGTGTCCCCTGAGGATTTCAGAGGACTTTAGAAGTTATACGTGCAGTACATGAGCCCATCAAAGCTCTGCATGAACAGCAACTCCTCTGAGGCTCTTGTGTTCCCGAAACTCTCACAAATGGCCTGCAGACCTTATTAGAGGTTAAAGGAATTTAAGTAATGCTTAGATTTGTAAGATCCTTAGAGCAGGAACCATTTCTTTGTTCTGTGTTTCTACAACACTTAGCACAGCAGGATCTTTTTCCATGACTAGGATTCCTACCATACTACTACCATAAGAGAAATAAAAAGTTAGTTTTCAGGTGTCATCTAAAAGATTTTGGTGATGGCCTGTCAAGCAGGAGACTATGAATCCTGGCTAGCAGTCGTATTAATCTACTTTTAAAAACTTTTTATTTGAACCATAGCATACAAGGATTTTTCATATAAGTATTTTTTTTGTGAACTGTCTCATCAACCTTTTTTGTTCGTATTTGAGAAATATTAATTGGATTTTATAAACCCTACTTGATTCTAATGTAAGGCTTGCTATCACTTTTTTTCCATTGAAAGGGTTTCCCATATTTTATCTTTCCAGGCCACTAATGTTGAGAGAATAATGTCCTTTTCCAGAAAACAGTTACTGTACACATTTACATATGTGGTAGAATACATACTTTCATATTGCAGGGATAAGAATATTTTCCTTGATGTTCTTCAAAGGGAAATTAACTTCAGCTTTTTGTTCGGTAAAGCTGTAGAACAATGACTAAAGAATGGTGAAGCTTTAAAGAGACATTTGTGAGTTTTAAAATTTAAGATAAAATTTAAAATAAAACCAAACCATGAACTATAAAAAGGTTAGAAAGTATGAATACAGAGTTAAAGTATCTGAAACAACCTTAGCTCACCTTCTTCCCACAAACTTGCCTGATATCTTTTGAATTCTGTGTTTAATGCTGCTTTATTTTCCTGGTTATGGATTTAACAGAAGTTCAATGAACTGCTTACTGTAGAAATGTGTAGAAGATGTGCATTTTTCCCAGGGAAACTTAAATTTTAAATTTTCCGCCATTTTTTTTTTCAAGCACTGCAGAGAAAAGTCTGTAAGGTTGACATAACTCAGATGATTTGACCTGCTGAAGTAGAGGTGACAGTACTGATGCAGCCTTGGCTGGACCCAGCTTGTCTCATCTAGAGCTCTTTCAGACTAAGTATGTGATGCAGAGGAGTGGTTCTGAACCCTTTTTGGATTGCAATACACTTGGTGGTGGGATGCAGGCCTACAGGACACACTAGCCTGCTTCCCCCAAGGATGAATCCAGCCATCTCCTCAGCTCTCCATGACACACTTCCTGCTGTATAACGACACAGTAGTGTCCCAGCGCAGTGGTTGAGAACCACTGATCCAGAGAACTGAGGAGGAGGAGGACCCGCAAGACATTATGGTAAAAGGTGGTGTTGCCAGTACCAGAGGTTCAAAACTTATGACTCAAGTCTCTAAAATCAGGAGATTTAAAAAGATTGTGTTTTTCGTTATTTATATACTTGTTTCTGAGCCTTTAGGGTATACCAGTAGTTCCCAACCTTTTTCGAGTATGAGGACCCCTTTCTAACATCAAAAAAATTTCATGGACCCCCAAATGATGATAGTTGTTATCAAGGACTAACTGCAGGCAGCGGTGCTCCAGAAGGGCAGTGGAAGACCTGGCCCCTGCCTGCTCCCAAGATGTGGGGACATACCCAGGATGAGGCTGCTAACAGCAGGCAAATATAATTTCTTTCGACCAGAGGTGTTAAACTCATTCAGTGTGGGGGGCCACGTTGGAAGGCAGGACACCAGTTGTGGGCCATATGACTGCATGGGCTCCCTAACCCTGTCCCCCTCCATGTTCAGGGTGGCATGGACTCTCCTTTCCCTTCCCCAGCCCCGCAGGCTCTCCCACACCTTTCCTTTTCCCTGTCCTGGGAGCCCCCTTTCCCCACACTGGCTCCCTGAGCCTAGCCCTGCTGTGTTGGGAGCCTGTCTTTGGAGTTTGCTGCTGCAGACAGCTTCCAGGCACAGCCCAGGCAGCAGCTCTGCAGGCTGGATCAGTGCCATTGGCAGGCCAGATCTGGCCCCACAAACTGTAAGTTTGACACCCCTGACTTTGAGCCCTCTCCAACATGGATTACTGGCTAGCTGCAGCAGCTTGGGGCCAGATGTATTCATGGACCCCTTGTAATAACTCCATGGACTCCCAGGAGTCCCCAGACCATGGGTTGGGAACCACTGGGGTACACTTCATGTTTTCATACTGTTCACTACCGCTAGGAGAGCTAGGAACTTGATTTATTTAATATGAAAGCTGAGATTTCCATATAATCTGATGCCAACAGGTGAGTCTCTTAACCCCCCCCCCCCCCAAAGACTGTGTCAGGTTTGGCAATGGGAGAAGGAGGAGCTGCCTCTTCTGAAGAAAGCAATATTGTCTTTCAGTGATGGAGAGGATGCTCCTCCTCAGCTCTGCAGATGTCTGTAACACACTCACAGTTCACCCCCACCTTTTTGTCAAGGGTTGTGTTTTTCATTGATGGTAATTCATATTAAACAAGATCAAAGGGTTCTTAATATTCTTATCCCTCCATCATCTTTTTGGTTGAACACCATAAGAATGTCCTTTCAAGAGGTACAAAGCTAGCTAGTGTCTCTTGTGTTATTTTAACTACATGGCTTGCTCAGTGAAGATTTTTTTTGGTTTTGTTTTTTGTTTGCGCATTACTTCTACTATGTTTACTTCTCCTATAGACCTCCCATGGTTAGCTATTCTATCGTCTCTGCACTGGAACAAAAATTGATTTCAGCACCTATTTTTCTAAGGCGTTTGGCTGTCTTCCTTTTTAGTAAGTGGTAAGGTCTCACATACATATAAAACAATATGCCCTATATGATTGATGCTTGGCCTTCAGTAGTTGTTTGAAGCAGAAAATTCTCTTCAAAGAAGTAAGAGACATTCCCAGTCTAGCAGTGTCTTAATTTCTTCCTTCATCAGATTGTTGTTAGAAATTAATGGCCATAGGTATTTAAACAGTTTCATTTACTGCTTTATTTTTATTGATTGTTTAGTGTGCTTGTCCAGTGTCTTCTGATCATTGTACAGCCATATAGTTGAGTTTATCTTCATTGATTTTTAAGTCCAATTTTTTTTCTGGCTGAGCTTTTCAAGTTTCCAGTCATGCTTTTCATTGTATCTCTTGTTTCTCCCTTGTTAACCAGTACATCAGCATATCCAAAAAGTTAATACAAGCTATTTAAATTCACACCTATCCTGAGGATTTTCCGGTAATCATACCACTCTTTTTCACAGGCAAAAACTCCAGGGATAATGCATCTCCCTGCTCAGTACACAGTTGATGTCAAATGAGACAGAGGTTTCATTCCCAACTCATACTCATTTTTAAACCAGAAACACAGTTGTACTATCCAGTTACTTTTGTCAGGGATTTGAATTCTTTCATTGAGGCCCAAATGCCATCTCACAATGTACTGTCATAAACATCCTTAAAACTAATAAAAACTATGCATTCTGATCATAGGCCAATCTTTTTTTGAAAACTTGACAAATTTAAAATATTTGATCCACATTAGACCTATTTTCGAGAATTTACACTGGTTATCTCGTGTAAAAAGAAAGTCTATATAAGAGTATCAAAGATAGGATTTTATAATTTGTAATGAGAAAGAAACATTTCCCCTCTCACAATAGTTTAAGTTCTAGTTGGTCACATCTTCCCCCCCCCCTTCCAAAATGGGCATATGACCACCTTTTTGGAATTTTTCGTAGTCCCTGACCAACAAAATTTATAAAGTTTCTAACGTTACAAGAAGAACTAAAAACATTAGATAAAGAGAGACAAAATATCTTGAAGGAAATCTTTCCCATTTCCACCCTCTCCTCCCTCCCAAAAACAAATAGTACTATTGTCTTAGGGGAAAACAGCCTTTCACTTCCTCTCTCCTGATTGGCTCAGGTCTCGCACTGTATGCTCTTTGGTTGTTGTAGACTAGTTAATTCTGTAGACAAGCATGGCAGACTTTAGAACAATATTTTAAAAAGATACACAATAGTATATTCTAAAGTAAGAATTATTCCTGCCAAACATCCATCTCTGAGTATTAAAGCAGACCTTTTTTGTATATTGTTTATTATAGGAAATGCTCCAGATGATCATAAAAGAAAAGTTAACTATAGGTGTGATTAGAATTTACAGTTTCTCCTTACAAATGTGATGAAGTTTCTATATGGCAGACTGCCCTGGAGGAAAAATGTAACTAATAGTGAATAGGTTAAACAAAATAATGTAACAAGAAAGATAGCTGTTTGTTTAATTTGGAAGTATTTACAACTTCTAAGGGACCACTTAGTATGCTAGATAACCCAGCTCTGCATTTTTGTTTGGAGGCAAACCTAACTTTATTGGAATCTCAGTGGTTAGTGAACATCTCCCTAAAGTCTTTGATGTTCATGTTGAAGTAACTGACAGTTATGTATAGATTTTTATTTTTGATAAAAAAAGTCAGTGCCCAGAATTACTCTATCATTGGTAAATTTACCATACCTTCACTCTGCAAAGATGCAAGTATCATACAGCCAGATGATCTCTCAGAGCTGTTGTATATGAATATGTCTCTGGCTATTAATTTAAATGCATTTTCAGAAGCCATATTGCAAACACAGTTTCTTTGCATAAGGGTGTTTGTCATAGAATTCCATGCACACAAGTAAGCATTGGGGAAAATTGAAATATATGTTTATTGGAGTTCATGTTTGTGCAACGTTATCTCCTCAACTTGCCGTGGGACATCTAGATGAAGAATTTTATGTACTTTAAATCTTGGTTTGAGTAAGAAGGACAACAGATCTGGGTAAAAGAGGAGAAAATTTGCACTGCTTCTTCTGCAAGGAGAGGCTCGTTAAAACAAATCTTCAAGAATTGCCACTTTTGCTGGCAGTCACAAAGACTGTTTAGTTGTTCTGTTTTCCACTGTGCAAGATATTTGCATAAGTATTTTTTTCCCAAAAAGAATGCTGTAGGTAATACTACATTAACTCTCACTGCCACACTACAAGTTTTACAGCTGAGAGGCAGTGCAACTCACATTCTTTTTACTGAAGAGGGGGGCAGAGCAAACAAACTTAATTTGTGTAAAAAACAAAATACTGAATTCTGCCACTCAGAACTTACAGGGGAAATGTCGAAATAAATAAGTAGTGTATTTAACCAAAAGCACTCTGTTAGTATCACAGTTTTAATTACTTCCATTTAAAAAGTTATCTCACTACTTCTACATGATCATTTCATGTTTTGCTGTATTTTTATCAAGAATAAATACATATATATTTTAAAAAGATGAACATGGTTGTTTCTTGCCTTACCGGTTATTAATAAAGTTCTGTTGATAGTTTCTTTGAATTGTTGGAACAGTATTTCAGTCTGAGAAATTGTTTCCTGAATGCATTTTGCTGTACAATCAATAGCATGTATGCTCTCCATCAGCTTAGATGTCCTCAACAAAATCAGGGCAGCCATCCAGAAGTACCTGAGGCATTATCTTGTTCGACTTTCTAACTGAGCCTGTAGCCTGGTGTATAATACCTTGTTCTCTTCCAGGAGCAACAACAAACTATGAGGAACCACTGAGCACCAGCAGCTGCATTTGTTTTGTGTTCTTTAAATTTTATATTGTGCAATATCTTGTTCTCTGTGACTCTTTTTACTACAATTCAGTACTTGTCATACCAACTGGGAAATAAATCAGTTTTTTTTAAGATATGAAAAAGACAGATACCGAATGGAAAATCTCATTTGTTTGGGGGGGGGGGGGAAAGAAGCTATTCTTACTGCCCTCAAGAACATAGGTAAAAATTTCAGAATTCCAAAGCTATTAATTGACTTAGCCTCTTGAAACCTCCTAGGTCCTTTTGCATATTTTATTCTCTGTGGGTGGGGAACATAAATACAAATGGAAAAATCTTTATCTTCTTTCAAGATGAGATTTAAAAAGTTGACAGCATCCATCTTGTGAACAAGACTGCTGATGTACGATTTTTGTTAATTTTAAATTAACAGTTGTTTCTAACAACAGCTGTAGCTTGGCTCCCTTATTTGCGTATAGTGGCACATTTAGAGATGTGTCTCTCAAAAGCTATGGCAGAGAAGTCAGAAGCTTGGTGGGGGGCAGAGTGACTTTACAGACCTGTGTAAGCTGGAGCAGCCTCAACAGCTGCTCTGGTGCTTATAGTAGTATCCCTGGAGCTGTCTATTGGCCAGCTGTGAGCAACCCAAATTTCCTGCAACACTTGCATTATACTACTCCCCATCCTGCTGCAACTCACTCGCTTCCCTAGGGAGGGCATAGGACTTATAGGTTTTCTGCACTGGCGGATTTTCCCTGGCCATTTGTAACACCTATACTAATCCTATTTGTTGCTAGTTCAAGGCCAGCAAATAATGCAGTGTAGTGTCTTTTATATTGCATACTGATTAACTTGTTCCAGAATATGTGCTATGGCTTCTGTGGAATGTAGCCTGGCAGATAACCTTACTTCACCTTTATTTTTCTTAACTTAATAAGCTAAGGGCCCAAGTTAATCTCTGTGTATAGCGGAAGCGTGGGAAATTGAAATTGTTAGTGTGAGAAAAGTTAGTTATTTGGAGACAGAATGTTATAGAAAGGTAAGTTAGCAAGGATGTGTTGTGTTACAACTGTTTGTCTAATAAGTGGTCGGAACAAGGTTTTTAAGGTATTTTGGGGAATTTAGACTGTTTTAACTGAATTAAGAAGTTCTGCCGATATTGATAGTATGGAAGGACATTGGTACAAATATTAATTTTAAATAATGGATAATGTAAAGAGCAAGGTGTTCCCAGTATAATTATGATAAAGGGCAGTTTAGTATTATAATGGGGTAGAAAAGAAGCAGTTTCATCAATTTGAAGGAGCGATCCAGTTATCATCAAAAAGGGTACTGTTAGGTTCCAGGATTATAAGGCTGTACTTCAGTCCGCCTTCAGTAAACTGATCATCAATTCATGTACATTTCATCTTAGAGTGTGAATATAATTGTAGTGTTGTGTAATTACATGCCTGTTTGCTTACCTGGTTAATACATACCTCTTTTATATTTATAAGAACATGAGAATGGCCATACTGTCAGGTCAGTGGTTCACCTAGCCCAGTTTCCTGTCTCCCAACAATTGCCAGTGCTGGATACTGCAGAGGGAATGAACAGAACGAGGCTATGGTTGAGTGATCCATCACAATCATCTTCTGTCAGTCAGACACAAAGGGACGTTGGGAGTGTGGAGTTACATCCCCGACTCTCTTGGCTAATATCCCATTAATAGGCCTGTCTTCCATGAATTTACCCAATTCTTTTTTCACCCCAGTTATTCTTTTGGCATTCACAACATAATCTGACAGTGAGTTCCACAGCTTGACTGTTGATTGTGTGAAGAAGTTGGGGTTGCCAACCTTGCATTTTAGTGTTTACTGACAAAACTGCAGTATTTTTTCTAACACAGTAAGCTTTTTACTGACAGCATTAAAAATAGCTAACCCCCCAGCATCCAGACTTCCCCTGCTGTTGAGATTCTCCCAGCCACCAAGTCTTTGGGGGTGGTTGAATTTAAAGTGTCCCTCACCAATGAAAGAAAACTGTTATCAGAGGTAGAATCAGTGGCAGGAGCCTTCACAAACAAGCAACCCATGCTTCACAAAGCAGGAGCTCTCTGGCAGTTTCACTTTCAGTGGCTCTCAAAGGGGCAGTGTCAGCTGTTGCACTTACATCTGGCTAGTCTGCCTGCTGGTGAGAGAGAGAGAGAATTTTATGAACATTTTCCTTTAAATTACAGATAGCAGTAAAAGTGGGAACAGTTGGCAGTGCTGGAAGTATTTCCTTTCGTTTGTTTTAAACCTACTGTCTATTAATTTCATTGGATGACTCCTGAACCTTGTGATTTGTAAAGGGGTAAATAACACTTCTCTGTTTACTTTCTCCACACCATTCATGATTATATAGAGTTCTATCATATTCTCTGTTGGTTGTCTCTTTTCGAACTGAACAGTCCCTGTCTTTTTAATCTTGCTCTTGCTGTTGCTCTTTCGTATGGAAGCTATTCCATGCCCCTAACCATTTTTGTTGCCTTTCTCTGTACTTTTTTCCTAAGTCTACTGTGTGTTTTTTGTGATCAGTCTAGTAGACTAGCGTGCAATATATGTGATGTGTGCATAGTATAGATTTTTATAGTGGCATTTTACTGTCATCTGCCTTTTTTCTGATGGTTCTTAACGTTCTGTTAACTTTTTAGACATTAAGTAGAGGTTTTCAGAGAATGTGATCTCTCCAAGCTCTCCTTTAGTGGCATCAGTTAATTAAGAGCCCTCATTTTGTACGTACAGTTGAGCTTCTAGTGTGTGTTGTTTTGCACCTATTGAAGAATTTCAGTTGCCATTTTGTTACCTAGTTGCTCAATTTTGTGCAGTCTTGCAGTATTACTTTCATAACTCATCACAGTCAACTTTGAACTTAACTGTCTTCAGTAATTTAATATTATTTGCAAACTGAGCCTCCTTATTTTTTTATCACCTTTTCCAGATCATTTATGAATGTGTAGAACAGCCACAGGTCCTAGTACAGAACCTTGATGGATTCTGCAATTTCTATCTTTCCAGCGTGAAAACTGACTATTTATCCCTATCCTTTGTCTCCCAGCATTTAACCAGCTCCCGGTCCACAAGAGGACTTCCCTTGTTATCCCATGACTGGTTACTTTACTTAAGAGTCTTTGATGTAGGCCCTTGTCAGAGGCTTTGTAAAAGTCAAAGTACACTACATCATCTCAATAACCGTTGTCTAAATGTTTGTTGACATCCTCAGAGGATTTTAGTAGCTTCTGTTAGGCTTCAGGGAAATTAAAGGTCTTGCCTTCACCCATTCTCTCTCCTCTCCCAAGGAAAAGGACTGTTGACTGGCTTTAATAATCAGAATTAAAAATCCGAAAGGTGACAGGTTCCCTCTTTACTCCTAGATAGCAGGGCTAATGATAATAGAGATCAATATATTTAACAATTAAAAAAAGGAGAAAGATGACAAATCTTCCCATTCCTGTCATAGTGACTGTTCAAGATAGTTTCTGGCAGAGCTGGGATCTCTATCTTTTTATGGCAGACGTGTCATCCACTCAGCCTCAGTGGGTTTTACCATGAAGAGAGCCCTGCAAATCAGGGATATTAGCTTTAAATCTGCAAAGATATCTGCATCCCTGGATGTGAATATCAGCAGATCATTTTTGGATCACAGATTGGCTTTCCAGGACTTCTGTGACTTCTGAGGCAGGGCTGGAGCAACTGCCAGTCCCAGGCAGCACTGCAACAGTCAGTGCAAAACAGCTGAATAGCTGTTAAGTGGTGGACCTGGCTGAACAGCTGAAGAAGGGGGAGGGGTGGACCAGGCTGAACAGCTGATTGGCAGTGTGGATGCAGATACATCTAAAAGCGGGAGAGTGGATTGGAGCTCGAATAGATGTTTATTCTTGCAGATGTGGATTGCATGTGGATCCCCTTATTTGTATGTGTGCAGGGCTCTAATTGTGTACATGCCAAATCTGTGTGCTAGGCTACATTATCTGTAACTACTACTCAAATACAGTATTGGTTGAATAGTTCTTGTGTACCCTTGGTTTTCCATGGCGTTCAGCAATTAATTTAGGTTTTTGCCTGGTTTTATAACATGCTATATAAAAAGCACTAGTGAAGTGCGTATAAAGAAAAATTCAGCAGTGTCTGCACTGCTCAATATAACATGCACTAAGTGTAAATACAATAGTTGTGTTAGAATTGATTTGTTTTGTAACTATATGGTAAAGTGAGAAAGCAAGCAATTTTTCAGTAATTGTGTGCTGTGACACTTTTTATGTCTAACTTGAGGTGAGGCTTGGGACATACTCTCTAGACCAGTGGTTCCCAACCTTTTTCAGGCTGGGGACCCCTTTTTAACAAAAAAAAAAAAAAATCACAATTATGTAACCTGGCTCCCACACACAGCCTCTGGCCCGGCCACTGGGGCAACTGGCAAGCAATGCTGTTGCCACCATGGCCCGCACCACTGGGGAGCCAAGCCGTGGCAGCTATGGCCCCCTGCTCTTGCCCCTGCCAGTGAGCTGCCGCGGCCCCATCCCCTTGCCAGGATCCAGCCATGGGTGGGGAGAGGCAGCCCGGGCCGGGAGCATCAGGGCTGTAGGTGGATTCTGGCCCCAGCAAGGAGAGGCTCTGGGGACCCCCTGCAACATGTCTGGGGAACCCTGGAGGTCCCCGGACCACAGGTTGGGAACCACTGCTCTAGACAAGTCAAACCAGGAATCCTGGAGCACTTACAAGACTAACACATTTATTTATTGCATGAGCTTTTGTGGAAGAAAAATCTCACTTCATCAGATGCTTTGAAGATGGGGAACTTACACTTCCCTGCATTTATTTCTTCCCATTCTGTAAGTCATGGGATCAGGTCACACCAGACTTGTGAAAGGGATACAGTAGTGTGGGAAAGTTGAGAGGTACTGCTCTAATACTCTTAGAGAAGAGTCAGGAAAACAGAGAGAGAGTGTATGTAACTTCCCGGTATTTGGTTGCTGCTCCCAGTTATTGTATCTTTAGGTGATAAACATTTGAACTGTGGATCTCGGGGTCTAAAATTCAAACTGGTGACTCCTGTGTGGTGGTTGGAAGCACACCATTATTTAAGTTTTATGTGATGAAATTTTTATTTTTTCAGTTTTCATTTTTAAAAACTGTGGTAATTTAGCTATTAAAAGTATTGCTAAGGCTGTTAAGTCGAGGACTCAAAAATTAGAAAGTGCCACTTTCATAGAATAATTTCATAGTGCCCATAAGAATAATTACTGAGTATGTAATTTAAAGATTATTTTAATTCCGTGATAAATTGGAGCAGAATTCATGTTGCATGGGCTGTCTTAATTCTGGCATTTCCTACTTTTTACATGTTTTGCTTTGCAGCATTAAAGTTCTTTAAACATTTATAGTTTGTATGCAGTATAAATTTGTTTTGCAGATACTGTAATGGAATACATCAAGATACTGCGTTTATTCATGTATAGATTGTTAGTGGCTCTGTTGCTTGCAAAATATTGGGTTAATCCCATAAAACAACTTTAAAAATGAACATGTGTTAATTTTGAAGAGAAATATGGTTTCCAAGGTTATTCTAGGGAAAAGCATCAAAGGTAGAAGATGAATTCTGTGTAAAGCTTTGTTTCTACAGATATCTCTCAATTCTGTAGAGAGAGAGAGGAGATCTGTAAAATTAGTTATTTCCTACTGAGAGCACATATTTTGCTTTACTTTTTTTTGTAATTTTTTATATTAATCAGGGATCTCTAAATTGGTGTATAAACCTGTTTGTAGCACATGCAAACACACTAGTGAACTTACTGGATTTAATTTTTGTGCAGTTTTCATCCAGTCTACAGTGAGTATTTGTTCTCATCAATATAAGGCTTATAAAAAATATTTTTGTGAGCTTTCTGAGATGCCCACTAAAATTTACAAAGACTTTCATATTGTACAGGTCAACAGCAAGGACAAGATGGAGGCGTGAAAGCCACAATAGCTCCCGTAACTGTAGCAGTGGGAGGCATTGCTAATGCAGCAATTGGTGCTGTTAGTCCTGATCAGATCACACAAGTGCAGTTACAGCAAGCCCAGCAAGCGTCTGACCAGGAAGTACAACCTGGCAAGAGGTTAAGAAGAGTTGCCTGCTCATGTCCTAATTGTAGAGAAGGAGAAGGAAGGTAATGTCAGTTTGTCAGTAAAACTTTAAGCATCTTGTGGGGCTTGCTGTATTTGGGGAGCTTTTTTCTTTGTATCACTGCCATATTTCTCATAATTTTTTTTCTATTCAGAAGAGGGTTGTAATCAACTTAATTTTACACTTTTATATTTTTTCCTTAGAGAGATGATAATATTTTAAATAATAATTACGTAATTCAGGGGTGTCAAACTCATTTGCTATGGCAGGCCAGATTTGACTTAAATGTGCTTCATGTGGGCCATTCATACCATAAATTGAAACACAGCCGCACTGTCACGGCATTGCAGAGTGCTTTGTATGCAAAAATGTGTGTGTGGGGGGGTGTCTAACGTACCCAGTGATCCATGGTATCACAAGAACTTGACACTCTTGCGGTATTGCAGAGCACTGATTATGTGGGACCTCCCCCCCACCCCCCAGTTAGCGAGGGAATGTGGTCCTGCCAAGTGCAGTCCTGGGCCACATGGAAGATGTTCATGGGCTGCATGTTTGACACATCTGACCTCATTGCTTAATGTTTGATCCTTTCAGAGGTAGCAATGAGCCAGGAAAAAAGAAGCAACATATCTGCCATATCGAAGGATGTGGAAAAGTGTATGGGAAAACATCTCATCTTCGGGCACACCTTCGTTGGCATACTGGAGAAAGACCATTTGTGTGTAACTGGATCTTTTGTGGCAAAAGGTTTACACGGAGTGATGAGCTGCAAAGACATAGAAGAACCCACACAGGTTTGTCAATTGTCTATATTCACTCAGTATTCTTTTAATGATGGCGGCCAGAGGTGAACAGTGATTTTTAAATAAAATAGTTATTTAACAATATGCTGAATGTATTACATTTGAAATAATTCAGGATGTTTTTAAGATTTCTATTAAAAATGTTATTTATACGGATTAATTTCCGCCCTGCTAGAAATGTATAATAGCCTACACTAGAACCTGACTAGTTAAATGAAGTTTCAGACTGTTTCTCTGCATCTGCATTAGAAAAAGACTGAGTTTAGCGAGTACTTAGCTAGCTTGCTTTAGCTAAAAGCCTGACCTAAACTTGACTGATTTTCCTAATCAAGACAGTGTGGTGCATTTTTCATGTGCACACAGTGCTACTGCACACTGCTGTAGCAGTCCCCCTGCTGGTCTTCTGCACTGTTCTGCATGCATTAATCACTGACCTGTTTTTGTGTGCAATCTCCATTTTACTGGGGTCTGCTCCTGCATTCATAAAGCTGGGATGGGGATAAAATAGCTCAGTTGTCCCTGGTTTTGAATATATCAGCATTGCTACAATCTAGAAGGTTTACAACATGACTTCAGACCCTAGAACTCATCATCATCAGGGGAGCAAGCTCTGGTGAAATAAATATCTTTTTGTAAATGCTACTAAGTGGATTTCCATGAGAGGCCTCAACGAGGATACAAGCCCATGTCAGATAAAGAACGAAAAGCTAAGAGGGCTTGCATTAAAATAAGGGATGCACAGAAGAGGTCCACCAATGGAAATGTAATCTTTTTTTTTTTTTTTTTGAGGAGCTGGACAGGTTTTTAATTAATTACACTGCTGCCAAACTCTGAGTTTCACAGAATCATATAATCATAGAAACTGGAAGGGACCATGACAGGTCATTGAGTCCAGTCCCCTGCACTCATGGCAGGACCAAGTACCCCCATTAAACCATCCCTGCCAGATGTTTGTCTAACTTGCTCTTAAAAACCTCCAAGGTAGGAAATTCTACAACCTGCTGAGGCAACTTATTCCAGTGTTCAATCACTATGACAGTAAGGAATTTTTTTCCTAATGTCTAGCCTGACCCTCCTTTGCTGTAATTTAAGCCTGTTGCTTCTTGTCCTATCACCTGTGATTAAGGAGAATAATTTTTCTCCTTCCTTGTAACAGTTTTCAAATACATAGAAGATTATCATATCCCTTCTCATGTTTCCTTTTTTCTTGACTAAACAAACCCAGCTCTTTCAGTCTTCCCTCATAGGTCGAATGTACCAGACCTCATTGTTTTTGTTGCCCTTCTCTGGACTTTGTCCAGTTTTGCCACATCATTTTTTAAACGAGGCACCCAAAACTGGACACAGTATTCAAGCTGAGGCATAATCAGTACAGAGTAGAGTGGAAAAATCACTTCTCATGTCTTACTTACAATACTCCTGTTCATACACTCCAGAATGACATGCCCCACTCTTCTTGGCATTTCTTTAAGGATAGGCAGCAGAAGTCATCAGAGGAGGAACACAAGGAAGGCAGTGAAAAGCTCTGCCCAGAAAGCCAACATCTTGGGGGTAACTCAGGACCCTGCTTCTGGGCACATAGGAAATGGAGGCCAATTTCCCGGCAGAAACCTAGGCTGGGAGTGAGGAGGCACACTCAACTGTCATTCTGCAACTATTGGGGTGACAGCTAAAACAGTTCCTTCCTTCTGTCTGTCTGGCCCATGATGATATAATCACACTGCATCTGAAAGCAAGTCTCTCAGCCCTGGTGGATCGAGGTGCTAGTGCTAGCATGTCAAAGACAGCTGTGTAGATTTTGTGCTCAGACTGAAGACTGTGCACTGAGGCAATGGCAGCAGTGTCTGCACAGCTATTTTTAGAGCACTAGCACAGTCTCTTTTAGCAGAAGTCTGTGGAGCTAGGCTAGGAGGTTCTGTCTCCAATGTAGACTGGATATACCCTGTATGGCTTCATTTACCATAGCAGCAGAGAATAAGCTTGCTCTACTAGGATACCAAAGCACCATTAATGCCCACAGTGATCTTTGCAGCAAACTCCCCTTGATTCATTTAGGTAAATAAAACGGAGTACAAAAAGAACCCTACCATCATGGATCTTGCCAAATCCTGTTCCTTTTATGTTTATAAGCCTGCCTTGGTGGGCAGCCAGCCCTTGGTGCACCCTGGAGAACTACATTATAAACTCCAAGCTTTGCATGGGAGGTAAATGATAGGCACATGGATTCCTGGTTGTCCCAGTGCAGTTTGGGAGCCTCATGCATAGGAAGGCCATCAATAATTTGAGCATCACCAGGGTTTGTAATCTTATACAATAATAGCTCCTGCATGGCAGCACAGGCCTGCAAAACATTGGCCGCGAAATGTCAGTCTCTCTTTGTAGAATTGGTTGGGTGTGGACTAGTAATATTCAGTAGTTAATGGCTTCCGGGTGGGAGTGGTGACTTGCTTCTTGATGGGTGCAGGGCACTGCATGTTGATATGCTGCAGTGGCAACACCCAGGCTAGTTCAGTGTGTGTCTCAAAAAAGGTCACCTTCACCATCCTGAAATTCTCTCTCCACATTTGTTTGTCCCTTTTCTGAAAACTGATTCTGTGAATTGGGGCTGTTTCCCAAGTCCACAACTCATATTGCATTGAGTGAAGTTGCTCCAGGAATGACTCCTGAAGTTGCAGTTGCTCAGTGTAGATTTAGTCTTAGCCTTCGTCTTTCTCCTTTGCTACTGCTGAAGGAGCCTCTGCTGCTGCCACATCATTATCTTGATATTGCAGTAAACAAAGCCCAAACAGCCTTTGAATATTCACAATCACCAGCATAATGGCCAATGTAGAGCAGTGTTGTGTCCATGCTGCCTAATGCTAACTTGAAAATGTTGCTCCCCCACCATGAAATAGAGCAGTGGTTCCCAACATTTTCTCTGCCGTGGCACACCTTGCTACCTTTAATTAGTTTGAGGCACACCACCATATAGTTTCCAAATGAACTCATGAATATGCATGAGCCAGTGAGCCAATCCAGAAATCTGAGTAGTTTTTCAACAAATTGTGTGGCACACCTGCTCAGACCTGACAGCACACCTGTGTGCCATGGCACACTGGTTGGGAAATACTGAAATAGAGGATAGAGAGAACAGAATTATGGAATTTTATTAAGTTTGACTCCAAGACCCAGCCTTCGTCTGCTTCCCACTGTGCATTCCACCATGCAGCAAAAAAAAATCACTACTGAGTGCTGTGCACGCTGGGTAGCAAAGGACTGTGGGATGCCCTCTGAGAATGCAACGTGTTTAGTATACAGCAAGTCCCTGCCCTATGTACACAGCGATACAGATAGAAAGAGGACACACCCGTCCCCTGTGAGTGCTATTAGTGTGGCTTCCATATTGCACGTTAACTCACTGCAGATTTAGATCACTGTGTAGGCCAGCCCTTGGTCATGAAAGGTTGTTCAGTAATCAGGGGTGCTGCTTAGTCGCATGGTTTTGTTTTTTTACCATTAAAAGAGTGAATTAGTCCTCTTTTGGAATTTGATCCACTTGGAAAGAGTCAACAGCATATCTGAGGTTCTAGCTTATCCTTCCCAGGAAAAGATAGGTAGAAGAGTTTTCATAGGCGTTCAGGGTGGTGGGACATATGTTCATCTAGCTAACAAATATTCTAGATGCTAGGTATCATGTCTGCCATAATATATCTGGTCACATGAGCCAGGAGATGCATCATCTTGGAGTTGCTGCTATATTCATTCCCATATAGGTGTGTGCATGTGCCACCATGCATGGTCACTGGATGCTTGTTTGTCCTTAGCAGACCTCGTAGGGCCAGCTTGGGAGCTTCCTGGAGCCCAGCGCTCAGGCTGCAGTTTATGAGGCACTGCTGGCCCTACAACCCCTCAGTTCCTTCTTTCCCCTGATGACAGTCACAAACTTGCTAGCTCTGCTTACTTGACTTAAAGTCCCCTTTCTAACTAAACAAGGAGTCATAAATGGCTATCCCTTTGGAAATTGACCCTTTCTAACTGTTTCTCTTCAGTTAATTGTTTTGTAGATTAGAGTAATTAGTGTTTAAGTGTAGTTAAAGTAGATGTTAAGTGTTTTTAGTCCCTCCGGGATGTAGTTCCTTAGAGGCTATGCCTTTCTCTCCCTGCTACAAGTCATGACAAGTGCCTTAGTGTCTGGCAGGAAAACTCACCAATTGGATAGATACCACCCACAAATCTTTTAAGCCAAAGATTCAAAGTCAGAGAAAATATTTGTCTTAATACTTTGCCCATGGAGGCAGCATTAAGACCTACATCGAGGCCCTCACGGTCCGCTTCAGCACTTGTCCCCATCCACACCAGCTCAGGCATCAGGGGGCTCTCCGGTAGTGACTGGAGTTCTGTGAACAGGGATTCAGAAGACTGGCCGGGAGGTGTCTCCATGATGAGGTCCACCATGATGCCAGGCAGCGCCTGGACAACTCCACTGCTGCTCTCCCCAGTGCTGACTGAGAAGGCGGTACTAGGTGAGGTACCACAAGGGCAGCGGCATAGAGTGGCATCTCCTTTGAGGGACTCTGACTGCAGACAGTGAGCTTCGGTGCCATCAACACCATTGGTGCCTGAAGCATTTGAGGTGGCCTCAGCCTGGTTGGCTTTGCCAAAGCCTCTGCCTCCAACCTCCCCTTGAAACTCAAGAGAGTCAGGGAAACCACAGCTGACTCCTCACAGTGGAAGGGCTCCAGTGCTGTACACACTGATTCCAGAGATGTTTAGAGGTGGCTAGAACCTTGTTGGTCTGCCATTGCCTCTGCCTCCAACTCCCTTGGATCCCAGGAGGGACAGGGAACCCACAGCTGAGCTGCGGCTGTGAAAAGCTCCAGTACCATATACAGTGTCAAAATGCCTGAGGTGTTTTGAGGCAGCCCAGAGCCTTGTTGGCCTGCCAGTGCCGCCCCCCCCCCCAATTCAGTGTGGAGCTCAGGAGAAACAGGCAAGACTCTGCAGGGCTCCCTGTCACTGACCTTTGGAGATCTTCAGCACCCTTCCTGGAACACAGGGGGCTCCAGATCTTCATGCAAAGGGAAGTTACTGTATGCAGGTCTAGGACTGTGGGTGTCTTCCACGCTCCATTTGCAGCTGCCCAGTGCTCTCTGCCGTTCATGTTTTCTTCCCTTGAACTCATTTTGGGGCAAGGTCAGCCGTCACTGTTAGCCTTCAGTAGTGCCCAGCCATTAGACCAGGAGTCTCAAACTCAAATCACCACAAGGGCTGCATGATGACTAGTATGTTAGTCCAAGGGCTGCAGCACGCATGAGGACTAGTACAGTAACCCAGGGGCCATACTGCTGAAGCCTTTTCATAGAACGATATTGTAAATATTAATAGCAATAGTGTCGCTGCGGGCCACAAGAAGTAACTTTAGGGGCCCCATGTGGCCCTTGGGCCGCCTGTTGTAAGCACCTGCACTAGGCATTGCTACAGCTAGAAGGACATATGGCAGTCTCCACTTCTATGGTGAGGCTTGCTCATCTAAGGTCGGATGACTCATTGTAGCTAGAGTCAGTTTACTTTCTCCACAGGAATTTCCTGGACAGGCTGGTCGCTGTACCTCAGCAGGTGTTAGTCGTGCTGCAGTGAGAGCAGAGCCCCAAACGCTGCTGTGGGGCATACCATTTGAGGAGCTGACCCTGTCAGTCAACTTAGTTTCAGGCACCCCCATTCCAGGAATGGGTGCCTGGATTGTTGCTAACCTTGGGACACTATGCTGGTGGTTCAGAGTGGGGGCAGCCATCCACATCAGTATCAAAGACACCCATGCAATATATCTCATCTGTAAGGCTGCCCCTCATATCATGGGGAGTGGGGCGGTATAAGGACTGATAGAGAACACATTGACCAGGTTCTACACATCTGACAGGGAGGGGTCCTCTTTTATTCCTCTGTAAGTACTGTAGGCAACCAGCCTGTGAGAACTGGTGGTCTTTTCTCACCTTCCTGAAGAGAGGAGTGATGACAGTTACCTCAGCAGATGCTCTGTGTCACATCATAGCTAGTTATGGCACTTGCAGATGACTTATCCTTTCAGGTAAGTTTATATCCGCCTGGCTCTCTTTATGCCTGGTGGAAACACAAGAGCCCACTATACTACTCCCTTCAGACCTAGGACAAGGCGCTCTGTCCAATGCCTTCTCACTCAGTGTTTGGGGTCCCTGAAGTACGCCTTTCCATCAATACCCCTTGCTGCACAGGGTGCTGCTAATAAATTAGGTGGGAAAGGGAGGCCGCAGCTTGTCTGCTTGGTGGTTGCGCTTGTAATGTTGCAGCAGACAGTGCAACCTTGATGGACTTGCTGCTGACTCTGCTGTGAGGACGTGACCTGTCTCAGGTGTACAGCCAGTTGCAGCATGTGAACCTGGACTTCCAGCATCTGACAGAATGGTGATTCCATAACCAGGTGTGGTGGGGTGAGCCCTGTTGACACAGGTAACCAGGGCATGATGCTGGGTGGCAAAAAAACTGTCAACGTAGGTCATGTTCCAGCCCTCCTAAGACCCCTGTGGCAACCATGCCAGCCTTCCTTCAGTTCATGAGTGTGATGTCAGTCTTCCGACACCTGATGGCATCCAGATCCTGGAAGAGGGTGGAGAGGATCTGTCTGCAAGGCCATAACCCACACCTTCTTAACCCCTTAATGTAGTTCCTTGCTGGACTAATGGGGCCCCATTTCAGGCTCATGGCTTATGTTTGCCCCAATACTCTTATGGAGGGCATTCCTCCTAGTGACTTTTCCTTCATGTAGAATTGTGCCTGAGATCAGGGCACTGGCCTCAAGAGTTTCACTTCACAATCTCCTGTAATGATGCAGTGCAGTCGGGGCCATACCTGGCCTGCCTTCTCAAGGTCATTCCCCATTCCTTTATAATCAGGTCATTGTCTTCCCTGTCTCCCTCCAAAACACCATGCAATGTCAGAGGAACAGACAACAAGAGAGCCCTGTCCTACCTCGGATGGTCCTGCTGGCATCACTCAGTAGTTACCTGCATGGGTCACTGTCAGCATCAGAGCCTGCCAGTAGCAGGCGAAAAGGTGCCTTTGCCAGGCCAAGTCATGGTGCGCTTGACCAGAGCCCAGAAGATATATGCAGCATTTCCCCACTCTGGTACCAGTGCAGATTAGCAGGATAACAGTCTGGTCATTGGCCCAGCATCTCAATGGCTCATGATGCCATCATGCAGCAAGCAAGGGATGATGCAAACTTTAGGAGGGCTGTGTTACAGGCAGCTCGTCCTTAACTCCTTTCTATCTCCAAGGAGTGGCTTGTAAATCACCTTTATGGAAATGAATATGAGCAGCAACTTGAAGAAGAAAAAGGCCGTTACCAGTAATTAGCCATTCTTTAAAGTGTTCTGCTCATATCCATTCTGTGCCCATTCCCTCTTTTGGAGTTAGTGGAAAGAAGGGACTGAGGGGGCATAGGGCCAGCACTGCCTCATAAGCAGTAGCATGCATGCAAGGCTTCAGGGGGCACCCAGGGTGGCCCTACAGGGTCTGCTAAGAGCAAAAAAGTTCTGGTGGCCATGCATGGTGGTGCGTGCATGCAAACACCTGTATAGGGAAGGAATATGAGCAACACATGTCAAAGAATGGCTAACTGCTGTTAAGTAAATGTCTGTCTCTTACGTCATCAATGTCTGTTTCAAAAGATAACGCACATAGGCCATCCGGCACTCCTCTGTATGGTGAAAGGAACCATTGAATTTCTTCAGTGGCATGGCTGTCCTCAAGTCTTGGGACACTTCCTTGGAGCATGAGAACTACTTGAGTCTCCTCTGTAGTTCTTACCAAGTATTTTACTCATTTTCCCCTTCAAGGCACTCTAAGGCACTAAGTTTTTAAAAGTTCCAGAGGGGTAGCTGTGTTAGTCTAGTTCAGTAAAACAAACAAGAAGTCCTATGGCACTTTTAAAGACTAACAAATTTCTTTATCATGTGAGCTTTCATGGAAGAGGTCCCACTTCATTCTTCAAAGCATCTGACAAAGTGAGATTGCAATAAATAAATTTGTTATTTGAAAATGCCACAGGACTCCAAGTTTATAAAAGAGAATTCTTACTGAGAAGCTACAGTTCAGACCTTGCACTGAATAACCGCAACAGAGGAGAAATACAGGCTACAAGTAAATCTGTTGGAGTAGTTTATGAAAAATTTAGAGAAAAAAAGAGTATCTATTTAGCAACTTTAGATATAGCTACACACTTTTAAAATGTTTTGGAACTAAAAAAGGCTTGGCTGAATGACTGAAAGTAATTACATGCCTTTACTTATCAGCTCCATTTACATTTTTTTTTAAAAATTAGGTGAAAAAAGGTTTGAGTGTCCAGAATGCTCTAAACGATTTATGAGGAGCGATCATCTCTCCAAACATGTCAAAACTCATCAGAATAAGAAAGGTGGTGGAACAGCACTTGCTATTGTTACATCAGGAGAACTGGACTCTTCAGTTACTGAGGTTCTTGGCTCTCCAAGAATTGTCACAGTTGCAGCCATTTCTCAAGATTCAAATCCAGCAACCCCGAATGTTCCAACAAATATGGAAGAATTCTGAAAGGATCATTTATACAGACAACCTTGTGCTGCACTTAAGTTTACATACCTTCCATGATATGGAAGTGGGCTGGTAAAGTGGACTACAGAGCAGGAAATCATGTTTTCAGTCTGGACTTCTGTAAGTATTCCAGGTTGGAGGGTCAGCATGAGAAGTGTACACTGGTGCAACAAGACGCATTTTCAAAAATACAAACAGCGCAAATTGACATACTGAATAAACAGATGGGGGAATACTGCTTCCATACTGTACTCTTTTAGTTATGTGGCTCTATATTATATAATTGTTTTAAATGAAAATTTCACCTCTCTTTTAGCATTTGTGTGTCAATGTGTTTGTAAAAATCAGACGACACCATATGACAGGGTGGACCTTGGTTAGGATTGTTGCTCTTCTGGAGATACTTTGTTTATAATCTGAATCTGTAATATTTTTATGGGAAGTTGTTTCCCCACAAGGCACAACAACCATGCATAAGAATTGAGTGGTAATGGAAAAAATCTTATTTCTTCGCTCAGTTCTGCAGAAAATGTAAATTGATTTTGGCCGTCTTTTCTCAAGTTTAGAAATTATTCAAATAGCAGCTGAATATGCATGCTGCAAAGCAGATCTGAGGTGCAGCTCAGATTTTTTTTGACCACTACATTATAGTAGTGTGTATAAACGACAATCACTGAACTCAGATTCTCTCTTTCTTTGGAGAGTTGAGATATTTAGATTTAAAGTATACATTAAAAAAAATTAAACTACAGAATATATTAACATACTATTTTACAAAATTAATAGTGTCTTTATCTAGGATAATAATAAAATATGGCAACTTGTGTGTCTAAGTTTTGGTATTCCAGTCATTACATACATTTTAAGGCATCAGTAATCCATTTGTAACCCTTTGTTAATGTCAGTCACAAAACTTACAATTTTGAATATTTAAATTTTGTTAGCATACTTGAAAATTAGGTGGACAACAAATTGTTGAATGAGTGGTGTAACTCATTCTCCAGTTCAGTCCTTGTGGAAATATAAATTATATTACAGCTAAGGTGCAGAATTCTTTATGCTTTTGATTAAACAGCCA
The DNA here is from genome assembly GCA_007922195.1 of Podocnemis expansa. Lineage (NCBI taxonomy): Eukaryota > Metazoa > Chordata > Testudines > Podocnemididae > Podocnemis > Podocnemis expansa. The sequence goes on along the minus strand of ML681964.1, from coordinate 18,784,949 downwards.
AAGAAAAGGACAAATTATGACATTTTAACAACAAAATAAAGTAAATGTATATTAATGTATTTTTTCTGCCTCTAAAAAATAATAATTTTACTTTTTCCAACTGTAAGTACATAAGCTAGGAAAGACTATCCACAACCCATTTTCTTATATGATCAATAATTTTGAGCCTCCAACCACAGGAGAAACTGGGGGGTGGGGGACGAAGGGAATATAGATAACTTTTTAACACATAGCAATTGAGTAGAGGTTTGATTGTATTTCCAATATCTGTTAATTTAACAGAACATAATTGTTGGAGAAATAAACAACTGAGTATTTTGTATGTCAAAACTCCAGTGCATACACATGGAGGAAAGATGGCCAAATATTTCACACTCAGGATTTTGAATTGTTTCCCAGAGGCATAAATAATGTTTTACAAATTTAGCCATTTCGTATCTCATAACTGTCCAGTTTTTTTAAATTTATACATCAAAATATTTTTATGATATTAAAGTAGTACAGTGTAAAAAGGATAACTTTTTTCCTGCTGATTAAAAATGAACAGTTTATCTGGGAAATGTTTCTATGAGACATATAACAGATATATTGTGCATTCCCTCAGAAAATATACTTCTCATATGAATACTTCATCAATCTTGTGATGTTTCATGTATTTTTGAAGAAAGAAATATCAATCATTGTTTACACTGTGTACACTTTAGGCCAGCCCTTTGTAGCGTAATATGAAGCTGAAGGTCTTTTATACTTTCAGTTTACATTAAAAGCTTTGAGATTAAAGGAAAAACAATTTTACACTGTGCTTATAAAGTTCAAGTTTCTTAAAGCTTTTGTAGACTTGTAACAAAGTCTTTAAATTTTAGTTGGGTTTTGTACATTCTTTTGTATATTTTATTTAAAGTACTGTCAGTTGATGTATCTGGATTTAAAACATCAGAATCAATTAGATTATTACATTTAATACAAATGAACATTGGGTAGTGCTAATTGTTAATTTTGTTACATAGGAACTGAAACATGAAATATTATATTTCATCATTATGCTTCACAATCAGTGCTATAAATTTCTTTATGCAATGAAAAACTTTCCTAATGTTATAATCATGATTACTAGAAGTTAACTGTTTTTGTAAACTGAAGGTATGAGCATTCTGCACAGCCGTTTAATTTTTTTCATGCATACTTACCTATGCAGATAAGAAACTGAAGTCATTTTAATGAGTCCCTATTATAAATGCATCAAAATCTAAATCTGGTTGACTTCATAGCATCTAAACTACATGAACTTACAATAGCAGGTGCATGTTTTACCACTGGAATTAGAAACATTCTGACAGTCTGTTCTGCATACCATTCTGAGTCCACTTTTCTGTCTTAGAAGGATCGTAAATTTCAATGTCCTTTATTTGACTCAGTGGGATATAGCTGTTATAAGTAATAGGGCACAGATGTGCGGTAGTATCTTGTTTAATGGCATTTCACTGTTCATTCCCTTTGCCCACTGTTATAAAATTTTGCTTTACTGTAATTATCAGTGCAAAGTGTATTTATCATGGTAGAACTTCAGTGTTAGAATAGTTTTTTTTCCCCTTACAATATACTTTCTTTGGTTAGTTTTGTGTATGTGTTGCCGATTACATAAGGAATTGGTGGTGTTATTATTTATCACACTCTCATGAGAGCAGTAATAAAAGTGTGTAATTTAGGAGAAAAAGTTTAATTTGTCAAACTTAGGTAAGCATGATGTTTAGGTCCTATTTTTCAATTTTATAACTGTTTTATTGCAACGATATTTGTATTTAAGTCTTCATTTTAATGCCTTGTGGTGTTTTTTAATGCATGTCACTAAAATGTCATCCTGCATAAATTGATGTGCAGCATAGGGTATTAAATCGACATAATGATTTTGAAACAGAGAAATAGTTGATGGTAAAAATGTAAATGTTTTGCAAAAATTCCTTATAAAAAAGTTTTGTAGTAATATTTCACTTGTAAATTGTTTTATAAAAAAAATGAAAAGAAAAAAAAGAGAGAATAAAACCAGAAAAACATTTCCCACATTCTAGAATTTAGAATTGAATTCTGCCAGCAAAGCCTCTGTGGCATTAATTTGACATTTTTATAACGCTGATTTTTTTCATTTTTGTTTTGTTTGGTGGATTTGGATCTAAAATTATGTACAAGTTGTTGCCTGCAATAACATTTTGCAAGTAACCTATTAAAATTCCCTTGAGTTAAAAATGTTTCTTCATTTAATTACTTAACATGAAGCAGTAATAAATTATGTTTGAATGATAATCTGCTCATCAAGAAGAATGCTAGAAAGCAAATGCTTCTCAATGGAGAAGCATTGGCAACAGTGTCTCGATTCATGTAATTAAGACCTGCACTTCCTGGTCTGCATTCCCCAACTGACAGACTCCCAGCAGGGAATTAAAAAAAGCAGATTCCAGCTCCACGTGAATTTTCATGCTTGTTCAGCTCTTGGGAACAGAAGTTATAGTCATGCCTGGACACTTTCATTTGTATTAAAGAATGCTACAACAGGTAATCAAAGAAAAAATTTAACCAAGTTGAGAAATAAACTAAGAAAACAACAAATAATTGCAAACTGCAAGTTTTTAAAAAGAGGCAACAGATGATGAAACCAAAATGACTCAGTTGTGTTTCAGATCAGAAATGAATAAAACAAATGCACTGTCATCATAAGAAGGCTGAGTGTACTCACTTGAGTATTCAAAAAATTATGCTGGGTTTCACTTGGTTTCAGTGATACAGATGGATTTATGCTGCTGGAAAACAACAATATTTTGCACTTTTGTAATGCCTTCTACCAGTAAAATTTAAAGCATTTTATAATGAAACCTTCCAGAATTTCTGTGATAGACATATATAGTATATAACCCTCTTTACAGATAAAGAACTGGATGTTGATTGACGTGCTCTGTGTTTCACATAAAATCTGGCTTAAATGGGAATTAGAATCTAAATGATTCACCCCCTAGTCTTGTGATTGAATACAACTCTCTTTCCTATCTAATACACTGAAGCTCATGTATTCTAGGTCTTTATCTAAATGTTTGATGAGATGTGTTTAATTTCAAGTCTCATTAACTTCCACTTGAGTAAAATGATAATTAATACCTAAATGAAGGTTTTAACTATAGCTAAAATCTAACAGTTTAAATTAAAAGCTGTAGTTTTATGTAATCTATTAAATCTTTATTACATTATATTCAAAAGAACATTACAGGGGGCCCTGGGATTTTTGTTTTTAGCCATTTATAGCTGATGAATGTTTTAAAATGTTTCTTAAATTGTTGAGATGAGAAAAATCCTCTACTTTGCACCCATCATTGTAATGCAGTATCAGAAAATGTAATACAGAACTTAAATTACTTAGGATGCAATGGGTAAATATTCAAATTTACATTCTGTCCCCTTTATATGTGTGCCTTAACATGTGGCCTTTCTACCACTTTTTGTCAAATATAAAATATAATTCCAAATGGAGTTTATTTTACAACCTTAGATCCAACAATAATAAAAATAATGCATTGCACATATAGTACATACATTGCTATAATTTTGTGAAATAGATGCTCTGCAAGTAAGCTAATTCCAACATTTTATATCCAGTTAAATGCCAATCGCTGTATTAGAATTTTTCTAGAATGATTGTGATTTTTTCCCCTAACCACAATTACTTCGCACCTTTCTAACAAACCTAGAGATTCCACTAGATTAAGGGGAATCCTTGGGTGTCATAGCAGGCCTTATATCACCTTTCCCCCATCCCCATCATCTCATGAGAGAGGGGTATGTCAGGAGTTTGCTGAGGAAAATGGGATATGCCTGGTGCACTACTGAGCTCCAGAGACTTTTGGCTGCTGGAACAGATCCTTGGGGTCCATTGCTGCAGAATACAACTTAAAGCACTGTCACTGTCTCCTATGCCATAAGGATTATTCTAAAGTGAGCCGAGTTGGCCCCACAATCAAGGGATATTAAGGTGGCCTAGAGCCAGCCTTCAGGTGGTCCATTACAGCTCAGCATGTGACCTTTTTGTGTCTGTGGCACAAAGGAAATGATTTGCCATCTGGAGATGCTACAAAAGTTATGAAGATATTCACTATCTTTCGGAGTTCTAAAGTAACTGGGAAAGATGTCTGTCTTCTAGGAACACCAAAGTTCAGGATTCCCACCTAGACAGAGGGGGCTTTAATTGGCTGTGATATCTAAGGCATCCATCGTATAGTTCTTACGGTCAAGTGGAATTGCTTTCTAAAAGAACTCTATTGGTATTGCTGAGGATTTTGCATTTTTTTGTTTTTTCAACCAGATTCAAAATCACCCACCCCCAAATGACTCTGACTCAGAGAAATTGTATGCCTCACTGCCTTGCATAGATGTTAATGCTCAAGTAACGTTTCATAGTTCTCAGGTTTTGAGTTTGACTTGTCATATCTTTGTTTTCTAAAAAGTCACTAACACTGACCTATAGTCTGTTAATTGTTTCCAATAAGGAGTACCATAGCTGTTCTCTCTAAACGTAAAATGATGTACTCATCTCCTTCTCCTTACTGATGTGACAGTCTTTGAATTTCCAGAAGAAGGGAGTGCCTTTGGGGCATTGGATAACCCTGGGATCATATAGCTTTGGCACTCCCCAAGATTGCCCTAGCTTGAGCAAAATTTCAAAAGCTGTTGGGTTTTTTTTTCTTCCTGAATCTGCTCCTCTCCACTGCAGCCTAGTCTAACCACTCTTAACTAGGATTTACACCAGGGAGCAGATCATCTCCTAGTCCCCATAGAATTTCAAAAATGTCTGAAAAGCCCACCACAGTGGCCAGTTAGCAGAAAAGTTCATCCTGTGAAACAGCCCAGTTTGCATAGATAATGGAGTTCTGTTGTCTTAACATCTCCCTGCTTTAGGAAAAGAATACCTACTGCACCTCCCCATTCTCAGGCTCTTACGCTCTGGTGGTATGCTCTGCTAAAATTGTTTGTCCCACTAACAGCTACTGCCCTTAGCGTGCCTCATTAAAAGCCACCCATTGTGCAGGCTGTCCAAAGGGAATAGTCCTCTTCAAAGACATCTCCATATGCCAATTCCTTATCTGAACAGGCTATTTTGAGTTGGATGAGGACAGCAACCCATACCCCTACATTATGGAAGCACGTGGTAGCATAGTCAATGTTACATTTTAAAATGGGGGATAGATTCTGTAAAAATTGATGCCCCATTGATATGTTTTATTTGAATTCAGGTGCTGATTTCTGTGTATATTCCACATGCACCTGAGCCCATAGATTCTGAGCAACTATAGTTGTTGGCCTGCATCTGCACAGTTGCACTCCTTGTGCTCTGTACTGAAGGTATAAGACATGGTGGATGCAGACTGACATGTTTAACAATTGCGTACTGAGAGTCAGGCTCCTCTGCATCTGAAGCTGCTTCACTTTATCTGTAAACGTATATTGTAAATAGGTGCTAGTATTTAACCGTTTTTAAGATTTTTCTAGTTAGTTAGTATAGACCAACTTCTTCCCTGCCTCAGAAATTTCCACTTCTCCCTTGGGAAAAGGACTATGCCCAGAGTTTCAAGGTTTAAGAACTATGCCATTTGCCTCAAGTTCTCTTCCATTAGCAGTAGAAACCAGCCGTGTCTTTGCTAGCTCACATTGCCACCAAGGGCAGCATCTGCCAATTCTTTTCTCCTTTGAACTCCCTCCAGATCCATTAAGTCCTTGTGTGGGTCCACATAAACTTGATTAAGAAGGTAAGATTTGAAGAACGTTTCTCAAGTTCCTGGTAGAACAGGAGTATTACCATTTCAGAATACTTTAAGCTAGTTACAGCATCCAGGTCTTCATGAAAGTCTCATCGATTGAGACAAAATGACTATCTTCTTTTGCATGTATGATTAGCTACTAACAGATAAATCTACTTGAGATCCAGTAAACAACTATGTTCTTACTCAATCTTCTGACATCCATAGAAGTCACATAAGTCACATAATCAAGAAAAGTTCATTTGGCTCTTGTGGAAACCATAGACCCTAGATTTGACCTCAATGAAGGCCTATTTCCTGTGGACAGATTACATGCCAAGAAGAGCTTGGTAAGACTATGATTCAAGTTGTGTAAGAGACATGGTTTCATGTATCTACATAAATTCATTTTCCAGACTTCATTTCCATTATGTGCAGACCTGGCTCCAGGCAATCTTCTCACCAGGTGCAACATAAGCATCAAGATAAAAGGTTCTCTAGTATAGTGGAGAAGCTCAGAACAGCCGCATCCTGATATCTTTTGTCCTTCCATTCAAACCCAATATGACCATACCAATGGATGCATCCTTCCACAGAAGGCAAGCCCATTATGGAAAGGCACATGGACTCTTCAGGGGGCCAGGACGTATATGACTCCTGGACCTGAGGGCAATTCATCTAGCCTGCTGTGCATTTCTTCCACTTATATGGCTCCATTTTTTCCAGATGATGTCAGACAATAAGATAATTATATTCTACACAAACTAGATGAAGTAGCAGTTTTCCATGCCAGATGCTAAAAAAGGGGGTAGTAAATGGATGCCTCTTCTCAGCAGCTGTGAAGAAGGCAAGTCCTTACATGTGTAATTGAATTTTGAACCTAAAATGACCATATACACCTTGGAGGTGAGCTACTTCTCTCAAAGTTTCCAAGGCAGATTAATACACACCCCATGCAAATTTTAAAAGAAGCTGTATAGTTCTGAACACTTGGTATTTGCAGTGCTGAAGGCCATACAAGAGATTAATGCTGACCACGTAAATAAGGATTGCATGCTTTCAAAAACTGAAATCTCTTTCCAGATCTATCTAGACAAACTCTCTGAACAGATTCTGGGAGTTGAGAATGAACTAACAAAAGGAGATCAAAGAGTAACAGCATTGAAAAACAGATAGCAGTCTACGGTTCCTAAAAAACAAAGTCACTTATTCTAGGAGGGAAAAGCTGAAAATAGATGCTGTAGACTTAATAAAGAGGTTCCTAGGTCTCCCTGAAGGAGTGCAAAATGATGATTCAACAACCATTTCTTCTGAATGGTTCAACTATTTGATACACAAATAAAATAGAATAAGTTTAAAAATTAGGAACCAAGCCCAAGCCCAGGGGCATACAGCCCACTTAATCTGACACTATGTACGTAATTTAGAACACAAATAATCCATTTTACAAGTTATTAATACAGCAGATTTTTTTTCTCTCCTCTCCTTTTTTTCTGTTTTCCAGCAGTATTGAATTCATCAAGGAAACTGCTCACTGATTAGCTATATTATAGTCAGGAATCCTGAAGGTCTTTAAAGAAACAAAAATTTTCATTTAAAAATTCCAAAGAAGCTCTGAAATTTGCAAAGACTTAAGATCAGGAAAACTGAAGTCAAAATGTCTTAAGACTTTTTTTTCCTATTACATTAATGTTTGTGTGTAATTAAAATAGAAATACTTAGTGGAAGTATAGATCAATTTCTTATATGATGTGTACTTCAGTTCAACATTATTCTATTCATAGGGAAAATCTCCTGTAAATATTTTCTGACAACTTAACATTTGATACTCCACAACTTATGTACTAATGAAGAAGTTTATAAAAAAATATCATTTACATCCTTTTCATATAGCTAGATCTCCTAAATGTTCTCAGTGTTCCTTTCTTCTGTTACAGTGAAGGAGTCTCAATCTCCTGCTTGGGCTGCCTCATGCTCTTGTCTAGGATGTAAAATGATGATAATGCTTTAAATTAGCATACAGCTTAGTAGCCCATGGAGCTACTCACATGTTTAAAGTTACGCACCTTTTCAAAAATATTGATGAATCAGTGTAAGATTGCTAATAATGGTAACTTCATTCCTACTGTTACAGAAAGAAACATTGTGCCTGATTACTGCCCAACACAACCAATCTAAAAGATTCAAACTATGTAATTCAGATGTATGGTGGTTAATTTTATTTAATATTAAACTCTGGAAGCAATTTTAGTGTTCAAAAAACTCTCATAGAAATATTGCAAAGCTGTGAAAAAAGAGAAGACTGTGTAAGCTTTTGCCATTAGTATTGTGAGTTTGCTGATATTCACTAGGATCCTATTACTGCATACCTGACAATAGTGGCTGATGGGAAATGTGCTCTGCCTTAATTGTGACTCTTTAATAACTCCTCTATTCACTTTTCCTCATCAGGGTACTGTACAGTATGTAGTTGTGATTTAAGACTGTTATCAACTGTAGAAGCTTTTTTAGGCAGGAATGACTGGTATACAGACAAATCTCATTTTCTGTCTTGCAAATTCTGTATATAGAATTAACCTTCTCATAAAATATCAGGGTTATGTCATTTTTGAAAAAGCAACGATGGACTTTGCCTTAGTCCAGGATATATGATTAGCAAATACATAAAAACATAATACAATTAAAAAGGATCAAGTGAAGCAAATATTTGCCACGCTTCTTCTTGAATGGAAACTACTTTCTTTAGGCCTGAACTGCTGGAAAGCTGGTGATGTGTTACACGCTGACCTGAAAGCCAGAAAAAGCTGTTGGGTGGGATGGGTCAACTAGGACTGTCGCAGCAGTGCTAAACTGGATCTAATATCTTTCTCGGGAGGGTATAATCCCATTTGCTAAGAATCTGGGGATAAATCACTCGCTGAATGGAAATTATGGTAACAAATTAACATTTCACCCAATTAAGGGAAATCTGAAAACAAGTCACGAAGGCACGTCAGGTTTCATGAGCTAGATAGAAAAAAAAATAAAAACACCTCTCCCTCTGGCAGTAAACTGGCATTCAATCTGTGCTGTCACTAGGCACTATTACCTCTCTATTTGGCACAACCTTCAAAAGAAAATTTGGAATGTGCTCATATAAGACAGTGTGGACTCGTCCTGGTATGGTACTTCTCATGATATTTGGCTGAGCTAGTCAGAGTCCACTCAGTCTAGAAATGGGAACTTAAGCCCTTACCAGAAATTGTATTGTCCCACTTTAAATTTGTATTTTCGCAGAGATCTCCCCAATCTCAAAGTCTGGTCAAATATCCATGACTGGGATCTATTATGTATTTAATGTTGTTTTTGAATTAATTTGGCTGGAAAAATTGCTTAGTTTTTGTGATGAACAAGCGGCTGCATAGAGGCACCAAAATCCTGACAACAGAGTAGTCCCACTGTCTAAGTGAGGAGTGACTCATTAGTTCCAAGTGACGGGAACTTATGAAGAAATTAATTTTCAGGTAGCAAAATAAATAATTTTCTTTATATCTGACAAAAGGAACTTTATTATTATTCTTGAAGGTCTGAAGAGTTTGAATTAAATGGATAAAGTTCAAATATTGTGAAAAAGTCTTATCTTGATTATGCTTAATCAGATAGTGCCAATTAAACAGGCTTAGACCATCCTGGAAATTTAAAGGCATACCCTGTTGTGAAGAACAATGCAAATACAAGTTCCGGAGGATAGACATGTTAGTCTAATTCATCAAAACAAACAAGAAGTCTTGTGGCACTTTTATAGACTAACAAATTTCTTTTTCACATAAACTTATGTAGATAGATCACAAACTGTCAGAGGCTTGAAAATGGGGGGGGGGAGTAAATGCAGTTCATTATGGAGAAAGTCCTGTTAACTGTTTTCTGAACTAATAGTCCCTGAAGAGAGTTGTAACTTAAATTGCAGGAGGGTGGGATGTTTTGATTTATTATATGGTGCCATTAGCTTAAAACAGTAATGCTCAGACCTCAGTGATTGAGGATCCAAATCAGCAATCAAAAAAGCAACTGAAGTTAGTTTTTACTATTGTGCTATTAAAAAGAATACTTAGTTTATATATATTGTCTCACAGCAAAATGACTGATTTACTATTTTGTCATCTACATTTGGTTAATAACTTGGTAAAAGTACTGCATTGGTTAACAGCTCCCATTGGTTAATAATTAAATCACACAGTGCTTTAGTATCATGAGAGGCAAAGAGCCACCAGCTTGCAAGTCTCAGTCCGAGTATCAAGTTCCAAAGGAGCAGCTGTTAGTTTAGTTCAGTAAAACAAACAAGGAGTCCTGTGGCACTTGCCACAGGATTCCTAGTCTGAGTATCAGGGGCATAATCACTCAAAAGACCCTTGGAGCAACAGGAGGTTCACTTTCCACAGGACCTAAAGTTTGAGTAAGATATTATGAGAAACTGAAGATGCCTTGCTTGTCTTTAATAGTCTTCTACTTCAGCTGTAATATTTATCTAAAGAATGGCTACAGGGAGAGGTGGCAGCGGCGGTGAGGTTTTCCCTACAATGCCTGCTACCATGTCTTGATCTGAATCAGTCCTCTGTCAAGATTGCTATCAGAAGTGTCAGTTAGAGACAATTATGATGATGGATTTTGGGATGTCTACAGTCAGGGTTACCATCCATCCATAAATGTCCAGCTGTGCACTGTATTCTTTAAAGGGGGCAAAAAACTCTCGATGTGGTAGAAACAAAGGAAAGAGCCTTAAGTATGGAATGGTTGGCTACCTTGCAAAGGGAGGGTATGATCAGCCTGCCCTGACACATACCTTTCTGGTGCTGCTGCTGCCCTGGATCTAGGGATAGCGTATGTTTCTGTAGTAGATTTTCTAGGTAGCAGCATCATCATCAGCTGATTACTCTGTAAGGTGGAGCTGCTGCTCCATTGTTGCCTGGAAATGATGTGCCAGGTGCAGGTATAGTAAAACTCTGTCAGGCAGGGAGTTTCTGTGCTGGAATCAACACAAATCAGTTTCAAGAGGGTCACTGTTTTAATTCCACCAGCTGCCTATGTTTCTTTTTCTGCCATCCAGTGTACCACAACCCAAATTCAAAAAAAAGTGAGGAGTGTTGTGGCACTTGAAGACTAACAGATTTATTTATCACATGAGTTTTCGTGGGAGAACATCCCACTTCATCAGATGCTTTGAAGAGCTCTTCAAAGCATCTGACGAAGTGGGATATTCTCCCACGAAAGCTCATGCGATAAATATATCTGTTAGTCTTTAAGTGCCACAAGACTCCTTGCTTTTTTTGCTTGACTAGACTCACATGGCTGCCCCTTTGGAACCCAAATCCAGTCAACTTTCCGTGCTGCTAATTTGCTAAACTTTATTCTAGCTGTTCACCCCCAATGTAGCAATAAAGAGGTCCAGTTCAGAGGTGCTACTGTGGATTTTGGTATAGGTGGGCAACATTTAACTAGTAGTCCACAGGCTACTTAGGCAACTGAAAATTCCAGGGTTTTTGGTTTTGTTTTTAGCAAGCAATAAATTAGAAATTTAGCAGACAGGAAGGAGCACTGTGTGTAAGTCCTACATAGAGGGGAAAACCCCCCACCAACTAAAGCAATATTTTAAGTTTTATTAGCAAATTTAAAACAATCAGGAAAATATTCCCAATCCCAAATCTAATCAGACAGATGATTGACAATGCAAATTTAGGCCACTACAAATGAATTTTTAAAATGTAATGTAGTTGGTGACTACTTATGTGCTTTACTTTCTGCATTTCTCCAAGTGCAGCCACTGGGAAGAAAAAGTGCAACTTTTTAATTCATTTCACTTTCAGTCTCCTAGCAGTAAATGCTCTGATGTTTGGATTGTAACCACTGCATAAGAATCTTGGTTTAACAACTATTTTCAGTCAATACATTTCATTTTAGAAAGACTTCTGGAATCCTTTTTTGCAGTCTATGGTTTTTTAAATTTTTTTTAAAAGGTCATAGGTGCTGGAATTAAGGGTGTTTTCCATTATATACAAGACTAGCAAATTAAATGGCCACACTGGGATACAGACAGCTATTCAATCAAAAATCAGAGCATCTGAAAAGATGGGAGTTTTTAAAGTGTAATTTGTGGTTTGTCAGCATTTACATATTTCTTTAGAGCAGGGAAAGAATCTGGGTACAGTAGACATTCTTCAGTGCTGCTCTTGCATCCTGAAACTTCCAAAGATAAGCTGTCAGGATAATTGTTAACAGATTCATTTTTTGCATGAGCTTTCATGGGAGAAGATCCCACTTCCTCAGATGCTTCGAAGATGGGTGAACTTACAGAAAGGAATGAAACTAAATGCAAAGGGGTGTAAAACATAGGATCAGGTCATAAAGTAACAGCAAATCAGAGGAGTTTACAGGCTCAAACCATGGGAAGCCTGAAGTCAAATTAC